>JBBDGP010001872.1:2075000-2675000 GCA_037952835.1 Lithobates septentrionalis | reverse complement strand
AAAAGTATCATTCATTGGGTGCTAAGTATCTTGTATGGATTTGGTAATGCAAAGCAGTAAAAATAGGTCCCCTGCAGCCAGCAACAATAGACCCCCAGTAACAATAGATCTCCCCAGCAACATAAGACCCCTCAGCAACAATAGATCTCTCCAACAATCTCCTGATCTCCCCAGCAACAATAGATCCCTCACAATAACTATAGATTCCCCCAGCAAGAATAGATCCCCCACAAGAAAATACCCTCAGTAATAATAGAACCACCCCAACAACAATAGATCTGCCAGTATCCATCATCAATAGACTCTACAACAGCCAGCAACAATAGACCCCTCCCTCAACAGTAAATCTCTCCAATCAACAACTGACCCCATAGAAACAATAGATTCCCCCACCAGCAGCAATAGAGCTCCCCAGCAATCTCCCGATCTCCCCAGCAATAGATCCCTCACAGTAACTATAGATTCTCCCAGCAATAAAAGATCCCATCAGCAACTATAGATCTCATCAGGAACTATAGATCTCCACAGCAACAATGGATCACCCCTAGCAACAATAGATCCCCCGTAAGATTTTTCAGCCTCCCTGAAGAAGTCAGCGAAACGTGTTGGGATACAACATCCCTTACCCAGTTATATTGATGTCTGTTTTTACTGTTTGTGTTTTGTTTTGTTTTATTCATCTATGGAATATATATACAGTATACTATATGAAGGATGCACAAGGTGTTTTGTTCGTAGTCGTTTTTTAGACATCGTTTGTAATGTTAGGATTATCTCCTTTTTTGAATGTATTTTTAAAATTATAATAAAAAATGTATTGAACCAAAAATAATTGTGTGTGTCGGTGCAATGAGGACAAACTTCAATATCCAAACATTGCTCATAGGAGACGCTTACAGGTCACACAAGTTTAGAGTGCAGTGGTCAGGAGTATATCATATACAGCCCAGGGTACAGAGTGCAGTGGTCAGGAGTATATCATACATAGCCCAGGGTACAGAGTGCAGTGGTCAGGAGTATATCATATACAGCCCAGGGTACAGAGTGCAGTGGTTAGGAGCAATGCTGTCTGGCGCAAATCGGTCTGGCGCCCCCATAAAGCGGCCGCACTTCTGCCGATTAGATAATACCGACAGAGCGGCCATCAAGGGGGGACATCCCATACATACAGGATGTAGGGGGGGCCCGGGCGGACCACAACCAATAAGTTGATGTGCGGGCGGCCAAAGTTTTGTGAGGGGGGGGGCGCCACTTATAGTTTTGACTGCCCTATCATCACAGCGGACCTCTCACCTGAGTTCTCAGCTACAGAGAGACAGATGCCATGTCGGGAGGTTGAAAGTCAGCTGATGGGCTCTGACCAGTAGAGTGAAGGGGGGGGAGCTCTCCATTGTGTGAGGTGACCCCATGTCAGGAGAGGTGGCGACCACGGTGAGGGGAGCCAGGCGGGCTGGAAGGAAAACCACATCAGTTAAATGGAAATTGCGGGACAACTACTTAGCTGCCACGGGCCTTTTAATCTGAGTAGTAGGGATGGTGCAGATGCAAGGTAGACTGAGATGGTCAGCTACACAAAGGTGGTAGGTAGTAAGAGTTGCTATATATTATAGTGACTTACCCTGTTTCCCCAAAAATAAGACCTAGCGTGATTGTCGGTGATGGCTGTAATATAAGCCCTACCCCCCAAATAAGCCCTACCCTGTTTCCCCGAAAATAAGCCCTACCCAGAAAATAAGACCTACAAGGACTTTAACTAGGGCTTATTTGGGGGGTAGGGCTTATATTGCAACCATCACCGACAATCACGCTAGGTCTTATTTTCGGGGAAACAGGGTATCATAGATATCAGTTACTATTAATCTATATAGGAGGTAGGTGTTCATGTTTATACAGTAGCTGACTAGTATATATATAGCAGGGGTCTCCAAACTATCTAAACAAAGGGCCAGGAAACTGTCCTTCAGAGTTTATCGGGGGCCAGATTCTGGCCAGTAAGAGTAGAAAAGGTTCCGATGTCTGTGGGAAAAATATTGCCCCATTGTTTGTTTCACTGAAGGCAATTACGCCCCGTTGTTGGTTTCAATGGGAGGTATTGTGCCCCATCGTTGATGTCATTGGGCCCCATTGTTGGTGTCATTGGAAGGAATTGTGCCCATTGTACTTCATTGATGTCAGTGGGGGAGAATGATGATCCAATGTTGGTATCAGAGGATGTAATCGTGCCCCAAGGGCCAGATAGAATCAAGCAATGTGCTGCAACTGGCCTCTGGGCCACAGTTTGGAGACCACCGCCCTAGAACATGAAGTGTGCTAAAGGAGAACTATGGCCAAAGCTCTTTTGGTCCTACTTCTGCTGTGGGTCACAGGACTGCACTTCATTCTGCACTCCTGTGACTCGTACTCAGTCAACAGTGGGCTAAATCCCGCTGCCATCACTCAGCTGGTCCAGGCTCTGGAGGGATCCCGACTTTAATGTAGGGATTCACCCAGATGCCTTGACAGGCCGCTGAGAGCCTGAGCCAACCGTTCCCACCCCCTGCACAGCCCCGTGCTCCAATGAGCAGAGAGTCAGTGACTGACAGTGACCGGCTCTCTACTCACTGAAGATCAAGAACTGAGCGATCAGTGGTGTTTGATCGCTTGGTTCTCTGGGAAGAGGTGACATGGGGACAGATACAGCATCGGATCGCTGCTGTATCCACCTAGGTGAGTATAAATGTTTGTTTTTTTTAATCCTGAACTTCTCTTTTAAGGGAAGGATCACCAGTTAAAAATAAAGGGAAAAAAGAGCATTAGGAAAAGAGAACTAATGCAGCCGCCACATCTAATGGTGGTAAGCTGCAATATATTACATTTTTTTAAATATATGCTTAAAAAGTGGTTGAATGTTTCTCTGATGGCTTACTTCCTTGTCTGTGGTGGATTGCCTTATTTGACGTCTTCGATATGCTGCAGAGTAGTGTGAGTTAAAACCCACAAACAACCCAACATTTATCTACTATGTTCTGTTCCAGTCTATGAATTCCTTGAGATCAGCGAAAGTGATATATTTGGCAAGATATGACATTCGTTATTTCACCCATCGTATCTGTTTAGCTCTAAAAACAGTGGTGATCTCATATTCCTCTAGTCTCTAGCTAGGTCAGTGTCGGAGACTGTTGATGGAGTAGAGATGGAGATCATGTGTAGTGAACAATCTTGAAGATAATGGCATCAGTTGAGATGAGGTCCTATGGTTCAATGGAAATTTACTTTTGAAGGGAGGGTTTTACCAGTTGCAAAGATCTTTTAGTATGTCAAGTGAGAGACTTGGTCACAACAAGCCCACTTGCCATCTGAGGCCATGCCATTGAGCGTATCCTGGTGGTTTTATACGGAAAGGGCTCTGAGTTTGAGACGGAGTGAAAGATCTTGAAGATAATGGTATCTTTTGGACAATGTCCTATGGGCCAAGGAATTGACCATTTTAGCAGACACAAAGGTTTTTTTAGTGAGTTATGTGAGAGACTTGTCAAGTTTGGTCACAAAAGACTCACCCGCTGTTTGGGGCTGTGGTATTGAGTGTATGCTGGTGTTATAACATGCAAAGGCTTCTGAGTTTGAATCCTCAGATAACCACCTTTTCAGACTTCTTTATTGAAGTTTTAGGAAGCGGCTGAGACTGTGTGCCCTGTTGTTCAAGAGAATGAACTGTTTAAACTACATTTTTACCAGATGAGAAAATCCCTTAATAAACCAGGTCAGTGTCGGAGACTGTTGATGGAGTAGAGATGAAGATCATGTGTAGTGAAAGATCTTAAAGGTAATGGCATCCGTTAAGATGATGTCCATGGTTCAAGGGAATTTACTTTTAAAAGGAGAGTTTTACCAGATGCAAAGATCTTTTTGTAGGCCAAGTGAGGGACTAGTCTAGTGTTGGTCTTGAGAAGCTCGCCTACTGTCTGGGTCTGTGGCATTGAGCGTGTTCTGGTGTTGTCACCAGTAAAGGGTTGTGAGTTTGAATCCTCACATGATCACCTTTTCAGTCGTCTTTATTGAACATTTTGGGAGCGGTTGAGACTGTGCCCTGTGGTTCACGAGAATGGCCTGGTAAAACTACATTTTTACCACATGAGAAGATCCCTTAGTACCCTGTTTCCCTGAAAATAAGACCTAGCGTGATTGTCAGTGATGGCTGCAATATAAGCCCTACCCCCCAAATGAGCCCTAGTTAAAGTCTTTGTAGGTCTTGTTTTCAGGGTAGGGCTTATTTTCTGGGAAACAGGGTAGGGCTTATTTGGGGGGTAGGGCTTATATTGCAGCCATCACTGACAATCACGTTAGGTCTTATTTTCGGGGAAACAGGGTACACTAAGTAGGAGACTAGTCAAAGTATGGGGATAGCAATTCAGTACAATTTTTTGACACAAAGCCACTAATATCTAATGATAATACAACTACTAGTTTAGGTACTCCCATTACCTTTGGTGGTGGTGTTGTGTGTATGACAGTGGTGGCATCGATGCAAAGCTGGTGAGTTTAAATCCTGAGGTGGTCACCTGCTTGCTTTAATTTATTAAAGTTGCTTAAACTCATAGGAGCCAATTGGCTTTCAGACTTGGTACTTGGTTTGGTTGCTGGGGGTTACTGCACTTTGTTTGTAGGCAGAGGTTGAGATGGTGTCCTGTTGTTCAAGGCAATGGAGTCTGGAAAGTGCACTTAGGAGGAGGTTAAAGCGGAAGTAAACCCATCCATAAAACAGTTTCATTTCCGGCACGTGCCGGAAATGTAACACTCCCATTGGTTGTGCTCTCAACCAAACTGTCAAACCATCCAATGGCTGGTGTCATAACTGATCACATGTGCAGCATTATGGCAGTTGTAGATTAAACAGAGGCAAAGATGGCGGCTTCCTTGGCTGAAAACGATAGGGGGGTTTACTTCCACTTTAAGTGGGAGACTAGTCTAGGTCAGATGGTAGCAATTTAGTAAAATGTTTGTATATTAATGCACTAGTCATATGGTATTCCATGATATTAAAGCTCTAGTTCTGAGAACTACTTACCGTCAGAGTTAATGCCCTTGTATGTATGCCACTGAGCTAACAAATAAATGGTTGTAAGTTTGAATCCTTAGGTGGCTACCTTTTCAGATTTAGTTAATAAAGTTGTAGAAACCTTACGCAACCAATTAACTTTGAGACAAGGTGTCCTTCCATATTGGTTGCTATACATTATTGCACTTTGTAGGCAGCAGTTGAGATAGTGCCCTGTGGTTTGCGGCCATGCACTCTGGAAGGTAGAGTTTTACCAGATGGGAATTTCTTCTAGGCCGGGTGAGAGATTTGTCTAGGTCTGATGGTAGCAGTCTAGTAAATAGTATGAATGCTAATCCACTAGTCTTTTGGTATTCCATTAAATTAAAGGTCTAGTTTTGAGCCTCACCCACCATCTGAGGCAGTGGCCTTGTATGTAAGACACTGGACTAGTAAGTACAATGGTTGCAAGTTCAAGTCTCCAGGTGTCCACCTTTTCAGATTCATTTATTAAAATTTCAAAAAACCTTAAGCAACCAATCGCCTTTCAGAGGACTTATCCTTTCTTATTAATTGCTATGGATTATTGCACTTTGTAGGCAGCAGTTGAGATAGTGCCCTGTGGTTCACAGCAATGGACTCTTGAAAGAAAGTTTTACCAAATGGGAATTTCCTTTAGGCCAAGTGGCAGACAAGTTTAGGTCTGATGGTAGCAATTTAGTCAAATATTCAAATATTAAAGCCCCTAGTCATTTCATGATATTAATGGTCTAGTTTTAAGTCTCTCCCCACCATCTGAAACAATGGCCTTGCATGTATACCACATATATACCACTGCTCTTACAAATGATAAGTTTGCAAGTTCAAATCCTCAAGCAGCCACCTTTTCATGATTCATTTATTAAAGTTACATAAACCAAAGAAGCCCATAATAACCAATCAACTTTCAGACTAGGTATTATTTCATTATGGTTGCTTTGGGATATTGTACTTTGCAAGCAGCAATTAAGATAATGCTCAAGGTAACGTATTCTTGAAAATTCATTTTTACCAGATGGAATTATCCTTTGGAAGGTCAACTGGGAGACTAGTTTTTGTTGGATGATGGAAATTTAGTACAATGTTTGAACATTAATCCACTGATCATATGGTAAGTCATCATGATATTACAACTCTGGTTTGGGGCACTGTCCACCATCTGAGACTATAGCCTTGGGGGTATGTTGGCGATCTCATAATCAAAACGGTCACAAGTTCAAATCCGAAGGTGGTCACCTTTCACTCTTCTTCTTTCTTAATGTTGCACAAACTGCCGTAACCAATAGCAACCAATCTTCTTCATATCGGTTGCTATGACTTACTTCACGCTGCAGCTTGAATTTAGGATAGATAGGCATTGCTGTCAGTCTTGAGCATCCAGCTCTGTGGCACAGCATGTAGGGTGGCAAATGTGGGAGTCTTGAAGGCCATGAGTTCGCTTCCCAATGCAGAGCAAGCAGGTGTCTACTCAGAGCTGTTTGGGGTGGAACAGCAACTATGTGCTTGGTGGCATTTCTGTGTAATGAGAAGTTAAGGAGCGGAATTTCTCACGGTGTAACCATGATGTGAATGAAACCTCAATGTAATCAAGTAGGTGACCTTAGCAGCAAGTGAATGAAGCCTCAATGTAAATGAGTGGATGACCTTGGCGCCATGTGAATGAAACCTCAATGAAATCAAGTAGGTGACCTTAGCAGCAAGTGAATGAAGCCTTAATGTAAATGAGTGGATGACCTTGGTGCCATGTGAATGAAACAAGTTCCAGCCATGCACCCATCAAGTGAGTGACCTTGGCAGCAAGTGAATGAAGCCTCAATGAAATGAGTTCCATCATGTGAAACAATCTGAATGACAACCACAGACAGTGGATAGTGAAAGGGAAGGCACAGGAAGGAAACCCACAAGTTCCATGCAAACATCTTAAGATTGAAGAAGTAATTTTATTTTTGGACTTTTAACAACAAATCTCATATTTTTCATTAACATGCCCTTCTCCTTCACAGTATTCTTGTCCCCAGTCCAGTGTCACAGGCTCACTCAAGCCCAACCAATGGTGGTCCACACCACCAACTTGGTCAAGTCCTGAGCATTCCACTGCAGTTTTACAACTTCATCCACCCTTCACACAGCTCCCAATGTCTTGGAGGGTACTTTGAGGAGCCATTTTTACTCGCTCATGGGAATCGAACCTACAGCCTTCTGATTCAACCTTCAGAAGCTTACATGCTGCGCCACAGAAACAGAAGACATTCAAACTAGTTGCTAGTACACCTATATCAGGGATATAGACTCTCTTACCCCTTTGAAAACATAAAACAAGTACCACATCAGAGATTTGAACTAAGAAATCCACAGCTTCCTCCACTCAACAGAAGCACACCAACAACATGCACCACAGGCTCTGGCGAGCAATGCAACTTCTCTGTAGGACTATATACTGGAGACGACATGATGGGAACAATTGAAAAACATTTAGTGGCCCACAAAACACTGAATTGTTATCACATCAGATTTGAAATAAGAAGTCCAGGGATCTCAGCATTCAACATCAGCACACCAACACCATGCACCACATGCTCTAGCCAGCAACATGTCTTCTGTGTAGAACTATATACCAAATACGACATGATGAGAACAATTGAAAAACATTTGGTGGCTCATGAAACAAAAAAATGGGCTTTCTGCATGCAGATTTGAAAACACAAGCTTTAAGCTACAAGACGAGCGCTCTATACATTGAGCTACACCAAGAGCACGCGGCCAACCACTCTGGAGACCTTTCTATTTTCCAGGACTTCATAAAAGCAATGCTCAGTTTATTGGCCGCAAATCAGTGCCAGGTTAAAGATTCACTAAGCAGTAAAGCAAAAAGTAAGGGTTACAACTTCCAAAATTAGACACCAGTGGTGGATACCATTTTGTTTTTATCCTGGAAGGTTATCTTTATGGGAACCGGCTCAGTTAGAAGGCATCTACATGGACATTGGATGCAAAGCACATCCAGAAGCTGAGTCTATTTTAGCCAACAACCAGACTGAGTAGCTATCGCTCCCCCTGGCAGAAAGCTATTGGCATGAGGGCCTGTGTGGAATATAGCTGCAATGGATGAGTGCCATCATCCCTAATAAATGGAAATGGAGAAATCCCTCAAGGGGTGGGACTGTAGTGGCACTGGTAGATTAAAGTCAAAGAGGTAGTAAGAATTGTAAAGATATCAAATGTTATTACAAACTGTACATATACAAAACATCTAGTGAAAAATGGTGTATGACAACCATACATGAATATTGGAAAGATCAGATACAGACACCTAACGCGTTTCGGGACGCCTTCTTCAGAGGTGTCTTCAATATACAGTACTTACAACTTTCTGCAAGATAACATTACATATTGATATATATATATATATATATATATATATATATATATTTATTTATATATATATATATATATATATATATATATATCTATATATCAGCATATACATGAGCAGAACCATAATGGGACTGCACTCACCCAGATTTTTGAGTGATAAATCATATCGTGAAGCTTAAGAACATGCACCAGCGTTGTTATTCCCAGACAACCAGCCCGATGTGAACACTCGGAACCGGCCCGCAGAGATGGATATACTCCTAATAAGAACTTGGATCCAGAGGGGGAAATGGACGATCAGTGGCTCTCCCGGTCTGGGGGGGGGTCTTTGCTGACAATCAGCACATTGATGATCAGTGCAGCCCCCCATCAGATGTGCCCATCAGCTGCCAATCAGTGCCCATCACCTGCCAGCCTGTCCCCCTCTATAAACGCCTGTCAGTGGCCATAAAAGTGCCGATCAGTGCCCACAACAGTGCCCATAAAAGTGCCGATCAGTGCCCACAACAGTGCCCAAAAAAGTAATCCAATCAGTAATGCCTGTCAGTGCCCATAAAAGTGCCGATCGGTGCCCAAAAAAGTGCCAATCAGTGCCCCATCAGTAATGCCTGTCAGTGCCCCATCAAAGTGCCAATCAGTGCCACTCAGTAATGCCTGTCAGTAGCTCCTCATCAGTGGCACCTATACAGCAAAGGGAAGTTGGGACTTTAAATGAAGCAGATGGAACGCGGAGGTAAAAGTATAAAGTTTTATTCCGTAAAGTAGTAATAATAAAAAGCGGAAATTCATTCATATATATACATATATATCCTTAGCACCAAATGTAGGTATAATAAATACAGAGGTAAATATCCATGAAACACATATCGTGATAGATACATGATAGTAAAAAGTATTGACATACAGAGCAATAATGTGGCCTACAAGTGCCAAGAGTGGCATGCTCGATAACTGTGTCCATGATCACATGTTTATATAAAAATGGGTAGATAACTAGTATAGAGGTGGCATCAGATTAAACCCGTAGCTCGACGCGTTTCGTGAATACCTTCACTCGTCAGGAGCAGATGCGACAATTGCCTATAGAATATAATAAATATGGTAAACCACACTCAATGTAGAGGGGAAGAAAAATAGTAGACTTATGCTAGAAATAATTGGCCTAACACACTTACCAAATTGGGCAGATAGTAACGCATGCGGGAACAACGGCACACGGAGAGCCAGAGGCAAATGACCCCTCCACGGGGGGCTGAGGTGACGTGTATAGAGGATTGCAGCATGGGATGGTGTGAAGAGTGCATGGGTAAGAAATGGTGTCCATATGAACATGGCAGTATTGTGTAGCTCATCAAACAGGAATATCTGGGAATGAATATTACATATACCCTGTTTCCCTGAAAATAAGACCTAGCGTGATTGTCAATGATGGCTGCAATATAAGCCCTACCCTCCAAATAAGCTCTACCCTGTTTCCCCGAAAATAAGCCCTACCCTGAAAATAAGACCTACAAGGACTTTAACTAGGGTTTATTTGGGGGTAGGGCTTATATTGCAGCCATCACCGACAATCGCGCTAGGTCTTATTTTCGGGGAAACAGGGTATGTATAATTTGAAACAATAAAAGTTGTTTTAAAGTAATTATTAAATAAACCCAGTAGACGTGTATGAAGTAGTGTAAAGAAAGGGAACATGAATAAGCTAAATAGTTGATCTGCATAGTGCATCAGTGGTACCTATCAGTGCCCATCAGTGCCACCTATATGTGCCCATCAGTGCTGCCTATCAGTGCCCATGAGTTTTTTTTTTTCAAAATTGTCGGTGTTTTTTCGTTTATAGCGCAAAAATTAAAGACCACAGAGGCGATCAAATACCACCAAAAGTAAGCTCTATTTGTGGGAAGAAAATAATAAAAATTTAGTTTGGGTACAGCATTGCGCGACCGCTGGAAGCTGAAAAAATTGTCCCGGCAGGAAGGGGGGAGGGGGGGGGAGGTGCCCGGTATTGAAGTGGTTAAGAAGGAGGGAGAGCCAACGAGGGCTCCTCCACAAGCGATCCCTCAAGCATCATCATTCGTCAGGCAGCAATGCCGGCAACAGGAAGTGGATTCCACATCCAGAGCTGGTTATACCAAGCCTCCATGTGACCTCAGCCAAGGACGGATTAGCCCCCTGAGGAAGAACTGCAGCACGCTGGATGTAGTAGCATACCTCCCAACTGTCCCTGATTTCAAGGGACTGTCCCTGATTTGGAGCAATGTCCCTCATTCCTCCTCATTTTGGTCTGATCCATATAGTTGTATATAAAAAGCACTTTTTATCTTTCAAAAAGTGTTTCCCCGGTGATAAACCTTTCATCCAAATTCTAAATTGCTGCATTTGTAAATTTTAAAAGCCAATATAAAGGAATAGTAGTGGTAAAAAAAAAACACTTGTGGGTTTAATTACCATTTTTTTTGGGTTAATTCTCCTTTAAGGGGGTGTGGCAGGGGGGCGTGTCCTATGCTTACATACATTTGCTAGTAGGTGTCCCTCATTCCCATCTTAAAATGTTGGGAGGTGTGGTAGTAGCACATCCATGGGCAGACTGGTGGGCCACCCCAAGACTGGTCAGGAGCTGTACGAGGATGTCGGGGGGGGGGGGGGGAGACAGGGATGGCTAATGATCCACCGATGCATGGAAAGATGGCTGATAGTTGCAGTGGCAGAAATAACGATCAGGTCATGCATTTACAATGTAGAGAGGAAAAATAAAAATAAAAAAAATCCAATGATCAGTTGATTAGCGGACATCATATATACAAATAATAAAAGATGTACCCATAAATGATGAAGAAGGAGAAAAAAAAGGGGGGGGGGGGAGAGAAAATAATGGAAAAGAAAAATGAAATAAGAAAAGGAAGTATGTCTAGTTAATTGAATAGACAAAAGACCTTTCACATTCCGATAAAAATAAAAAAAATCTAATGATCAGTTGGTTAGCAGACATCGTATATACAAATAATAAAAGAGGTACCCATAAATGATGAAGAAGGAGAAAAAAAAGGGGGGGGAGAGAAAATAATGGAAAAGAAAAATGAAATAAGAAAAGGAAGTATGTCTAGTTAATTGAATAGACATAAGACCTTTCACATTCCGATGAACAGCACTTGTGGACCGCTCCACAACGTAATGCTGTTTACATAGTAGGTGAGGTCGAAAAAAGACACAAGTCCATCAAGTCCAACCTATTTCTCCCAACCACCTGATACAAAGCCAACTAGGAAACGTTATGGGTTAGTCCTGGGAATGTGGTTGCCTTGCATCTGGAAATCCAAGGTAGTTCGCTCTGTAATAAAGTTTTGTTCCAGTCCCCCGCCCACGGGGCGGGGCTGGGGTGAACTCTGTCCAGAATCAAAAAGCGAATTTTTGGAAACTTTCCATCATGCATATGGGCAACATGTCTGCCCAGTGGCAATTCGGTATTCACTTTTTTCATACAGAGAACGGGACGACAGGCAAAAAATTCCTGAATGGTTCTGCCTATATAGAAACATTTGCAACCACAGAGGAGCATATAAACGACTCCTCTGGTTTTGTAATTGGCGTAATGTTTGGCTTCAAATTTGGAACCGTTAGGAAGTGTAGGGTTGCGGGCAGTGTGCGTGTACTGGCAGTAGCCACAGCCACCCCATGGGAAGGTCCCTGAATATTTACAAGGATCTATGCGTTTTTCTGAATTGTAATCGCTGGGTACAAGACAATCACGTAAAGGATTTGGCCCTTTTGAAAGTCATGGCAGGTTGAGTGGAGATAAAGGGTTTGACCATGAATGCCCAGCCCAGGCCAATCAATGCACGTGACGTTCAGATTAACACAGCACTCTACAATGCCTAAGGAACATATAGGCTTTCCAATCTGATGAAAACACTGAAAAGTTGAGCAACCCACTGTTGGTGTCGGTGGGAGGAATAGCGCCCCACTGTTGGTGTCGGTGGGAGGAATAGCGCCCCACTGTTGGTGTCGGTGGGAGGAATAGCGTCCCACTGTTGGTGTCGGTGGGAGGAATAGCGGCTCACTGTTGGTGTCGGTGGGAGGAATAGTGGCCCACTGTTGGTGTTGGTGGGAGGAATAGTGGCCCACTGTTGGTGTTGGTGGGAGGAATAGTGCCCCACTGTTGATGTCGGTGGGAGGAATAGCGCCCCACTTTTGGTGTCGGTGGGAGGAATAGCGCCCCCCCCTGTTGGTGTCGGTGGGAGGAATAGTGCCCCACTGTTGGTGTCGGTGGGAGGAATAGTGGCCCGCTGTTGGTGTCGGTGGGGGGAATAGTGCCCCACTGTTGGTGTCGGTGGGAGGAATAGTGCCCCACTGTTGGTGGCAGAAATAATGCCTCAGGGGCTGGATAAAGGGAAGCAAAGGGCTGAATCTGGCCCCCCGGGCCACAGTTTGGAGACCACCGTAATTCAGCATGACGTACCCAGGGTAGAAGGAAAGCTACACTATTTGGGTGAAACTTGCATGGCCCTTACCTAGCTACCAAAGGATTTTTATTCTAGGGATAGTGCAGACACAAGGGACACTGACATGGTCACCTATACCTGGCAGGTAGGTAGTAGGACTCTCTTGCAATCCTTTGCTTGTGTCAGTTGTACATAAGAAGGAATATTCATTTCTGTTGATTGCTGATGAGAAAAATAAAGAGATGGATTTATTTGTTCCTGCCCCCAATCCTTCCTTTGCTCAATGCCTGGACCACCTACCTTCATCACTGTGCTCTATGTCTTCTAATGCACCCCTGTCATGGTTATATCCTCTCAGTCCTCTCCATACATTTAGCAGAAATTTGTGCTTAAAATAGAACTACACTATATTACCAAAAGTATTAGGACACCTGCCTTTACACGCACATAAACTGAATGAATGGCATCCCAGTCTTAGTCCGTAGGATTCAATATTAAGGTTGGCCCGCCCTTTGCAGCTATAACAGCTTCAACTCTTCTGGGATGGCCGTCCACAAGGTTTAGGAGTGTGTCTATGGGAATGTTTGACCATTCTTCCAGAAACGTATTTGTGAGGTCAGGCACTGAGGTTGGATGAGAAGGCCTGGCTCGCAGTCTCCGCTCTAATTCATCCCAAAGGTGTTCTATCGGGGTTGAGGTCAGGACTCTATGAAGGCAAGTCAGGGTTCACCACCCCAAACTCGCTCATCCATGTCTTTATAACTTGCTTTGTGCACTGGTGGGCAGGCATATTGGAACAGGAAGGGAACATCCCCAAACTGTTCCCACAAAGTTGGGAGCATTAAATTGTCCAAAATGTCTTGGTATGCCGACGCCTTAAGAGTTCCCTTTACTGGAACTAAGGGGGCCAAGCCCAACCCCTGAAAAACAACCCCACACCATAAAACCCCCTCCACCAAATGATTTGGACCAGTGCACAAAGCAAGGTCCATAAAGACATGGATGAGCGAATTTGGGGTGGAGGAACTTGACTGGCCTTCACCTCAACCCGATAGAACACCTTTGGGATGAATTAGAGCGGAGGCTGTGAGCCAGGCTTTCCCTCCAACATCAGTGTCTGACCTCACAAATGCGCTTCTGGAAGAATGGTCAAACATTCCCATAGACACACTGTGACGGGAGTCACTTTGGGCAGGGGGCCTTGTGGAACCCAGCATGCTTTGGAGAGCTCTGTAAACTCCTTGTCCAGCTCCCCAGACCCCTCTTATGTGTAAGTCACTGTGTGTCTATTAGGGGTACAGGGTGACCCAGAACCCCAGTCGGGTCTGCACTAACCCGACTCACAGTACAACCACCCCGGACTCAGCATTTCATGTTATCCAGGGTTCTATAAGTGTGGTTTGTGTTGAAAGAAGGAAGAGGCTCTTTCACTTCGGACAGTAATATTTCTGAACAATATCCCTCAAGAAATATATGAAGATAAATGAATTCCACCTTTCCGACTGCTGGAATATTGTATGAGCTTGGTCTCAAAAGCTGTTGTATACTGTTACTAGATCGTTTGAGGTGAGGCTGTATCCCATTGCTCTATTGTGTCTGTCTGCCTCGGGAGCAACCTATTATGGGATGTATATGTCTAGGTGGATTAGCTGTTAGAGGGGAGCGGGGATTTCTCCAGCAGCCCCTCCTAAAGACGGTCTCCTGTTGGATGGTTGAATATACCTGTGTATTGTTTACCCCGCCCTGTGTCATTATGTAAAGCAGGTTGATTGTCCCCTGAGTGTATATCTCTTTGTACCTGTGTTTGAATAGACAGTCTTATGCTTCTTCACCCTACACTGCTGTCTCGAAAAGTGACTGGTTGGGCTAAGGGGTCTTAGATTGTGCTGGTACCTGGACAAAGGAAGCGTATACGGTGGTCAGACTCTTCTTGAGTATGGGTGTCCATGATACACACCTTGTGGACAGCCTTCCCAGAAGAGTTGAAGGTGTTATAGCTGCAAAGGGTGGGCCAACTCAATATTGAACCCTACGGACTAAGACTGGGGTGCCATTAAAGTTCATGTAAAGGCAGGCGACCCAATACTTTTGGTAATATAGTGTATGTCTATGACTGATGACTGGGAATAAATGTATCTTTAATAACACAGAATTACACTATATCTACAATTATATACTTCTACAGATCACATCTTAGCTACGGGCAAAACTACCCGACTCTTCTATTACAGGTCACTAGAAGGAACTGACAATTATAAAAAAACACCATTGGCCACGGCTGGGCGTGTGGGTGTATGCTCGTCACATTTGATGAACACATTTTTTAAAAACAGACCTGTAAGTGTTTGTGAAATCTTCCACCACAAAATGTACTCAGCCAATGAGAGATAATGACTCCATTTTTGTTTTAAAAGGCCTAGAGGACCGCCTTTTAAGTGGTGGGGTTAACGTGTTTCGTCCTGGAAGACGACTTGAGAAAACAGACCTCTTGCAAGAGTTTACACCACAAAATGTACTCAGCCAATGAGAGGTAATGACTCCATTTTTATTTTTCTCCTGCTATAAATGGCCAACACGGTACAACACTTCATCCATGTCTTTGGTGATCTCTGATCTCCTTATCAACTGTTTCTTACATGATGAAGATCAGCCATGGAGTATATCTGAGGTGTATATCAGGGTGTGCTTCTTCCCCACATGTCCAGCAACATTCATATACAAGACATTTCCCGCACTCACTAACACACCTCGAGGGTTGTGTGGGACCCCTGATGTACAGGAAGACAGGACTTCAGTGAGGAGCTATTCCCTCACTCAGGGCAGGAAAGTGGTTCCTCACTCGTGTGCAATTTCTGATGTCGGTGAAGATTGGACTTCCGTGTAAAACATTTTGCGCACTCAGGACAGGAAAATCGTTTCTCCGCCGTGTGACACTTCAGATGTGTGACAAGATCTGATTCTTTTACAAAACATTTCCCACACTCAGCACAGATAGCCTTGTGAGTCCTTTGATGTCCGGCAAGATGTGACCTCTGTGAAAAGCATTTCCCGCACTCAGCACAGGAATACGGCTTCTCCCCAGTGTGAGACCTCTGATGTTTGACAAGAGCTGATTTCTCTGCAAAACATTTTCCACACTCAGGACAGGAATATGGCTTCTCCCCTGTGTGATATCTCTGATGTCTGGTAAGAGTTGAAATCTGTGCAAAACATTTTCCACACTCAGCACAGAAATACGGCTTCTCCCCCGTGTGCAAATTCTGATGTGTTGAAAGATGGGACTTCTGAGAAAAACATTTTCCGCACTCAGGACAGGAATATGGCTTTTCACCAGTGTGCAATTTCTGATGATAAGAAAGAGCGGGCTTCTGCGAAAAACATTTTCCACACTCAGGACAGGAGTACGGCTTTTCACCAGTGTGCAATTTCTGATGATGGGTAAGATGAGACTTCTGTGAAAAACATTTCCCACACTCAGGACAGGAATACGGCTTCTCCCCCGTGTGCAATGTCTGATGATAAGAAAGAGTGGACTTCTGTGAAAAACATTTCCCGCAATCAGGACAGCAATATGGCTTTTCCCCTGTATGCAATCTCAGATGAGTGGTAAGATTGGACTTCTTTGAAAAACATTTCCAACATTCAGGACAGGAATACGGCATCTCACCTGTGTGAGTTCTTTTGTGTATATCAAGTCTGGATTTATAATAGAAACACTTCCCACACTCAATACAGGGAAACCTCTTATCTGTTGGAAGGTTGGCACTGTCCCTCACAGTCTGAGGTTCCTCAGGATAAGAGGAATACGATGGTCCGGCACCGTCCCTCACAATCTGAGGTTCCTCAGGATAAGAGGAATACGATGGTCCGGCACCGTCCCGCACAGTCTGAGGTTCCTCGGGATAAGAGGAATACGATGGTCCGGCACCGTCCCGCACAGTCTGAGGTTCCTCAGGATAAGAGGAATACGGTGGTCCGGCACCGTCCCGCACAGTCTGAGGTTCCTCAGGATAAGAGGAATACGATGGTCCGGCACCGTCCCGCACAGTCTGAGGTTCCTCAGGATAAGAGGAATACGATGGTCCGGCACCATCCCGCACAGTCTGAGGTTCCTCAGGATAAGAGGAATACGATGGTCCGGCACCATCCCGCACAGTCTGAGGTTCCTCAGGATAAGAGGAATACGATGGTCCATCTACACTGTGTGGTGCCGGATGGACATTTGAGGTAGTCGGGTTTTCTCCTGGACTATACTGTGTGATGCCCTCATCTTCTACTTTACAGTCTGGAGACAAAGTGAGACAATCCTCTGAGGTTTTCCTCATCTCCCGTCCATCTACTAAAATAGAAATACAAAGATTATTACTAGACATGAGCTGATTGGTTCCTCTAAACCAGGACTCCGCCCACATCAATAAGAAAGGTGAAAAATGTGCAGAGCTACAAAACGGACAAATGTCAAAAGACAAAAAATGAAAAGATGTCAATAATATTGAAAGTTACAGTGATCAAAAAGTAAAAACTAAACGTGAAGATGTTATTAATGACAAAAATAATTATTAGAAAATGCATTGACATATACTCAATGAAGAATAGTGTCCATATGTAATAATGAGGGACCACGAAGAGGTCCTAATAAGTCCCAAAGTATGTGATCCAATACAAATAAGTGACAGTCACTGAAATCTTAAGCAAGCATCAAAATCAGTTGTGAGTGACATAGAGGATCCACCACCGGAACTACCAGTCTCTTACCAGAAGGATTGGACTCATACAGGTGTACACCTGACAAGCCAGTCGAGCTTTAGGGGTAACCAGAAAGGCACAAATTCATTGCATAGGATGCAACCTCCGGATAAACGCTCCAAGGTGATGAGTTGGTGATCAGTAATCAGTGGTGGATGAAAAGTTTACAGGAGACAAGTTGCAGAGGTCCCACACCGCTGCCTCCCATCTCCTGAGACTGCACTCAGTGACTTGGGTCTGAGACTATACAGACATATCCCTCCACCCGGCACAACCAGCAAATAACAGAGCAAGTAACCCGGGAGAATTACTCTGCCAGAGATCTTGCTAGACCCGGGCATGGGGCAGAAGACCCAAGGTACATACCCCAGGTGCCTAGGTCAAGCAACACCTATGGTGAAAATCTACATTTTTCTTCCAGCTGAACCCCAGAATCTCCATAGATCCAGTCTAGATACATAAATTGTGTCTGCAGCACAGAGAAGGAAGATTATCCGAGAGAAATACAGGAATACAGGACGGGGAACACAGCTCAGGAAAGTGACCAGGGGATTACAGGCTGATATCACCCAGTCCCCGCCCTACTCTGGACCAATCAGTGAGCAGTATGGGTGGAGGAATGTATTTAGTGTTAATGACCCACCTGTGCTGATCTCTGTAGGAGTGTCCTCCTCTATAAATGTCCCCGTTATTCCATCCTCCTCCATAGACTGCTGATCATCCCTCACATACCTCTCTTCTTCTTCTGCTTTAACCTCAAATTCTATATCGATTGGATCTCCACTCTAAATCAAGAAAATGAGAGAAAATAACACTTGTAAAATATAAGATTTAGCTTGTGACATCACATAAGAAATACAGAATACTTTATTAATCCCAAAGGAAAATTGGGAAATCCAAACATTATCTCCACTTGTCCATGTTCTAGTTGTTTCGTCCCACCAACCTTGAAACAGTGAAGGATGGTGTGACCTTCCTGTGTGGAATCCCGGGAATACAGAGGATGGGGACATCTCTCTGGTGGGTTCCCATTACTGGATCCATCTGTAGGAAACACACACACTGACTGAATACATTGTTTCTATGTGTTTATCAGATGATGGGGGATCTAGGTGGAGCCTCCGTACTGCTCTCTCCTTTACAATAAAGTCTCCTCTTACCCGGTGATGTGAGGGGCGGCTGATTGTCCATCATGACGTCCTTGTAGAGATCCTTGTGTCCTTCTAAATACTCCCACTCCTCCATGGAGAAATAGACAGTGACATCCTGACACCTTATAGGAACCTGACACACACAATGATACAGTCACCATCCAGACACATCCCTTGTCTGTTACTGGATAATGTCCCAGAATTCCCAGAATCCTCCTCACCTCTCCTGTCAGCAGCTCCATCATCTTCTTGGTGACTTCTAGAATCTTCTCCATGTTGTGTCTCTCAGGTTTTAGGGAGTCACATGGAGGCACTGTGATGGTCAAATGATCACCTGACTTCACAAGCGAAAATCTCTGTATTGGGGAACCAATAGGAATATCATGTTAGAATCCCAGAATCCTCCTCACCTCTCAGGTCAGGTCTGTGTTTTATTAATAGAGATAAGAGTGATGTCATGTGACCTCCCAGAATCCTCCCCACCTCTCCGGTCAGGTCTGTGTTTTATTAATAGAGATAAGAGTGATGTCATGTGACCTCCCAGAATCCTCCTCACCTCTCCGGTCAGGTCTGTGTTTTATTAATAGAGATAAGAGTGATGTCATGTGACCTCCCAGAATCCTCCTCACCTCTCCGGTCAGGTCTGTGTTTTATTAATAGAGATAAGAGTGATGTCATGTGACCTCCCAGAATCCTCCTCACCTCTCCGGTCAGGTCTGTGTTTTATTAATAGAGATAAGAGTGATGTCATGTGACCTCCCAGAATCCTCCCCACCTCTCCGGTCAGGTCTGTGTTTTATTAATAGAGATAAGAGTGATGTCATGTGACCTCCCAGAATCCTCCTCACCTCTCCGGTCAGGTCTGTGTTTTATTAATAGAGATAAGAGTGATGTCATGTGACCTCCCGGAATCCTCCTCACCTCTCCGGTCAGCAGGTAGATGATCTCCAGGGTGAGGTTTAGTATCTTCTCAGTCATGTGACTCCGGTCCTCCTCCATCCTCATTGGTGTGATCATGTGATCTATGAGGGTTTCTCTGTAGACGGATAGTGGAGAATTATTTGGACTGTATTGGTTGTACAATGTTAGGATGGGGATATAAGAGGTTAAAATGCCGGCTGCCCCCAGTGGGAATTGGAACAGGTAGATCGGGTTTATCTATAAAAAAAATTTGCATAATTATTCATTCATCAAATCTGCATGAGTATTCATTGTGTGCGGATTTGTTTTTTATTAAGCGTAATACCACATTGGGGGCCACTAGACGGAACTGAGGAGCACAAGAAATACATAGAGTTATATCTTTGTAACAAGAGATACGATGTAGCAATTCTGGAGAACACTAGAGGGAAGTAACCAATGGGTGTGCACCATACACAGGTTGTTGAAAAGTTATTGGAGCCCCTCTCTTGGTGGGTCAGTTATGGGTTCTCACATGTTCAACACTTCCTAACCATCAGATCACTTCCCACGTGGGCTTCACTTCGGGAGACCCATGACGTACCAGATGAGGAGCTCTTCCGCTACCTCCAACTTCAGCATCGGCTCACCTCGCTGCGCAGGACTGCTACGAACCCGTTCCAGAAAACCACGATCAAACACATCTGCCTGCACTCCCCGGGATCCCCAGGCCTCATCTGGGCTCTCTATGCTTCTCTGAATAATCATTCACCTCATACCTCTCTCACTTATGTAGCTCAGTGGGAACGAGATTTGGCAAACGAAATAGACTTGGTGGACTGGAGCGGGGCCTGGTCTTCTGTGACCAAATGCTCGTTTAATACAGCCACCTTGGAGGCGGCATATAAGGTGCTCCTACGCTGGTATTGGGTCCCTGCACACATCGCCCATGTCAATCCATCCTACAGTGACCGCTGTTTCCGAGGTTGTGGCCATCGGGGGGGACTTATACATATATGGTGGAAATGTCCTAGACTAATTGGCTTCTGGTCTTGGGTATTTGGCCTCCTGTTCATGTTGTTTTTACCTGCCCGTACCAAAAGAGGCCAAGTTTGTCCTTTTACACTGTCCAATCCCAGGCCTGTTTTCTTATCAGCAGAAACTTGCCTCCTACCTATTCCTGTCAGACAAAATAACTATCACCCAAGCCTGGAAAAAGCTATCTGTCCCCTTTCAGAGGGTAAAAAAATCGCATGACTGCGTTGATGCTTAATGAACAGATGTCGAGCATCCGCGGGGACACTCATGCCAAGTTCCTAAAAATGTGTGAGCCACGGCTGTCATATGACTTTCCTACCCTCCCCCCAGCCAGCTTGGGCCGCCTGTGACAGACAATTTGGGTGTTCCTGAGCCCTTCCCTTTTGCCCATCTCCTGGTCCCCATCCTTCCGGCCTTCCCTTTCTTTCCTAGACTCCCCTATCCCTTCTCTAGCTCTCTATCCGCTAGGTGAGCGACCTCCATCCCTTTAGAATGTTCCGGCCCTGTAAGTGGGGGAATGTTCTTCCCCTGAAGAGGTTAATCTAGGTTTCCACACTATATATGTGTGTATCATCATCTGCTGGAGATAAAAGACGTCACAGTGACTATGGAGGAAGAGGACGGAACATGACGGGGGGGGGGGCTACTGGGTGTAAATAGAAAATAAGATCTTATTACCTCCTCTACTGCCACTTCCAGCAACGTCTCCTCTCTACTTCCTCCTGGGTCACGCTCTGCCTTTTTATACCTGACATCACTTCCTGGCATTACCTGACATCACTTCCTGTCTTCCATAGAGACTTCCTGTCTGTCCCTGACATCACTTCCTGAGTTCCATAGAAACTTCCTGTCTCTATGGTAGAAGTGAGATCACCATCTTGTGGAGCTCAGAGGAACTGCAGCCCCGAGAAACATCTCGCAGTGTGAACACGGCCTTGTGCTGTGTGTGTATGCACTGTATATCCTTATAGATGGGGTCATCTCCACTCCAACCAGCCTTTCTCAGCCAGGGTTCCCCCAAAGGTCTCTATGGGTTCCTTGAGCAATGAACAGTTTCTGTCTCTCAGTAACAACTGAATCAATGATCTGTAAGTGGGGTGGTCTTCCCACTGACCACTGATATAAGGGAGTCCTTCTCCAATTGGTCACCAAATCAGGGACCACTATACTGACCACTGATGTAAAGGGGTCCTTCTCCTATTGTTCATCAATGTAAGAGACCACTACACTGACCACTGATAAAAGGGGGCCCTTCCCCATTAGCCACCAATGTAAGGGACCACTAAACTGACCACTGATAGAAAGTTGTCCTTCTCCTACTGGTCATCAATGTAAGGAAACACTACACTGACCAGTGATATAAGGGGGTCTTTTCCCTATTTGTCATCAATGTAAGGGACCACTACACTGACCACTGATATAAAGGGGTCTTTCCCCATTAGCCACCAATGTAAAGGACCACTACACTGACCACTTATATTGGTAACCAATGTAAAGGACTACTAGACTGACCGCTGATATAAGGGGTCCATCTCCCGTTGGTCACCATTGCAAGGGACCACTACCCCGACCCCTCATATAAGAGGATCCTTCTCCCATTGGTCACCAATGTAAGGGACCACCACTCTGACCACTGATATAAGGGGGTCCTTCTCCCATTGGTTACCAATGTAAGGGACCACTACACTGACTACTAATATAAGGGGGTCCTTCCCCATTAGCCACCAATGTAAGGGACCACTACACTGACCACTGATATAAAGTTGTCCTTCTCCTATTGGTCATCAATGTAAGGGAACACTACACTGACCACTGATATAAGGGGGTCTTTTCCTTATTGGTCATCAATGTAAGGGACCACTACACTGAACACTGATATAAAGGGGTCTTTCCCCATTAGCCACCAATGTAAAGGACCACTACACTGACCGCTTATATTGGTAACCAATGTAAAGGACTAGTAGACTGATCACTGATATAAGGGGGTCCATCTCCCATTGGTCACCATCGTAAGGGACCACTACACTGACCACTGATATAAGGGGATCCTTCTCCCATTGGTCACCAATGTAAGGGACCACTACACTGACCACTTATATAAGGGGGTCTGTCTCCCATTGGTCACCAATGTATGGGACCACTACACTGACCACTGATATCAGGGAGTCCTTCTCCCATTGGTCACCAATGTAAGGGACCACTACACTGACCACTGATATAAGGGGGTCTGTGACAGAACCCACTGTCACTGTGTGTTTTGGAGGGGGCTGTGGGCTGGCCTCCTACCCACTGACTATGGCCCGGCAGAGAACAAGAGACTTGGAGATAACATGGTGTTGGGATAATGTAATTATGTCCCTATATAAGCTGCATCCCTTCTGCCCATCCTCCCCCTCTTGTTTTTGTGTTTAAGTATGTTATGTCATGGCACGTAGATGAAAGGTGTGGAGACGCATCCCAGCAGAGGATGTGTAAGGAGGGGCTGCCTGCTTGTCATAATCCCTTGGTGTGTTTCAACTGTAGAGTTTCTGTTTGAATAGTGTAAAAGTAAAAAGTAAAAGTGTCGAGTTCCCATTGGTTCTTCCTTGTCCCCTACCCCCTGTATGACAAGACTAAGGGGAGTGTCCCTAACTGTGTTTAAAAATGTATGTTTTTTACTTAATAAACAGGTTATGCTCTGCAAGTTGAACCCTCAACATCTATGTGATTTGCCTCGTGATTGGGGGTTAAGGGCTGGTTATGGCGAGTCTGCCGGCTGCGGGTGCGTTTGGAGAACAGGAGACACAGTTCTGGCGGAGGTACCCAGACGGGGTATCCGAGATCCGTGACAGGGTCCTTCTCCCATTGGTCACCAATGTAAGGGACCACTACACTTCCCTTAGCATGTCAGCACATCTCTGGCCTGGTCATCCACCCTTTGCAGATCCTTTTGGGCAAAACTCGAGACCCAGCTAGCTTGGGAGTTCCCAAGGGCCTGGTCTATCACCATTGTAAAATATGGGAATTGGCACTGCGCAGGATGAAGGCTCCTTCTACACGATCATACAGCCCTTTGTGGTAACTCACCATATCTGATTTAGAAGTGTGGATTGCTTGTGGGGTTATATACCTTTCCCAATTATTTACCAATAATGGTATTAGGTCGTTTCAGGACCTTAGGTCGGAATGTAACTTACCCAACTCTATGTTCTTTCATTACCTCCAGCTTTGTCATGCATTGCATGCCCAATTTGGAGACTTTGTCCCCAACCTAACCTTTCTCTACCCATTGCATATATTTATGGGCATGGACTCTAAAAAACCTGACATCCATCTTTTATAGCAGCCTTCTCCAACCACCGGCGAATGATTTAGCCTTCTATTTGAAAGCTCACTGGGAGGCAGACATGGGGGAGCTGGAAGACGAGGAGTGGGAGGATGTCCTGGAACCCTGTAAGCTAGTTTCCCCAAAGCATTTGACAGACCCACCCAGCTACGGTACATATACTACATAAAACCTATTTAAGTCCCATCTGCCTATATAGAGTAGGTACCGACAGCACCCTGATCCCTTCTGCCCTAGATGTGGAGACCCTAGTGGCTCCTTCTATCACCTATTGTGGTAATGCCTTATCATCCAAGGATACTGGTCGCAGGCAGTTCAGTTCCTAAATGATCATATGGGCTCCCCATTAACCCTATGCCCTAAAAAGTGCTTGCTGGGTTTGCTCCCCGATCAAGATAGTAATAGACATCATCACATTTTCCTACAGGAAACACTGTTTATGGCCACAGTGCTGATAGCTAGGATGTGGCTTCAGGCCTCTCCGCCTACAGTTCGTGAATGGACGTTGGCCGTCAAGCTTTCCTTGGCTTGTAAAAAGGTTATTTATGTACATAGAAAATGCCCGGCTAAATACCACAAGATTTGGGAATGGTGGTTAGAGGTAGCTTCTACTTCCACAGAGGATAAATCAGCAACCACCTGTGTTGATTATATGAATATGTTCTACCAGGATTTTCAATATTGGTAGACCCCTGGTGTGACAGACCCAACCAGGACAGGGGCTTTTAAAGTGGACTGCAGGGTGGCCTCTTGCCTACCGACTATGGGCCCTGGCTTTTAAGGGAACATTACTCTTTGGGAGGAGTGTACCTGGGGGACCCTTGGAGTGGTCTTGCTTCAGATTAAAGTCCATGTTTCCCAAAAACACACAGACGCTAGAAATCTAGGCCCGGGATACATACACTATATTACCAAAAGTATTGGGACGCCTGCCTTTACACCCACATGAACATTAATGGCATTCCAGTCTTAGTTGATAAGTTGTTGATGAAGTTCAATATTGAGTTGGCCCATCCTTTGCAGCTGCAACAGCTTCAATTCTTCTGGGAAGGCTGTCCACAAGGTTTAGGAGGGTGTCTATGGGAATGTTTGACCATTCTTCCAGAAGCCCATTTGTGAGGTCAGGCACTGATGTTGGAGAAGAGTTGAAACTGTTATGCCGCGTACACACGATCGGACTTTCCGACAACAAAACCATGGAATTTTGTTCGAAGGTTGTTGGCTCCAACTTGTCTTGCATACACACGGTCACACAAATGTTGGCCAACAACTACAAATGTAGTGACGAACAAGATGTACAGCGAGCCGATAAAAAGGAAGCTCTATAGTTATGTGATATCTCCATTACGAATGCTAGTTTCACAAGACTGAGCGGTTCCGGCTCGTACTTGATTCCGAGCATGCGTGAACTTGTGTACACACGATCGGTAAGTCCGACAACAACGTTTTGCTGGTGAAAAATTTGAGAACCTGCCAGCCAACATTTGTTGGTGGAAAGTCCGACAACAAATGTTCGATGGAGCATACACACGGTTGGACTTTCAGCCAACAATCTCACATCCAACATTTCCTGTCGGAAAGTCCGATCGCGTGTACGCGGCATAATAGCTGCAAAGGGTGGGCCAACTCAATATTGAACCCTACGGACTAAGACTTGGATGCCATTAAAGTTTATGTGCGTGTAAAGGCATGCGTCCTAATACTTTTGTTAATATAGTGTATGTTTACATTGAAGTTATATGAGATTTTCAGTATGCACTATATACTGTATAAGTGAGTTTTGCGCAACACCGTCTATACCTATATATCTATTCTCTGAGCTGCTACATGCTTCTCATTTTTAAATAAACATCTCCTGACATTTAGGGGTCTAGTCATAAAGAATTTGCTTGATGATAGGCCCTTTTCTTTCCATTTCGGTGTGAATGGGGTATAAAAACGAATGTTATTAGGCTATGCCCCAGGACAACGTCATCTGTGACTAAACGCGTAGGGGGAGCGACATGCTGACGTCATCATGTTTGCGCCAGTCTCGGACCACAAAGCTGTATCTTGAGCCAGCCGGCTTGTTTTTTTTAAAGCGAGTTTTACTTCTTATGGATGAAAGTGCAACATCTATTTCTATTAAATAAACCTTTAAGATTTTACAGTATGGAGGCTTTATTTTTTTGCTTGGAACCCCCTCTATGATCGAATGCAACTGGGCGGTGGAGGCTTGAGAGCGTGACCTCCCTGGATGACCAAAGGCCCTGGCTGGGTATAGAGCCACAAATGTGTCAGACCTTCCGTGATAGGAGGTTTTAAGAGCTGGTAAGCGGCCATTTCATGAGGTGGAAGTCTCTCTTCGAACTGTCTTCATTTCTTGGTGAAATTATCCATTACTAAGGGATCTTTTGGATATCCCCGATACTCCGATACCTTCAGGCTCAATCCTTTCAGCTGTCAGTGGGAATTCCCTGCTAACAGCTGAAATGTAAAGAGAAAAAATGCTGGAGATTATTGGTTGTTAAGGAGCGAGGGCCGCCGCGTCCTTAACAACCAATCACATGTCTTTGGGGTTCCACTCCCCGACTCCTCCTCCCCTCCCGCCAGCTGTCACCTGGCTTGGTGGCCCACGTGTTCATGGACCTTCAGTTCAGGAAACTGCCTGCATTAGAGGTGAGCAAGCCCAGATCCCCTCCATCCCACTGTCCTCTCACCTCCAGATTCTACCCTTGCCCCGTGTGTCAGTGGGAGGAATAGTGCCCCATTGTTGGTATCAATGGAAGATTAGTGCCCCATTGATGGTGTACGTAGGGGGAATGGTGCCCCATCATCAGTGTCAGTGGGAGGAATAGTGCCCCATTATTGGTATCAGTAGGGGGAATTGTGCCCCATCATTGGTGTCAGTGGGAGGAATAGTGCCCCATTGTTGGTATCAATCGAAGAATAGTGCCCTATTGTTAGTATCAATGGAAGAATAGTGCCCCGTTGATGGTGTCAGTAGGGGGAATGGTGCCACATCATCGGTGTCAGTAGGAGGAATGGTGCCCCATTGTTCGTATCAATGGAAGAATAGTGCCCCGTTGATGGTGTCAGTAGAGGGTATGGTGCCACATAGTTACATAGTAGGTGAGGTTGAAAAAAGACAAGTCCATCAAGTCCAACCTATGTGTGTGATTATGTGTCAGTATTACATTACATATCCCTGTATGTTGTGGTCATTCAGGTGCTTATCTAATAGTTTCTTGAAGCAATCAATGCTCCCCGCTGAGACCACCGCCTGTGGAAGGAAATTCCACATCCTTGCCGCTCTTACAGTAAAGAACCCTCCACGTAGTTTAAGATTAAACCTCTTTTCTTCTAATTTTAATGAGTGGCCACGAGTCTTGGTAAACTCTCTTCTGCGAAAAAGTTTTATCCCTATTGAGGGGTCACCAGTCCGGTATTTGTAAATTGAAATCATATCCCCTCTCAAGCGTCTCTTCTCCAGAGAGAATAAGTTCAATGCTCGCAACCTTTCCTCATAACTAATATCCTCCAGACCCTTTATTAGCTTTGTTGCCCTTCTTTGTACTCGCTCCATTTCCAGTACATCCTTCCTGAGGACTGGTGCCCAGAACTGGACCGCATACTCTAGGTGCGGCCGGACCAGAGTCTTGTAGAGCGGGAGAATTATTGTTTTATCTCTGGAGTTGATCCCCCTTTTAATGCCAATATTCTGTTTGCTTTGTTAGCAGCAGCTTGGCATTGCCTGCCATTGCTGAGCCTATCATCTACTAGGACCCCCAGGTCCTTTTCCATCCTAGATTCCCCCAGAGGTTCTCCCCCCAGTCTATAGATTGCATTCATATTTTTGCCACCCAAATGCATTATTTTACATTTTTCTACATTGAACCTCATTTGCCATGTAGTTGCCCACCCCATTAATTTGTTCAGGTCTTTTTGCAAGGTTTCCACATCCTGCAGAGAAGTTATTGCCCTGCTTAGCTTAGTATCATCTGCAAATACAGAGATTGAACTGTTTATCCCATCCTCCAGGTTATTTATGAACAAATTAAATAGGATTGGTCCCAGCACAGAACCCTGGGGAACCCCACTACCCACCCCTGACCATTCCGAGTGCTCCCTATTTATCACCACCCTCTGAACTCGCCCTTGTAGCCAGTTTTCAATCCATGTACTCACCCTATGGTCCATGCCAACAGACCTTACTTTGTACAGTAAACGTTTATGTGGAACTGTGTCAAATGCTTTTGCAAAATCCAGATACACCACGTCTACGGGCCTTCCTTTATCTAGATGGCAACTCACCTCCTCATAGAAGGTTAATAGATTGGTTTGGCAAGAACGATTCTTCATGAATCCATGCTGATTACTGCTAATGATATCGTTCGTATTACTAAAATCCTGTATATAGTCCCTTATCATCCCCTCCAAGAGCTTACATACTATCGATGTTAGGCTAACTGGTCTATAATTTCCAGGGATGTATTTTGGGCCCTTTTTAAATATAGGTGCTACATTGGCTTTTCTCCAATCAGCTGGTACCATTCCAGTCAGTAGACTATCTGTAAAAATTAGGAACAACGGTCTGGCAATCACTTGACTGAGTTCCCTAAGTACCCTCGGATGCAAGTCATCTGGTCCCGGTGATTTATTAATGTTAAGTTTCTCAAGTTGCACATAATTGGTGTCTTCTTAAACAACCTAAAAGACAGAAATTAAGAAAAAAGTAAAGTTCTTTTTCGTTTCTGTTATAAAATGCTGTTTTTTCCTTCACTAATGGGCACTGATGAGGCGGCACCGATAGGTTACACTGATGGGCACTGATAGGCCGTACTGATGGGCACTAATAGGTGGCACTGATAGATGGCACTGGATAGGCAGCACTGATGAGGAGCTACTGACAGGCAATCCTGATTGGAATCTGAAGGGCACTGAAAGGCATTACTGATGGGGCACTGATTGGCACTGTTATGGGCACCGACAGGCGTTCTTGATGGGGCACAGACTGGCAGCTGATGGGCACATCTGATGGGGGCTGTGCTGATAATCAATGTGCTGATTATCAGCACAGACCCCCCGACAGAGAGAGCCGCCGATCGCTCTCTCTGTCAGCGCGAACCGAGGAAAGCCATTTACTGGCACTTTCTGGTTCACGCGATGATCAGCTGTGATTGGTCACACCTGATCATGTGGTAAGGAGCCTCCGTCAGAGGCTTTTACAGTGATTTTACAGTGTAGACCAAAAAACAAGACCTTCCGCAGTCCTTCAGTAAAAAAGTATTGGACAGGGGTGGCCTGTGCATTGTGGGCTCACGGGCTCCACCCCCCCCCCCCCCATCCATGCGCCCGGCATCTTTCAGGACGCCGGGCGCATGGATTCCTATAGTAAGGGTGGTACTTTTTGAAGCACCTGATTAGAGCCAGAGGCTCTAATAGGCTTCAAAATAGTGTGGGCTCGGGGCGCAGAGAGTGCCCCCCGATCCCACCCATTTGTGTGATGATAGCGAATTAATTTTCGCTATTTCCACACTAACCTTCCTCCCCACCAATCAGGAGGCAGGGCATCAGACGTTCTTCCTGATTGGCCAAAGCGGGACAGGAGCGGAGCGGAGGTCGTCGCCGCTCTGAGAGGAGCTGCTGCAGTGCTAAGGTAAGTCCCCTCGGCTCTAACTGCCACAGCCACGATCCGCGCGTGGGGGGGGGGGGGGGTGGCTATGCTGCCAGAGCCACAAACCCCACGAGTGGGGGGGTCGGTGGGCACAGTGGTTGCATTTGGTGGGCACAGTGGCTGCATATGAAGGACACAAGTGGCTGTGTTTGATGGGCACAGTGGCTGCATTTGATGGGCACAAGTGGCTGCAATTGATGGGCACAGTGGCTGCATTTGATGGGCACAAGAGTCTGCGTTTGATGGGCACAGTGGCTGCATTTGATGGGCACAAGTGGCTGCAATTGATGGTTGGGTTTCAGTATTTTTCAGTCTGTTTGCGCCCCCCAAAACATTTTGAGCACCAGCCGCCACTGGTATCGGATGCATGTCATTCAATACTCGTTATCACATAGCGAGCGTCATCCTCCCTGGTAGCCAGGATTGTGACATCCCCCCACCACCACCCACTTTATCATCTAGAACATCTTCACCCCAGCCTCAGCTAACAACCCCCCCCCCCACACCTCCCAAACCACCCCTCTACCTACTCTTCCTAGGTGATAGGTATCGGTATTTGGTATCAGCACATACTTAAAAAAAAGTATTGGTACTCATACTCTGTGTTTAAAAAAATGGTATCAGTGTAACCCTAATAATTAAAAAAAAAATAGATCTCTAACTGTTGGAAATCTTCCACCACAAAATGTACTCAGCCAATGAGAGGTAATGACTCCATTTTTATTTTAAAAAGCCTAGAGGACCGCTTTTTAAGTGGTGGGGTTAACGTGTTTCGTCCTGGAAGACGACTTGAGAAAACAGACCTCTTTCAAGATTTTACACCACAAAATGTACTCAGCCAATGAGAGGTAATGACTCCATTTTTATTTTTCTCCTATCAATGGCCAACACGGTACAACACTTCATCCGTGTCTTTGGTGATCTCTGATCTCCTTATCAACTGTTTCTTCCATGATGAAGATCAGCCATGGAGTATATCTGAGGTGTATATCAGGGTGTGCTTCTTCCCCACATGTCCAGCAACATTCATATACAAGACATTTCCCGCACTCACTAATACACCTCGAGGGTTGTGTGGGACCCCTGATGTACAGGAAGACAGGACTTAAGTGAGGAACATTTCCCTCACTCAGGACAGGAATATGGCTTCTCCCCCGTGTGAGATCTCTGATGTCTACAAAGAGTGGACTTGTCTAAAAAACATTTCCCGCACTCAGCACAGGACAGTGGCTTCTTTCCCGTGTGCAATCTCAGATGTGCATAAAGACTGGACTTATCTGCAAAACATTTCCCGCACTCAGCACAGGAATACGGCTTCTCCCCCGTGTGCACTCTCTGATGAATGGAAAGATAACACTTCTGTGCAAAACATTTCCGGCACTCAGGACAGGAATATGGCTTTTCCCCCGAGTGACACTTTTGATGTGCAGCAAGAACAGATTTTAGTACAAAACTTTTCCCGCAATCAGAACAGGAATACGGCTTCTCATCCCAGTGCAATCTCTGATGGCTGTAAAGGTAGGACTCCTGTGAAAAACATTTCCCGCACTCAGGACAGGAATATGGCTTCTCCCCTGTGTGCAATCTCTGATGTCTGTGAAGATTGGATTTCCGTGAAAAACATTTCCCACACTCAGGACAGGAATGTGGCTTTTCCCCTGAATGAGACCTTTGACCTGTAACAAGATCTGATTTTTGTACAAAAAGTTTCCCAAACTCAGAATTGGAAAATGGCTTCTTCCCCATGTGAGACTTCAGATGTGTGTCAAGATCTGGTTTTTTTACAAAACATTTCCCACACTCAGAACAGAGATGAGGCTTTTCAGCTGTGTGAGTCCTTTGATGTCTGTCAAGATAAGACTTCTGTGCAAAACATTTTCCACACTCAGGACAGGAATACGGCTTCTCCTCCGTGTGAGATCTCTGATGTGTTGAAAGATGGTACTTCTGAGAAAAATGTTTCCCGCACTCAGGACAGGAGTACGGCTTCTCACCTGTGTGAAATCTTTTATGCTTCTTAAGGTTGCCTTTAAAATTGAAACACTTCCCGCACTCAGCACAGGAAAACCTCTTATCTGTTGGAAGCACGGCACCGTCCCTCACAATCTGAGGTTCCTCAGGATAAGAGGAATACGATGGTCCGGCACCGCCCCTCACAGTCTGAGGTTCCTCAGGATAAGAGGAATACGATGGTCCGGCACCGTCCCTCACAGTCTGAGGTTCCTCAGGATAAGAGGAATACGATGGTCCGGCACCGTCCCGCACAGTCTGAGGTTCCTCAGGATAAGAGGAATACGATGGCCCGGCACCGTCCCGCACAGTCTGAGGTTCCTCAGGATAAGAGGAATACGATGGTCCGGCACCGTCCCTCACAGTCTGAAGTTCCTCAGGATAAGAGGAATACGATGGTCCGGCACCGTCCCTCACAGTCTGAGGTTCCTCAGGATAAGAGGAATACGATGGTCCGGCACCGTCCCGCACAGTCTGAGGTTCCTCAGGATAAGAGGAATACGATGGTCCGGCACCGTCCCTCACAGTCTGAGGTTCCTCAGGATAAGAGGAATACGATGGTCCATCTACACTGTGTGGTGCCGGATGGACATTTGAGGTAGTCGGGTTTTCTCCTGGACTATACTGTGTGATGTCCTCATCTTCTACTTTACAGTCTGGAGACAAAGTGAGACAATCCTCTGAGGTTTTCCTCATCTCCCGTCCATCTACTAAAATAGAAATAAAAAGATTATTACTAGACATGTGCTGATTGGTTCCCCTAAACCAGGACTCCGCCCACATCAGGCAGCTTTGTCTCTGAGGATCTTACAATTCCCCCCTCAAGGTAACTAGTAAATGGGTCCTCTGATCTCCTACCAGTTCATTTCTTTATTCATGGACCTTAGTCAGAGAGTGAGGAAACAACGAGAAGTGTCTTTTATAGGAGTGACAGTGATGAGGGGATTATAGGACGAGTGTCCCCACCCCCTCTATCACTCATTGCCATCTTCCCAACACAAGAAGTCCTGCACTTCCTTATTTAGTCCATGATTTAGTCATGAATAACAGCGGGGCTGAGCCCCACCAGAGGTCAGAGAGTGAGGATGGGGGGAGAACAACCAAGATGAAGACTGGACTGATCCTGAAGACCACCATCATTGGGTTATTGACTCCTCCCTCATTATCACTTTCTGTTTAAGGTTCCAAAGTTGGAGGATGTTATCACATTATTATCAATATGTAAAAGTCTGTGCTCCAATCAAATCATCAGATATAAAATGTCCAGCTGGTAGGAAATGGGTGTAACAAAAGAGAATACATATTATGTGTATATATAGCAGTGGGTGGAGGGGAGAGCAGAAGTCAGGAGTATGTAATGTACAACATAGAGAATATAGTGCAGGGGTCAGGAGTATGTGATATACAATATAAATGATATAGTGTAATGGTCAGGATTCATGAAATTTGTGGTTAGTAATCAGTGGAAGCTGAAATGTTTACTGGAGACAAGTTGCAGAGGGTCCCACACCGCTGCCTCCCATCTCCTGAGACTGCACTCAGTGACTTGGGTCTGAGACTATACAGACATATCCCTCCACCCGGCACAGACAGCAAATAACAGAGCAAGTAACCCGGGAGAATTACTCTGTCTGAGATTTTGCTATACCTGGGCATGGGGCAGAAGACCCAAGGTACATACCCCAGATGCCTAGGCTAAGGCCTATGGTGAATATCAACATTTTGCTGCCAGCTGAACCCCAGAATCTCCATAAATCCAGTCTAGATACATAAATTGTGTCTACAGCACAGAGAAGGAAGATTATCCGAGAGAAATACAGGAATACAGGACGGGGAACACAGCTCAGGAAAGTGACCAGGGGATTACAGGCTGATATCACCCAGTCCCCACCCTACTCTGGACCAATCAGTGAGCAGTATGGGTGGAGGAATGTATTTAGTGTTAATGACCCACCTGTGCTGATCTCTGTAGGAGTGTCCTCCTCTATAAATGTCCCCGTTATTCCATCCTCCTCCATAGACTGCTGATCATCCCTCACATACCTCTCTTCTTCTTCTGCTTTAACCTCAACTTTTATATCTCTCAGATCCTCTCCCTAAAACAAAAGGATAGAAAATAATGTATGTAAAATATAAGCTTTAGCTTGTGATATCACATAAGAAATACAGAATACTTTATTAATCCCAATGGGAAATTCAAACATTATCTTGCCAGTCCATGTTCTAGTTGTTTCGCCACCAACCTTGTAACATTGGGGGATGGTGTGACCTTCCTGTGTGGAATCCCGGGAATACAGAGGACGGGGACATCTCTCTGGTGGGTTCATGGTATTAGGTGGCTCCATCATATATTTGTGTCCTTCTAAAAACTCCTCCATCACTCCATACTCCTCATCCTCCTCTTTTATCTCTTCTTTAACCTCAACTTTAGAATCTCTCAGGTTTCCACTCTGAATATATAATAAAAATGACATCAATGGTAACAATGCAGATAATGTACAGATCCTAATGATACTATCAGTGATTGTTCCTCATCTACCTGATGATGGTGGGGGATGGTGTGATCTTCCTGTGTGGAATCCCGGGAATACAGAGGACGGGGACATCTCTCTGGTGGGTTCCCATTACTGGATCCATCTGTAGGAAACACACACACTGACTGAATACATTGTTTCTATGTGTTTATCAGATGATGGGGGATCTAGGTGGAGCCTCCGTACTGCTCTCTCCTTTACAATAAAGTCTCCTCTTACCCGGTGATGTGAGGGGCGGCTGATTGTCCATCATGACGTCCTTGTAGAGATCCTTGTGTCCTTCTAAATACTCCCACTCCTCCATGGAGAAATAGACAGTGACATCCTGACACCTTATAGGAACCTGACACACACAATGATACAGTCACCATCCAGACACATCCCTTGTCTGTTACTGGATAATGTCCCAGAATTCCCAGAATCCTCCTCACCTCTCCTGTCAGCAGCTCCATCATCTTCTTGGTGACTTCTAGAATCTTCTGCATGTTGTGTCTCTCAGGTTTTAGGGAGTCACATGGAGGCACTGTGATGGTCATATGATCACCTGACTTCACAAGAGGAAATCTCTGTATTGAGGAACCAATAGGAATATCATGTTAGACTCCCAGAATCCTCCTCACCTCTCCGGTCAGGTCTGTGTTTTATTAATAGAGATAAGAGTGATGTCATGTGACCTCCCAGAATCCTCCTCACCTCTCCAGTCAGGTCTGTGTTTTATTAATAGAGATAAGAGTGATGTCATGTGACCTCCCAGAATCCTCCTCACCTCTCCAGTCAGGTCTGTGTTTTATTAATAGAGATAAGAGTGATGTCATGTGACCTCCCAGAATCCTCCTCACCTCTCCGGTCAGGTCTGTGTTTTATTAATAGAGATAAGAGTGATGTCATGTGACCTCCCAGAATCCTCCTCACCTCTCCGGTCAGGTCTGTGTTTTATTAATAGAGATAAGAGTGATGTCATGTGACCTCCCAGAATCCTCCTCACCTCTCCGGTCAGCAGGTAGATGATCTCCAGGGTGAGGTTTAGTATCTTCTCAGTCATGTGACTCCGGTCCTCCTCCATCCTCATTGATGTGGTCATGTGATCTATGCGGGTTTCTCTGTAGACGGATAGTGGAGAATTATTTGGACTGTATTGGTTGTACAATGTTGGGATGGGGATATAAGGGGCTAATATTGCCGGTTGCTCCCATTACGAATTGGAACAGGTAGATCGGGTTTATCTCTAAAAAAAAAAGTTGCATAATTATTCATTCAGCAAATCTGCATGAGCATTTGTTGTGTGCAAATTTTATTTTATTAAGCGCAGTAGTGAAATACCACATTGGGGGCCACTAGATGGAGCTGAGGAGCACAAGAAATACATGGAGTTATATCTTTGTAATAAGAGATACGATGTAGCATTTCTGGAGAACACTAGAGGGAAGTAACCAATGGGTGTGCACCATACATAGGTTGTTGAAAAGTTATTGGAGCTCCTCTCTTGGTGGGTCAGTAATGGGTTCTCACATGTTCAACACTTCCCAACCATCAGATCACTTCCCACGTGGGCTTCCCTTCGGGAGACCCATGACGTACCAGATGAGGAGCTCTTCCGCTACCTCCAACTTCAGCATCGGCTCACCTCGCTGCGCAGGACTGCTACGTACCCGTTCCAGAAAACCGCGTTGGAACACATCTGCCTGCACTCCCCGGGATCCCCAGGCCTCATCTGGGCTCTCTATGCTTCTATGAATAATCGGTCACCTCATACCTCTCTCACTTATGTAGCTCAGTGGGAACGAGATTTGGCGACTGAAATAGACCTCCCTCTCTTTAGCTTCACCTTTCTGCCCAACTTTCTTCTGTTTTCTGCTCCTCTATCCTTGTTAGTTCAGTTTTGACTGTACATTACATTGCAGCACCTTTTGGGATCTGAGGGGTGTAGGGGGTGCCCCGTAGTTATGGGGAGCCTCTCTGGGACCCCTGGATCCTGACGGTATCATTCACACTTCAGTTTACCACTGTTGCATTTTCATCTACTTTTGTTTTGCCCTTCTTATGAGCTAACACCTGTTCTAATTTCAATGTTAGCCCCGGCGTGGGCAGAACTTTTGCAAATTAACCACTTGTTAAAACTGAAAAAAAAAAAAAAACAAATGGGGGGGGGATGTTCTGCCCCTAAAGGGGTTAATCTAGGTTTTCACACTATATATGTGTGTATCATCATCTGCTGGAGATAAAAGACATCACAGTGACTATGGAGGAAGAGGACGGACATGACGGGGGTTACTGGGTGTAAATAGAAAATAAGATCTTATTACCTCCTCTGCTGCCACTTCAAGCAACGTCTCCTCTTTACTTCCTCTCAAATTACCTCTCACCTGGAACTTCCTGTCTGCACCTGACATCACTTCCTGTCTGTCCCTGACATCACATCCTGTCTGTCCCTGACATCACTTCCTTTCTTCCATAGAGACTTCCTGTCTTTATGGTAGAAGTGAGATCACCATCTTGTGGAGCTCAGAGGAACTGCGGCCCCAAGAAACGTCTCTTATGCCCTGTACACACTGTCGGATTTTCCAACAGAGAAAGTGCGATCGGATTGTGTTGTCGGAAATTCCAATCGTGCGCGGGCTCCATCGGACTTTTTCCATCGGAATTTCCGACACACAAAGTTTGAGAGCAGGCTATAAAATTTTCCGACAAACAAAATCTGATCCTTTAAATTCCGATCGTGTGTAGACAAATTCGACACACAAAGTGCCAAGCATGCTCAGAATAAATTATGAGACGAAAGCTATTGGCTATTGCTCCGTTTATAGACCCGACGTACGTGTTTTACATCACTGCGTTCAGAACGATCGGATTTTCCGACAACTTTGTGCGACTGTGTGTATGCAAGACAAGTTTGAGCCAACATCCGTCGGAAAAAATCTGATGGATTTTGTTGTCGGAATGTCCGTTCAATGTCTGATCGTGTGTACGGGGCATTAGTATAAACACGACCTTGTGCTGTGTGTGTATGTACTGTATATCCTTATAGATGGGGTCATCTCCACTCCCTCCAAGGGGGAGAGAAATATATTACTGCCTAGTCCAGCCTTTCTCAGCCAGGGTTCCTCCAAAGGTTTCTAGGGGTTCCACAAGCAATGAACAATTTCTGTCTCTCAGTAACAACTGACATCAATGATGTCTAAGGAGGGCACTCTTCCAACTGCTGACGATGTAAGAAAGTCCTTCTCCCACTGACATAAGGGGGTCCTTCTCTTAAATTTCTAGGAGTATCTATGCAGCATGTGCATGGTTATCATTATGTATGTTGTGGTTTAACCCTGCTCCTGATGCTCCATTCCTATATACACAATATTACTAAAAGTATTGGGACGCCTGCCTTTACACGCACATGAACTTTAATGGAATCCCAGTCTTATGCCCCGTACACACGGTCAGATTTTCAGACGGAAAATGTGTGATAGGATCTTGTTGTCGTAAATTCCGACCGTGTGTAGGCTCCATCACACATTTTCCATCGGATTTTCCGACACACAAAGTTTGAGAGCAGGATATAAAATTTTCCAACAACAAAATCCGTTGTTGGAAATTCCGATCGTGTGTACACAAATCCGACGGACAAAGTGCCACGCATGCTCAGAATAAATAAAGAGATGAAAGCTATTTGCCACTGCCCCGTTTATAGTCCCGACGTACGTGTTTTACGTCACCGCGTTCAGAACGATCGGATTTTCCGACAACTGTGTGTGACCGTGTGTATGCAAGACAAGTTTGAGCCAACATCCGTCGGAAAAAATCCGAGGATTTTGTTGTCGGAATGTCCGAACAAAGTCCGACTGTGTGTACGGGCCATTAGTCTGTAGAGTTCAATATTGCGTTGGCCCACCCTTTGCAGCTATAACAGCTTCAACTCTTCTGGGAAGGCTGTCCACAAGGATTAGGAGTGTGTCTATGGCAATGTTTAACCATTCTTCCAGAAGCGCATTTGTGAGGTCAGGCACTGATGTTGGAAGAGAAGGCCTAGCTCTCAGTCTCTGCTCTAGTTCATCCCAAAGGTGTTCTATTGGGTGTTGCTTTGTGCACTGGTGTGCAGTCATGTTGGAACAGGAAGGGGCCATCCCCAAACATGAAATTGTCCAAAATGTCTTAGTATGCTGACGCCTTAAGAGTTCCCTTCACTGGAACTAAGGGGGCCAAGCCCAACCCCTGAAAAACAACCCCCACACCATAATCGCCCCTCCACCAAATGATTTGGACCAGTGCACAAAGCAACCAGCCAGTCGGGAAAGGAGTGACACTTCAGGGGGGAAGGAGGCACCGATAATGAAGGAACTTGGTGCTTCGGACGACTGGTTCCCCACATATTGGGACTGACCTTGCAGGACAGGGAACCCTAGGGACCTAGGGTGTAGACAAGGATGAGCTGAACACCCCCCAGTTTGGTTCGCATCCAGAACATGCGAACAGGCAAAAAATTTGTTCGAACACGCGAACACCGTTAAAGTCTATGGGTCACGAACATGAATAATCAAAAGTGCTAATTTTAAAGGCTTATATGCAAGTTATTGTTATAAAAAGTGTTTGGGGACCTGGGTCCTGCCCCAGGGGACATGTATCCATGTAAAAAGAAGTTTTAAAAACGGACATTTTTTTCGGGAGCAGTGATTTTAATAATGCTTAAAGTGAAACAATAAAAGTGTAATATTCCTTTAAATTTAGTAGCTGGGGGGTGTCTATAGTATGCCTGTAAAGGGGCGCATGTTTCCCATGTTTAGAACAGTCTGACAGCAAAATGAAATTTCAAAGGAAAAAAAGTCATGTAAAACTACTATCGCTAGCGCTGGCTATAATGAATTGCCGGTCCGACAATACACATAAAAGTTCATTGATAAAAACGGCATGGGGGTTCTCCACAGGGGAACCCCGAACCAGAATTTAAAAAAAAAAATGCATGGGGGTCCCCCTAAATTCCATACCAGGCCCTTTAGGTCTGGTATGGATATTAAGGGGAACCCCGCACCAAAATTTAAAAAAAAATGGCGTGGGGTCCCACCAAAAATCCATACCAGACCCTTATCTGAGCATGCAACCTGACAGGCCGCAGGAAAAGAGGGGGGAGAGAGCGCCCCCACCTCCTCAACCGTACCAGGCCACATGCCCTCAGCATTGGGAGGGTGCTTTGGGGTAGCCCCCCAAAGCACCTTGTCCCCATGTTGATGGGGAGAAGGGCCTCATCCCCACAACCCTTGCCCGGTGGTTGTGGGGGTCTGCGGGCGAGGGGCTTATCAGAATCTGGAAGCCCCCTTTAACAAGGGGACCCCCAGATCCTGCCCCAACCCCTGTGTGAATTGGTAATGGGGTACAAATGTACCCCTACCATTTCACAAAAAAGTGTCAAAAAGGTTAAAAAACACAAGAGAAGGTTTTTGACAAGTCCTTTATTAATTTCTTCTTCTTCTTCTTCCATCTTCTTTCTTCTGTTCTTTCTTCGGTGTTCTTCTTCCTCCATCTTCTTCTTCTCCACCTTCTTCTTCTTCCTCCGCTCTCCCGTCCCGCATCTTCCTCCGGCTTCTTCTCCGCTCTGTCCGCAGATCAGCCTCAGTGGGAGTCTTCCGCCGTGTGACGCTTTATTTCTTCTGACACTCCTTATATAACGGAGGGCGGGGCCACCCGGTGACTCTGCCCTCCTCTGACGCAGGGGACTTCCCTCTGGCTTTTCCCGTGTTGACAGAGGGCGTCGGGGTCACCCGTTTACGTAACCGGCTGACCCCGCCCCCTCTGACAACACAGGGAAAGCCAGAGGGAAGTCCCCGTGCGTCAGAGGAGGGCGGGGTCACCGGGTGGCCCCGCCCTTCATTATATAAGAAGGGTCTGGTATGGATTTTGAGGGGGACCCCCACGCCATCTTTTTTAAATTTTGGCACGGGGTTCCCCTTAATATCCATACCAGACCTGAAGGGCCTGGTATGGAATTTAGGGGGACCCCCACGCATTTTTAAAAAAAAATTTGGTTCCGGGTTCCCCTGTGGGGAAATTCCATGCCGTTTTTATCAATGAACTTTTATGTGTATTGTCGGACCGACAATTCATTATAGCCGACGCTAGCGATAGTAGTTTTACATGACTTTTTTTCCTCTAGAAATGTAATTTTGCTGTCAGACTGTTCTAAACACGGGAAATATGCGCCCCTTTACAGGCATACTATAGACACCCCCCAGCTACGAAATTTAAAGGGATATTACACTTTTATTGTTTAACTTTAAGCATTATTATAATCACTGCTCCCGAAAAAATTGACGTTTTTAAAACTTTTTTTTGCATTGATCCATGTCCCCTGGGGCAGGACTCGGGTCCCCAAACACTTTTTATGACAATAACTTGCATATAAGCCTTTAAAATTAGCACTTTTGATTTCTCCCATAGACTTTTAAAGGGTGTTCCGCGGCTTTCGAATTTGCCGCGAACACCCCAAATTGTTCGCTGTTTGGCGAACAGCCGATGTTCGAGTCAAACTCATGTTCGACCCGAACATAAAGCTCATCCCTAGTGTAGACATATGCAGAATGAGAAAATGTATTTAGTTTGGATCAATTTGTTATGTTGCTAATTTCGTTGCAATCATAACAAAATTTGTTTTGTTTCGTTATCGACCAGATTCTATATTTTCCAATGGATTTGAAATATTCAAATTAAAAATATCAAATTGATTCAAATTCATTGAATAGCTGCTTCTATGCTATTCAGATTTCAGAAGACGGTTATATTCTATTTTTATTTTCTGTTCTATTCTTTTCCTTTATTTTCTATTCAATTTTATTCTGTTCTTTTGTGTTCTATTCTATTCTATTTTACTCTATTCTTTTCGAAATTTGAATTTCAGAAGACGGCTATATTCTATTTTATTTTATGCTATTTTATTACTTTCTATTCTATTCCTTTATTTTCTATTCTATTTTATTCTATTCTTTTCGAAATTCAAATTTCGGAAAAGGGCTATAGTCTTTTTATTTTATTCTATTCTTTTATTTAGCTGCTACATACTCTTCATTTTTATATAAACGTCTTCTGGTCTCCCCAGGAGCCTGCAGTCACTATATCTGCGCTCCCCAGCATCCTGCATTCACTATATCTGCTCTCCCCAGGACTCTGCAGACACTATATCTGCGCTCCCCAGCATCCTGCATTCACTATATCTGGTCTCCCCAAGAGCGTGCAGTCACTATATATGGTCGCCCCAGGCCTCTGCATTCACTATATCTGGTCTCCCCAGGAGCCTGCATTCACTATATCTGCTCTCCCCAGGACTCTGCATTCTCTATATCTGCTCTCCCCAGAAGCCTGCATTCACTATATCTGCTCTCCCCAGGACCCTGTAGTCACTATATCTGCTCTCCCCAGGACTCTGCAGTCACTATATCTGCTCTCCCCGGGAACCTGCAGTCACTATGTCTGGTCTATGGAAAAATGCAGCGCATGTACAAATGAATATAGGTCTTTAAAATGGTGAAACAGTCAAGAAATAACTAATTGACCACAGGTGCCTTGAAACACAAACGTCCATAGATGGATGTAAATGTCCAACCGCACAGGAGGTATAAGTACTCCAAGGGGTGGTGATGGTCTGATGGTTGTCAGAAAACACCTGGCATCATACAGCGACTTCCCAACCGAGAAACCGGGTCCCAATGGGTCATTCAGAGAAAGTGCAAAAAAAGCCTCTTACCAGATCCTGTGGATTCCCATGTCAGTGACAGGGAATCGCATGCGCAGTTTGTCACAAATGACGTGGAATGGGAGCTCAGGAATCGCCAATCTCTTGGATTGTGGTCTGTATGGATCTCGGCCGGCAACCGGATGGGTCCTCACAACGAACCGTCCTCACACCGAACCGTCCCAGCATGCATCAGAAGTTTCACAAACGGTCCCCCCGAAAGGAGCAGTTGGAGGGACTGGATCTCATGCGGTAAATGTGGAAACAAAAAGAATGTGCCTCCACATGGTGCAGATAAAAAAGGGTGTTTTTATTGACAAAAACGACCATACACAAATAAAAGCGTGATCACGGTGGATAAAAACAAATGGGCAACAAAGAGAGTGGTGTATGTACCCGACGCGTTTCGACCTAGGGGTCTTCAACAGGGGTCTCCCCAAGAGCCTGCAGTCACTATATATGGTTGTCACAGGAGCCTGCATTCACTATATCTGGTCTCCCCGGGAGCCCGCAGTCACTATATCTGGTCTCCCCAGAACCCTGCAGTCACTATATATGGTCGACCCAGGAGCCTGCAGTCACTATATATTGTCTCCCCAAAAGCCTGGATTCACTATATCTCCTCTCCCCAGGACTCTCCATTCACTATATCTGCTCTCCCCAAGAGCCTGCAGTCACTATATCTGGTCACCCCAGGAGCCTGCAGTCACTATATATTGTCTCCCCAGTAGCCTGCATTCACTATATCTGATCTCCTCAGGGCTCTGCATTTACTATAGCTGATCTCCCACAGTATACAGAACACAGAAATGCAATTGTTTTAGTAATTATAAACTGCTAAATACCTTTTCTCATCAGCAGTATATACAGTATCTCACAAAAGTGAGTACACCCCTCAGTCAGTGACATTTGTGTAAATCTTTTCTTCTATCTTTTCATGTGACAACAATGAAGAAATGACACTTTGCTACAATGTAAAGTAGTGAGTGTACAGCTTGTATAACAGTGTAAATTTGCTGTCCCCTCAAAATAACTCAACACACAGCCATTAATGTCTAAACCGCTGGCAACAAAAGTCAGTACACCCCTAAGTGAAAATCTCCAAATTGGGCCCAATTAGCCATTTTCCCTCCCCGGTGTCATGTGACTCGTTAGTGTTACAAGGTCTCAGGTGTGAATGGGGAGCAGGTGTGTTGAATTTGGTGTTATCGCTCTCACTCTCTCATACTGGTCACTGGAAGTTCAACATGGCACCTCATGGCAAAGAACTCTCTGAGGATCTGAAAAAAAGAATTGTTGCTCTACATAAAGATGGCCTAGGCTATAAGAAGATTGCCAAGACCCTGAAACTGAGCTGCAGCACGGTGGCCAAGACCATACATTGGTTTAACAGGACTGGTTCCACTCAGAACAGGCCTCGCCATGGTCCACCAAAGAAGTTGAGTGCACGTGCTCAGCGTCATATCCAGAGGTTGTCTTTGGGAAATAGACGTATGAGTGCTGCCAGCATTGCTGCAGAGGTTGAAGGAGTGGGGGGGGTCAGTCTGTCAGTGCTCAGACCATACGCCGCACACTGCATCAAATTGGTCTGCATGGCTGTCGTCCCAGAAGGAAGCCTCTTCTAAAGATGATGCACAAGAAAGCCCGCAAACTGTTTGCTGAAGACAAGCAGACTAAGGACATGGATCACTGGAACCATGTCCTGTGGTCTGATGAGACCAAGATAAACTTATTTGGTTCAGATGGTGACAAGCGTGTGTGGTGGCAACCAGATGAGGAGTACAAAGACTAGTGTGTCTTGCCTCTAGTCAAGGTGGGAGGTGGTGGGAGTGTCATGGTCTGGGCCTGCATAAGTGTTGCCGGCACTGGGGAAATACAGTTCATTGAGGGGACCATGAATGCCAACATGTATTGTGACATACTGAAGCAGAGCATGATCCCCTCCCTTTGGAGACTGGGCCGTAGGGCAGTATTCCAACATGATAACGACCCCAAACACACCTCCAAGACCACCACTGCCTTGCTAAAGAAGCTGAGGGTAAAGGTGATGGACTGGCCAAGCATGTGTCCAGACCTAAACCCTATTGAGCACCTGTGGGGCATCCTCAAACGGAAGGTGGAGGAGCGCAAGGTCTCTAACATCCACCAGCTCCGTGATGTCATCATGGAGGAGGGGAAGAGGACTCCAGTGACAACCTGTGAAGCTCTGGTGACCTCCATGCCCAAGAGGGTTAAGGCAGTGCTGGAAAATAATGGTGGCCACACAAAATATTGACACTTTGGGCCCAATTTAGACATTTTCACTTAGGGGTGTACTCACTTTTGTGAGATACTGTATATCATTGTCTGGTTAAAACTTGTAGGAGGAGTTTTTATTCTCCTATGAGGCTGCAGGTCCCCTGCCCTCTGTCTGGACAGTGCTGATTGGCCCTGTGCTGATCACATGCACTCTCCCAAGAAAAAAAAAAAACTCTCTAGTAATACACACCAAACTGAGCATGAGCAGCTTGTCCTCAATACTCTATTCTATCAGTAGATGGATTGTGCTGGAATAATGTGAGAAGGATTTATCCTGCTGGTACATATTACAGTCGTGTTTAAATGAAAAGATAAGTATATGCAGCGCTAGAAGCATCAAATTATAAAATAAAAATCCATAGTGTTAAAACAGAGTTCATTGTTCAGGGGAAAAACTGGAACCACCCACGGTGCAGACAGAGGTGAACATGAGATTATCCTCCACCGAACATCAACACACCGGGCCTCTTACCAAAGGAAGTGGACCACTGAATTACAGGTGATCAAACAAGCATGATATATCCACAGCGCCACCGAACCACTTCAATTGGATCATAGAAGGCTGGATCTTGTAGTCCCACTCAATGGTAATCCATAGGTACTTGCATAGGATAGAAGGAAGCAACTCCTCATGGTGTAGTATTTAAAACCAAGGTACATTTATTTCTTACAAAAAGCCAGGGCACTCACATTTTGAGAAATAAAAACAGGCATATCAAAAGTTGCAATTCGTCATGGATAGCAGATATTTCCAACCACAAAGATGGCCGCAGTCGGCACGTTACAGTATCGTGACGTCAGAGCTCCACCCTACGAGGCGTTTCGTCCCATAGGAACGTCGTCGGTCGTGTTTCATTAACACAGTGATTTCCTATAATCCTCAACTCCATCTAGTGGCCATAATGCATTTTTTCCCATAATTCCTCAAAAGAAAAAAAATAGAAAAAAAATCACATTATGGCCATGTCACAGTAACTGCACAGACATGGCAACTTGCTAACCAGGATGTGGTTCTGTGACTGGGGGGGGGGGTATGAGGGAATAAGGGGGAATTTATACTGAGCAAGACTGGCTGTGATACATTTTCACAGCCCTCACTACCTCTGGCCACCACTAGAGGGAGACTCCACTCCAATCCAGCTGGCAAGTCATGTTGGAACAGGAAGGGGCTATCGCCAAACTGTTCCCACAATGTTGGGAGATTGAAATTGTCCAAAATGTCTTGGTATGCTGACGCCTTAAGAGTTCCCTTCACTGGAACTAAGGGGCCTAGCCCAACCCCCACACCATAATCCCCCCTCCACCACATGATTTGGACCAGTGCACAAAGCAAGGTCCATAAAGACATGGATGAGCGAGTTTGGGGTGGTGAAACTTGACTGGCCTGCACAGAGTCCTGACCTCAACCTGACAGAAAACCTATGGGAGGAATTAGATAGGAGACTGCGAGCCAGGTCTTCTCCTCCAACATCAGTGCCTGACCTCACAAATGCACTTCTCTCCTAAACCTTGTGGACGGCCTTCCCAGAAGTGTTAAAGCTGTTATAGCTGCAAAGGGTGGGCCAACTCAATAATGAACCCTACGGACTAAGACTGGGATGCCATTAAAGTTCATGTAAAGGCAGGCGTCCCAATACTTTTGGTAATATGGTGTATGTCTATGACTGATGACTGAATACTGGGAATAATGTATCTTTAATAACACAGAATTACACTATATCTACAATTATATACTTCTACGGATCACATCTCAGCTATGGGCAAAACTACCCCACTCTTCTATTACAGGTCACTAGAAGGAACTGACAATTATAGGAAATCACCATTTGCAACGGTTGGGCATATGCTCGTCACATTTGATGAACACATTTTTTAAAAACAGACCTGTAAGTGTTTGTGAAATCTTCCACCACAAAATGTACTCAGCCAATGAGAGGTAATGACTCCATTTTTATTTTAAAAGGTGTAGAGGGCCGTCTTTTAAGTGGTGGGGTTAACGTGTTTCGTCCTGGAAGACGACTTGAGAAAACAGACCTCTTGCAAGAGTTTACACCACAAAATGCACTCAGCCAATGAGAGGTAATGACTCCATTTTTATTTCTCTCCTGCTATCAATGGCCAACACAGTACAACACTTCATCCATGTCTTTGGTGATCTCTGATCTCCTTATCAACTGTTTCTTACATGATGAAGATCAGCCATGGAGTATATCTGAGGTGTATATCAGGGTGTGCTTCTTCCACACATGTCCAGCAACATTCATATAAAAGACATTTCCCGCACTCACTAATACACCTTGAGGGTTGTGTAGGACCCCTGATGTACAGGAAGACAGGACTTCAGTGAGGAACATTTCCCTCACTCGGGACAGGAATACGGCTTCTCCCCCGTGTGCGATCTCTGATGTCTGCAAAGATTGGACTTCTGTGAAAAGCCTTTCCCGCATTTAGGACAGGAATACGGCTTCTCCCCCGTGTGAGATCTCAGATGTGTGACAAGAATGGACTTCCGTGAAAAACATTTTCCACACTCAGCACAGGAATATGGCTTCTCACCTGTGTGTAAACTTTTATGCTTCCTAAGACTGGATTTTAACGTGAAACACTTCCCGCACTCAGCACAGGAAAATGGCTTATTTGTTGGAAGGACAACACCATCCCTCACAGTTTGAGGTTCCTCAGGATAAGAGGAATACGATGGTCTGGCACTGTCCCTCACAGTCTCAGGATACAGATTTTTTCCAATGTGAGATCTTTGATGTTTGGAAAGATCAAACATCCGTGGAAAACATTTTCCGCATTTAGGACAGGAATACGGCTTCTCCCCCGTGTGAGATCTTTGATGTGCGATAAGAGCTGCTTTCTGTGCAAAACATTTTCCACAATCAGGACAGCAATATGGCTTCTCCCCTGTGTGAGATCTCCGATGTACGACATGATTTGAAAGGCTTATAAAACATTTTCCGCACTCAGCACAGGAATACGGCTTCTCCCCCGTGTGAGATCTCTGATGTATTAAAAGAGCGGACTTCTGTGAAAAACATTTCCCGCACACAGAACAGGAGAACGGCTTCTCTCCTGTGTGAGTTCTTCTATGCTTCTTAAGATTGCCTTTCAAATTGAAATACTTCCCGCACTCAGGACAAGGAAACCCCTCAGCTGATGGATGGAGGGCACCGTCCCTCAGAGTCTGAGGTTCCTCAGGATACAGATTTTTTACAATGTGAGATCTTTGATGTTCGGAAAGATCGGACTTCCGTAAAAAGCATTCCCCGCATTCAGGACAGGAATATGGCTTTCCTCCAGTGTGAGATCTCCGATGTACGATATAATTTGAATGCCTTGCAAAACGTTTTCCGCACTCAGCACAGGAATACGGCTTCTCCCCCGTGTGCAATCTCTGATGTTCTGAAAGATGGCCCTTCTGATTAAAACATTTCCCGCACTCAGGACAGGAATATGGCTTCTCACCTGTGTGAGTTCTTCTATGTTTCTTAAGATTTCCTTTTAACTTGAAACACTTCCCGCAATCAGCACAGGAAAACGGTTTATCTGTTGGAAGGACAACACCATCCCTCACAGTCTGAGGTTCCTCAGGATAAGAGGAATACGATGGTCCGGCACCGTCCCTCACAGTCTGAGGTTCCTCAGGATAAGAGGAATACGATGGTCCGGCACCGTCCCGCACAGTCTGAGGTTCCTCAGGATAAGAGCAATACGATGGTCCGGCACCGTCCCGCACAGTCTGAGGTTCCTCAGGATAAGAGGAATACGATAGTCCGGCACCGTCCCTCACAGTCTGAGGTTCCTCAGGATAAGAGGAATACGATGGTCCGGCACCGTCCCGCACAGTCTGAGGTTCCTCAGGATAAGAGGAATACGATGGTCCGGCACCGTCCCTCACAGTCTGAGGTTCCTCAGGATAAGAGGAATACGATGGTCCGGCACCGTCCCGCACAGTCTGAGGTTCCTCAGGATAAGAGGAATACGATGGTCCGGCACCGTCCCGCACAGTCTGAGGTTCCTCAGGATAAGATAAATACGATGGTCCATCTACACTGTGTGGTGCCGGATGGACATTTGAGGTAGTCGGGTTTTCTCCTGGACTATACTGTGTGATGTCCTCATCTTCTACTTTACAGTCTGGAGACAAAGTGAGACAATCCTCTGAGGTTTTCCTCATCTCCCGTCCATCTACTAAAATAGGAATACAAAGATTATTACTAGACAAGAGCTGATTGGTTCCCCTAAATAGAGGTCGGCCGATATTTGGCGTTTTTTACTTAATGGGCATCGGCCGATTGTGCTGATAAAAAAGGCCGATTATAACTTCAGCCGTGACTTGCAAATGACTTCTGTAATAGAAGTTAATGCAAGTTGCCTGAAGTTATCTGTGGAGAGGATTCTCTCCTCCCTGGGCAGCCTGCCAAGTCTGATAAGAAGAAACATTGTATCTCTTCAGGTTCTTTTATCAATAGACTAAACTCTGTGTGTAGAAGCTCTCAGTTTAACCATTTAAAGACTAAATCTTTTCTGACACTTGTTGTTTACAAGTAAAAATCCTGTATTTTCTGCTAGAAAATCACTTAGAACCCCCAAACATTATATATATATATATATATATTTTTTTAGCAGAGACCCTAGGGAATAAAATGGTGGTTGTTGCAATATTTTATGTCACACGGTATTTGCGCAGTGGTCTTTCAAACGCAATTTAAAAAAAAAAAAATACACTTATGAATTAAAAAAAAAACTAAGCAGTAAAGTTAGCCCATTTTTTTTCGTCCAAAAGTTTTGATTGCCTGTTCTTGTATATTTAATATTTAGGATTTTTTTTTTTTTTTTTTGTTATCTAAATTTTACATACAAGTGAACTGATTGGAGGTTTGCTTTGTTTGATAAATGTTTAAATGTAAAAAATGTTCTGTATCACTTATTACTTAAGGCTGCTTTCACACTGCAGCGGGCATGCATTGATGTTAAAACGCTGCTAGTTTTAGCCGGGCTTCACTGTCATTTTAGAGGCGCTATTCGGCTGCTAGCGGGGCGCTTATAACCCAGCTAGCGGCCGAGGAAGGGGTTAAATGCTCCCCTGAAGCGCCGCTGCCAAAACGCTTTGCAGGCGCTTCGGCAGCGGTGCGCGTTCATTTCAATGGGCAGGAGTGGTGGAGCAGCGGTATACACCGCTCCAAAGATGCCATTTGCAGGACTTTTTTTTACATCCTGCCAGCGCATCGCCTCAGTGTGACAGCACTCGAGATCTCACACTGAGACTGCAGGGGAGCCGTTTTACAGGCACTTTACAGGCGCTATTTTTAGCCCAAAAGCGCCTGAAAAACGCCCCAGTGTGAAAGGGGTCTAACTGTTACATTTTATGAGATGAAGGGAAAAAAGAAAAAAAAAAAAAATCGGCCAAAAAAATCGGCATCACATATCGGCCATCGGCCACCGCAATTTCTAAATATCGGCATCGGCCAGAGAAAAACCCATATCGGTCGACCTCTACCCCTAAACCAGGACTCCGCCCACATCAGGCAGCTTTGTCTCTGAGGATCTTACAATTCCCCCCTCAAGGTAACTAGTAAATGTGTCCTCTGATCTCCTACCAGTTCATTTCTTTATTCATGGACCTTAGTCAGAGAGTGAGGAAACAACGAGAACTGTCTTTTATAGGAGTGACAGTGATGAGGGGATTATAGGACGAGTGTCCCCACCCCCTCTATCACTCATTGCCATCTTCCCAACACAAGAAGTCCTGCACTTCCTTATTTAGTCCATGATTTAGTCATGAATAACAGCGGGGCTGAGCCCCACCAGAGGTCAGAGAGTGAGGATGGGGGGAGAAAAACCAAGATGAAGACTGGACTGATCCTGAAAACCCTCATCATTGGGTTATTGACTCCTCCCTCATTATCACTTTCTGTTTAAGGGTCCAAAGTTGGGGGATGTTATCACATTATTATCAACATGTAAAAGTCTGTGCTCCAATCATATCATCAGATATAAAATGTCCAGCTGGTAGGAAATGGGTGTAACAAAAGAGAATACATATTATGTATATATATATAGCAGTGGGTAGAGGGGAGAGAGCAGAAGTCAGGAGTATGTAATGTACAACATAGAGTATATAGTGCAGGGGTCAGGAGTATGTAATGTATAACATAGAGTATATAGTGCAGGGGTCAGGACTCATAATATTGGTGTTTAGGAATCAGTAATTGCTTAAATATTTACTTAACTGAGACAAGTTGCAGAGGTCCCACACCGCCACCTCCCATCTCCTGAGACTGCACTCAGTGACTTGGGTCTGAGACTATACAGACATATCCCTCCACCCGGCACAACCAGCAAATAACAGAGCAAGCAACCCTGGGAGAATTGTTCTATCAGAGATGCTAGACCCGGGAATGGGGCAGAAGACCCAAGGTACATACCTCAGATGCCTAGGTCTAGTAATGCCTATGGTGAAATACAACATTTTGCTGCCAGCTGAACCCCAGAATCTCCATAAATCCAGTCTAGATACATAAATTGTGTCTGCAGCACAGAGAAGGAAGATTATCCGAGAGGAATACAGGAATACAGGATGGGGAACACAGCTCAGGAAAGTGACCAGGGGTTTTACAGGCTGATATCACCCAGTCCCCGCCCTACTCTGGACCAATCAGTGAGCAGTATGGGTGGAGGAATGTATTTAGTGTTAATGACCCACCTGTGCTGATCTCTGTAGGAGTGTCCTCCTCTATAAATGTCCCCGTTATTCCATCCTCCTCCATAGACTGCTGATCATCCCTCACATACCTCTCTTCTTCTTCTGCTTTAACCTCAAATTCTATATCAATTGGATCTCCACTCTAAATCAAGAAAATGAGAGAGAATATCATCTGTAAAATATAAGCTTTAACTTGTGACATAACATAAGAAATACAGAATACTTTTTTGATCACACAGGGAAAACCAAACATGATCTTCACCAGTCTAGTTGTTCCATCCCACCAACCTTAAAACAGTGAGGGATGGTGTGACCTTCCTGTGTGAAATCCCGGGAATACAGAGGACGGGGACATCTCTCTGGTGGGTTCCTGGTATTAGGTGGCTCCATCATATCCTTGTGTTCATCTGAAAACTCCTCCATCACTCCATACTCCTCATCCTCCTCTTTAAACTCTTCTTTAATAATAATATTATAATCTCTGAGGTTTCCACTCTAAGTATATAATAAAACATTCACTGTAACAAACATGCTGTGTATAAATCATAACTACCAATAATAGTCAATCATCTACCTGATGATGGTGGGGGATGGTGTGATCTTCCTGTGTGGAATCCCGGGAATACAGAGGACGGGGACATCTCTCTGGTGGGTTTCTGTAGTTGGATGACTCCACCATGGTGTCCTGGTACAGATCTTTGTGTACTTCCTCCATTACCTCATCCTCCTCTTTTAACTCTTCTTTAATTTTAACTTTAGGATGTCTCAGGTTTCCACTCTGAATATATAATAAAAGTGACATCAATGGTAACAATGCAGATAATGTACAGATCCTAATGATACTATCAGTGATTGTTCCTCATCTACCTGATGATGGTGAGGGATGGTGTGACCTTCCTGTGTGGAATCCCGGGAATACAGAGGACGGGGACATCTCTCTGGTGGGTTCCTGGTATTAGGTGGCTCCATCATATCCTTGTGTCCTTCTGATAACTCCTTCATCACTCCATACTCCTCATCCTCCTCTTTATACTCTTCTTTAACATCAATATTATCATCTCCGAGGTTTCCACTCTAAGTATATAATAAAACATTCATTGTAACAAACATGCTTGTGTGTAAAGGAAAGAAGAAAGGAAAAAGCCGCGCTGAGGATAACGGAAAGAAGGTTGCTGCCTCCCCTGATAAGACTCCCCAGAGGGGGCTCAGGATAGCATACAAACAAAAAATGCGGTTAGGTGGCGCTACCTAAAAACAATTAATTAAATGAATAAATGAAAACACCCTCAAGGTAACCCCAATCCGGGGTAATCCAAAATGTGACTTAGTGTTTCCTATTAACTGGCTAAGTGCATATATAGAAAATCAACATAAGATAACGTCTGTATTTATATACGTGTGCAACTAAGAGTGACCACCAGTTACAAAGGTACCAAAACGTGCATATACCGTAAGTACTCATACCCATTACTTCTAACATACAAGAAAAGTATATGTACATAAACCAAACCAATATTGAATGTGATAGATATTTATAGTTGCTCTCAGTATAAGGCGATTCAGTCAGGTGTCGTCTATATGGGTCCCAGTAGCGTCCCTTAGATCATAGATCAAACGGATGGAGCCATAGGTATATTCAGTCGTGATGAGATATCGATAACCCAATCTGTGAATTAGCAGACAGTGACTCAATCCAGATGACACCTTGAAGATCTTATGAAGTTTAATCCATAAACTGTGAGGATCTTACAACAATAAACATCAGATGAAATGATCTCTCTGTCCCCTACAGGTGTCGGTACGTTTTGCACGTTTTGGTACCTTTGTAACTGGTGGTCACTCTTAGTTGCACACGTATATAAATACAGACGTTATCTTATGTTGATTTTCTATATATGCACTTAGCCAGTTAATAGGAAACACTAAGTCACATTTTGGATTACCCCGGATTGGGGTTACCTTGAGGGTGTTTTCATTTATTCATTTAATTAATTATTTTTAGGTAGCGCCACCTAACCCCATTATTTGTTTGTATGCTTGTGTGTAAATCAGAACTACCAATAATTGTTCCTCATCTAACTGATGGTGTTGAGGGATGGTGTGACCTTCTTGTGTGGTATCCAAAGGACGGGGACATCTCTCTGGTGGGTTGCTGTAGATGGATGACTCCACCATGGTGTCCTGGTACAGATCATTGTGTTCTTCCTCCATTACCTCATCCTCATCATCCTCCTCTTTTATCTCTTCTTTAACCTCAACTTCAGGATCTCTCAGGTTTCCACTCTGAATATATAATAAAAATGACATCAATGGTAACAATGCAGATAATGTACAGATCCTAATGATACTATCAGTGATTGTTCCTCATCTACCTGATGATGGTGAGGGATGGTGTGACCTTCCTGTGTGGAATCCCGGGAATACAGAGGACGGGGACATCTCTCTGGTGGGTTCCCATTACTGGATCCATCTGTAGGAAACACACACACTGACTGAATACATTGTTTCTATGTGTTTATCAGATGATGGGGGATCTAGGTGGAGCCTCCGTACTGCTCTCTCCTTTACAATAAAGTCTCCTCTTACCCGGTGATGTGAGGGGCGGCTGATTGTCCATCATGACGTCCTTGTAGAGATCCTTGTGTCCTTCTAAATACTCCCACTCCTCCATGGAGAAATAGACAGTGACATCCTGACACCTTATAGGAACCTGACACACACAATGATACAGTCACCATCCAGACACATCCCTTGTCTGTTACTGGATAATGTCCCAGAATCCTCCTCACCTCTCCTGTCAGCAGCTCCATCATCTTCTTGGTGACTTCTAGAATCTTCTCCATGTTGTGTCTCTCAGGTTTTAGGGAGTCACATGGAGGCACTGTGATGGTCATATGATCACCTGACTTCACAAGAGGAAATCTCTGTATTGAGGAACCAATAGGAATATCATGTTAGAATCCCAGAATCCTCCTCACCTCTCCGGTCAGGTCTGTGTTTTATTAATAGAGATAAGAGTGATGTCATGTGACCTCCCAGAATCCTCCTCACCTCTCCGGTCAGCAGGTAGATGATCTCCAGGGTGAGGTTTAGTATCTTCTCAGTCATGTGACTCCGGTCCTCCTCCATCCTCATTGATGTGGTCATGTGATCTATGAATGTTTCTCTGTAGACGGATAGTGGAGAATTATTAGGACTTGTACAATGTTAGGATGGGGATATAAGGGGGTTATTATTTCGGCTACCACCATTGGGAAGTGGATCAGGTAGATCGGGTTTATCTATAAAAAAAAAGTTGCAAAATTATTCATTCAGCAAATCTGCATGAGCATTTGTTGTGTGTAAATTTCATTTTATTAAGCACAGTAGTGAAATACCACATTGGGGGCCACTAGATGGAGCTGAGGAGCACAAGAAATACATAGAGTTATATCTTTGTAACAGGAGATACGATGTAGCATTTCTGGAGAACACTAGAGGGAAGTAACCAATGGGTGTGCAGCATACACAGGTTGTTGAAAAGTTATTGGAGCTCCTCTCTTGGTGGGTCAGTTATGGGTTCTCACATGTTCGACACTTCCTAACCACCAGATCACTTCCCACGTGGGCTTCCCTTCGGGAGACCCATGACGTACCAGATGAGGAGCTCTTCCGCTACCTCCAACTTCAGCATCGGCTCACCTCGCTGTGCAGGACTGCTACGTACCCGTTCCAGAAAACCGCGTTGGAACACATCTGCCTGCACTCCCCGGGATCCCCAGGCCTCATCTGGGCTCTCTATGCTTCTCTGAATAATCGTTCACTTCATACCTCTCTCACTTATGTAGCTCAGTGGGAACGAGATTTGGTGACCGAAATAGACATCCCTCTCTTTAGCTTCACCTTTCTGCCCAACTTTCTTCTGTTTTCTGCTCCTCTATCCGTATCAGTTCAGTTTTGGCTGTACATTACATTGCACCACCTTTTGGGATCTGAGGGGTCTAGGGGGTGCCCCGTAGTTATGGGGAGCCTCTCTGGGACCCCTGGATCCTGACGGTATCATTCACACTTCAGTTTACCACTGTTGCATTTTTTTCTACTTTTGTTTTGCCCTTCTTATGAGCTAATTACCTGTTCCAACTTCAATGCTGGCCCCGGCGTGGGCAGAACTTTTGCATATTAAACACTTAAAACTGTTAAAACTGAAAAAAAACGAATGAAACAGAAAAGTTATTGGAGCCCCATTCATACGCAGCCTACCATCACCTTACTGTGCAGTAAACAGTGAGTACTAAAAACACCCCCCACCACCACCACCACCACCACAGTATAAATAAAAGTTGGGATGTCCATTTACAGTATCTCACAAAAGTAAGTACACCCCTCAGTGACATGTGTGTAAATCTTTTCTTCTCTCTTTTCATGTGACAACACTGAAGAAATGACATTTTGCTACAATGTAAAGTAGTGAGTGTACAGCTTGTATAACAGTGTAAATTTACTGTCCCCTCAAAATAACTCAACACACAGCCATTAATGTCTAAACCGCTGGCAACAAAAGTCAGTACACCCCTAAGTGAAAATGTCCAAATTGGGCCCAATTAGCCATTTTCCCTCCCCCGGTGTCATGTGACTCGTTAGAGATAGAAGGTCTCAGGTGTGAATGGGGAGCAGGTGTGTTAAATTTGGTGTTATCGCTCTCACTCTCTCATACTGGTCACTGGAAGTACAACGTGGCACCTCATGACAAAGAACTCTCGGAGGATCTGAAAAGAATAATTGTTACTCTACATAAAGATGGCCTAGGCTATAAGAAGATTGCCAAGACCCTGAAACTGAGCTGCAGCACGGTGGCCAAGACCATACAGCGGTATAACAGGACAGGTTCCACTCAGAACAGGCCTCGCCATGGTCCACCAAAGAAGTTGAGGTCACGTGATCAGCGTCATATCCAGAGGTTGTCTTTGGGAAATAGACGTATGAGTGCTGCCAGCATTGCTGCAGAGGTTGTAGGGGTGGGGGGTCAGCCTGTTAGTGCTCAGACTAGGGCTGAAACAACTAATCGATTAATCGACAACTAATCGATTATGAAATTAATCGATTACTATTTTCATAATCGATTAATCGGCCAGTAACATAATGGGTTAAAAAAAACTAAAACAAGCCCTTTATAGTACAAAAAGAGCAAATAACCCCAACTGTAGATGTTACTTTCACAGTTCTACAGTAAAAAAATTAACCCCTTACAGTAGTGATTATCTGCTCCTTTTTTTTTTTTTTTTTTTTACTATGAAGGGCTCATTTTAGTTTTTTTTTAACCCCATTATGTTACTAAACGTCTTAGACCTGGTTCACATCTATGTGTTTTTTGGTGTTTTTTTGCAGAAGCGCACTGCAGTTCATTAACATGGTTTCCCATTGGACACGTTCACATCTATGCTTTTTTCAGCCGCTGCGTATTTGGAAAGGGTCAGGGACCTTTTTTTTTAACACAAAAATGGTGCTTTTTTTGGTTCAATATACTTCAGTGGAGAATCTGCAGAAAAGCATTTAATGCGTTTTTGCAGCAATTTGTGTTTTTTAATCTGCCCAACAACAAATTGGCCAAAAAAAATGCAAAAACGCAAATCACCGCAAAATCACGTGCGCAAAAAATCAAAACGCACAGCAAACAGCACTGCAGAAACAGATCAAAAGCAAACTGCCTAGGTGTGTAGCAAGCCTTATACTGGCCGCACGGATCAATTTTAAGACGAGAATATTCAGACGAAAAATCTTTGTATATTCGCTGAATGAAAAAATGCTGTTTGAAATTTTCACTTGTTTTTAACATTCTGTTTTTAAAATGAATGTAATTTCTGAACGAAAACCACATACACTGTCTGAAAATTCCTTTGACCAAGAAGTTTTCTATTTCCAAATTTTCCCGTCACTGTGGTTGAAAATGAACGTCGACTTGACCCCACTAACGATTAGAAAATTGAACGAACGTTCTTAAAATGAAATTTATTTTTTTTTTTTGAAGGAAGACATTTGATCTCGGAGTCTGATAATATTTATCAGATTCACGCTTTAATAGTATGTACAGTATATCTCTTTTCTAACAGTTTATACAGTATATCTCCTCTAATAGTATATACAGTATATCTCTTCTGTCTGTTATTCTCAGAGTGGATTAGATATTTTGCTCCCTAACCATATAGTTGGTTATTAATACTTACCGCTGCATAGAGATATTTAAGAATAAATTGCCTTTTTTTAAAACTTTACATATTAACAAAATTATACAAAATAAAGAAAAAAACTGCGCTTAGAAAATAAAAAAGGAGAGAGAAAAACAGCTGCGGTTACAAGTGTAGCCCACCACATAAAATTAAAAACAAGAAAACCGCGCTATAGATGATAAAAGAGTCCAAATTAAAGTCCCATAACGTAAATGAATAGTCCCAATGATAGTCCAGATCAAGAAGTGATAAAATTCATCCAAAAAAGACAGTGATATTGGACAACCCGGGGCGGGGTTGTTGCCTAGTTGTGCGGCCAGCCGAGTTTGGACGGAGAGGGCAAGACGGGGTACACGAAGTGTGGCTGGGATCTTAATACATCTGCCTTTTTTGCTCTTTTGTCTGATCTGTGGATACACGGGAGGAGGGCGCCCTTCCTGCTTCACCTGAAGTGTACATCTAAAGGCTAAGGCTGGGTTTAAGCCACACGCCCTTAAAATCTTACTTCTGGTAAGCGCAACTGATGTTGGAGTGTTTCGCTGATTGTGTCCAATATCACTGTCTTTTTTGGATGAATTTTATCACTTCTTGATCTGGACTATCATTGGGACTATTCATTTACGTTATGGGACTTTAATTTGGACTCTTTTATCATCTATAGCGCGGTTTTCTTGTTTTTAACAAAATTATACGCCGCACTTTTTTCTTTTCTTTTTTTAAGGTTATTAACCGATTAATCGAAACAATAATCGGCCAACTAATCGATTATGAAAATAATCGTTAGTTGCAGCCCTAGCTCAGACCATACGCCGCATACTGCATCAAATTGGTCTGCATGGCTGTTGTCCCAGAAGGAAGCCTCTTCTAAAGATGATGTGCAAGAAAGACCACAAACAGTTTGCTGAAGACAAGCAGACTAAGGACATGGATTACTGGAACCATGTCCTGTGGTCTGATGAGACCAAGATAAACGTATTTGGTTCAGATGGTGACAAGCGTGTGTGGGGGCAACCAGGTGAGGAGGACAAAGACAAGTGTGTCTTGTCTACAGTCAAGCATGGTGGTGGGAGTGTCATGGTCTGGGGCTGCATGAGTGCTGCCGGCACTGGGGGGCTACAGATCATTGAGGGAACCATGAATGCCAACATGTACTGTGACATACTGAAGCAGAGCATGATCCTCTCCCTTCAGAGACTGGACCGCAGGGCAGTATTCCAACATGATAACCACCCCAAACACACCTCCAAGACCACCACTGCCTTGCTAAAGAAGCTGAGGATAAAGGTGATGGACTGGCCAAGCTTGTCTCCAGACCTAAACCCTATTTATCATCTGTGGGACATCCTCAAACGGAAGGTGGAGGAGCACAAGGTCTCTAACATCCACCAGCTCCGTGATGTCATCATGGAGGAGGGGAAGAGGACTCCAGTGACAACCTGTGAAGCTCTGGTGACCTCCATGCCCAAGAGGGTTAAGGCAGTGCTGGAAAATAATGGTCGCCACACAAAATATTGACACTTTGGGCCCAATTTGGACATTTTCACTTAGGGGTGTACTGATTTTTGTTGCCAGCGGTTTAGACATTAATGGCTGTGTGTTAAGTTATTTTGAGGGGACAGCAAATTTACACTGTTATACAAGCTGTACACTCACTACTTTACATTGTAGCAAAGTGTCATTTCTTCAGTGTTGTCACATGAAAAGATAGAAGAAGAGATTTACAAAAATGTGACTGAGGGGTGTACTTACTTTTGAGAGATACTGTACCTCCATCAATATACTACAAAGGCAGAGAGACCTCATATGAGAGGCAGAGTTGCTGCACAGGAAGATAGTAGGGGGAGAGCAGTTGCTGCCCATCAGTGCTTCCTCATCAGTGTCACCTACAGTACTTGTGCCCATCAGTGCAGCCTCATCAGTGCAGCCTCACCAGCGCCCATCAGTGCAGCTTTATCAGCGCACCTCAGTGAAGGAGAAAAATTACCTGCATGGGGAGATAGTAGGGGATAGCAGTTGCTGCCCATCAGTGCCTCCTCATCAGTGTCACTTATCAGTACCCATCGGTGCCACCTCATCAGAGCACCTACCAGTACTTATCAGTGCGCCTCATCAGTGTCCACCAGTGCTGTCTCATCAGTGTCCACCAGTGCTGTCTCATCAGTGCCACCAGTGCAGCCTCATCAGTGCCACCTATCAGTGCCCACCAGTGCAGCCTCCTCAGTGTCCACCAGTGCAGCCTTATCAGCGCACATCAGTGAAGGAGAAAAATTACCAGTTTGCAAAATTTTATAACAAACTATGAAAATGTTTTTTTTTTTCAATTGTTTTTACATTTTCAGTCTTTTCTCATTTGTTTACCAAACAATAAAACCCTTGGTGGTGATTAAATACCACCAAAAAGAAAGCTCTATTTATGTGATAACAATGTCACACAACCGCGCAATTGTCATTTTCAAAGTGCAGCAGCGCAGAAAGCTGAAAATTGGACTGGGCAGGAAGGGGGGGGGGGGGGGGGGGGGAGTGCCCAGGAGGCAAGTGGGGTTGCCCCCCCCCCCCCCCCGTTATGTAAGGGTTAAATGCTCGTATATGTGTCGGTCATTTTTTCTTTTCCCCAGAGATGGGAAATGAAAAAAAAAAAAAACATTTTCACACACACCTGGTAAAATCTGAATTTTTGCTCATAAAAAACTTATCCCTCCTGGGCAGAGATAGAGAACATTCTACAATATCCAATCTCCCCTCAGCTCAGCATCCTAAACCTAACCGTAGAATTAATTCCGCACCAAGCTAAGACTCATCACCACCCGCGTATTGCTGGCAACAAAACTCCCAATAACCAGACGGTGGAAGACAAAAGAGATCCCCCCCATTGCAGAAGTAATTGCATTACCGGTAGTGCAAACACACTATACTTACCAGTCACTACTTTCGCGAGGTAAACCATCATACCCCAGACGACATGAACCGTGGCTCCCCTGGGAACGTTGGTATGCAGATAGACGTACTTAGAATATGGAATGAACATACCGTGCTCTCTCTTTCTTCTTCTCTTTCAATACTTCCTCTCTCCCTCCCTACTTCCCCTCTCTTCCCCTTCCCCTACCCCCATCTCCCGATATACTTCCCGATCCCTACTCATGCTCAAAGGTAGTATATATATATATCATACTTTGGTTTCTTTCTATACCTTGAAGTTATATAGTTATATGTAGTTCAAAACGGTAACCAGGCACCATGTTACATGCGTACCCTTGTTGACGCAAGTTATGAGATGCAAGTTACCTGTACTGCTTATTACCATGAATATACTGTACCTCATTTCACAATTGTATCACCAAAATTTCAATAAAACATATTGGAAAAAAATACGAATAAAAAAAAAAAGAATAAATAAAAAACGTAGCCCTCCCACACAAACAATTATGTCAACTTTTAACATTTGATGTCCCCCATTAAACAATAACTACTACTGGGCTTTGGGAAAAAAAAACATTTTCACACACACCTGGTAAAATCAGAATTTTCTCTCACAAAAAACTTACCCCCCACCCACACACACAATTATGTAAACTTTTAACATTTGATGTCCCCCATGAAACAATAACTACCTTCACTACCCAACATGGTGCAAAGACAACACTGTAGAAGCTCCTACAGGTCATCAGCTTAGAGAAAACCGGGAATAACGGCCCCCAGAATTATTCCTCTCACTCCGGGGTGTGACAATGTGCGGCCAACATCCCCCCATGTGATAGTATAGCAGAAATGACAGGTCCTCTTTAAGGAGACATCAGAGGTCTATTAGACCCCCTAACATCACCTATGGCCCCCCAGTGAAGCTGATGAAGTACAGATCGGGATTAATCATCTTCTTCCCTGACCACAGTGACCGGGGAATGACGGCTATGATCCTGGAAGTGATGAAATGCTCGTCTCTTCCGGGTTCATTCACCGGAGAGGAGATCCGAGAACTGATCACCCTCCACGCCATCCGCCATACCGGTCCCGGGCCTGCAGGAGGGGCAGAGGAACCCAGGGTACAAGGCGGAGGTAGTCAGGTGCGGGGGAGGGGTCTGTGTCTTCAAAATAAAGGGTGTCGAACTGCCAATTTCAGGACAACACGAATCTCATCCTTCGTTACAAGAGACTGCTAAGGAGAGAAGGTGACACATCTCCAATATGAAGAGAATGTTCCGACCCCGTAAGTGGGGGGGATGTTCTGCCCTTGAAGGGGTTAATCTACGTTTCCACACTATATATGTGTGTATCATCATCTGCTGGAGATAAAAGACATCACAGTGACTATGGAGGAAGAGGACGGACATGACGGGGGAGTTACTGGGTGTAAATAGAAAATAAGATCTTATTACCTCCTCTGCTACAACTTCCAGCAACGTCTCCTCACTACGTCCTCTCAACTCACCGGGAACTTCCTGTCTGCACCTGATATCACTTCCTATCTTCCATAGAGACTTCCTGTCTGGGTAGAAGTGAGAACACCACCTTGTGGAGCTCAGAAGAACTGCAGCCCCAAGAAATGTCTCGTAGTGTGAACACGGCCTTGTGCTGTGTGTGTATGTACTGTATATCCTTATAGATGGGGTCATCTCCACTCCCACCAAGGAGGGAGAGAAATATATTACTGCATAGTCCAGCCTTTCTCACCCAGGGTTCCTCCAAAGGTCTCTAGGGGTTCCTTGAGCAATGAACAATTTCTGTCTCTCAGTAACAACTGACATCAATGATCTATAAGGAGGGCAGTCTTCCAACTGCTGACGATGTAAGAAAATCCTTCTCCCACTGACATAAGGGGGTCCTTCTCTTAAGTTTCTAGGGGTATCTGTGCAGCATGTGCATGGTTATCATTATGTATGTTGTGGTTTAACCCTGCTCCTGATGCTCCATTCCTATATACACTATATTACTAAAAGTATTGGGATGCCTGCCTTTACACGCACATGGACTTTAATGGCATCCCAGTCTTACTCCGTAGGGTTTAATATTGAGTTGGCCCACCCTTTACCGCTATAACAGCTTCAACTCTTCTGGGAAGTCTGTCCACAAGGTTTAGGAGGGTGTCTATGGGAATGTTTGACCATTCTTCCAGAAGCGCATTGGTGAGGTTAGGCACTAATTTTGGATGAGAAGGCCTGGCTTGAAGTCTCCGCTCTAATTCATCCCAAAGGTGTTCTATGGGGTGGAACTCAGGACTCTCTGCAGGCCAGCCAAGTTCCTCCACCCCAAACTCACTCATCCATGTCTTTGTGGACCTTGCTTTATGCACTGGTCCAAATCATTTGGTGGAGGGGGGATTATGGTGTGGCCAGGCCTTCTCGTCCAACATCAGTGCCTGTAGCGGTATCCCCGTAGAAGCTGCTAGATGTTGTGGTTCACCCGTCACCTTGCCCAGCCCAGCATTCACTTCTCAGTCACTCAGAGACACGGAACAGTTAGAGGAATTTGTTTTTTTGTCTTATCGAAGGAATTGAACTTAGATGGGGTTAGGGAAATATGGGATGCCCATCAGAATTGACAAAACTTGCTTGGGACGACTATATACACTCCATTATATACACTCCATCTCACCTCCAGCACATCGCTTCCTCTCCAATCTTCGCGTATTTCTCCTCCAGCAAATTGCTTCCTCTCCAATCTTCACATATTTCTCCTCCAGCACATCACTTCCTGCCCAATCTTCAGGTATTTCTCCTCCAGCACATCGCTTCCTCTCCAATCTTCAGGTAGTTCTCCTCCAGCACATCACTTCCTCTCCAATCTTCAGGTATTTCTCCTCCAGCACATCGCTTCCTCTCCAATCTTCATGTATTTCTTCTCAAGCACATCGCTTCCTCTCCAATCTTCAGGTATTTCTCCTCCAGCACATCACTTCCTCTCCAATCTTCAGGTAGTTCTCCTCCAGCACATCGCTTCCTCCCCAATCTTCATATTTCTCCTCCAGCACATCACTTCCTGCCCAATCTTCAGGTATTTCTCCTCCAGCACATCGCTTCCTCTCCAATCTTCAGGTAGTTCTCCTCCAGCACATCACTTCCTCTCCAATCTTCAGGTATTTCTCCTCCAGCACATCGCTTCCTCTCCAATCTTCAGGTAGTTCTCCTCCAGCACATCACTTCCTCTCCAATCTTCAGGTATTTCTCCTCCAGCACATCGCTTCCTCTCCAATCTTCACGTATTTCTTCTCAAGCACATCGCTTCCTCTCCAATCTTCAGGTATTTCTCCTCCAGCACATCACTTCCTCTCCAATCTTCAGGTATTTCTCCTCCAGCACATCTCTTCCTCTCCAATCTTCACGTATTTCTTCTCAAGCACATCGCTTCCTCTCCAATCTTCAGGTATTTCTCCTCCAGCACATCACTTCCTCTCCAATCTTCAGGTAGTTCTCCTCCAGCACATCACTTCCTCTCCAATCTTCAGGTAGTTCTCCTCCAGCACATCGCTTCCTCTCCAATCTTCAGGTATTTTTCCTCTAACATATCACTTCCTCTCTAATCTTCAGGTAGTTCTCCTCCAGCACATCACTTCCTCTCTAATCTTCAGGTATTTTTCCTCTAACATATCACTTCCTCTCTAATCTTCAGGTATTTCTCCTCCAGCACATCACTTCCTCTCTAATCTTCATTCACAGCTAGAACAAAGTGGTTAGGCCTGACAATAGCTCAGCCAGGCCTTTAGCAATTGCCATTTGCAGGCAGGGACTGTGGGCCCCTAGAGTGTAGCAAAATAGAAAGTCTCTGGTGCTAGCTGTCCTACACACCGCTAGCGAGCCCAATAACCCAACTTCAGGCCCTGCCAGCCCTCCTGACTGCAGCTGCCTCTTTCCACTGCCCCTTTTACCACAGTCCACCCTTCTGGTTCTGCACCCATCTCAAACTGAAAACTCCCAGCTCTCTCAGGTGTGCCTCCCCAGTCCTCCAGACTGTGCCTCACTCACCAGTCCTTCTGGCTGCGACCAGTTGTCCTCCCTGGAGTCTCTAAGCAGTGTTCTCTCCCGTTGTCCTCTCCTGTGCCTCTGTTCCAGGATCTCTTCTCTCCTCCTGGATGCACCCGAGCCCAGGCCCAAGGTCACCCCCCTCCACACTGGGGAGCTCCCTGTAGGCCCCGACAGCCTCAGCACTCTCTCACCCATCTCTTCCACCCGACAACTCCTCCCCAGCTGGGCTGACCCTGGGTATTCGAGGAGGCCTGCCCCCTGCCAATCCAAGTTGGGGATTGATCAAGGCTCCTCAGAACACCCCAGGCAGCTCCACCTCTCCTCCTCTCTTTCTAGCACCTTTTAAAAAGAGGGAGGTGGCAGTGATGCTACCTGTGAGTCACCCAGCCCTGCCCTGAGCCACTCCCAGCCCAGAATGAAAACAAGCAGGCCTAGCCACCAGCTAGATATATACATTTTAATATCTTGCTCTTACCCAAAAATTGGTGAAAATTAATTGATATAAATTATTAATACTAAGTGAAAAATTGTTATATGTAGGTGCTTCAACTCTAAAATCGAAATACTCAATTCAATATCTATGTATATATACAAAAGTGAGCAACCCTGATCAGTAAGTTATCAAATCGGTCAAAAAAAAAAAATAGGAAAAAAATTACTATAATAAAGTCCATATCAAATAATCAATATTCCCAGTACAAAGCATGGCTATCCATAATGTTCAGCGGTGTGTTTTCTTATATCAGAATAGGAGAAATTAAAGCCTCTTACCGGAGGGGATGGATCCCAAATTTTAAGGATCAAACATATCCCACTCTGTCGGCTCCAATGCAAAAAGTCCTCCTCCCACTGTAGCGATCACTCCACCAGAGATTAAGGAATACTATCCAAACAATTCTAACTCCACCGAGGGGTCTGCTTATTGCTCTCCAGCATGTGTGAGATTAAAGAAGGAGAAACTTCATGGTGCAGTAAAAAATGAAGGTTTTATTGCACTTCATGAACCAAAGAAAATCCATATAGACACAGCCATGGAATTCACCCCGCAGGCTGGGGCGTGGTGACGTCAAAGATAGTTACTCCACCCGACGCATTTTCCTTGTAAGAAGCATCGACTGGGAACGGAGACAATGTTCCCAGTCCATACTTCTTACAGGGAAACACGTCATGTGGAGTAACTATCTTTGAGTTCTGTGGCTGGGTCTATATGGATTTTCTTTGTTTGGTTTGTGAAGTTTCTCTTTCTTTAATCTCACACATGCTGGAGAGCATTAAGCAGACCCCTCGGTGGAGTTTGTTTGAATTGTTTGGATAGTGGTCCTTAATCTCTGGTGGGTTGATCGCTACAGCGGGAGGAGGTCTTTTTTTGCATTGGAGCTGACAGAGTGGGATGTGTTTGATCCTTATAATTTTGGATCCATCCCCTCTGGTAAGAGGCTTTAACTTCTCCTATTCTGATATAAGAAAAAACACCCCTGAACATTACTGATATTCATGCTTTGTACTGGAAATATACATGGACATTCACTATATACTTATTTATTTTCTTTGAATATTTTATGTGGACTTTAGTTTAGGGGTTTTTCCTATTTTTTTTCACTGATTTGATAGCTTTTTGGTTAGGATTGTGCACTTTTGTATATATACATAGCCACCAGCTAGGCCTGCCTACATTTCCCTGCTCTATAGAAAAATCTAAACCTCTAGCACCTACCTTATTGTCCCATAGACACACTCCTAAACCTTGTGGAAGGCCTTCCCAGAAGAGTTCAAGCTGTTATAGCTGCAAAGGGTTGGCCAACTCAATATTGAACCCTATGGACTAAGACTGGGATGCCATTAAAGTTCATGTGCGTGTAAAGGCAGGTGTCCCAATACTTTTGGTAATATAGGGTATGTCTATAACTGAATACTGGGAATAATGTATCTTTAATAACACAGAATTACACTATATCTACAATTATATACTTCTACAGATCACATCTCAGCTATGGGCAAAACTACGCGACTCTTCTATTACAGGCCACTAGAAGGAACTGACAATTATAGGAAATCACCATTTGCAATGGTTGGGTGTGTGCTCGTCACATTTGATGACCACATTTTTTTTAAAAACAGACCTGTAAGTGTTTGTGAAATCTTCCACCACAAAATGTACTCAGCCAATGAGAGGTAATGACTCCATTTTTATTTTAAAAGGTGTAGAGGGCTGCCTTTTAAGTGGTGGGGTTAACGTGTTTCGTCCTGGAAGACGACTTGAGAAAACAGACCTCTTGCAAGAGTTTACACCACAAAATGTACTCAGCCAATGAGAGGTAATGACTCCATTTTTATTTCTCTCCTGCTATCAATGGCCAACACGGTACAACACTTCATCCATGTCTTTGGTGACCTCTGACAACCTTATGAACCGTTTCTTACATGATGAAGATCAGCCATGGAGTATATCTGAGGTGTATATCAGGGTGTGCTTCTTCCCCACATGTCCAGGAACATTGGTGCTGGTGGGAGGAATAGTGCCCCACTGTTGGTGTTGGTGGGAGGAATAGTGCTCCACTGTTGGTGTTAGTGGGAGGAATAGTGTCCCACTGTTGGTGTTGGTGGGAGGAATAGTGCTCCACTGTTGGTGTTAGTGGGAGGAATAGTGCCCCACTGTTGGTGTTGGTGGGAGGAATAGTGCTCCACTGTTGGTGCTAGTGGGAGGAATAGTGTCCCGCTGTTGGTGTCGGTGGGAGGAATAGTGCCCCACTGTTGGTGTCAGTGGGAGGAATAGCGCCCCACTGTTGGTGTCGGTGGGAGGAATAGTGCCCCACTGTTGGTGTCGGTGGGAGGAATAGTGCCCCACTGTTGGTGTCGGTGGGAGGAATAGTGCCCCACTGTTGGTGTCGGTGGGAGGAATAGTACCCCACTGTTGGTGTTGTTGGGAGGAATAGTGCCCCACTGTTGGTGTCGGTGGGAGGAATAGTGCCCCACCCATCATTGGAGCACAGGTGTGTCAGGAGGAGGCTGTCTCTCTGGAGCTGCTGCAGATCCGTGTGAGAGGGGACTGGTGAGGAAATCTATCCCAGCTCTCCTGGCCCCTTTCTGGGGAAGCCATGGAGGCCAGCAGGGCCTCTCCTGCTGGAAGCTCACAGCCATCTCCTGGGCCGTCAGGTGACATGCCTTCCTCTGTACAAGCTGATCTCTCTACCCCTGGTGGGGATGAAGGTTCCGAAGCCATTCGGGAGCGAGTGGTGGCCGGGATTAAGGTCCTAAATAGGGAGAGGGATAAGCTTTACAAGCTACGAGCGGAGCTGAAGCGTCTGCGAAGGCAGCGGGAGGGCTTACACAGCCAGAAGCGTGGATCCATGGATCCGGAGATCCAGTTGGCCAAAGTCCGTGTGGACCATCAGGAGACCATTGTGGCCATGATGGAAGGCAGAGATGGGCCATTTAAGGAGAAGTTTGGAAATGACAGGAGGTTTGGAAGAATGACAAAGATGGAGGTGGAGGAGGAGACCCCCAGTTCTGACCCCCTGCCCCCTCAGGGAGAGGTAAGCAGCCCCATGCCTTCCCAGGACTAAGGAGGCATGCTCAGGGCCATACAGGTAATGGAGTCTCCTATGCGGAGGAATCAGTTAATGTTTAATGAAGAGGACATTACTGATGATGTACCTGATAAGGTAAAGACTGCCAAGCCCCATGTTTTGTGCCTTTCAACACTGACAATGTGCCTAATGACAATCAGGCTGCTGATCCTGTGTGCAGCAATGTTGTGTCTGCTGATGCTGCAATGCAGCAAGAGTTACTTTTAAAAAATGTCATTTCTGTAGAAGAACCACAGGTGTCAGCAGAGCCCATTAACCCTTCTTTAGGTGAGTCCAAAGCTGTTTGCCCCACTGCTGCTGAGGACTCTACAGTGCAGCATCAGGAGACAGCTGGTATTGCAGCAGAAACTGTGACCTTTCCTGATGGGAAATTGAATATTGCTGTGACTGATAACAATCACCCCAGTATCAGTGTGATGGACAATCGTCCTGCTATGGATTTTGCCAGTTCAGTTCAGACAGTTGATAATGATGTACAGACTAATGTGACTTCAGTGTGGGGCCTTGGCCCTGATAAACCTACCTTTGCTCAGGTGGTACGCTCTGCTCCTGGTAGCTCTGCTCCCAAGCGGGGTTTTCCCCTACAGGCTACCACTTTGAGCACCCCAGGATCTGGTCTTGGGTCTCTGGCTTCTGCTGGGGGTCCCAGACGTAATGTTGTTATTCTGAAATGGGAAGGTGGTGCGATCCCTCCAGCACGGCGTGCAGTGGTGGATTTGATTTTGGAGATGGGTTTTGGAGCAAATGATCTGTATGCCTTTATACATGTAGCTGGGACACGGGATTATACAGTTAGCTTCACCAGGCCAGAGGGTCTTGACCTGTTCTGGGAGAGATATGAGGCTCGGTGCAGGTCAAGACCTGAATGGGAAGGTCTGGCCCCAGTTGCAGTTTCTCAGAGGTCTACAGTAAAAAAAAATCACAATTATCCTCACTAATGAGAGTGTCCCTGCCCGGGATCTAGAGGTTTGGTTAAGGAACTATGGGGAGGTTTTGACCAAGCCCAATAAAATCCTTGATGAGCGTAACATCTGGACTGGGGGTTGGTCAGTTACAGTCAGGTTGGCCAGGGATGGGAATGTTGTCCGTCACCTGCCCTCCTCAGCTTTTATAGGGAGGGATAGGATGACTGTTTTTTACCCTGGTCAGCCGAAGCTGTGTCACCGCTGTGGAGAAAAGGGGCATTTGAGCTCTTCCTGTTCAGCCTTGATATGTTCAGTGTGTCGGGGTCAGGGTCATATGGCTAAGGACTGCACCGAAATGATCAGGTGCAACCTGTGCCTGCGCCTTGGCCACCCCTACAGCAGATGTCCTGAAGCCTGGCACAATATGGAGAAGGAGGTAATTGATGACATGTCAAGGCTGGACAGGATGGAGGGTGAGGCCCCTGGTGTACCATCCTCCTCTGCGGTGACCGACTCCCCTGGTCCTGCTCAGGATCCCTCTCCAGTTCCTGTGGCCACCCCTCCTGTGTCTGTAAGTATTCCTTCTGTATCTGTCTCTGTGTCCCCCCAGCCTACTGTACCCTCTCCTCTTGTGTCAGAACCTTCCAAGTCTGTGCCCCCTGAGTCAGTTACCCCCCAGGAGTCTACCCCTCCTAAGTCTGATTCAAAGGGAGCACCCCCCCCACCAGCAGTGGTAGTGGGTACTAAAAAGGTTGCTTCTTCCTCTGTAAAGAAGTCTTCTGTAAAGACTTCACAGAAAAAAGTAAGAGATGAGGGCATCTCTGAAGCGGACCTGCAGTACCTGGAGGAGAGAAGGAAGGTTGGGAAGCGGAAGAAGCAGGTGGTGAGGACAGAACAGGCTCCAGTGCCTGTCTCCAACCGGTATAGGTCCTCTAATTGGGATATCTCTTCATCTGGAGCTTCTTCAGAGCGAAGTTCTGATTCCGAAATGGAGTTTGAGGCGGCCTCAAGAAAGAGAGAGGCTTCTGGTGATGAGCAGCAGAGGGGAGCTAAGAAGCAAACCACCCAATAACCCAAATGGCGGTTCCCCCTCCGTTAAAAGTGGTGACAATAAATGTCGCCAGCATTAAGTCAGTAAGAGCTCGTTCTATGGCCTTCTTTTTGTTCAGCCAATTAGATGCTGAAATTTTATTTTTGCAAGAGACTAGGCTCACCTCCTTGGCAGATATTCATATGGCCAAGAGAGAGTGGAGGTATGGTCCATCTTACTGGTCTCTTGCGGCCGAGCCTTACGGCGGTGTGGCGGTGTTGTTTAAAACCGGCATGGTAACTGTCCGGCGGGTTATTGAGGTGGAGATTGGGAGATGTATGGTCTTAGACGTCCTTGTGGGAGGGCAGGACCTGCGCCTAATTAATGTTTATGGACCGCACACAAAGTGGGACAGGAAATGCCTTTTTACAAGGATCAAGCCATTTCTTTTTACATCCCGGCAAGTGGTCTTTGGAGGTGACTTTAATACAGTAACTAGGCCCAAGGACAGGAAGGACTTCAAGGACAGGCTGGGATATGATAGCGTTTTTTTAAATAGTATGGTTAGGGATGCTGGTCTTGTGGATGTGCACATTAAGCACCTCCCGGATGACACTGGGTTCACCTTTCATCGAGGTAATAGTCAGAGTAGAATAGATAGGTTTTTTTTGAAGGAGACCTCTGCTTTCTCGCCCCCAGTGGTGCAGGCAGTAGAGTTCTCTGATCACTGTATGCTATCTGTGGTCCTGAATGCTTCAGACGCCCCTCAGAGGGGTAAGGGCATCTGGAGACTGAATTCGACTCTACTCAAGGAAGAACATGTTAGACAATCCTTTGAGGAATTCTTTCAGGCACAGGTGACCATCCTGGACTTTTGTAGCAGCAAGGCTGAGTGGTGGGAGCTGACCAAAAAGAGGATTGCTGGATTCTTCAGGGGCCTAGCCAATAGAAAGCAGTTTAATAAATACATGACCTACCAACGTTTACGGAGGAAGCTGGATATTCTTGTCTCGAGAGGAGGAGATCCTGGGGCAATCTCCGAAGTGAAACTCCTTCTCAGGAAGTGTCAATATGACCGGCATGCCTCTTTGGTTCTGGAGAGGGACTATGGGAAGTACCACTCGCCTGACCCTTACCAGAACTGCAAACAAGGTGTAGCTGTTAAAATGGTCGTTGGCCTTAAGGACAGTACAGGTTCCTTGACAAAGTCCAGGTCAGGGATTCTGGAGGTCGTGAGGTCCTTTTATGCTGACCTTCTTGGGAGGAAAGAGCTTGACCGTGACAAGATGGAAAGCTTTTTGGACTCTACTCCAGGTCTAAATGATGAAGATGTCCCATTGATGAATTTGACAGAGGAGATCACAGTTGAAGAGGTGATAAGGGCAATTGAACAGCTTGCCATCAAAAAGTCACCTGGACCGGATGGCTTGACGGCTGAGTTTTACAAAGCTTTTAAGTCTATTCTGGCCCCACATTTGGTAGAGGTTTTTAACAGTTGCCTTGCTGAGGGGGTACTTCCCTCTTCCATGAGGCACTCAGCTGTGATTCTTCTTTCAAAGGGTAAAGATCCTTCGATGGTTGAGAATTGGCGCCCCATCAGCCTTCTTAATGTCGATAGAAAGATACTGGCAAAGATCATTTTCTGGCGCCTATCGTCAGTAGCAGAGTCTTTGCTTTCTCGCCATCAGCACTGTTCGGTCCAGGGTAGGTGCACCTTCACAGCAGTTTTAGCTGTCCGGGAGGCCTTGGAGCGGTGCAGGGCTGCAGGCTGGGGAAAGTATTTGCTGACATTGGATCAGGCAAAGGCTTTTGATCGTGTTAACCATGAGTACCTGTGGTTGCTCCTTAGTAAGTACGGTCTGCCGGGTGGTTTTGTCGATTGGTTAAAAGTCTTGTATGAGGGGGCAGAGAGCTTTCCTCTTGTTAATGGTTGGGTTGGGCAGTCCTTTGAGGTTGGCTCCGGGGTGCGCCAGGGTTGTCCCCTGAGTCCCCTGCTCTATGTGTTTGCAATCGACCCCTTTATCAGGAGGCTAGAGAGCGGCATGTTGTGTGGGGTGCCAGTGGGGCTTCCGGGTGAGCCGCCTTTGAGGGTTGTTGCCTATGCGGACGATGTGTCGGTGATTGTCACTGGGGCGGATGAAGCAGAGGAGGTGGTCTCTCTGACATCACGGTATTCTGAAGCATCAGGCTCCAAGATCAATCAGGAAAAGAGTGAAGTTTTCTGGATGGGAAAGGAAGGTGAGGGGTTTGATCTCCCGGACACCTTTCCAGTGCCCCAGGAAAGAATTAAGATTTTAGGCATTGAATTTGGACCTGGCGATTATGGCCTCAAAAACTGGGAAGGCAGACTGGAAATTGCCAATACTAAGGTGGTCAGCTGGAAGAGATGGAAGTTATCTATGAGGGAAAGGGTTGATCTGATTAAGACTTACCTGATTCCGATCTTCTTGTATGTCAGCTTTGTCTGCATCTTGCCAGTGTCTCTCTATGCTAGGGTCAGTAGTGTGTTCTTCCAGATGTTGTGGGGGAACAGACTGAACCCCATCAAGAGGAATGTCACCTATCTATCCAGGAGGGAGGGTGGCTTAGGTATGGTCAACCCAGTTCTTTTCTTTTCACTGCTTTTTCTCAAGTTTAATATTGGTAATATGCTTGCAGTGGAACCTCCTGGATGGGCAGGCATATTTAGATCTTGGTTTAGGCCTTTTCTACGACTTTGGGAAGAAGGTGGCCAAGTGAAGAATCTCAGGGGTCATCGTGGTCAGCTACCAGCCTATGTCGCTCCGTGCCTGAAGTTACTACGGCAGTGGCGATTGTCGGCTGAAGATCTCAGATCGGTTCCGAGGAAAGTCCTTATGAGTCGAGTCTTGAGCGAAGTCTTTCATGACCCACTGGCCTTAAGGGATTGCCCAGGCCCAGTTTTGAGGGCAGGGTTAAGACTTATTAATTTGGACAGAGTACCCCCTAAATTCAGGGATCTGGCCTGGTTGTGCTTCCATGGGAGACTCTATGTTAGGGGCAATTTGAAATTCCGCAGTGGGGTGGATCGTAGCTGTCCTCGGGAGGAGTGTGCAGGTGAGGAGGAGACTATGGACCATTTTCTGCTTCATTGTCCTTTTAACATAGAGGTGTACAAACAGGTGGGACGGGCCCTCGGTGTCCCTTTCCTCTCCAGGCTGGGTTATGCTGAGTGGGTGTATGGAGCATTCAATACTGGTGGGGTTTTTTGTTTAGATACACTTTTTCTAGTTAGCCTAGGAGTCCGTTATTTCACTTGGAACGCACGGTGTCAGGTCTGCATTCGGCGTAAAATCCTTCCTGTTCAGGTGGTGGTGTATGACATTTTGCATGAGGTGGAGAAGATTCGGGTACTTGAGAGAGACAAGCGGAGTCAGGGGGCTTGGTTGAAGGCGTGGAGGGGTTTCAAGCCTCCCTGACTGCCAGGAGTCTCTTTCCCGGTTGTGGCTGTCTGTCTCTTATCACCCTAGATTATTTTTTTTTTGGATTAATTTTTGATAAATGGCTGCGTACATAGGTGATGGGTTGTGCCTCTTAGGCCCTCTCTGCTGCTTTATGTAAATAATTTTGGTAGTGGATTATGTATATATTGTATATATTCTGAACATGGATGTGTATTCCTTGGATTTCTGTTGAAGTTTTGTACTATGGTTTTGTTTTTTACTTTTGTATAAAATTGGTTGCTTGATTCTTTTAATAAAAGATCAATAGTGTCCCACTGTTGGTGTCAGTGGGAGGAATAGTACCCCACTGTTGGTGTTGGTGGGAGGAATAGTGTCCCACTGTTGGTGTCGGTGGGAGGAATAGTGCCCCACTGTTGGTGGGAGGAATAGTGCCCCACTGTTGGTGGGAGGAATAGTGCCCCACTGTTGGTGTTGGTGTGAGGAATAGTGCCCCACTGTTGGTGGGAGGAATAGTGCCCCACTGTTGGTGTCAGTGGGAGGAATATTGCCCCACTGTTGGTGGGAGGAATAGTGCCCCACTGTTGGTGTCAGTGGGAAGAATAGTGCCCCACTATTGGTGTGAGGAATAGTGCCCCACTGTTGGTGTCGGTGGGAGGAATAGTGCCCCCTTGTTGGTGTCGGTGGGAGAAATAGTGCTCCACTGATGGTGTCGGTGGGAGGAATAGTGCCACACTGTTGGTGTCGTGGAAAGAATAGTGCCCCACTGTTGGTGTCGGTGGGAGGAATAGTGCCCCACCCATCATTGGAGCACAGGTGTGTCAGGAGGAGGCTGTCTCTCTGGAGCTGCTCTAGGTGATCCGTGTGAGAGGGGACTGGTGAGGAAATCTATCCCAGCTCTCCTGGCCCCTTTCTGGGGAAGCCATGGAGGCCAGCAGGGCCTCTCCTGCTGGAAGCTCTCAGCCATCTCCTGGGCCATCAGGTGACATGCCTTCCTCTGTACAAACCATGGCTTGTGATCTTTCTGCCCCTGGTAAGGATGAAGGCTCAGAGGCAATTCAGGAGCGAGTGGTGGCCGGGATTAAAGCCCTGAATAGAGAAAGAGACAAGCTCTATAAACTGAGAGCGGAGCTGAAGCGCCTGAGAAGGCAGCGTGAGGGCTTACATAGCCAGAAACGTGGGTCCATGGATCCGGAGATCCAACTGGCCAAGGTCCGGGTTGAACATCAGGAGACCATTGTGTCCATCATGGAAGGAAGAGATGGGCCATTTAGGGAAAAGTTTTACAATGATAAAAGGTTTGCGAGGATGACAAAGATGGAGGTGGAGGAGGAGACCCCCAGTTCTGACCCCCTGCCCCCTCAGGTAGAGGTAAGCAGCCCCATGCCTTCCCAGGACTCAGGAGGCATGCTCAGGGCCATCCAGGTAATGGAGTCTCCTGTGCGGGGGGATCAGCTGGCGTTTGGTGATGAGGACATAACTGATAATGTGCCTGATAATGTCAAGTCCCAAGCAGGGGATGAATCTGTTTTTGTGTCATCTAACACCATGAGCAATGTTGAAAGTGTGTCCAGTGACAATCAAGTTTCTAATGCTATGTGTAGCAATGTTGTACCTTCTGATGATGCAGCGCAGCAAGAGCTGCATTTAAAAAATGACATTTCTGAAAAGGAACTACCGGTGTCAGCAGAGCCCATTAACTCTCCTTTGGCTGAGTCTAAAGATGTTTGCCCCACAGCTGCTGGAGACTCTACAGTGCAGCATCAGGAGACAGCTGGTATTGCAGCAACTGTGACTATTCCTTATGGGAAATTGAACGTGTGTGTGACTGATAGCAATTGTACAAGTGTGATGGACAATCGTCCCAGCTCAGTCCAAGCAAATAATAATAATGAACAGACTACTGTGACTTCAGTGTGGGGCCTTGGCCCTGATAAACCCACGTTTGCTCAGGTGGTACGCTCTGCTCCTGGTAGCTCCGCCCCCAAGCGGGGTTTCCCCCTGCAGCCTACCACTTTGGGCACCCCAGGATCTGGTCTTGGGTCTCTGGCTTCTGCTGGGGGTCCGAGAAGAAATGTGGTAATTCTCAAATGGGAAGGTGGTGCAATCCCTCCAGCACGGCGCGCAGTGGTGGATTTGATTCTGGAGATGGGTTTTGGGGCAAACGACCTGTATGCTCTAATACATGTTGCTGGGACACGGGATTATACCATTAGTTTCACCAGGCCAGAGGGTCTTGACCTGTTCTGGGAGCGATATGAGGCTCGGTGCAGGTCAAGACCTGAATGGGAAGATCTGGCCCCAGTTGCGGTTTCGCAAAGGTCAACGGTGAAAAAGATAACCATCATACTCACCAATGAGAGTGTTCCTGCTCGGGACCTAGAGGTCTGGTTAAGGAACTATGGTGAGGTTTTGACTAAGCCCAGCAAAATACTTGATGAACGTAACATCTGGACTGGGGGTTGGTCGGTTACAGTCAGGTTGGCCAGGGATGGGAATGTTGTCCGTCACCTGCCCTCCTCAGCTTTTATAGGGAGGGATAGGATGACTATTTTCTACCCTGGTCAGCCGAAGCTGTGTCACCGCTGTGGAGAAAAGGGGCATTTGAGCTCCTCCTGTTCAGCCTTGATATGTTCAGTGTGTCGGGGTCAGGGTCATATGGCCAAGGACTGCACCGAGATGATCAGGTGCAACCTGTGCCTGCGCCTTGGCCACCCCTACAGCAGATGTCCTGAAGCCTGGCACAATATGGAGGAGGAGGTAATTGATGACATGTCAAGGCTGGACAGGATGGAGGGTGATGCCCCTGGTGTACCATCCTCCTCTGCGGTGACTGACTCCCCTGGTCCTGCTCAGGGTCCCTCCCCAGTTCCTGTGGCCACCCCTCCTGTGTCTGTAAGTATTCCTTCTGTATCTGTCTCTGTGTCCCCCCAGCCTACTGTATCCCCTCCTCTTGTGTCAGAACCTTCCAAGTCTGTGCCCCCCGAGTCAGTTACCCCCCAGGAGTCTACCCCTCCTAAGGCTGACTCAAAGGGAGCACCCCCCCACCAGGAGTGGTAGCGGGTATTAAAAAGGTTGCTTCTGCCTCTCTAAAGGAGTCTTCTGTAAAGACTTCAAAGAAAAAAACAGGAGATAAGGGCATCTCTGAAGCTGACCTGCAGTACCTGGAGGAGAGAAGGAAGGTTGGGAAGCGGAAGAAGCAGGTGGTGAGGACGGCTCCAGTGCCTGTCTCCAACCGTTATAGGTCCTCTAAGTGGGAGATTTCCTCATCTGGAGCTTCTTCGGAGCGAAGTTCTGATTCTGAAATGGAGTTTGAGGCGGCCTCAAGAAAGAGAGAGGCTTCTGGTGATGAGCAGCAGAGGGGAGCTAAGAAGCAATCCACCCAATAACCCAAATGGCGGTTCCCCCTCCGTTAAAAGTGGTGACAATAAATGTCGCCAGCATTAAGTCAGTAAGAGCTCGTTATATGGCCTCCTTTTTGTTCAGCCAATTAGATGCTGAAATTTTATTTTTGCAAGAGACTAGGCTCACCTCCTTGGCAGATATTCATATGGCCAAGAGAGAGTGGAGGTATGGTCCATCTTACTGGTCTCTTGCGGCCGAGCCTTACAGCGGTGTGGCGGTGTTGTTTAAAACCGGCATGGTAACTATCCGGCGGGTTATTGAGGTGGAGATTGGCAGATTTATGGTCTTAGACGTCCTTGTGGGAGGGCAGGACCTGCGCCTAATTAATGTTTATGGGCCGCACACAAAGTGGGACAGGAAATAACTTTTTACAAGGATCAAGCCATTTCTTTTTACATCCCGGCAAGTGGTCTTTGGAGGTGACTTTAATACAGTAACTAGGCCCAAGGACAGGAAGGACTTCAAGGACAGGCTGGGATATGATAGCGTTTTTTTAAATAGTATGGTTAGGGATGCTGGTCTTGTGGATGTGCACATTAAGCACCTCCCGGATGACACTGGGTTCACCTTTCATCGAGGTAATAGTCAGAGTAGAATAGATAGGTTTTTTTTGAAGGAGACCTCTGCTTTCTCACCCCCAGTGGTGCAGGCAGTGGAGTTCTCTGATCACTGTATGCTATCTGTGGTCCTGAATGCTTCAGACGCCCCTCAGAGGGGTAAGGGCATCTGGAGATTGAATTCGACTCTACTCAAGGAAGAACATGTTAGACAATCCTTTGAGGAATTCTTTCAGGCACAGGTGACCATCCTGGACTTTTGTAGCAGCAAGGCTGAGTGGTGGGAGCTGACCAAAAAGATGATCGCTGGATTCTTCAGGGGCCTAGCCAATAGAAAACAGTTTAATAAATACATGACCTACCAACGTTTACGGAGGAAGCTGGATATTCTTGTCTCGAGAGGTGGAGATCCTGGGGAAATCTCCGAAGTGAAACTCCTTCTCAGGAAGTGTCAATATGAACGGCATGCCTCTTTGGTTCTGGAGAGGGACTATGGGAAGTACCACTCGCCTGACCCTTACCAGAACTGCAAACAAGGTGTAGCTGTTAAAACGGTCGTTGGCCTTAAAGACAGTACAGGTTCCTTGACAAAGTCCAGGTCAGGGATTCTGGAGGTCGTGAGGTCCTTTTATGCTGACCTTCTTGGGAGGAAAGAGCTTGACCGTGACAAGATGAAAGGCTTTTTGGACTCTACTCCAGGTCTAAATGATGAAGATGTCCCATTGATGAATTTGACAGAGGAGATCACAGTTGAAGAGGTGATGAGGGCAATTGAACAACTTGCCATCAAAAAGTCACCTGGACCGGATGGCTTGACGGCTGAGTTTTACAAAGCCTTTAAGTCTATTCTGGCCCCACATTTGGTAGAGGTTTTTAACAGTTGCCTTGCTGAGGGGGTACTTCCCCCTTCCATGAGGCACTCGGCTGTGATTCTTCTTTCAAAGGGTAAAGATCCTTCGATGATTGAGAATTGGCGCCCCATCAGCCTTCTTAATGTCGATAGAAAGATACTGGCAAAGATATTTTTCTGGCGCCTATCGTCAGTAGCAGAGTCTTTGCTTTCTCGCCATCAGCACTGTTCGGTCCAGGGTAGGAGCACCTTCACAGCAGTTTTAGCTGTCCGGGAGGCCTTGGAGCGGTGCAGGGCTGCAGGCTGGGGAAAGTATTTGCTGACATTGGATCAGGCAAAGGCTTTTGATCGTGTCAACCATGAGTACCTGTGGTTGCTCCTTAGTAAGTACGGTCTGCCGGGTGGTTTTGTCGATTGGTTAAAAGTCTTGTATAAGGGGGCAGAAAGCTTTCCTCTTGTTAATGGTTGGGTTGGGCAGTCCTTTGAGGTTGGCTCCGGGGTGTGCCAGGGTTGTCCCCTGAGTCCCCTGCTCTATGTGTTTGCAATCGACCCTTTCATCAGGAGGCTAGAGAGCGGCATGTTGTGTGGGGTACCAGTGGGTCTCCCGGGTGAGCCGCCTTTGAGGGTTGTTGCCTATGCGGACGATGTGTCGGTGATTGTCACCGGGGCGGATGAAGCAGAGGAGGTGGTCTCTCTGACATCACGGTATTCTGAAGCATCAGGCTCCAAGATCAATCAGGAAAAGAGTGAAGTCTTCTGGATGGGAAAGGAAGGTGAGGGTTTTGATCTCCCGGACACCTTTCCAGTGCCCCAGGAAAGAATTAAGATTCTAGGCATTGAATTTGGACCCGGCGATTATGGCCTCAAAAACTGGGAAGGCAGACTGGAAATTGCCAATACTAAGGTGGTCAGCTGGAAGAAATGGAAGTTATCTATGAGGGAAAGGGTTGATCTGATTAAGACTTACCTGATTCCGATCTTTTTGTATGTCAGCTTTGTCTGCATCTTGCCAGTGTCTCTCTATGCTAGGGTCAGTAGTGTGTTCTTCCAGATGTTGTGGGGGAACAGACTGAACCCCATCAAGAGGAATGTCACCTATCTATCCAGGAGGGAGGGTGGCTTAGGTATGGTCAACCCAGTTCTTTTCTTTTCACTGCTTTTTCTCAAGTTTAATATTGGTAATATGCTTGCAGTGGAACCTCCTGGATGGGCAGGCATTTTTAGATCTTGGTTTAGGCCTTTTCTGCGACTTTGGGAAGAAAGTGGCCAAGTGAAGAATCTCAGGGGTCATCGTGGTCAGCTACCAGCCTATGTCGCTCCGTGCCTGAAGTTATTACGGCAGTGGCGATTGTCGGCTGAAGATCTCAGATCGGTTCCGAGGAAAGTCCTTATGAGTCGAGTCTTGAGCGAAGTCTTTCATGACCCACTGGCCTTAAGGGATTGCCCAGGCCCAGTTTTGAGGGCAGGGTTAAGACTTATTAATTTGGACAGAGTACCCCCTAAATTCAGGGATCTGGCCTGGTTGTGCTTCCGCAGTGGGGTGGATCGTAGCTGTCCTCGGGAGGAGTGTGCAGGTGAGGAGGAGACTATGGACCATTTTCTGCTTCATTGCCCTTTTAACATAGAGGTGTACAAACAGGTGGGGCGGGCCCTCGGTGTCCCTTTCCTCTCCAGGCTGGGTTATGCTGAGTGGGTGTATGGAGCATTCAATACTGGTGGGGTTTTTTGTTTAGATACACTTTTTCTAGTTAGCCTAGTAGTCCGTTATTTCACTTGGAACGCACGGTGTCAGGTCTGCATTCGGCGTAAAATCCTTCCTGTCGAGGTGGTGGTGTATGACATTCTGCATGAGGTGGAGAAGATTCGGGTGCTTGAGAGAGACAAGCGGAGTCAGGGGGCTTGGTTGAAGGCGTGGAGGGGTTTCAGGCCTCCCTGACTGCCAGGAGTCTCTTTCCCGGGTGTGGCTGTCTGTCTCTTATCACCCTAGATTATTTTTTGGATTAATTTTTGATAAATGGCTGCGTACATAGGTGATGGGTTGTGCCTCTTAGGCCCTCTCTGCTGCTTTATGTAAATAGTTTTGGTAACGGATTATGTATATATTGTATATATTCTGAACATGGATGCGTATTCCTTGGATTTCTGTTGAAGTTTTGTACTATGGTTTTGTTTTTTACTTTTGTATAAAATTGGTTGCTTGATTCTTTTAATAAAAGATCAATAGTGCCCCACTATTGGTGTCGGTGGGAGGAATAGTACCCCACTGTTGTTGTTGGTGGGAGGAATAGTGCCCCACTGTTGGTGTTGGTGGGAGGACTAGTGCCCCACTGATGGTGGGAGGAATAGTGCCCCACTGTTGGTGTCGGTGGGAGGAATATTGTCCCACTGTTGGTGGGAGGAATAGTGCCCCACTGTTGGTGTCAGTGGGAAGAATAGTGCCCCACTATTGGTGTGAGGAATAGTGCCCCACTGTTGGTGTCGGTGGGAGGAATAGTGCCCCCTTGTTGGTGTCGGTGGGAGAAATAGTGCTTTACTGATGGTGTCGGTGGGAGGAATAGTGCCCCACTGTTGGTGTCGTGGGAAGAATAGTGCCCCACTGTTGGTGTCGGTGGGAGGAATAGTGCCCCATTGTTGGTGTCAGTTGGAGGAATAGTGCCCCATTGTGCCCGACTCACAGTACAACCACCCCGGACTCAGCATTTCATGTTATCCAGGGTTCTATAAGTGTGGTTTGTGTTGAAAGAAGGAAGAGGCTATTTCACTTCGGACAGTAATATTTCTGAACAATATCCCTCAAGAAATATATGAAGATAAATGAATTCCACCTTTCCGACTGCTGGAATATTGTATGAGCTTGGTCTCAAAAGCTGTGTATACTGTTACTAGATCATTTGAGGTGAGGCTGTATCCCATTGCTCTATTGTGTCTGTCTGCCTCGGGAGCAACCTATTATGGGATGTATATGTCTAGGTGGATTAGTTGTTAGAGGGGAGCGGGGATTTCTCCAGCAGCCCCTCCTAAAGACGGTCTCCTGTTGGATGGTTGAATATACCTGTGTAACGTTTACCCCGCCCTGTGTCATTATGTAAAGCAGGTTGATTGTCCCCTGAGTGTATATCTCTTTGTACCTGTGTTTGAATAGACAGTCTTATGCTTCTTCACCCTACACTGCTGTCTCGAAAAGTGACTGGTTGGGCTAAGGGGTCTTAGATTGTGCTGGTACCTGGACAAAGGAAGCGTATACGGTGGTTAGACTCTTCTTGAGTATGGGGGTCCATGATACACACCTTGTGGACGGCCTTCCCAGAAGAGTTGAAGCTGTTATAGCTGAAAAGGGAGGGCCAACTCAATATTGAACCCTACGGACTAAGACTCGGGTGCCATTAAAGTTCATGTGTGTGTAAAGGCAGGCGCCCCAATACTTTTGGTATAAAAGTGTATATCTATGACTGATGACTGAATACTGGGAATAATGTATCTTTAATAACACAGAATTACACTATATCTACAATTATATACTTCTACAGATCACATCTCAGCTACGGGCAAAACTACCCGACTCTTCTATTTATGTTACAGGTCACTACAAGGACATGACAATTATAGGAGATCACCATTTGCCACGGTTGGGTATGTGCTCGTCACATTTGATGAACACATTTTTTAAAAGACAGACCTGTAAGTGTTTGTGAAATCTTCCACTACAAAATGTACTCAGCCAATGAGAGGTAATGACTCCATTTTTATTTTAAAAGGCCTAGAGGACCGCCTTTTAAGTGGTGGGGTTAACGTGTTTCGTCCTGGAAAACGACTTGAGAAAACAGACCTCTTGCAAGAGTTTACACCACAAAATGTACTCAACCAATGAGAGGTAATGACTCCATTTTTATTTTTCTCCTGCTATCAATGGCCAACACGGTACAACACTTCATCCATGTCTTTGGTGATCTCTGATCTCCTTATCAACTGTTTCTTACATGATGAAGATCAGCCATGGAGTATATCTGAGGTGTATATCAGGGTGTGCTTCTTCCCCACAAGTCCATCAACATTTATATACAAGACATTTTCCGCACTCACTAATACACCTCGAGGGTTGTGCGGGACCCCTGATGTACAGGGAGACAGGACTTCAGTGAGGAACATTTCCCTCACTCAGGACAGGAAAGTGGCTTCTCCATCGTGTGAGATCTCTGATGTCTGGAAAGATTGGACTTCAGTGTAAAACATTTCTCGCACTCAGGACAGGAAAATAGCTTCGCTGCATTGTGAGACTTCAGATGTGTAGCAAGAAATGAATAATTTTCAAAACATTTCCCACACTCAGAACAGAAAGCCTCGTGAGTCCTTTGATGTCTGGCAAGATGTGGCTTCTGTGAAAAGCCTTTCCCACATTTAGGACAGGAATACGGCTTCTCCCCTGTGTGAGATCTCTGATGCGTGACAAGAGCTGATTTCTGTGCGTAACATTTTCCACACTCAGGACAGGAATACGGCTTCTCCCCCGTGTGAGATCTCTGATGTGTGACAAGAACTGATTTCATTGCAAAACATTTTCCACACTCGGGACATGAATATGGCTTCTCCCCCGTGTGAGATCTCTGATGTGCTGAAAGATGGCCCTTCTGATAAAAACATTTCCCGCACTCAGGACAGGAATACGGCTTCTCACCTGTGTGAAATCTTTTATGCTTCTTAAGATTGCCTTTCAACTTGAAACACTTCCCGCACTCAGCACAGGAAAATGGCTTATCTGGTGGAAGGACGACACCGTCCCTCACAGTCTGAGGTTCCTCAGGATAAGAGGAATACGATGGTCCATCTACACTGTGTGGTGCCGGATGGACATTTGAGGTAGCCGGATTTTCTCCTGGACTATTTTGCTTATGAGATCTCCAATGTCTGATAAGAAGTGATTTCCATGCAAAACACTTCCCGCACTTAGGACAGGAAAAAGGCTTCTCTCCCGTGTGAGATCTCTGATGTATTAAAAGATTGCACTTCTGTGTAAAACGTTTCCCGCACTCAGGGCAGGAAAACGGCTTCTCACCGGTGTGAGTTCTTCTATGTACATTAAGATTGCCTTTCCAATTGAAACACTTTCCACACTCAGGACAAGGAAACACATCATCTGTTGGATGGATGGCACTGGCCCTCACAGTCTGAGGTTCCTCAGGATAAGAGGAAGACGATGGTCCGGCACTTTCCCTCACAGTCTGAGGTTCCTCAGGATAAGAGGAATACAATGGTCCGGCACCGTCCCGCACAGTCTGAGGTTCCTCAGGATAAGAGGAATACGATGGTCCGGCACTGTCCCGCACAGTCTGAGGTTCCTCAGGATAAGAGGAATACGATGGTCCGGCACCGTCCCTCACAGTCTGAGGTTCCTCAGGATAAGAGGAATATGATGGTCCGGCACCGTCCCGCACAGTCTGAGGTTCCTCGGGATAAGAGGAATACGATGGTCCGGCACTTTCCCTCACAGTCTGAGGTTCCTCGGGATAAGAGGAATACGATGGTCCGGCACTTTCCCTCACAGTCTGAGGTTCCTCGGGATAAGAGGAATACGATGGTCCGGCACCGTCCCGCACAGTCTGAGGTTCCTCAGTATAAGAGGAATACGATGGTCCGGCACCGTCCCGCACAGTCTGAGGTTCCTCAGGATAAGAGGAATACGATGGTCCATCTACACTGTGTGGTGCCGGATGGACATCTGAGGTAGCCGGGTTTTCTCCTGGACTATTTTGCTTATGAGATCTCCAATGTCTGATGAGAAGTGATTTCCATGCAAAACATTTCCCGCACTTAGGACAGGAAAAAGGCTTCTCTCCCGTGTGAGACCTCTGATGTATTAAAAGATGGGACTTCTGTGTAAAACGTTTCCCACACTCAGGGCAGGAATAAGGCTTCTCACCGGTGTGAGTTCTTCTATGTACATTAAGATTGCTTTTCCACTTGAAACACTTTCCGCACTCAGGACAAGGAAACACATCATCATCTGTTAGAAGGATGGGACTGGCCCGCACAGTCTGAGGATCCTCAGGATAAGAGGAATACGATGGTCCATCTACACTGTGTGGTGCCGGATGGACATTTGAGGTAGTCGGGTTTTCTCCTGGACTATACTGTGTGATGTCCTCATCTTCTACTTTACAGTCTGGAGACAAAGTGAGACAATCCTCTGAGGTTTTCCTCATCTCCCGTCCATCTACTAAAATAGAAATACAAAGATTATTACTAGACATGAGCAGATTGGTTCCCCTAAACCAGGACTCCGCCCACATCAGGCAGCTTTGTCTCTGAGGATCTTACAATTCCCCCCTCAAGGTAACTAGTAAATGGGTCCTCTGATCTCCTACCAGTTCATTTCTTTATTCATGGACCTTAGTCAGAGAGTGAGGAAACAACGAGAACTGTCTTTTATAGGAGTGACAGTGATGAGGGGATTATAGGACGAGTGTCCCCACCCCCTCTATCACTCATTGCCATCTTCCCAACACAAGAAGTCCTGCACTTCCTTATTTAGTCCATGATTTAGTGATGAATAACAGCGGGGCTGAGCCCCACCAGAGGTCAGAGAGTGAGGATGGGGGGAGAACAACCAAGAGGAAGACTGGACTGATCCTGAAGACCATCATCATTGGGTTATTGACTCCTCCCTCATTATCACTTTCTGTTTAAGGTTCTAAAGTTTGAGAATGTTGTCACATTATTATCAACATGTAAAAGTCTGTGCTCCAATCAAATCATCAGATATAAAATGTCCAGCTGGTAGGAAATGGGTGTAATAAAAGAGAATACATATTATGTGTATATATAGCAGTGGGTAGAGGGGAGAGAGCAGAAGTCAGGACTATGTAATGTACAACTTATTGTATAAGATACAACAGATAGCACTATATAGTATCAGAATTATGTAATGTAGAACATAGATTATATAGTGCAGGGGTCAGGGCTCATAATATTGGTGTTTAGAAATCAGTAATTGCTTAAATATTTACTTAACTGAGACAAGTTGCAGAGGTCCCACACCGCCACCTCCCATCTCCTGAGACTGCACTCAGTGACTTGGGTCTGAGACTATACAGACATACAGTATCTCACAAAAGTAAGTACACCCCTCACATTTTTGTAAATCTTTTCTTCTATCTTTTCATGTGACAACACTGAAGAAATGACACTTTGCTACAATGTAAAGTAGTGAGTGTACAGCTTGTATAACAGTGTAAATTTGCTGTCCCCTCAAAATAACTCAACACACAGCCATTAATGTCTAAACCGCTGGCAACAAAAGTCAGTACACCCCTAAGTGAAAATGTCCAAATTGGGCCCAAAGTGTCAATATTTTGTGTGGCCACCATTATTTTCCAGCACTGCCTTAACCCTCTTGGGCATGGAGGTCACCAGAGCTTCACAGGTTGTCACTGGAGTCCTCTTCCCCTCCTCCATGATGACATCACGGAGCTGGTGGATGTTGGAGACCTTGCGCTCCTCCACCTTCCGTTTGAGGATGTCCCACAGATGATCAATAGGGTTTAGGTCTGGAGACATGCTTGGCCAGTCCATCACCTTTACCCTCAGCTTCTTTAGCAAGGCAGTGGTGGTCTTGGAGGTGTGTTTGGGGTGGTTATCATGTTGGAATACTGCCCTGCGGTCCAGTCTCTGAAGGGAGGGGATCATGCTCTGCTTCAGTAGGTCACAGTACATGTTGGCATTCATGGTTCCCTCAATGATCTGTAGCTCCCCCCAGTGCCGGTAGCACTCATGCAGCCCCAGACCATGACACTCCCACCACCATGCTTGACTGTAGACAAGACACACTTGTCTTTGTCCTCCTCACCTGGTTGCTGCCACACACGCTTGTCACCATCTGAACCAAATACGTTTATCTTGGTCTCATCAGACCACAGGACATGGGTCCAGTAACCCATCTCCTTAGTTTGCTTGTCTTCAGAAAACTATTTGTGGTCTTTCTTGTGCATCATCTTTAGAAGAGGCTTCCTTCTGGGATGACAGCCATGCAGACCAATTTTATGCAGTGTGCGATGTATGGTCTGAGCACTGACAGGCTGACCCCCCCACCCCTACAACCTCTGCAGCAATGCTGGCAGCACTCATACGTCTATTTCCCAAAGACAACCTCTGGATATGACGCTGAGCACGTGACCTCAACTTCTTTGGTGGACCATGGCGAGGCCTGTTCTGAGTGGAACCTGTCCTGTTATACCGCTGTATGGTCTTGGCCACCGTGCTGCAGCTCAGTTTCAGGGTCTTACAAGCTGTACACTCACTACTTTACATTGTAGCAAAGTGTCATTTCTTCAGTGTTGTCACATGAAAAGATAGAAGAAAAGATTTACACAAATGTGAGGGGTGTACTCACTTTTGTGAGATACTGTATCTCTCCACCCGGCACAGCCAGCAAATAACAGAGCAAGTAACCCCGGGAGAATTGTCCTGTTAGATCTTGCGAGACTTGGCATGGGGCAGAAGACCCTAGAAACATACCCCAGGTGCCTAGGTCAAGTAATGCCTATGGTGAAATACAGCATTTTGCTGCAAACTGAACCCCAGAATCTCCATAAATCCAGTCTAGATACATAAATTGTGTCTGCAGCACAGAGAAGGAAGATTATCTGAGAGAAATACAGGAATACAGGACGGGGAACACAGCTCAGGAAAGTGACCAGGGTATTACAGGCTGATATCACATACATATACATATAGTTACATAGTAGGTGTGGTTGAAAAAAGACACAAGTCCAACCCATGTGTGTGATTATATGTCAGTATTACATTGTATATCCCTGTATGTTGCGGTCATTCAGGTGCTTATCTAATAGTTTTTTTAAACTATCGATGCTCCCCGCTGAGACCACCGCCTGTGGAAGGGAATTCCACATCCTTGCCGCTCTTACAGTAAAGAACCATCTACGTAGTTTAAGGTTAAACCTCTTTTCTTCTAATTTTGATGTATGGCCACGAGTCTTGTTAAACTCTCTGCGAAAAAGTTTTATCCCTATTGTGGGGTCACCAGTCCGGTATTTATATATTGAAATCATATCCCCTCTCAAGCGTCTCTTCTCCAGAGAGAATAAGTTCAGTGCTCACAACCTTTCCTCATAACTAAGATCCTCCAGACCCTTTATTAGCTTTGTTGCCCTTCTTTGTACTCGCTCCATTTCCAGTACATCCTTCCTGAAGACTGGTGCCCAGAACTGGAGTTGATCCCCTTTTTAATGCCAATATTCTGTTTGCTTTGTTAGCAGCAGCTTGGCATTGCATGCCATTGCTGAGCCTATCATCTACTAGGACCCCCAGGTCCTTTTCCATCCTAGATTCCCCCAGAGGTTCTCCCCCCAGTCTATAGATTGCATTCATATTTTTGCCACCCAAATGCATTATTTTACATTTTTCTACATTGAACCTCATTTGCCATGTAGTCGCCCACCCCATTAGTTTGTTCAGATCTTTTTGCAAGGTTTCCACATCCTGCAGAGAAGTTATTGCACTGCTTAGCTTAGTATTGTCTGCAAATACAGAGATTGAACTGTTTACCCCATCCTCCAGGTCGTTTATAAACAAATTAAATAGGATTGGTCCCAGCACAAAACCCTGGGGAACCCCACTACCGACCCCCGACCATTCCGAGTACTCCCCATTTATCACCACCCTCTGAACACGCCCTTGTAGCCAGTTTTCAATCCATGTACTCACCCTATGGTCCATGCCAACGCACCTTATTTTGTACAGTAAATGTTTATGGGGAACTGTGTCAATTCTTTAGCAAAATCCAGATACACCACGTCTACGGGCCTTCCTTTATCTAGATGGCAACTCACCTCCTCATAGAAGGTTAATAGATTGGTTTGTCAAGAACGATTCTTCATGAATCCATGCTGATTACTGCTAATGATACCGTTCTCATTACTAAAATCTTGTATATAGTCCCTTATCATCCCATCCAAGAGCTTACATACTATTGATGTTAGGCTGAATGGTCTGTAATTCCCAGGGATGTATTTTGGGCCCTTTTTAAATATTGGTGCTACATTGGCTTTTCTCCAATCAGCTGGTACCATTCCAGTCAGTAGACTGTCAGTAAAAATTAGGAACAACGGTCTGGCAATCACTTGACTGAGTTCCCTAAGTACCCTCGGGTGCAAGCCATCTGGTCCCGGTGATTTATTAATGTTAAGTTTCTCAAGTCTAATTTTAATTCTGTCCTCCGTTAACCATGTAGGTGCTTCCTGTGTTGTGTCATGAGGATAAACACTGCAGTTTTGGTTACTGAAGCCCCCCGATTCCCTCGTGAAGACTGAGGAGAAGAATAAATTCAATACCTTCGCCATCTCCCCGTCCTTTGTAACCAGATGTCCTTCCTCATTCTTTATGGGGCCAATATGGTCTGTCCTCCCTTTTTTACTGTTTACATACTTAAAGAATTTCTTGGGATTTTTTTTGCTCTCCTCCACTATGTGTCTTTCATGTTCTATCTTAGCCGTCCTAATTGAAACCTTACATTTCTTGTTGCATTCTTTATAAAGTCTGAATGCTGATGATGATCCCTCAACCTTGTATTTTTTGAAGGCCTTCTCCTTTGCTTTTTTTTTTTTTTTTTTGAAAAGAAACATGTTTATTATTGAAAAAATTATGTCATTGTACAGTTATAGTGCATCGCTTGCAATCACATAAATGGGTATTTCCCACAAAGTATAAGGGTACACAAGTATGTTGTGTATTGTACATATCAGCATATAACAATATAATTACAGAAAGTGCTTCACAGTTTTCAGCATTGCATTTCTAGTTATTAAAAACCAGCTTATGGCATTTATTGGGGGTTGTGACCTGGTCCTATACATCATAGTATAATAAGGTGTTCATGGGAGGCTTTTAAAATTAGACAGTACAAGTGTTTTCATTATTCAACCATTTGTTCCAAATTTTATAGTATTTATTTGGTCGACCTCTGTGTTTGTACATAGCCCTTTTGTATGGCAGTGAGGTATTCACTTCCCTAATCCAGGTCTGTATGGTAGGAGAGTCTGTACCCATCCAATACTTAGCCACTAATTTTCTAGCATAAAATATTGTTTCGCTGAGAAATGTAACGGTGGATCTGTCTTTAATGGTGTCTGGTAAAAGGCCAAAGAGGCATAGCTTGGGGTCTAGCTGGATCGGTGAGCCCATATGGTCGTGGAGAAATTTAATGATCTGTGTCCAGTAGCTTTGTATTTCGGGGCACAGCCATATTAAATGATAGAATGTGCATGGGTTACTGGAGCACCTAGGGCAGTTTGGGTTTTGCTGCGGGGAGTACTTGGCTATTCTGGCTGGTGTGAGGTAGGATTTGTGTATTATATAGAGTTGAGTCAGACGTTCTGATATTTTGGGTGAGGTTTTTTTAACATTTTCCAGTATATCTTCCCAGTCAGAACAATCTATTGGTCTTCTCCTTTGCTTTTATATGCATTTTTACATTGGAGTTAAACCATCCAGGACCTTTGTTTGCTCTTTTAAATTTATTACCCAATGGGATGCATTGGCTAATGCCCTTATGTAATATGCTCTTAAAGCAAACCCATCTCTCATCCGTGTTTTTTGTTCCTAATATTTTATCCCAATTTATGCCTTCTAGCAAGGATCGTAGTTTAGGGAAGTTGGCGCTTTTGAAATTCAGTGTCTTTGTATTCCCCTTATGTTTCCTATTTGTGTGATTTATGCTGAAACTAATTGACCTGTGATCGCTGTTACCTAAATTGCCCCGTAATTCTACATCCTTGATCAGGTCTGTATTGTTGGTCCCTGCCCTACTCTGGACCAATCAGTGAGCAGTATGGGTGGAGGAATGTATTTAGTGTTAATGACCCACCTGTGCTGATCTCTGTAGGAGTGTCCTCCTCTATAAATGTCCCCGTTATTCCATCCTCCTCCATAGACTGCTGATCATCCCTCACATACCTCTCTTCTTCTTCTGATTTAACCTCAACTTTTATATCTATCAGATCTTCACCCTAAACCAAGAAAATGAGAGAAAATATCATCTGTAAAATATAAGCTTTAACTTGTGACATAACATAAGAAATACGGAATACTTTTTTGATCCCACAGGGAAATTGGGAAATCCAAACACTATCTTCACCAGTCTAGTCGTTCCGTCCCACCAACCTTAAAACAGTGAGGTTTGGTGTGATCTTCTTGTGTGGAATCCCGGGAATACAGAGGACGGGGACATCTCTCTGGTGGGTTTCTGATATTAAGTGGATCCATCATATCCTTGTGTCCTTCTGAAAACTTCTCCATCACTCCATACTCTTCATTCTCCTCTTTAAACTCTTCTTTAATAATAATATTATAATCCCCAAGGTTTCCACTCTACGTATATAATAAAACATTTATTGTAACAAACATGAATGTGTATAAATCATATCTATCAATAATTGTTCCTCATCTACCTGATGGTGGTGACGGATGGTGTGACCTTCCTGTGTAGAATCCAGAGGACAGAGAGATCTCTCTGGTGGGTTGCTGTAGCTGGATGACTCCACCATGGTGTCCTGGTACAGATCTTTGTATACTTCCTCCATCACCCCATCCTCATCATCCTCCTCTTTTATCTCTTCTTTAACCTCAACTTTAGAATCTCTCAGGTTTCCACTCTGAATATATAATAAAAATGACATCAATTGTAACAATGCAGATAATGTACAGTTCCTAATAATACAATCAGTGATTGTTCCTCATCTACCTGATGACGGTGAGGGATGATGTGACCTTCCTGTGTGGAATCCCGGGAATACAGAGGACGGGGACATCTCTCTGGTGGATTCCCATTACTGGATCCATCTGTAGGAAACACACACACTGACTGAATACATTGTTTCTATGTGTTTATCAGATGATGGGGGATCTAGGTGGACCCTCCGTACTGCTCTCTCCTTTACAATAAAGTCTCCTCTTACCCGGTGATGTGAGGGGCGGCTGATTGTCCATCATGACGTCCTTGTAGAGATCCTTGTGTCCTTCTAAATACTCCCACTCCTCCATGGAGAAATAGACAGTGACATCCTGACACCTTATAGGAACCTGACACACACAATGATACAGTCACCATCCAGACACATCCCTTGTCTGTTACTGGATAATGTCCCAGAATTCCCAGAATCCTCCTCACCTCTCCTGTCAGCAGCTCCATCATCTTCTTGGTGACTTCTAGAATCTTCTCTATGTTGTGTCTCTCAGGTTTTAGGGAGTCACATGGAGGCACTGTGATGGTCATATGATCACCTGACTTCACAAGAGGAAATCTCTGTATTGGAGAACCAATAGGAATATCATGTTATAATCCCAGAATCCTCCTCACCTCTCCGGTCAGGTCTGTGTTTTATTAATAGAGATAAGAGTGATGTCATGTGACCTCCCAGAATCCTTCTCACCTCTCCGGTCAGGTCTGTGTTTTATTAATAGAGATAAGAGTGATGTCATGTGACCTCCCAGAATCCTCCTCACCTCTCCGGTCAGGTCTGTGTTTTATTAATAGAGATAAGAGTGATGTTATGTGACCTCCCAGAATCCTCACCTCTCCGGTCAGGTCTATGTTTTATTATTAGAGATAAGAGTGATGTCATGTGACCTCCCAGAATCCTCCTCACCTCTCCGGTCAGCAGGTAGATGATCTCCAGGGTGAGGTTTAGTATCTTCTCAGTCATGTGACTCCGGTCCTCCTCCATCCTCAGTGATGTGATCATGTGATCTCTGCGGGTTTCTCTGTAGACGGATAGTGAAGAATTATTTGGACTGTATTGGTTGTACAATGTTGGGATGGGGATATAAGAGGTTATTTTGCCGGCTGCCCCCCCAGTGGAAATTGGAACAGGTAGATCGGGTTTATCTATAAAAAAAAAATTGACCTCCATCAATATACTACAAAGGCAGAGAGACCGCATATGAGAGGCAGAGTTGCTGCATGGGGAGATACAGTAGAGGAGAGCAGTTGCTGTACGGGGAGTTGCTGCCCATCAGTGCCTCCTCATCAGTGTCACCTACTAGTGCCTATCAGTGCCCATTAGTGCAGCCTCATCAGTGCCCATCAGTGCAGCCTTATCAGCGCACATCAGTGAAGGAGAAAAATTACCTGCATGGAGAGATAGTAGGGGATAGCAGTTGTTGCCCATCACTGCCTCCTCATCAGTGTCACTTATCAGTGCCCATCGGTGCCACCTATCAGTGCAGCCTCATCAGCGCAAATCAGTGATGGAGAAAAATGAAAAATTTTCTAACAAACTATGAAAATGTTTCTTTTTTAATTTTTTTTCCATTTTCAGTCTTTTTTCATTTGTTTACCAAAAAAATAAAACCCTCAGTGGTGATTAAATACTACAAAAAAAAAAGCTCTATTTATGTGATAAAAATGTCACATGGGTACCGTGTTACACGACCGCGCAATTGTCATTCAAAGTGATAAGAGATAGGCAAAGAATTACAAGTGATATCGACATTTGCCTTGTTCCTTATATGCTCTTTTTCTAGCTAAAATGGTGCTGACTTATTGTTTATGCAACTGGCTTAATTTCAACCAACGCCTAAAAAACATACTTAAAGAACTAGCAAAAGTTACTATAATAGGAAATCTTGTAAAAGGCACACTGGATTTGTCAATAAAGTTGACAAGTCACCATGAGTCACCAGTGTGCCTTAGCCAATGGCAGTTTGCCAAATACTGCTATAAAACAACGTGTGTACAGTGTTTATGTGTGACTCTGCACGGAACTCTTGGCTGTAAGAGTTCACCCCTATGTATCGATAATTTGTCTTCTAATCAACATGACCGGAGTTGACTGATCAGTGAGAGAATGGAATTTTACAGGCACAAAGTGCGCCAGCGCTGAAAGCTGAGAATTGACCTGGGCAGGAAGGAGGGGAAAGTGCCCAGGAGGCAAGTGGGGTTGTCCTCCCGTTATGTATGGGTTAAATGCTCATATATGTGTAGCGCCCACCTACTTAGGTGTGTGCTAAATTAGTCAGTTAGGATTAGTGTCAGGCAAAATTGCCAGTGTTTTACCCTGTCGGTGTAAGCTGGTTGGTTAATGTGGTTGGGAGGTTTGATAGAATAGAGGAGGGTGTGGCCGCCTACACTCTGCCCTGTAAGATTCCCATCACTTTCCCTGAAATCTTCTGGAAAGTGGGTAGAATGAAGGAGAAGAGTGGCAGGTAGTTTTGGAGACCCCTCTGAACCAATCATTGTTTTGCTTGGGCAGGGGCCGGACTGTTATAACAGCTAAGGTCACGTGCTCCTGGGGGGAGTCTGAGACTGAGAAGGAGAAGAAGACAGCATGTAGGGGCTGGTGCAGCTCGGGCGCTCTCCCCTCTGGGGAGGGGAACGTGCCACGCGGGGGGAGGAGAGATGGAGGAGACATCAGGAGGAAGTTGCTGCTACTAACAGGAGGAAGACTGGGTGATAGACCCTCCCTGGCAAACATGGACTGTTGATCAGGAGAACAAGTGAGTGTTAAAGTGCGGGTCATGGAGGAGGAGGTGCGGATCTTAAAGAATCAACACCTTAAAAAGAGTGTTGGAGTGCGGGTCAATACAGAAGTCTGTGCAGGGAGTTGGGCCTTAAAGAATGAATACCCTTGGAGAAATCCAATCAGTCGGCCAAAAAAACTTTATTCAGTGTAACGTTCTTTGGGTATACTTGGAAGTGCTGTACGGTTGGGAAGTAGCAATAAACAGGAGGAAGTAAAGCTAGTATGACTGGAAGCAAGTGCAGGTTAAGAGTTATTCAGAGTGGCTCTATATGATCTGGACTATGTACTCTCAGGACTTACTTCACCTAATGCCAAATCTGTAATGCCCCGTACACACGGTCGGACATTGTTCGGACATTCCGACAACAAAATCCTAGGATTTTTTCCGACGGATGTTGGCTCAAACTTGTCTTGCATACACACGGTCACACAAAGTTGTCGGAAAATCCGATCGTTCTGAACGCGGTGACATAAAACACGTACATCGGGACTATAAACGGGGCCGTAGCCAATAGCTTTCATCTCTTTATTTATTCTGAGCATGCGTGGCACTTTGTCCGTCGGATTTGTGTACACACGATCGGAATTTCCGACAACGGATTTTGTTGTCGGAAAATTTTATCTCCTGCTCTCCAACTTTGTGTGTCGGAAAATCCGATAGAAAATGTCCGATGGAGCCCACACAATTTCCGACAACACGCTCCGATCGGACATTTTCCATCGGAAAATCCGACCGTGTGTACGGGGCATAAGAGTTATTCAGAGTGACTCCACAGTGCCGCAATAAGTGCCGGAGGAAGAATAAAGTTTATGTTCAACTGTTCTGGATTGTTGGCCGTGTCATTCGTGCGGGGGAGGAGAATGGAGCTACACTAATGCCCCGTACACGCGGTCGGATTTTCCGACGGAAAATGTGTGATAGGACCTTGTTGTCGGAAATTCCGACCGTGTGTGGGCTCCATCACACATTTTCCATCGGATTTTCCGACACACAAAGTTTGAGAGCAGGATATAAAATTTTCCGACAACAAAATCCGTTGTCGGAAATTCCGATCGTGTGTACACAAATCCGACGGACAAAGCGCCACGCATGCTCAGAATAAATAAAGAGATGAAAGCTATTGGCCACTGCCCCGTTTATAGTCCCGACGTACGTGTTTTACGTCACCGCGTTCAGAATGATCGGATTTTCCGACAACTTTGTGTGACCGTGTGTATGCAAGACAAGTTTGAGCCAACATCCGTCGGAAAAAAAACCTAGGATTTTGTTGTCGGAATGTTCGATCAATGTCCGACCGTGTGTATAACAGAAAGGAATCAACTACTAGCAGCTCCCAGGGGGGTAGTGCGCTACATATGTGTCGGTCATTTTTCCTTTCCCCGGAGATGGGCTTGGAAAAAAAAAAAAAACATTTTCACACACACTTGGTAAAATCTAAATTTTCGCTCACAAATGAAATGCTCGTCTCTTCCGGGTTCATTCACCGGAGGGGAGATCCGAAAACTGATCACCCTCCACTCCATCCGCCATGCCGGTCCCAGGCCTGCAGGAGGGGCAGAGGGGCCCGGGGTACATGGCGGAGGTAGTCAGGTGCGGGGGAGGGCTTTGTGTCTTCAAAATAAAGGGTGTCGAACTGCCGATTTCAGTACAAACCGAATCTCATCCCTCGTTAAAAGAGACTGCTAAGGACAGGTGACACATCTCCAATATGAAGAGAATGTTAGGTTTCCACACTATATGTGTGTATTATCATCTGCTGGAGATAAAAGACATCACAGTGACTATGGAGGAAGAGGACGGACATGACGGGGGGGGGGGGGGGGGGTTACTGGGTGTAAATAGAAAATAAGATCTTATTACCTCCTCTGCTGCCACTTCAAGCAACGTCTCGTCCTGACTCACTTCTCACCCGGAACTTCCTGTCTGCCCCTGACATCACTTCCTGTCTTCCATAGAGAATTACTGTCTCTATGGTATGAGTGAGATCACCATCTTGTGGAGCTCAGAGGAACTGCAGCCCCGAGAAACGTCTCGTAGTGTGAACACGGCCTTGTGCTGTGTGTGTGTGTACCGTATATCCTTATAGATGGGGTCATCTCCACTCCCACCAAGGGGGAGAGAAATATATTACTGCCTAGTCCAGCCTTTCTCAGCCAGGGTTCCTCCAAAGGTTTCTAGAGGTTCCTTGAGCAATGAACAATTTCTGTCTCTCAGTAACAATTGACATCAATGATCTCTAAGGAGGGCAGTCTTCTCACTGATGATGATGTAAGAAAGTCCTTTTCCCACTGATATAAGGGGGTCCTTCTCTTAAGTTTCTAGGAGTATCTGTGCAGCATGTGCATGGTTATCATTATGTATGTTGTGGTTTAACCCTGCTGCTGATGCTTCATTCCTATATACACTATATTACTAAAAGTATTGTGACGCCTGCCTTTACACACACATGGACTTTAATGCACTCCCAGTCTTAGTCCGTAGGGTTCAATATTGAGTTGGCCCGCCCTTTTCTGTTATAACAGCTTCAACTCTTCTGGGAAGGCTGTCCACAAGGTTTTGGAGTGTGTCTATTGCCGCGTACACACGAGCGGACTTTACGGCAGACTTTGCCCGGCGGACTGGATTTCGTCGGACAATTCGATGTGTGTGGGCTCCAGCGGACTTTGTTTTCTCAAAAGTTGGACGGACTTAGATTTGAAACATGTTTTAAATCAATCCGTCGAAATCGAGTCCGGTCGAAAAGTCCCCTCGTCTGTGTGCTAGTTCGACGGACAAAAAGCCACGCTAGGGCAGCTATTGGCTACTGGCTATGAACTTCCTTGTTTTAGTCCGGTCATACGTCATCACGTACGAATTCGACGGACTTTGGTGGATTGTGTGTAGGCAAGTCAGTTCATTCAGAAAGTCCGTCGTAAAGTCTGTCGAAAAGTCCGCCGGGCAAAGTCTGCCGTAAAGTCCGCTCGTGTGTACGCGGCATTAGACAATGTTTAACCATTCTTCCAGAAGCGCATTTGTGAGGTCAGGCACTGATGTTGGACGAGAAGGCCTGGCTTGCAGTCTCCACTCTAATTCATCCCAAAAGTGTTCTATTTGGTGGAACTCAGGACTCTGTGCAGGCCAGCCAAGTTCCTCCACCCCAAACTCACTTATCCATGTATTTGTGGACCTTGCTTTATGCACTGGTCCAAATAATTTTGTGGAGGGAGATTATGGTGTGTCCAGGCCTTCCCGTCCAACATCAGTGCCTGACCTCAAAAATGAGTGTAGCGGTATCCCCGTAGGAGCTGCTAGATGTTGTGGTTCACCCGTCGCCTTGTCCAACCCAGCATTAACTTCTCAGTCACTCAGAGACACAGAACAGTCAGAGAACTTTTTTTTTTTTTTTGAAGGGATTGAACTTGCATGGGGTTAGGGAAATATGGGATGCCCATTAGAATTGACAAAACTTGCTTGGGACAACTATATACACTCCATCTCACCTCCAGCACTTCGCTTCCTCTCCAATCGTCAGGTATTTCTCCTCCAGCACATCGCTTCCTCTCCAATCTTCAGGTATTTCTCCTCCAGCACATCACTTCCTCTCCAATCTTCAGGTATTTCTCCTCCAGCACATCACTTCCTCTCCAATCTTCAGGTATTTCTCCTCCAGCACATCACTTCCTCTCCAATCTTCAGGTATTTCTCCTCCAGGACATCACTTCCTCTCCAATCTTCGGGTAGTTCTCCTCCAGCACATCGCTTCCTCTCCAATCTTCGGGTATTTCTCCTCCAGCACATCGCTTCCTCTCCAATCTTCATGTATTTCTCCTCCAGCACATCACTTCCCCTCTAATCTTCAGGCTAGCACAAAGTGGTTAGACCTGACAATAGCTCAGCCAGGCCTTTAGCAATTGACCTTAGAGGGCAGGGACTGTGGGCCCCTAGAGTGTAGCAAAATAGAAAGTCTCTGGTGCTAGCTGTCCTACACATGGCTACTGAGCCCAGTAACCCAACTTCAGGCCCTGCCAGCCCTCCTGACTGCAGCTGCCTCTTTCCACTGCCCCTTTTACCACAGTCCACTCTTCTGGTTCTGCACCCATCTCAAACTGAAAACTCCCAGCTCTCCAGGTGTGCCGCCCCAGTCCTCCAGACTGTGCCTCACTCACCAGCCCTTCTGGCTGCAACCAGTTGTCCTCCCTGGAGTCTCTCAGCAGTGTTCTCTCCCACTGTCTTCTCCTTGCTCTCTGCTGTGCCTCTGTTACAGGATCTCTTCTCTCCTCCTAGATGCACTCGAGCCCAGACCCAAGGTCACCCCCCCCCCCAGACTGGGGAGCTCCCTGTAGGCCCAGACAGCCTCAACACTCTCTCACTCCATCTCTTCCACCCAACAACTCCTCCCCAGCTGGTCTGACCCCTGTTATTCAAGGAGGCCTGCCCCCTGCCAATCCAAGTTGGGGATTGATCAAGGCTCCTCAGAACACCCCAGGCAGCTTCACCTCCCCTCCTATCTTTCTAGCACCTTTTATAAAGAGGAAGGTGGCAGTGATGCTACCTGTGAGTCACCCAGCCCTGCCCTGAGCCACTCCCAGCCCAGAATGAGAACAAGCAGGCCTAGCCACCAGCTAGATATATACATTTTAATATCTTGCGCTTGCCCAAAAATTGGTGAAAATTAATTGATATAAAATTATTATTACTAAGTGAAAAATTGTTATATGTAGGTGCTGCAACTCTAAAATCTAATTACTCAATTCAACATATATGTATATAATCAAAAGTGAGCAATTCTAGCCAGTAAGTTATCATATCAGTGAAAAAAATCCCTATAATAAAGTCCATATCAAATAATCAAAGAAAATAAATAAATATATAGTGAATGTCCATGTATATTCCCAGTACAAAGCATGGATATCCGTAATGTTCAGCGGTGTGTTTTCTTATATCAGAACAGGAGAAATTAAAGCCTCTTACCAGAGGGGATGGATCCCAAATTATAAGGATCAATCATATCCCACTCTGTCGGCTCCAATACAAAAAGACCTCCTCCCGCTGTAGCGATCACTCCACCAGAGATTAAGGAATACTATCCAAACAATTCCAACTCCACCGAGGGGTCTTCTTAATGCTCTCCAGCATGTGTGAGATTAAAGGAGAAACTTCATGGTGCAGTAGAAAATGAAGGTTCTATTTTCAAGTATTATTGCACTTCATGAACCAAACAAAGAAAATCCATACAGACAAAGCCATGGAATTCACCCTGCAGGCTGGGGCGTGGTGACGTCAAAGATAGTTACTCCACCCGATGCGTTTCCCTTGTAAGAAGCATCGACTGGGAACGGAGACAATGTTCCCAGTCGATGCTTCTTACAGGGAAACGCGTCATGTGGAGTAACTATCTTTGAATTCTGTGGCTGGGTCTATATGGATTTTCTTTGTTTGGTTCGTGAATTTTCTCCTTCTTTAATCTCACACATGCTGGAGATCATTGAGTAGACCCCTCGGTGGAGTTGGAATTGTTTGGATAGTATTCCTTAATCTCCGGTGGAGTGATCGCTACAGCGGGAGGAGGTCTTTTCGTATTGGAGCCGACAGATTGGGATATGTTTGATCCTTATAATTTGGGATCCATTCCCTCTGGTAAGAGGCTTTAACTTCTTCTATTCTGATATAAGAAAACACACAGCTGAACCTTACATATATCCATGCTTTGTACTGGAAATATACATGGACATTCAATCACTATATATTTATTTTCTTTGATTATTTGATGTGGATTTTATTATAGGGGTTTTCTCCTATTTTAGGGGGACATTTAGGGGTCTATTCACACAAAATGCGCACAGAAATTCACCCGGTGATAGGTCCTTTTCACTCCATTTGTGTGTAAAAAAAAACGAATAGGCTAATGCTAAGCTATTTAAATGGTTTCTAGTGATTTAACTGCTTCAGCTCTGGAAGATTTACCCCCCTTAATGACCAGGCCATTTTTTGAAAAAAAGCGACATTTAAAAAAAACAAAATAAAAAATAACAATATTTTTTATTTTCTGCTATAAAACATTCAATAAAACATAAAAACGTCCAATTTCTTCATCAATTTAGGCCAATATGTATTCTGCTACATGTTTTTGTTAAAAAAAAAAAAAGCCCAATAAGCGTATATTGATTGGGTTGCGCAAAAGTTGTTGCGTCAACAAACTATGGGAAATATACTGGAAATCTTTTTTTTTTTTTAATACTAATAATGGCGGCGATCAGCGACTTATAGCGGGACTGCATTGCGGTGGACAAATCGGACATTAACTGACACCTTTAACACTTTTTTGAAGACCAGTGACACCAATACAGTGATCAGTGCTAAAAAAATATGCACTGTCACTGAACTAATGACACTGGCTGGGAAGGGGATAACATCAGGGGCGATCAAAGGGTTAAATATGCTTCTAGGGAGTGGTTGCTAACTGTGGGGAAGGTGCTTTCACTGTGGGAAGGCAGAGATCTGTGTTCCTGCTTAGCAAAAAACACAGGATCTCCATCTTCCCTTCTCACAGATCTGCCTCCAGAGCTGGACTGGGACAAAAATTTGGCACTGGACTTCATCCAGACTGGCCCACTTTGACAGGTCTCTCCCATGCCGGCCGGCCAACCCCGATGGTCACCCAAGCACCTCCCCCTTCACTGACCATTAGCCGTTCTACTTTATTTCTCTTATAGGCAGTACCAGTGGCGAAGCTAGACGTTCTTTCACCCGGGGCAAAGAATCAGTTAGGCCTCCCCCAATGGGACAAGATTAGGCAGGAAAGTGGGAAACTCCCAGGCCATAGCTGTTAAGTCAGCTGACTGCCCCCCCCCCCTGCTCCCTCTGGTCCCTCCCTGCTCCTCTGGTCCACCCGTTCTGCTCTGGTCCCTCCTTGTTCCTCTGGTCCCCTTCCTGCTCCTCTGGTCCTCCCCACTGCTTCTCTGGTCCTCCCCCCTGCTTCTCTGGTCCCCCCTGCTTCTCTGGTCCCCTTCCTGCTCCTCCCCCTGCTTCTTTGATTCCAACCGTGCTCCTCTGGTCCCCCCCTGCTTCTCTGGTCCCCCCCTTGTTTCTCTGGTCTTCCCCCTGCTTCTCTGATCCCCCCTGCTCCTCTGGTCCCCTTCCTGCTCCTCTGGTCCTCCCTCCTGCTTCTCTGGTCCCCCCTTGCTCCTCTGGTCCCCCCTTCCTGCTCCTCTGGTCCTCCCTTGCTCCTCTGGTCTTCCCCCTGCTTCTCTGGTCCCCCCTGCTCCTCTGGTCCCCTTCCTGCTCATCTGGTCCTCCCCCCTGCTCCTCTGTTGCTCCCCATGCTCCTCTGCATCCTTGTGCTCCTCTGGTCCCCCCATGCTTCTCTGATTCCCACCTCTGTGCTCCTCTGGTCCCCCACATGCTCCTCTGGTCCCTGTGTTCCTCTATTCCCCCATGCTCACCTCCTCTCCCTGACAGTCTCCCTGACTGTCCCCTCCCCCCGTGCTCCCTCCCTGCTCCTCTGGTCCACCCGTTCTGCTCTGGTCCCTCCTTGCTCCTCTGGTCCCCCCTTCCTGCTCCTCTGGTCCCCCTTCCTGCTCCTCTGGTCCTCCCTTGCTCCTCTGGTCTTCCCCCTGCTTCTCTGGTCCCCCTGCTCCTCTCGTCCCCTTCCTGCTCCTCTGGTCCTCCCCACTGCTCCTCTGTTGCTCCCCATGCTCCTCTGCACCCTTGTGCTCCTCTGGTTCCCCCATGCTTCTCAGATTCCAACCTCTGTGCTCCTCTGGTCCCCCACATGCTCCTCTGGTCCCTGTGCTCTAATATTCCCCCTATGATCCTCTGCCCCCCCCCCCATGCTCACCTCCTCTCACTGGCTAGTTGTGCGGTTCGTGCTGAATATAGACATGATCCTCAGGAGTCGGCACTGAGAAGCTCATCGTACGATCCAGAAGGAGAGCAGCCAATCGCAGCTGTAACATAACCTTCCTCGGCACTTGTTCTCCTGGTCTTTCCTTCCCCCCACTCTCCATCTTGTCTGCTGCCATGGGGAAACTAGATGGAGAGCGGGGGGAAGGAAAGACCAGGAGAACAAGAGCCGAGGGAGGTTATGTTACATCTGTGATTGGCTGCTCTCCTTCTGGATCATACAATGAGCTTCTCAGCGCAGACTCCTGAGGATCTTGTCTATATTCAGCACGAACCACACAACTAGCCAGGGAGAGGAGGCGAGCACTGTGTGCGCAGGGTGGGGGGGGGGATGGGTGGTGGACCAGAGAAGCGGAGGGGGGGTGGCGGTCTGCTGTCATTGAAACTGGCCCACTGAGCCATCAGCCCACCGGGAAACTCCTGGTTGTCCCGATGACCAGTACATGCCTGTCTGCCTCTCTCGGGAACAGATGATCACCAGATAATTGGCTCCCGCTGTGTCCAATTACAGGGGGAGCGGGTGGGATGCACGCCCCAGACCCTGCAAATAGAGATGACAGTGATTTTGCGCTAAAGGGCCGCCCTGCTGCAGTACATGTACGCGGGGACAGTCTGGAAGTGGGAAAAATACTGCTTTCCGCCAGTAGATGGAGCTAATGCTGATGACACGTGGCGCTATCACTGGAATAAATAAAATACAATATTTATCGTGGTTGGACTAATGTCTATCACATGTATCCAATAATTAAAAAAAAAATAGATCTCTAAATGTTGGAAATCTTCCACCACAAAATGTACTCAGCCAATGAGAGGTAATGACTCCATTTTTATTTTTCTCCTGCTATCAATGGCCAACACAGTACAACACTTCATCCATGTCTTTGGTGATCTCTGATCTCCTTATCAACTGTTTCTTACATGATGAAGATCAGCCATGGAGTATATCTGAGGTGTATATCAGGGTGTGCTTCTTCCCCACATGTCCAGCAATATTCATAAACAAGACATTTCCCGCACTCACTAATACACCTCGGGGGTTGTGTGGGATCCCTGATGTACAGGAAGACAGGACTTCAGTGAGGAACATTTCCCTCACTAAGGACAGGAAAGTGGCTTCTCCCTCGTGTGAGACCTCTGATGTCTGGAAAGATTGGACTTCAGTGTAAAACATTTCCCGCACTCAGGACAGGAAAATGGCTTCTCTGCCTTGTGAGACTTCAGATGTGTAGCAAGAAATGAATTTCTTTCAAAACATTTCCCACACTCAGAACAGGAATACGGCTTCTCCCCTGTGTGCAATTTCTGATGTGTGCGAAGATTGGACTTCTGTGAAAAACATTTCTCGCACTCAGGACAGGAAAATCGCTTCTCTGTCGTGTGAGACTTCAGATGTGTGACAAGAGCTGATTCATTTAGAAAACATTTCCCACACTCAGAACAGAAAGCCTCGTGAGTCCTTTGATGTCCGGCAAGATGTGGCTTCTGTGAAAAGCCTTTTCCACATTTAGGACAGGAATACGGCTTCTCCCCCGTGTGAGATCTCTGATGTGTGACAAGAACTGATTTCATTGCAAAACATTTTCCACACTCAGGACAGGAATATGGCTTCTCCCCCGTGTGAGTTCTCTGATGTGTGGAAAGACTGAACTTCCGTGAAAAACATTTTCCACACTCAGCACAGGAATAGGGCTTCTCCCCCGTGTGCAATGTCTGATGTGCTGAAAGATGGCCCTTCTGATAAAAACATTTCCCGCACTCAGGACAGGAATAGGGCTTCTCACCTGTGTGAAATCTTTTATGCTTCTTAAGATTGCCTTTTAACTTGAAACACTTCCCGCACTCACCACAGGAAAATGGCTTATCTGTTGGAAGAACGACACTGTGCCTCACAGTCTGGGGTTCCTCAGGATAAGAGGAATACGATGGTCCGGCACCGTCCCTCACAGTCTGAGGTTCCTCAGGATGAGAGGAATACGATGGTCCGGCACCGTCCCGCACAGTCTGAGGTTCCTCAGGATAAGAGGAATACGATGGTCCGGCACCGTCCCTCACAGTCTGAGGTTCCTCAGGATAAGAGGAATACGATGGTCTGGCACCGTCCCTCACAGTCTGAGGTTCCTCAGGATAAGAGGAATACGATGGTCCATCTACACTGTGTGGTGCCGGATGGACATTTGAGGTAGTCGGGTTTTCTCCTGGACTATTTCGCTTATGAGATCTCCAATGTCTGATAAGAAGTGGTTTCCATGCAAAACATTTCCCGCATTTAGGACAGGAAAAAGGCTTCTCTCCCGTGTGTGATCTCTGATGCAATAAAAGATGGGACTTCTGTATAAAACATTTCCCACACTCAGAGCAGGAATACGGCTTCTCACCGGTGTGAGTTCTTCTATGTACATTAAGATTGCTTTTCCACTTGAAACACTTTCCGCACTCAGGACAAGGAAACACATCATCATTTGTTGGAAGGATGGCACTGACCCTCACGGTCTGAGGTTCCTCAGGATAAGAGGAATACGATGGTCCGGCACCGTCCCGCACAGTCTGAGGTTCCTCAGGATAAGAGGAATACGATGGTCCGGCACCGTCCCGCACAGTCTGAGGTTCCTCAGGATAAGAGGAATACGATGGTCCGGCACCGTCCCGCACAGTCTGAGGTTCCTCAGGATAAGAGGAATACGATGGTCCGGCACCATCCCGCACAGTCTGAGGTTCCTCAGGATAAGAGGAATACGATGGTCCGGCACCGTCCCGCACAGTCTGAGGTTCCTCAGGATAAGAGGAATACGATGGTCCATCTACACTGTGTGGTGCCGGATGGACATTTGAGGTAGTCGGGTTTTCTCCTGGACTATACTGTGTGATGTCCTCATCTTCTACTTTACAGTCTGGAGACAAAGTGAGACAATCCTCTGAGGTTTTCCTCATCTCCCGTCCATCTACTAAAATAGAAATACAAAGATTATTAATAGACATGAGCAGATTGGTTCCCCTAAACCAGGACTCCGCCCACATCAGGCAGCTTTTTCTCTGAGGATCTTACAATTCCCCCCCTCAAGGTACCTAGTAAATGGGTCCTCTGATCTCCTACCAGTTTATTTCTGGATTCATGGACCTTAGTCAGAGAGTGAGGGAACAACGAGAACTGTCTTTTATAGGAGTGACAGTGATGAGGGGATTATAGGACGAGTGTCCCCACCCCCTCTATCACTCATTGTCATCTTCCCAACACAAGAAGTCCTGCACTTCCTTATTTAGTCCATGATTTAGTCATGAATAACAGCGGGGCTGAGCCCCACCAGAGGTCAGAGAGTGAGGATGGGGGGAGAACAACCAAGATGAAAACTGGACTGATTCTGAAGACCACCATCATTGGGTTACTGACTCCTCCCTCATTATCACTTTTTGTTTAAGGGTCCAAAGTTGGAGAATGTTATCACATTATTATCAACGTGGAAAAGTCTGTGCTCCAATCACATCATCAGATATAAAATGTCCAGCTGGTAGGAAATGGATGTAACAAAAGAGAATACATATTATGTGTATATATAGCAGTGGGTAGAGGGAAGAGAGCAGAAGTCAGGAGTATGTAATGTACAACATAGAGTATATAGTGCAGGGGTCAGGACTCATAATATTGGTGTTTAGGAATTAGTAATGGTTTAAATATTTAATCAACTGAGACAAGTTGCAGAGGTCCCACACCGCTGCCTCCCATCTCCTGAGACTGCACTCAGTGACTTGGGTCTGAAACTATACAGACATATCCCTCCACCCGGCACAGCCAGCAAATAACAGAGCAAGTAACCCCGGGAGAATTGTTCTGTCAGAGATCTTACTAGACCCGGGAATGGGACAGAAGACCCAAGGTACATACCTCAGATGCCTTGGTCTAGTAATGCCCATGGTGAAATACAACATTTTGCTGCCAGCTGAACCCCAGAATCTCCATAAATCCAGTCTAGATACATAAATTGTGTCTGCAGCACAGAGAAGGAAGATTATCCGAGAGAAATACAGGAATACAGGACGGGGAACACAGCTCAGGAAAGTGACCAGGGGATTACAGGCTGATATCACCCAGTCCCCACCCTATTCTGGACCAATCAGTGAGCAGTATGGGTGGAGGAATGTATTTAGTGTTAATGACCCACCTGTGCTGATCTCTGTAGGAGTGTCCTCCTCTATAAATGTCCCCGTTATTCCATCCTCCTCCATAGACTGCTGATCATCCCTCACATACCTCTCTTCTTCTTCTGATTTAACCTCAACTTTTATATCTATCAGATCTTCACCCTAAACCAAGAAAATGAGAGAAAATATAATCTGTAAAATATAAGCTTTAACTTGTGACATAACATAAGAAATACAGAATACTTTTTTGATCACACAGGGAAATCCAAACATTATCTTCACCAGTCTAGTTGTTCCGTCCAACCAACCTTAAAACAGTGAGGGATGGTGTGACCTTCCTGTGTGGAATCCCGGGAATACAGAGGACGGGGACATCTCTCTGGTGGGTTCCTGGTATTAGGTGGATCCATCATATCCTTGTGTCCTTCTGAAAACTCCTCTATCACTCCATACTCCTCATTCTCCTCTTTAAACTCTTCTTTAACAATAATATTATCATTCCCGAGGTTTCCACTCTAAGTATATAATAAAACATTCATTGTAACAAACATGCTTCTGTATATATCATAACTACCAATAATTGTTCCTCATCTACCTGATAGTGTTGAGGGATGGTGTGACCTTCTTGTGTGGAATCCCAGGAATACAGAGGACAGGGACATCTCTCTGGTGGGTTGCTGTAGCTGGATGACTCCACCATGGTGTCCTGGTACAGATCATTGTGTATTTTCTTCATCACCCCATCCTCATCATCCTCCTCTTTTATCTCTTCTTTAACCTCAACTTCAGGATCTCTCAGGTTTCCCCTCTGAATATATAATAAAAATGACATCAATGGTAACAATGCAGATAATGTACAGATCCTAATGATACTATCAGTGATTGTTCCTCATCTACCTGATGATGGTGGGGGATGGTGTGATCTTCCTGTGTGGAATCCCGGGAATACAGAGGACGGGGACCTCTCTCTGGTGGGTTCCCATTACTGGATCCATCTGTAGGAAACACACACACTGACTGAATACATTGTTTCTATGTGTTTATCAGATGATGGGGGATCTAGGTGGAGCCTCCGTACTGCTCTCTCCTTTACAATAAAGTCTCCTCTTACCCGGTGATGTGAGGGGCGGCTGATTGTCCATCATGACGTCCTTGTAGAGATCCTTGTGTCCTTCTAAATACTCCCACTCCTCCATGGAGAAATAGACAGTGACATCCTGACACCTTATAGGAACCTGACACACACAATGATACAGTCACCATCCAGACACATCCCTTGTCTGTTACTGGATAATGTCCCAGAATCCTCCTCACCTCTCCTGTCAGCAGCTCCATCATCTTCTTGGTGACTTCTAGAATCTTCTCCATGTTGTGTCTCTCAGGTTTTAGGGAGTCACATGGAGGCACTGTGATGGTCATATGATCACCTGACTTCACAAGAGGAAATCTCTGTATTGGAGAACCAATAGGAAGATCATGTTAGAATCCCAGAATCCTCCTCACCTCTCCGGTCAGGTCTGTGTTTTATTAATAGAGATAAGAGTGATGTCATGTGACCTCCCAGAATCCTCCTCACCTCTCCGGTCAGGTCTGTGTTTTATTATTAGAGATAAGAGTGATGTCATGTGACCTCCCAGAATCCTCCTCACCTCTCCGGTCAGGTCTGTGTTTTATTAATAGAGATAAGAGTGATGTCATGTGACCTCCCAGAATCCTCCTCACCTCTCCGGTCAGGTCTGTGTTTTATTATTAGAGATAAGAGTGATGTCATGTGACCTCCCAGAATCCTCCTCACCTCTCCGGTCAGGTCTGTGTTTTATTAATAGAGATAAGAGTGATGTCATGTGACCTCCCAGAATCCTCCTCACCTCTCCGGCCAGCAGGTAGATGATCTCCAGGGTGAGGTTTAGTATCTTCTCAGTCATGTGACTCCGGTCCTCCTCCATCCTCATGAGAGAGATAGACAGAAACACAGTGTCATTTGATTTAAGTTAGATAGAGTAGGCAGGCGAGTCAGTTAGCTGCACTTACAGTGTATTGTGTATATATATGCACCCCAGGTGTTGTGTATATATATATATATGTATATATATATATATATATATATATATATATATATATATATATATATATATATATATATATACACTGTATTCAGTTTAGCTAGATCTGTTCCTGCTATTATCTTCCTACTGACAGGCAGGCAGGTGTTTTTACAGTAATTACAGCTACCTGAAGAAAATTGGTGGTGTTCTTCTGATCCTATTAATACCACAGGCAGCTGCAGTATTTACAAGTTAGTGTAGTGCATCCTCTGCACAGTGTGCACCTAAAGCTACTTGAAGACAATTGCTGTTGTTCTCATACTAAGAATACTACAGGCAGGCAGTTGATTCTGCTAGCTGCAGTATCAATATATATATATATATATATATATATATATATATATATATATATATATATATATATCCCAGCTTAGTGCAGCTACAGGCCATTAGTATGTCTGGAAGGCCAACAAGGAGAGGCAGACAGTCACAAGCCAATAAAAGAGGACAAGCAGGCTCTGTGTCTAGAGGCAACAGTGCTGGTCCTGGTCCATCCTCATCAGCACGTGGCCGTGGGACACGCTTTGTCAGGTCACCTGAGACCAGGTGACAGATGCACTCTGTAGGAGCCAGAAGTGCACCGCTAGATAGTGGACCCTAGGGCTGACTGCTGCGGATTGAACACTGGGAAGTTCAGGAAGCAGGTTTACTGGATCACTAACACAGATCCCACTGGGAGCTAGAGCATAGATTCCCCAGGGCGCTGAGTCTAAGAGCCAGCGGGTGTTTACCAGAGCCTCTAGTGGTGAGGATGGACTGAGCTGCAGTCTGGCTCCAGGTCGCAGCCCCCAGGGTCTCACAGCTCACGCTCACCGTAGACTACAGGAGAAGAGGAAGGAGGCAGCAGGCAGGAACAAGGAAAGTAAGGGATAAGTCATATGTCAGGGAGACTAGCAGACAAGGATAAACATAACACGCCAAAGGTCAGGGTCACAAGCAGACAGGGAAAGTCGAGAACAGGCCAAAGTCGGTAACTGGAATCAGACGTAGGAAACACAGCAAGTACACACGAAGGCTAACACACAATGGTTGATCAGCACTGCTGGCTTGCAGTGCACAGATTATTATAGGGTTCCCTGATAGGGCCTGGGGTGGAGCTATGCTTAGAGGAGAGGTTATAAAACCAGCCAGGTGTGAGTGCCTGGCCTCTTAGTCTGAACCCATGAGGAGAAGGTAAGCTGACAGAGAAAGATTACTGCATAACCATGACACGCTTGTCCTTTTTTTCAGCAGCTGGCCGTGTTGAGCCGCAACATGCGGAAGACTTGGTAGAGTGGATGACCAAGCCGTTCTCATCCTCCTCATCCTCTCTCACACAGGCTCAGGGTACTTTGTCTGGCAAAGCAGCTGCCAACGCGGACTCTTCCCTCGGCTCAATCGCATCAGTCACTCCTTCCCTAGCCCCACCATGTCCTCCTGAGGAGTCCCCCGAACTGTTTGATCACAGTGTTGGGTACATGCTCCAGGAGGATGCCCAGCGTTTTGAAGGCTCTGATGATGGTACCCAGCTAGAGGAAGGCAGTAACGTGAGCCCAGAGAGAGGGGTGCCCAAGAAGGACAGCGATCTGGCAGTCATGTTCCCCCTGTTGCAGCATACTGCCAGGTTTGCTCCAGTGATGAGGAGGGAGGGGATGATGAGGTCACTGACTCCACGTGGGTGCCTGATAGGAGAGAGGAGGAGGAGGAGGAGCAGGCGGCACATCACCAATGAGGCAGGATGCCCTCCAGGGGCCAGCTTAAGGGCAGCACACCGACTGCATCACACCGCAGAGCTCCACCTGTGCAGGGCGCTGCTGTCTGCGCATTATTACAAAAGTTCTTTGATATGGGCCTTTTTTGAGACGAGTGCATCAGATCCCACCGCTGCTATTTGCAACATATGTCTCAAGCGCATCTCGCGTGGCCGAAACATCTCCCGCTTGGGCACTACATGCTTGACCAGACATATGTCGACCTGCCATGCAGTTCGTTGGCAAGCGTACCTAAAAGACACACACCAAAGAACAAAGAGGACCTCTCCTTGCTCCTCATCAGCTGGGATCTCCAACCCCACTATACCTTCAGTCTTCTCTGAGATCTGCACTGAGAGGAATGAAGGTGTAGAGTTGGGTGTGTCACAGCCAAGTACTTGCGGGCAATCTACTATCAGTACACCGACGTCAGATTGTACCAGGAAAATCTCCCTGCCCCAGCTGCTGCACCGCCGAAAGAAGTTCCAGATAGCATTTGAGCTGCTACCTTTTCATTTGGTAGACTCTGCCCCCTTCCGTGAGTTTGTGGAATGTGCGGTTCCTCAGTGGCAGGTTCCCAAACACCACTTTTTCTCACGAAAGGCGACTCCGGCTCTCTACCGGCATGTGGAAGGCAATGTCTTGGCCTCGCTGGACAGGGCGGTCAGCGGTAAGGTGCATATTACCACTGACTTATGGTCCAGCAGGCATGGACAGGGATGTTACCTATCTTTCACCACGCACTGGGTGACTCTTCTGGCAGCTGGGAAGGATGCAGGACAGGGTGCAGTAGTGTTAGAGGTTGTTCTGCCACCACGCCTCCAAAATACTACTAGTGGTGATTCTGCCACACCTCTCTCCTCCACCTCTCCTTTTCTTCTTCCTCCATGGCCTCTTCCTGTTCTGCATTGTCCTCGGAACCAGCGGTGCTCCGTAGGCGTTTAAGAGGCTACGCAAGCACGCAGGCCAAAAGATGCCATGCAGTGCTTGAGCTGGTGTGCTTGGGGGACAGGAGCCACACTGGGCAGAGATTCTGTCAGCTCTGCAGGGGCAGGTTCAGAGGTGGTTGATGCGACTATGGCACCAACCTCCTCTCCGCCCTTCGACAGGGACAACTGACCCATGTACCTGTTTGGCTCACGTCCTTAACTTGGTGGTGCAGCGGTTCTTGGGCAGGTACCCGTGCTTACAAGATGTCCTGAGGCAGGCCAGGAAAGTCTGTATGCATTTCCGCAGGTCATATAATGCCAGTGCTCGGCTGGCTGACCTTCAAAAGGAATTTAACCTGCCCAAGATCCGCCTAATCTGTGACATTCCCACCAGGTGGAACTCAACATTGGCCATGCTGCAGCGGCTGCACACGCAGCAGAGGGTCATCAATGAGTACCTATGTGACTAAGGCACCAGGACAGGGTCAGGGAACCTTGTTTTTTTTTTCCCCACACCAGTGGGCTATGATCAGGGATGCATGCACTGTCCTGTCACCATTTGAGGAGGCCACGAGGATGGTGAGCCGTGACAGTGCATGCATCAGTGACACTGTACCTCTTGTCCACATGTTGGAGCACGCGCTGCGTGGAATAATGGACAGGGCACTTGAGGCAGAACAGAGGCAGGAAGAGGAGGACTTCCTTAGCTCTCAAGGCCCCCTTTATCCAGACAGTGTTCCTGCGTGCCCGCCGATCACACTGGAAGAGAACGAGGAGGAGGAGGAGGAGGAGGAGGATTGTGTCAGTATGGAGGTGGAGCCTGGCACTCAGCATCAGCAGCAGTCTTCAAGGGATCATATACAGTCCCAAGAAACCCATGGACTTGTACGTGGCTGGGAGGAGGTGGCTGCGGATCATGTCATCCTTAGTGACCCAGAGGACTCTGGACCGAATGCCTCAGCAAACCTACACTGTATGGCTTCCCTGATCCTGCAAAGCCTGCGGAAGGATCCTCATATTCGTGGTATCAAGGAGAAGGACCAATACTGGCTGGCAACCCTCCTTGATGCACGTTACAAGGGTAAGGTTGTGGACCTTATCTTGCCGTCACAGAGGGAGCAGAGGATGAAACATCTTCAGGAGGCCTTGCAGAAAGGTCTGTGTTCCCAGAGACTGGGAGGTTACAAACTCCTGTTCCTGGACAACGTGTTGCTGAGGCTTCAGTCAGTCAAAGAAGGAGCGATGGAGAAGGTGGCCGTCTGACCGATGCATTCAGACAATTTTTTTAGTCCGCAGCCCCAAGGTATGATCGGTTCCAGCAACCATCGCCAGCGTCTGTTTTACATGGTGCAGGAATACCTAGGGGCAAGATCTGACTTGGACACCTTTCCCACCGAAAATCCTCTGGGTTACTGGGTCTTGAGGATGGATCACTGGCCAGAGCTTGCACAGTATGCAATTGAGCTATTGGCCTGTCCTGCATCCAGCGTTCTTTCGGAACGCACATTCAGTGCTGCTGGAGGCTTTGTAACCGATCACAGGGTGCGTCTGTCCACCGACTCGGTCGATCGGCTGACCTTCATAAAAATGAATCAGTCTTGGATCACCACCAGCTACCAAGCACCTGATGCTGATGTAACCGAATAATTTTTTTTTAAATGTGAGATCCCTTCAAGACTGCCTATGCTGATGCTGAGTGACTATCCTGTTATGCTGCGTCACAATCCTCTTCCTCCTCAATGATCATGATGATGGCTTGTAAGAACATTTTTAGTTCTGGGCGCCGCTACCAGTGGCTAAGGCCCAATTTTTCAGCCCCTGTTTAACAGGGGCGTGTAATTACAATTTTTGATGCAATACTTTGCAGCAGGGCTCATTTCTGCGCTTCAACTAGAGTATCTGTGAGGGGTTGCAGTGTTGTGGCACCAGCACCAGTGCCTAAGGCCCAATTTTTTAGCCCCTGTTCAACAGGGACGTGTAATTACAATTCTTGATCTAATATTTCACAGCAGAGCCCTGTGAGGGCTTACAGTGTTGTGGCAACACCAACACCTAAGGCCCCGAATTCTGCTGAGTATGTTTGGGCAGGCCCCTACTTTCAAACATCCAACTTACAAAGGACTCCTACTTGCAAACGGAAGGAGACAACAGGAAGTGAGATGAAATCTATCCCTAGGAAGGGAAATTCTCTCCTGTAAGAGTTAATATGGGAAAAACGTTTCTCCTTTCCACTGATGCTTTATCATCAATCCTTGTTTCACTAAAAACCCCATATTGTCAAAAAACATTTGTCTTTGGGACAGAAAGTGAGGTGAAATCATCTGAAGAGGAGCACAGACAGCAAAACAAATATCACAGATAACCCTTCCCTATGTTTTCCAAAAAGCTTAAAAATAGATTTTTTGGCAATGTACCAGTTCAAAATTACAAACAGATTCAACTTAACAACAAACCTACAGTCTCTGTGTTGTTTGCACCGCCTGTATACTGCTGTTCAGAGTATATAGGGCCTGGGGGCCCCACGCCTTTCCTTTTTTTTATTTGGGTGCGGGGTTCCCCTTAATATCCATACAAGACCCAAAGGGCCTGGTAATGGACTGGGGGGTACCCATGCCGTTTGTCTCACTGATTTTCATCCATATTACCGGGACCCGACATTACATTACAGCCGCAAGCAGTTTTAAATGACTTTTTTTCCTTTGAAATGTCATTTTGCTCTCGGACTGTTCTAAACATGGGAAACATGCGCCACTTTACAGGCAAACTATAGACACCCCCCAGGTACGATATTTAAAGGAATATTTCACTTTTTTTTCACTTCAAGCATTATTAAAATCACTGCTCCCGAAAAACGACCGTTTTTAAAACTTTTTTTTGCATTGATACATGTCCCCTGGGGCAGGATCCAGGGAAAGTGCCCAGGAGGCAAGTGGGGTTACCCCCCGTTATGTAAGGGTTAAATGCTCATATATGTGTCGGTCATTTTTCCTTTCCCCGGAGATGGACGTTGAAAAAAAAATAATACATTTCACACACACCTGGTAAAATCTGAATTTTCGCTCATAAAAAACTTAGCCCCCCCCCCCCCCCCCCCACACACACAATTATGTAAACTTTTAACATTTGATGTCCCCATGAAACAATAACTACCTTCACTACCCAACATGGTGCTAAGACAACGCTGTAGAAGCTCCTACAGGTCATCAGCTTAGAGAAAACCGGGAATAACGGCCCCCAGAATTATTCTTCTCACTCCGGGGTGTGACAATGTGCGGCCAACACCCCCCCTATGTGATAGTATAGTAGAAATGACAGGTCCTCTTTAAGAGGTCTATTAGACCCCCTAATTAGACCTTAGGGGGTCTATTAGACCCCCTAACATCACCTATGGCCCCCAGTGAAGCTGATGAAGGACAGATCGGGATTAATCAGCTTCTTCCCTGACCACAGTGAACGGGGAATGACGGCTATGATCCTGGAAGTGATGAAATGCTCGTCTCTTCCGGGTTCATTCACCGGAGAGGAGATCCGAGAACTGATCACCCTCCACTCCATCCGCCATGCCGGTCCCGGCCCTACAGGAGGGGCAGAGGAGCCCGAGGTACATGGCGGAGGTAGTCAGGAGTGGGGGAGGGGTTCGTATCTTAAAAATAAAGGGTGTGGAAATGTCAATTTTAGTACAACCAGAATCTCATCCTTCGTTACAAGAGACTGCTAAGTAGAGAAGGTAACATCTCCAATATGAAGAGAATGTTCTGGCCCTGAAGGGGTTAATCTAGGTTCCCACACTATATATGTGTGTATCATCATCTTCTGGAGATAAAAGACGTCACAGTGACTATGGAGGAAGAGGACGGAACATGGTGGGGGGGGGGGGTTACTGGGTGTAAATAGAAAATAAGATCTTATTACCTCCTCTGCTGCCACTTGAAGCAACGTCTCGTCCCGACTCACTTCTCACCTGGAACTTCCTGTCTGTCCATGACATCACTTCCTGTCTTATATAGAGACTCTGTGTCTCTATGGTAGAACTGAGATCATCACCTTGTGGAGCTCAGAGGAACTGCAGCCCCGAGAAACGTCTCGTAGTGTGAACACGGCCTTGTGCTGTGTGTGTATGTACTGTATATTATTATAGATGGGGTCATCTCCACTCCCACCAAGGGGGAAAGAAATATATTACTGCCTAGTCCAGCCTTTCTCAGCCAGTGTTCCTCCAAAGGTTTCTAGGGGTTCCTTGAGCAATGAACAATTTCTGTCTCTCAGTAACAACTGACATCAATGATCTCTAAAGGAGGGCAGTCTTCCCACTGCTGACGATGTAAGAAAGTCCTTTTCCCACTGATATAAGTTGGTCCTTCCCTTAAAATTCTAGGGGTACCTATGCAGCATGTGCATGGTTAACATTATGTATGTTGTGGTTTAACCCTGCTCCTGATGCTCCATTCCTATATACACTATATTACTAAAAGTATTGGGACGCCTGCCTTTACACGCACATGGACTTTAATGGCATCCCAGTCTTACTCCGTAGGGTTCAATATTGAGTTGTACCTCCCTTTTCCGCTATAATAGCTTCCACAAGGTTTAGGAGGGTGTCTATGGCAATGTTTGACCATTCTTCCAGAAGCGCATTTGTGAGGTCAGGCACTGATGTTGGACGAGAAAGCCTGGCTTGCAGTCTCCATTCAAATTCATCCGAAAGGTGTTCTATTGGGTGGAACTCAGGACTCTGTGCAGGCCAGCCAAGTTCCTCCACCCCAAACTCACTCATCCATGCCTTTGTGGACCTGCTTTATGCACTGGTCCAAATCATTTGGTGGAGGGGGGATTATGGTGTGGCCCGGCCTTCTCGTCCAACATCAGTGCCTGACCTCAAAAATGAGTGTAGCGGTATCCCCATAGGAGCTGCTAGATGTTGTGGTTCACCCGTCACCTTGCCCAGCCCAGCATTCACTTCTCCATCACTCAGAGACACAGAACAGTCAGAGAACTTTATTTTTTTGTTTTATTGCGGGGATTGAACTTGGATTAGGTTAGGGAAATATGGGATGGCAAGTTGACAAAACTTGCTTGGGACGACTATATACACTCCAGTATATACACTCCATCTCAACTCCAGCACATCGCTTCCTCTCCAATCTTCAGGTAGTTCTCCTCCAGCACATCGCTTAATCTCCAGTCTTCAGGTATTTCTCCTCCAGCACATCGCTTCCTCTTCAATCTTCATGTATTTCTCCTCCAGCACATCGCTTCCTCTCCAATCTTTAGGTATTTCTCCTCCAGCACATCGCTTCCTCTCCAATCTTCAGGTAGTTTTCCTCCAGCACATCGCTTCCTCTCCAATCTTCACGTATTTCTCCTCTAGCACATCACTTCCTCTCTAATCTTCAGGTATTTCTCCTCCAGCACATCGCTTCCTCTCTAATCTTCAGGTATTTCTCCTCCAGCACATCACTTCCTCTCCAATCTTCATGTAGGTCTCCTCCAGCACATCGCTTCCTCTCCAATCTTCAGGTAGTTCTCCTCCAGCACATCACTTCCTCTCTAATCTTCAGGCACAGCTAGCACAAAGTGGTTAGGCCTGACAATAGCTCAGCCAGGCCTTTAGCAATTGCCCTTTGCAGGCTGGAACCGTGGGCCACTAGAGTGTAGTAAAATAGAAAGTCTCTGGTGCTAGCTGTCCTACACACGGCTACTGAGCCCAATAACCCATCTTCAGGCATCAGGCCCTGCCAGCCCTAGCTGCAGCTGCCTCTTTCCACTACCCCCTCTTCTGGTTCTGCACCCATCTCAAACTGAGCTCTCTCAGGTGTGCCTCCACAGTCCTCCTGACTGTGTCTCACTCACCAGCCCTTCTGGCTGCAACTAGTTGTCCTCCCTGAAGTCTCTCAGCAGTGTTCTCTCCCCCGCTATAATCTCCTTGCTCTCTCCTGTGCCTCTGTTCCAGGATCTCTTCTCTCCTCCTGGATGTACTCGAAGCCCAAGGTTACCCCCCAGACTGGGGAGCTCCCTGTAGGCCCCGACAGCCTCAGCACTCTCTCACTCCATCTCTTCCACCCGACAACTCCTCCCCAGCTGGGCTGACCCCGGGTATTCGAGGAGGCCTTCCCCCTGCCAATCCAAGTTGGGGATTGATCAGGGCTCCTCAAAACACCCCAGGCAGCTCCACCTCTCCTCCTCTCTTTCTAGCACCTTTTATAAATAGGGAGGTGACAGTGATGCTACCTGTGAGTCACCCAGCCCTGCCCTGAGCCACTCCCAGCCCAGAATTAAAACAAGCAGGCCTAGCCACCAGCTAGATATATACATTTTTATATCTTGCGCTTACCCAAAAATTGGTGAAAATTGATTGATATAAATTATTTTTACTAAGTGAAAAATTGTTATATGTAGGTGCTGCAACTCTAAAATCTAAATACTCCATTCCACGTCTATGTATAAATACAAAAGTGAGCAATTCTAGCCAGTAAGTTATCGTATCAGTGAAAAAAAATAGGAAAAAAATCCCTATAATAAAGTCCATATCAAATAATCAAAGAAAATAAATAAATATATAGTGAATGTCCATGTATATTTCCAGTACAAAGCATGGATATCCGTAATGTTTTCTTATATCAGAACAGGAGAAATTAAAGCCTCTTACCGGAGGGATGGATCCCAAATTATAAGGATCAAACATATCTCACTCTGTCGGCTCCAATGCGAAAAGACCTCCTCCCGCTGTAGCGATCACTCCACCAGAGATTAAGGAATACTATCCAAACAATTCCAACACCACCGAGGGGTCTGCCTAATGCTCTCCAGTATGTGTGAGATTAAAGAAGGAGAAACTTCATGGTGCAGTAAAAAAATGAATGTTTTTTTGCACTTCATGAACCAAAGAAAATCCATATAGACACAGCCACGGAATTCACCCTGCAGGCTGGGGCGTGGTGACGTCAAAGATAGTTACTCCACCTGACGCGTTTCCCTTGTAAGAAGCTTCTTACAGGGAAACGTGTCATGTGGAGTAACTATCTTTGAATTCCGTGGCTGGGTCTATATGGATTTTCCTTAGTTTGTGAAGTTTCTCCTTCTTTAATCTCACACATGCTGGAGAGCATTAAGCAGACCCCTTGGTGGAGTTGCAATTGTTTGGATAGTGTTTCTTAATCTCTGGTGGAGTGATCACTACAGCGGGAGGAGGTCTTTTCGCAATGGAGCTGACAGATTGGGATATGTTTGATCCTTATAATTTTGGATCCACCCCCTCTGGTAAGAGGCTTTAACTTCTTCTATTCTGATATAAGAAAACACACCCCTGAACATTACGGATATCCATGCTTTCTACTGGAAATATACATGGACATTCACTATATACTTATTTATTTTCTTTGATTATTTGATGTGGACTTTATTTTACGGGTTTTTCCTATTTTTTTCACTGATTTGATAACTTTTTGGTTAGGATTGTGCACTTTTGCATATATACATAGCCACCAGCTAGGCCTGCCTACATTTCCCTACTCTATTTAAAAATCTAAACCTCTAGCACCTACCTAATTGTCCCATAGACACACTAATAAACCTTGTGGACAGCCTTCCCAGAAGAGTTGAAGCTGTTATAGCTGCAAAGGGTGAGCCAACTCAGTATTGAATCCTACGGACTAAGACTGGGATGCCATTAAAGTTCATGTGTGTGTAAAGGCAGGCGTCCCAATACTTTTGGTAATATAGTGTGTCTATGACTGATGACTGAATACTGGGAATAATGTATCTTTAATAATACAGAATTACACTATATCTACAATTATATACTTCTACAGATCACATCCCAGCTACGGGCAAAACTACCCGACTCTTCTATTACAGGTCAGAAGGAACTGACAATTATAGGAAATCACCATTTGCAAGGGTTGGGTGTGTGCTCGTCACATTTGATGAACACATTTTTTAAAAACAGACCTGTAAGTGTTTGTGAAATCTTCCACCACAAAATGTACTCAGCCAATGAGAGGTAATGACTCCATTTTTATTCTAAAAGGAGTAGAAGACCGTCTTTTACGTGGTGGGGTTAACGTGTTTTGTCCTGGAAGACGACTTGAGAAAACAGACCTCTTGCAAGAGTTTACACCACAAAATGTACTCAGCCAATGAGAGGTAATGACTCCATTTTTATTTTTCTCCTGCTATCAATGGCCAACACGGTACAACACTTCATCCATGTCTTTGGTGATCTCTGATCTCCTTATCAACTGTTTCTTAAGTTGTTGCCTTTTTAGTTGGAAAGTTTTATTATTCCCCACATGGGTGTGGCCCCCTTCTCAATACTATGTTTCAATGGGAGAAACATTTACCAATCCAACCTATAGATGGCACTGTTGTATCATTCATTCCATAGGACATCTTTGTCAAAAGGTCAGGCTATGGTTGAGGTCTATGAACTGTTTCTTCCATGATAAAGATCAGCCATGGAGTATATCTGAGGTGTATATCAGGGTGTGCTTCTTCCCCACATGTTCAGCAACATTCATATACAAGACATTTCCCGAACTCACTAATACACCTCGAGGGCTGTGTGGGACCCCTGATGTACAGGAAGACTTCAGTGAGGAATAATTCCCTCACTCAGGACAGGAAAGTGGCTTCTCCCTCGTGTGAGATCTCTGATGTCTGGAAAGATTGGACTTCAGTGTAAAACATTTCTCGCACTCAGGACAGGAAAATAGCTTCGCTGCATTGTGAGACTTCAGATGTGTAGCAAGAAATGAATTATTTTCAAAACATTTCCCACACTCAAAACAGAAAGCCTCGTGAGTCCTTTGATGTCTGGCAAGATGTGGCTTCTGTGAAAAGCCTTTCCCGCATTTAGGACAGGAATACGGCTTCTCCCCCGTGTGAGATCTCTGATGCTTGACAAGAGCTGATTTCTGTGCGTAACATTTTCCACACTCAGGACAGGAATACGGCTTCTCCCCCGTGTGAGATCTCTGATGTGTGACAAGAACTGATTTCATTGCAAAACATTTTCCACACTCAGGACATGAATATGGCTTCTCCCCCGTGTGAGATCTCTGATGTGCTGAAAGATGGCCCTTCTGATAAAAACATTTCCCGCACTCAGGACAGGAATACGGCTTCTCACCTGTGTGAAATCTTTTATGCTTCTTAAGATTGCCTTTTAACTTGAAAGACTTCCCGCACTCAGCACAGGAAAACGGCTTATCTGTTGGAAGGACGGCACCGTCCCTCACAGTCTGAGGTTCCTCAGGATAAGAGGAATACGATGGTCCATCTACACTGTGTGGTGCCGGATGGACATCTGAGGTAGCCGAATTTTCTACTGGACTATTTTGCTTATGAGATATCCAATGTCTGATAAGAAGTGATTTCCATGCAAAACATTTCCCACACTTAGGACAGGAAAAAGGCTTCTCTCCCGTGTGAGATCTCTGATGTATTAAAAGATTGCACTTCTGCGTAAAACGTTTCCCGCACTCAGGGCAGGAATACGGCTTCTCACCGGTGTGAGTTCTTATATGTACATTAAGATTGCCTTTCCAATTGAAACACTTCCCACACTCAGGACAAGGAAACACATCATCTGTTGGATGCATGGCACCGTCCCGCACAGTCTGAGGTTCCCCAGGATAAGAGGAATACGATGGTCCGGCACCGTCCCGCACAGTCTGAGGTTCCTCAGGATAAGAGGAATACGATGGTCCGGCACCGTCCATCACAGTCTGAGGTTCCCCAGGATAAGAGGAATACGATGGTCCGGCACCATCCCGCACAGTCTGAGGTTCCTCAGGATAAGAGGAATACGGTGGTCCAGGACCGTCCCTCGCAGTCTGAGGTTCCTCAGGATAAGAGGAATACGATGGTCCGGCACCGTCCCGCACAGTCTGAGGTTCCTCAGGATAAGAGGAATACGATGGTCCGGCACCGTCCCGCACAGTCTGAGGTTCCTCAGGATAAGAGGAATACGATGGTCCATCTACACTGTGTGGTGCCGGATGGACATCTGAGGTAGCCGGGGTTTCTCCTGGACTATTTTGCTTATGAGATCTCCAATGTCTGATAAGAAGTGATTTCCATGCAAAACATTTCCCACACTTAGGACAGGAAAAAGGCTTCTCTCCCGTGTGAGACATCTGATGTATTAAAAGATGGGACTTCTGTGTAAAACGTTTCCCGCACTCAGGGCAGGAATACGGCTTCTCACCGGTGTGAGTTCTTCTATGTACATTAAGATTGCCTTTCCACTTGAAACACTTTCCACACTCAGGACAAGGAAACACATCATCTGTTGGAAGGATGGCACTGACCCTCACGGTCTGAGGTTCCTCAGGATAAGAGGAATACGATGGTCCGGCACCGTCCCGCACAGTCTGAGGTTCCTCAGGATAAGAGGAATACGATGGTCCGGCACCGTCCCGCACAGTCTGAGGTTCCTCAGGATAAGAGGAATACGATGGTCCGGCACCGTCCCTCACAGTCTGAGGTTCCTCAGGATAAGAGGAATACGATGGTCCGGCACCGTCCCGCACAGTCTGAGGTTCCTCAGGATAAGAGGAATACGATGGTCCGGCACCGTCCCTCACAGTCTGAGGTTCCTCAGGATAAGAGGAATACGATGGTCCATCTACACTGTGTGGTGCCGGATGGACATTTGAGGTAGTCGGGTTTTCTCCTGGACTATACTGTGTGATGTCCTCATCTTCTACTTTACAGTCTGGAGACAAAGTGAGACAATCCTCTGAGGTTTTCCTCATCTCCCGTCCATCTACTAAAATAGAAATACAAAGATTATTACTAGACATCAGCAGATTGGTTCCCCTAAACCAGGACTCCGCCCACATCAGGCAGCTTTGTCTCTGAGGATCTTACAATTCCCCCCTCAAGGTAACTAGTAAATGGGTCCTCTGGTCTCCTACCAGTTCATTTCTTTATTCATGGACCTTAGTCAGAGAGGGAGGAAACAACGAGAACTGTCTTTTATAGGAGTGACAGTGATGAGGGGATTATAGGACGAGTGTCCCCACCCCCTCCATCACTCATTGCCATCTTCCCAACACAAGAAGTCCTGCACTTCCTTATTTAGTCCATGATTTAGTCATGAATAACAGCGGGGCTGAGCCCCACCAGAGGTCAGAGAGTGAGGATGGGGGAGAACAACCAAGATGAAGACTGGACTGATCCTGAAGACCACCATCATTGAGTTATTGACTCCTCCCTCATTATCACTTTCTGTTTAAGGTTCCAAGGTTGGAGGATGTTATCACATTATTATCAACATGTAAAAGTCTGTGCTCCAATCAAATCATCCGATATAAAATGTCCAGCTGGTAGGAAATGGGTGTAACAAATGAGAATACATATTATGTGTATATATAGTAGAAAGTAGAGTATGTAATGTAGAACATAGAGAATATAGTGTAAGGGTCAGGACTTATAATATTGGTGTTTAGGAATCAGTAATTGCTTAAATATTTACTTAACTGAGACAAGTTGCAGAGGTCCCACACCGCCACCTCCCATCTCCTGAGACTGCACTCAGTGACTTGGGTCTGAGCCTTTACAGACATACAGTATCTCATAAAAGTAAGTACACCCCTCACATTTGTGTAAATCTTTTCTTCTATCTTTTCATGTGACAACACTGAAGAAATGACACTTGTCTACAATGTAAAGTAGTGAGTGTACAGCTTGTATAACAGTGTAAATTTGCTGTCCCCTCAAAATAACTCAACACACAGCCATTAATGTCTAAACCGCTGGCAACAAAAGTCAGTACACCCCTAAGTGAAAATGTACAAATTGGGCCCAAAGTGTCAACATTTTGTGTGGCCACCATTATTTTCCAGCACTGCCTTAACTCTCTTGGGCATGGAGGTCACCAGAGCTTCACAGGTTGTCACTGGAGTCCTCTTCCCCTCCTCCATGATGACATCACAGAGCTGGTGGATGTTAGAGACGTTGCGCTCCTCCACCTTCTGTTTGAGGATGTCCCACAGATGATCAATAGGGTTTAGGTCTGGAGACATGCTTAGCCAGTCCATCACCTTTACCCTCAGCTTCTTTAGCAAGGCAGTGGTCGTCTTGGAGGTGTGTTTGGGGTCGTTATCATGTTGGAATACTGCCCTGCGGTCCAGTCTCTGAAGGGAGGGGATCATGCTCTGCTTCAGTATGTCACAGTACATGTTGGCATTCATGGTTCCCTCAATGAACTGTAGCTCCCCAGTGCCGGCAGCACTCATGCAGCCCCAGACCACAACACTCCCACCACCATGCCTGACTGTAGACAAGACACACTTGTCTTTGTACTCCTCACTAGGCATAAGCCGAACACCCCCCTGTTCGGTTCGCATCAGAACATGCGAACAGGCAAAAAATTTGTTCGAACACGTGAACACCGTTAAAGTCTATAGGACACGAACATGAATATTCAAAAGTGCTAATTTTAAAGGCTTATATGCAAGTTGTTGTCATAAAAAGTGTTTGGGGACCCGCGTCCTGCCCCAGGGGACATGGATCAATGCAAAAACCAGTTTTAAAAACGGCTGTTTTTTCGGGAGCAGTGATTTTAATAATGCTTAAAGTGAAACAATAAAAGTGTAATATCCCTTTAAATTTCGTAGCTGGGGGGTGTCTATAGTATGCATGTAAAGGGGCGCATGTTTCCTGTGTTTAGAACAGTCTGACAGCAAAATGACATTTCAAAGGAAAAAAAAGTCATTTAAAACTACCCGCGGCTATTAATGAATTGCTGGTCCGACAATACACATAAAAGTTCATTGATAAAAACGGCATGGGAATTCCCCACAGGGGAACCCCGAACCAAAATAAAAAAAAAAAAAATGACGTGGGGGGTCCCCCTAAATTCCATACCAGGCCCTTCAGGAAACCGAAGTGTAGTGATATATTAATGAATTAGTAAGTACTCTTCCGCAGCAACCCAAGTCTTCCAGAGAGATGCACTTTATTGACTTCCAACACAGAACAAAGTCCAAAGTCCACAGATGACAAAAATATCCAGCAGAGTATATCATTCAGAGTCCTATGTTCCTAGGTCTGTTAACTGTATACACAGACAAGCCTAACTTCAACTATAGACTGAATACTGTGTTATATTCACTAGACACTGAATGGCTGAGCAATTTGATCGGCCGTCTCCATTTAGGACTTTTATTTGCTTTTAGTCTTTCAGACAGACAACATCTCCCAGCCGTGAACAGCTGTAGTCATAAACCGCCTCAATTTGCACTCCCGCATATCAACATCAACAAGTCCCCTTAGATATGTGTAATTAGATTAGATTAACAGATACCACCTGAACACCCTTTGAAATGTTCAATTAGGTTTAACACATCAAAGGGTCTTCAGCTGTCCCCTTGCTATGTTAAAATTCAGTTGGCTAAATCAACCATTGTCAATTGAATTCTGGCCTGGTCAATATTGACTGTATGTGTACATACATTTAATATAATGTCCCACATAAATCGGTGAACATATTACAACATTTACAAAATATAACACGAAGGAAGATAGAAAATAGAAGATAGAAGAAAGAAGAAGCATTTAAATAAAGGAATTGTCAAAAACTGTCTCGTGTCATTTTTAACAGTTTTTTTGTGAAATGGTAGGGGTACTTTTGTACCCCCTTACCATTTCACACAGGGGGGAGGGCCGGGATCTGGCGGTCCCCCTGTTTAAGAGGGCTTTCAGATTCCGATAAGCCCCCCGCCCGCAGACCCCCACAACCACCGGGCAAGGGTTGTGGGGATGAGGCCCTTGTCCCCATCAACCTGGGGACAAGGTGTTTTCGGGGGCTACCCCAAAGCACCCTCCCAATGTTGAGGTCATGTGGCCTGGTACGGTCCAGGAGGGGGGGGGCGCTCTCTCGTCCCCCCCTCTTTTCCTGCGGCCTGCCAGGTTGCGTGCTCGGATAAGGGTCTGGTATGGATTTTTGGGGGGACCCTACGCCGTTTTTTAAAAAAATTTTGGCACGGGGTTCCCTTTAAAATCCATACCAGACCTGAAGGGTCTGGTATGGATTTTAAGGGGGGACCCCACGTCATTTTTTTTTTTTGGCCAGGGTTCCCCTTAATATCCATACCAGACCTGAAGGGCCTGGTATGGAATTTAGGGGGACCCCCCACCTCATTTTTTTTTTAATTTTGGTTCAGGGTTCCCCTGTGGGGAATTCCCATGCCGTTTTTATCAATGAACTTTTATGTGTATTGTCAGACCGGCAATTCATTAATAGCCGCGAGTAGTTTTAAATGACTTTTTTTCCCTTTGAAATGTCATTTTGCTGTCAGACTGTTCTAAACACGGGAAACATGCGCCCCTTTACAGGCATGCTATAGACACCCCCCAGGTATGAAATTTAAAGGGATATTACACTTTTATTGTTTCACTTTAAGCATTATTAAAATCACTGCTCCCGAAAAAACGTCAGTTTTTAAAACTTTTTTTTGCATTGATCCATGTCCCCTGGGGCAGGACCCAGGTCCCCAAACACTTTTTATGACAATAACTTGCATATAAGCCTTTAAAATTAGCACTTTTGATTTCTCCCATAGACTTTTAAAGGGTGTTCCGCGGCATTTGAATTTGCCGCGAACACCCCAAATTGTTCGCTGTTCGGAAATGGGGCAGAAGACCCAAGGTACATACCTCAGATGCCTAGGTCTAGTAATGCCTATGGTGAAATACAACATTTTACTGCCAGTTGAACCCCAGAATCTCCATAAATCCAGTCTAGATACATAAATTGTGTCTGCAGCACCGAGAAGGAAGATTATCCGAGAGGAATACAGGAATACAGGACGGGGAACACAGCTCAGGAAAGTGACCAGGGGATTACAGGCTGATATAACATACATATAGTTACATAGTAAAAAAACTGGTTGAAAAAAGACACAAGTCCATCAAGTCCAACCCATGTGTGTGATTATTTGTCAGTATTACATTGTATATCCCTGTATGTTGCGGTCTTTCAGGTGCTTATCTAATAGTTTTTGAAACTATTGATGCTCCCCGCTGAGACCACCTCCTGTGGAAGGGAATTCCACATCCTTGCCGCTCTTACAGTAAAGAACCCTCTACGTAGTTTAAGGTTAAACCTCTTTTCTTCTAATTTTAATGAGTGGCCACGAGTCTTGTTAAACTTTCTTCTGCGAAAAAGTTTTCTCCCTATTGTGGGGTCACCAGTACAGTAAATTGAAATCATATCCCCTCTCAAGCGTCTCTTCTCCAGAGAGAATAAGTTCAGTGTTCGCAACCTTTCCTCATAACTAAGATCCTCCAGACCCTTAATTAGCTTTGTTGCTCTTCTTTGTACTCGCTCCATTTCCAGTACATCCTTCCTGAGGACTGGTGCCCAGAACTGGACAGCATACTCCAGGTGCGGCCAGACCAGAGTCATGTAGAGCGGGAGAATTATCGTTTTATCTCTGGAGTTGATCCCCTTTTTAATGCCAATATTCTGTTTGCTTTGTTAGCAGCAGCTTGGCATTGCATGTCATTGCTGAGCCTATCATCTACTAGGACCCCCAGGTCCTTTTCCATCCTAGATCCCCCCAGAGGTTCTCCCCCCAGATTGCATTCAGATTTTTGCCACCCAAATGCATTATTTTAAATTTCCAACATTGAACCTCATCTGCCATGTAGTTGCCCACCCCATTCATTTGTTCAGATCTTTTGCAAGGTTTCCACATCCTGTGGAGAAGTTATTGCCCTGCTTAGCTTAGTATCGTCTGCAAATACAGAGATTGAATTGTTTATCCCATCCTCCAGGTCGTTTATGAACAAATTAAACAGGATTGGTCCCAGCACAGAACCCTGGGGAACCCCACTACCCACCCCTGACCATTCCGAGTACTCCCCATTTATCACCACCCTCTGAACTCACCCTTGTAGCCAGTTTTCAATCCATGTACTCACCCTATGGTCCATGCCAACGCACCTTATTTTGTACAGTAAACGTTTATGGGGAACTGTGTCAAATGCTTTTGCAAAATCCAGATACACCACGTCTACGGGCCTCCTCTATCTAGCTGACAACTCCCCTCCTCATAGAAGGTTAGTAGATTGGTTTGGCAAGAACGATTCTTCATGAATCCATGCTGATTACTGCTAATGATACCAATCTCATTAATAAAATCTTGTATATAGTCCCTTATCATCCCCTCCAAGAGTTTACATACTATTGATGTTAGGCTAACTGGTCTGTAATTTCCAGGGATGTATTTGGGACCCTTTTTAAATATTGGTGCTACATTGGCTTTTCTCCAATCAGCTGGTACCATTCCAGCCAGTAGACTGTCTGTACAAAATTAGGAACAACGGTCTGGCAATCACTTGACTGAGTTCCCTAAGTACCCTCGGATGCAAGCCATCAGGTCCCGGTGATTTATTAATGTTAAGTTTCTCAAGTCTAATTTTAACTCTGTCCTCTGTTAACCATGGAGGTGCTTCCTGTCATGAGGATAAACACTGCAGTTTTGGTTACTGAAGCCCCCCGATTCCCTTGTGAAGACGGAGGAGAAGAATCAATTCAATACCTTCGCCATCTCCCCATCCTTTGTAACCAGATGTCCTTCCTCATTCTTTATGGGGCCAATATGGTCTGTCCTACCTTTTTTACTGTTTACATACTTAAGGAATTTCTTGGGATTTTTTTTGCTCTCCTCAGCTATGTGTTTAATGTTCTATCTTAGCCATCCTTATTGTACCCTTACATTTCTTGTTGCATTCTTTATAAAATCCGAATGCTGATGATGATCCCTCAACCTTGTATTTTTTGAAGGCCTTCTCCTTTGCTTTTTTTATGCATTTTTACATTGGAGTGAAGCCATCCAGGACTTTTGTTTGCTCTTTTAAATTTATTACCCAATGGGATGCATTGGCTAATGCCCTTATTTAATATGCTCTTAAAGCAAAATCATCTCTCATCCGTGTTCTTTGTTCCTAAGATTTTATCCCAATTTATGCCTTCTAGCAAGGTTTGTAGTTTAGGGAAGTTGGCTTTTTTAAATTCAGTGTCTTTCTAATCCCCTTATGTTTCCTATTTGTGTGATTTATACTGAAGCCAATTGATCTGTGATCACTGTTACCTAAATTGCCCCGTAATTCCACATCCGTAATCAGGTCTGTATTGTTGGTCCCCGCCCTACTCTGGACCAATCAGTGAGCAGTATGGGTGGAGGAATGTATTTAGTGTTAATGACCCACCTGTGCTGATCTCTGTAGGAGTGTCCTCCTCTATAAACGTCCCCGTTATTCCATCCTCCTCCACAGAATGCTGATCATCCCTCACATACCTCTCTTCTTCTTCTGATTTAACCTCAACTTTTATATCTATCAGATCTTCACCCTAAACCAATAAAATGAGAGAAATATCATCTGTAAAATATAAGCTTTAACTTGTGACATAACATAAGAAATACGGAATACTTTTTTGATCCCACAGGGAAATTGTGAAATCCAAACACTATCTTCACCAGTCTAGTCGTTCCGTCCCACCAACCTTAAAACAGTGAGGTTTGGTGTGATCTTCTTGTGTGGAATCCCGGGAATACAGAGGACGGGGACATCTCTCTGGTGGGTTCCTGGTATTAGGTGGATCCATCATATCCTTGTGTCCTTCTGAAAACTTCTCCATCACTCCATACTCTTCATTCTCCTCTTTAAACTCTTCTTTAATAATAATATTATAATCCCCAAGGTTTTCACTCTAAGTATATAATAAAACATTCATTGTAACAAACATGGATGTGTATAATTAATAACTACCAATAATTGTTTCTCATCTACCTGATGGTGGTGAGGGATGGTGTGACCTTCATGTGTAGAATCCAGAGGACAGGGAGATCTCTCTGGTGGGTTGCTGTAGCTGGATGACTCCACCATGGTGTCCTGGTACAGATCTTTGTATACTTCCTCCATTACCTCATCCTCATCATCCTCCTCTTTTATCTCTTCTTTAACCTCAACTTTAGGATCTCTCAGGTTTCCACTCTGAATATATAATAAAAATGACATCAATTGTAACAATGCAGATAATGTACAGATCCTAATGATACTATCAGTGATTGTTCCTCATCTACCTGATGATGGTGAGGGATGGTGTGACCTTCCTGTGTGGAGTCCCGGGAATACAGAGGATGGGGACATCTCTCTGGTGGGTTCCCATTACTGGATCCATCTGTAGGAAACACACACACTGACTGAAAACATTGTTTCTATGTGTTTATCAGATGATGGGGGATCTAGGTGGAGCCTCCGTACTGCTCTCTCCTTTACAATAAAGTCTCCTCTTACCCGGTGATGTGAGGGGCGGCTGATTGTCCATCATGACGTCCTTGTAGAGATCCTTGTGTCCTTCTAAATACTCCCACTCCTCCATGGAGAAATAGACAGTGACATCCTGACACCTTATAGGAACCTGACACACACAATAATACAGTCACCATCCAGACACATCCCTTGTCTGTTACTGGATAATGTCCCAGAATTCCCAGAATCCTCCTCACCTCTCCTGTCAGCAGCTCCATCATCTTATTGGTGACTTCTAGAATCTTCTCCATGTTGTGTCTCTCAGGTTTTAGGGAGTCACATGGAGGCACTGTGATGGTCATATGATCACCTGACTTCACAAGACGAAATCTCTGTATTGGAGAACCAATAGGAATATCATGTTAGAATCCCAGAATCCTCCTCACCTCTCCGGTCAGGTCTGTGTTTTATTAATAGAGATGAGTGATGTCATGTGACCTCCCAGAATCCTCCTCACCTCTCCGGTCAGGTCTGTGTTTTAATAATAGAGATAAGAAGGATGTCATGTGACCTCCCAGAATCCTCCTCACCTCTCCGGTCAGGTCTGTGTTTTAATAATAGAGATAAGAAGGATGTCATGTGACCTCCCAGAATCCTCCTCACCTCTCCAGTCAGGTCTGTGTTTTATTAATAGAGATAAGAGTGATGTCATGTGACCTCCCAGAATCCTCCTCACCTCTCCGGTCAGGTCTGTGTTTTATTAATAGAGATAAGAGTGATGTCATGTGACCTCCCAGAATCCTCCTCACCTCTCCGGTCAGGTCTGTGTTTTATTAATAGAGATAAGAGTGATGTCATGTGACCTCCCAGAATCCTCCTCACCTCTCCGGTCAGCAGGTAGATGATCTCCAGGGTGAGGTTTAGTATCTTCTCAGTCATGTGATTCTGGTCCTCCTCCATCTTCATTGATGTGATCATGTGATCTATGAGGGTTTCTCTGTAGACGGATAGTGGAGAATTATTTGGACTGTATTGGTTGTACAATGTTAGGATGGGGATATAAGGGGTTAATATTGCCGGCTGCCCCCCAGTGGGAATTGGAACAGGTAGATCGGGTTTATCTATAAAAAAAAATTGACCTCCATCAATATACTACAAAGGCACAGAGACCGCATATGAGAGGCAGAGTTGCTGCCCATCAGTGCCCACCAGTGCAGCCTCAAAATTTTATAACAAACTATGAAATTTTTTTTTTTTTTTAATTTTCAGTCTTTTTTCATTTGTTTACCAAAAAATAAATCCCTTAGTGATGATTAAATACCACCAAAAAGAAAGCTCTATTTATATGATAAAAATATCACATGGGTACCGTGTTGTATGACCGCGCAATTGTCATTCAAAGTGCGCCAGCGCTAAAAGCTGAAAATTGGCCTGGGCAGGAAGGAGGGGAAAGTGCCCAGGAGGCAAGTGGGGTCGTCCCCTGTTATGTAATGCCCCGTACACACGAGCGGACTTTTCGACCAGACTGGTCCGATGGACCGAGTCCGGCGGACAATTCGAATGTGTGTGGGCTTCATCTGACTTTTTCGGTCAAAAATCTGACGGACTTTAGATTTGGAACACGTTTCAAATCTTTCCGACAGACTCGAGTCCGGTCGAAAAGTCCGCTCGTCTGTATGCTAGTCCGACGGACAAAAACTGACGCTAGGGCAGACATTGGCTACTGGCTATCAACTTCCTTATTTTAGTCCGGTCGTATGTCATCGCGTACGAATCCGTCGGACTTTGGTGTGATCGTGTGTAGGCAAGTCTGTTCCATGGGAAAGTCCGTCGGATAGATCGTCGAACCAGTCCGGTCGAAAAGTCCGCCCGTGTGTACACTGCATAAGGGTTAAATGCTCATATATGAGTCGGTCATTTTTCCTTTCCCCGGAGATGGGCTTTGGAAAAAAAAAAAACATTTTCACACACACCTGGTAAAATCTGAATTTTCGCTCACGAAAAATGTAGCCCTCCCCCACACACAATTATGTAAACTTTTAACATTTGCTGTCCCCATGAAACAATAACTACCTTCACTACCCAACATGGTGCAAAGACAACGCTGTAGAAGCTCCTAAAGGTCATCAGCTTAGAGAAAACCGGGAATAACGGCCCCCAGAATTATTCCTCTCACTCCGGGGTGTGACAATGTGCGGCCAACACCCCCCCCCCCCATGTGATAGTATAGTAGAAATGACAGGTCCTCTTTAAGGAGACATCAGAGGTCTATTAGACCCCCTAACATCACCTATGGCTCCCCCCTATGGAAATACAGATCGGAATTAATCAGCTTCTTCCCCGACCACAGTAACCGGGGAATGACGGCTTTGATCCTGGAAGTGATGAAATGCTCGTCTCTTCTGGGTTCATTCACCGGAGAGGAGATCCGAGAACTGATCACCCTCCACTCCATCCGCCATACCGGTCCCGGGCCTGCAGGAGGGGCAGAGGAGCCCGGGGTACATGGAGGAGGTAGTAGAGGGGTTCGTATCTTCAAAATAAAGGGTGTGGAAATGCCGATTTTAGTACAAACCGAATCTCATCCTTCGTTACAAGAGAGTGCTAAGGAGAGAAGGTGACACATCTCCAATATGAAGAGAATGTTCCGGCCCTGTAAGTGGGGGAAATGTTCTGACTCTGAAGGGGTTAATCTAGGTTTCCACACTATATATGTGTGTATCATCATCTGCTGGAGATAAAAGACATCACAGTGACTATGGAGGAAGAGGACGGACATGACGGGGGGGGGTTACTGGGTGTAAATAGAAAATAAGATCTTATTACCTCCTCTCCTGCCACTTCCAGCAACGTCTCCTCACTACGTCCTCTCAACTCACCCCACCCGGAACTTCCTGTCTGCACCTGACATCACTTCCTGTCTTCCATAGAGACTTCCTCTCTCTATGGTAGAACTGAGATTACCATCTTGTGGAGCTCAGAGGAATTGCGGCCCTGAGAAACTTCTCGTAGTGTGAACACGGCCTTGTGCTGTGTGTGTATTTACTGTATATCCTTATAGATGGGATCATCTCCACTCCCACCAAGGGGGAGAGAAATATATTACTGCCTAGTCCAGCCTTTCTCAGCCAGGGTTCCTCCAAAGGTTTCTAGGGGTTCCTTGAGCAATGAACAATTTCTGTCTCTCAGTAACAACTGACATCAATGATCTCCAAGGAGGGAAGTCTTCCCACTGCTGACGATGTAAGAAAGTCCTTTTCCCACTGACATAAGGGGGTCCTTCTCCTAAATGTTTAGGGGTATCTATGCAGCATGTGCATGGTTATCATTATGTATGTTGTGGTTTAACACTGCTCCTGATTTTTGTTTTATTGAGGGGATTTAATTTGGACAGGGTTAGGGAAATATGGGATGCCCATCAGAATTTACAAAACTTGCTTGGGATGACTATATACACTCCATCTCACCTCCAGCACACCGCTTCCTCTACAATCTTCAGGTATTTCTCCTCCAGCACATTGCTTCCTTTCCAATCTTCAGGTAGTTCTCCTCCAGCACATCGCTTCCTCTCCAATCTTCAGGTAGTTCTCCTCCAGCACATCACTTCTTCTCCAATCTTCAGGTAGTTCTCCTCCAGTACATCACTTCCTCTCCAATCTTCAGGTAGTTCTCCTCCAGCACATCACTTCCTCACCAATCTTCACGTATTTCTCCTCCAGCACATTGCTTCCTCTCCAATCTTCAGGTAGTCTTCCTCCAGCACCTCGCTTCCTCTCCAATCTTCACGTATTTCTCCTCCAGCACATCGCTTCCTCTCCAATCTTCACGTATTTCTCCTCCAGCACATCGCTTCCTCTCCAATATTCAGGTATTTCTCCTCCAGCACATTGCTTCCTCTCTAATCTTCAGGCACAGCTAGCACAAAGTGGTTAGGCCTGACACTAGCTCAGCCAGGCCTTTAGCAATTGCCCTTTGCAGGCAGGGGCTGTGGGCCCCTAGAGTGTAGCAAAATAGAAAGTCTCTGGTGCTAGCTGTCCTACACACGGCTACCGAGCCCAGTAACACAACTTCAGGCCCTGCCAGCCCTCCTGGCTGCAGCTGCCTCTTTACACTGCCCCTTTTACCACAGTCCACGCTTCTGGTTCTGCACCCATCTCAAACTGAGCTCTCTCAGGTGTGCCTCCCCAGTCCTCCTGACTGTGCCTCACTCACCAGCCCTTCTGGCTGCAACCAGTTGTCCTCCCTGGAGTCTCTAAGCAGTGTTCTCTCCCGCTGTCCTCTCCTTGCTCTCTGTTGTGCCTCTGTTCCAGGATCTCTTCTCTCCTCCTGGATGCACCCGAGCCCAGGCCCAAGGCCCCACCCCCCCCCCCCCAGACTGGGGAGCTCCCTGTAGGCCCAGAAAGCCTTAGCACTCTCTCACTCCAACTCTTCCACCCAACAACTCCTCCCCAGCTTGGCTGACCCCAGGTATGCGAGGAGGCCTGCGCCCTGCCAATCCAAGTTGGGGATTGATCAGGGCTCCTCAGAACACCCCAGGCAGCTCCACCTCTCCTCCTCTCACCCAGCCCTGCCCTGAACCACTCCCAGCCCAGAATACAAACAAGCAGGCCTAGCCGCCAGCTAGATATATACATTTTGCACTTGCCCAAAAATTGGTGAAAATTAATTGATATAAAATTATTATTACTAAGTGAAAAATTGTTATATGTAGGTGCTGCAACTCTAAAATCTAATTACTCAATTCAACATATACCGTATATATAATCAAAAGTGAGCAATCCTAACCAGTAAGTTATCAGATCAGTGAAAAAAAAAATAGGAAAAAAAAAAGCATTAGGGAGACCCCTCTGTGGAGTTGGAACTGTTTGGATAGTATTCCCTAATATCTGGTGGAGTGATCGCTACAGCGGGAGGAGGTCTTTTCGCATTGGAGCCGACAGAGTGGGATATGTTTGATCCTTATAATTTGGGATCCATCCCCTCTGGTAAGAGGCTTTAATTTCTGCTATTCTGATATAAGAAAAAACACCGCTGAACATTACGGATATCCATGCTTTGTACTGGAAATATACATGGACATTCACTATATATTTATTCATTTTCTTTGATTATTTGATATGGACTTTATTATAGGGATTTTTTTCACTGATTTGATAACTTACTGGTTAGGATTTCTCATTTTTGTATATATACATATATGTTGAATTGAGCATTGAGATTTTAGAGTTGCAGCACCTACATATAACAATTTTTCACTTAGTAATAATAATTTATATCAATTAATTTTCACCAATTTTTGGGTAAGTGCAAGATATTAAAATTTATATATCTAGCTGGTGGCTAGGCCTGCTTGTTTTCATTCTGGGCTGGGAGTGGCTCAGGGCAGGGCTGGGTGACTCACAGGTAGCATCACTGTCACCTCCCTCTTTATAAAAGGTGCTAGAAAGAGAGGAGGAGAGGTGGAGCTGCCTGGGGTGTTCTGAGGAGCCCTGATCAATCCCCAACTTGGATTGACAGGGGGCAGGCCTCCTCGAATACCCATAGTCAGCCCAGCTGGGGAGGAGTTGTCGGGTGGAAGAGATGGAGTGAGAGAGTGCCTGAGGCTGTCGGGGCCTACAGGGAGCTCCCCAGTCTGGGGGGTGACCTTGGGCCTCGAAGTGCATCCAGGAGGAGAGAAGACATCCTGGAACAGAGGCACAGGAGAGAGCAAGGAGAGGACAGCGGGAGGGAACACTGCTGAGAGACTCCAGGGAGGACAACTGGTCGCAGCCAGAAGAGCTGGTGAGTGAGGCACAGTTGGGAGGACTGGGCGGTGTTTAGCGACTTATAGCAGGACTGCATTGCGGTGGACAAATCGGACATTAACTGACACATTTAACACTTTTTTGAAGACCAGTGACATCAATACAGTGATCAGTGCTAAAAAAAAATGCTCTGTCACTGTACTAATGACACTGGTTGGGAAGGGGATAATATCAGGAGTGATCAAAGGGTTAAATATGTTCCTAGGGAGTGCTTGCTAACCGTGGAGGAGGTGCTTTCACTGTGGGAAGGCAGAGATCTGTGTTGCTGCTTAGCAAAAAACACAGGATCTCCATCTTCCCCTCTCACAGATCTGCCTCCAGGGCTGTACTGGGAAAAAATTTGGCCCTGGACTTCATCCAGACCGGCCCACTTTGAGGGGTGACAGGTCTCTCCCATACCGGCCGGCCAACCCTAATGGCTACCCAAGCACCCCCCCTTCACTGACCATTAGCTGTTCTACTTTATTTCTCTTATAGGCAGTACCAGTGGCAAAGCCAGACATTCTTTCACCCGGGACAAAGAATTAGTTAGGCCTCCCCCCAATGGGACAAGATTAGGCAGGAAAGTGGGAAACTCCCAGGCCATAGCTGTTGAGTCAGGTGACTGTCCCCTCCCCCGTGCTCCCTCTGGTCCCTCCCTGCTCCTCTGGTCCCCCTGTGCTCCCTCTGGTCCCTCCCTGCTCACCCCGTGCTCTCTCTGGTCCCCCCTGCTCCTCTGCACCTCCTCCCCTGCTCCTCTGGTCCCCTTCCTGCTCCTCCCCCCTGCTTATCTGGCCCCCTTTGCTCTGGCCCTCCACATGCTTCTGCATTCCCCTCCTGCTCCTCTGTTGCCCCCTATGCTCCTCTGTACAATTTTGCTGCTCTGGTCCCCCCCCCCTGTGCTTCTCTGGTTCCCCCCTGCTCCTCTGATCCCCCCCGTGCTCACCTCCTCTCCCTGGCTAGTTGTGTGGTTCATGCTGAATATAGACAAGATCCTCAGGAGTCGGCACTGAGAAGCTCATCGTACGATCCAGAAGGAGAGCAGCCAATCACAGCTGTTACATAACCTCCCTCTGCACTCGTTCTCCTGGTCTTTCCTTCTCCCCACTCTCCATCTTGTCTGATGCCACAGGGAATCTAGATGGAGAGCGGGGGAAGGAAAGACCAGGAGAACGAGTGCCAAGGAAGGTAATGTTACAGCTGTGATTGGCTGCTCTCCTTCTGGATTGTACGATGAGTGCCGACTCCTGAGGATGTCTATACTCAGCATGAAGCACACAACTAGCCAGGGAGCGGAGGCGGGCGCTGCAGGGAAGGGGGTGGTGGACCAAAGAAGCGGGGGGGGGGGGGCAGCAATCACTAAAACTGGCCCACTGAACCATCAGCCCACTGGGAAACTCCTGGTTGTCCAGATGGCCAGTACATGCCTGTCTGCCTCTTTCGAGAACAGATCGCCAGCTAATTGGCTCCCGCTGTGTCTAATCACAGGGGGAGCAGGTGGCATGCGCTCCCCAGATCCGGAAATAGAGATGACATACAGAAAAGGTGATTTCGCACTGAAGGGCCACCCTGCTTCTCACCGCACCTTCAGTATCACTTACAACTCCACTTCCTCCTCTTCAACACCTCTTACCGTTGGGTTCCCTCAAGGTTCTGTCCTTGGACCTCTACTATTCTCGATCTACACGTCCTCCCTGGATCATCTGATTGCCTCCCTTGGCTTCCACTACCATTTATATGCCGATAACACCCAAATCTATCTCTCTACCCCTCAACTCACCCCATCAGTCTCCTCACACATCACTGATTTATTAACAGACATATCAGTCTGGATGTCACACCACTTCCTCCAACTGAATCTATCTAAAACCGAGCTCATAATATTTCCTCCCCCACGTGCCCCTTCCCCCGACTTCTCTGTCAAGATCAATGGCACAACTATCAGTCCGTCCCCTCATGCCAGGGTGCTAGGGGTACCCCAAGACTCTGAACTGTCCTTTCAGGCCCACATCCAATCCATGCCCAAATTATGCTGCCTCAACCTCCGCAACATCTCTAGAATACGCCCCTTTTTAACCAATGACACCACCAAGCTTCTAATTCACTCCCTGGTCATCTCTCGCTTCGACTACTGCAACTCCCTCCTCTTTGGATTGCCTTTACATAGACTCCTCCCCCCTTCAGTCCATAATGAATGCTGCTGAAAGACTGATCCACCTTACCAACCATTCAATGTCCTCCATCCCTCTCTGCCAATCCCTCCACTGGCTTCCACTCACCCAACGAATAAAATTCAAAGTACTAACAATAATTTACAAAGCCACCCAGCTACATAACTAACCTAGTCTCAAAATATCAACCAAGCCGCTCTCTTCGGTCCTCCCAAGATCTTCTGCTCTCTAGCTCCCTTGTCACTTCCTCCCTTGCTCGCCTCCAGGATTTCTCCAGAGCTTCTCCCATCCTTTGGAACTCCCTACCCCAATCTGTCCGACTGTCCCCTAATCTATCCATCTTTAGACGATCCCTAAAAACCCTTCTCTTTAAAGAAGCCTATGCTGCTTCTAACTAATACACTGTTTTACGTTCTCCATCAGCCTATCTCCCACCTCTATTACCTTTTGTATCAATTGACCCTCCCTCTTAGATTGTAAACTCTAATGAGCCGAGCCCTCCGATTCCTCTTGTACCAAAATGTAATGTAACTGTAATGTTTGCCCTCATTTAAAGCACTGCGCAAACTGTTGGCGCTGTATAAATCCTGTATAATAATAATAATAGTAGTAGGGTGAGAGCAGTTAATGCATGGGGGGATAGTAGAGGGAGAGCAGTTGCTGCAAGTGGGGTTGCCCCCATTATATAAGGGTTAAATGCTCATGTAAGTGTCGGTCATGTTTCCTTTCCCCAGAGATGGGCTTTAGAAAAAAAAAAAATTCACACACATGGTAAAAATCTGCATGTTTTGCTCATAAAAAAACGTAGCGACACCCCCCCCCCCCCTACCACACATTTAACGTCCCCATGAAACTCCACTACCCAACATGGTGCAAAGACAACGCTGTAGAAGCTCCTACAGGTCATCAGCTTATAGTAGCAAGGAAATCCCGGACTGCTGCACTCTAAAAACGGTCATCTTTATTTCAAAAAGTTTAAAATCCAACAAAAGTCATCAGATACGATAGGAGAATAGCAATAGCTAACGCGTTTCACATACAAAGATGCTTACTCATAGCTAAAGAGTGAGTGAGTGTAGTCACAACTAAATAGAGCAGAAGAATAAAAAACCACCAATGAAAAACTGGTGGTGTAGCAATCAATTAAACCAATAAACAATAATTAATTAGAAGGACACACTTGCGGAACATCACATAGACCAAAACATCCCAACAATGAGGAACGCCTATAGAAAAAGATACATATATATTCGCATTAAACATGAACATGACCAACCTAGAAGCAGTCCGATAACATTTCTGGTGTTTTAAAAGGTCATCAGCTTAGAGAAAACCGGGAGTAACGGCCCCAGAATTATTCCTCTCACTCCGGTGTTCCTGACAATGTGCGGCCAACACCCCCCTATGTGATAGTGTAGTAGAAATGGCAGGTCTTCTTTAAGGAGACATCAGAGGTCTATTATTAGACCTCTAACATCACCTATGGACCCAGGTCAAGCTAATGAAGTACAAATCGGGATCGATCAGCTTCTTCCCCGACCACAGTGACCGGGGAATGACGGCTCTGAGCCTGGAAGTGATGAAATGCTCGTCTCTTCCGGGTTCATTCACCGGAGAGGAGATCCGAGAACTGATCACCCCCCCCCCCCCACTCCATCCGACATACCGGCCCCGGGCCTGCAGGAGGGTCAGAGGAGCCCGGGGTACATGGTGGTGGTAGTCAGGTGTGGAGGAGGGGGTCGGTATCAATGAAGGAAGGGTCTGGAAATGCCAATTTCAGTATCTCATCCCTCTAGGGTTGCCACCTCATCCCTTTAAAACCGAACACATATGAATTACACGGATTCTGTGGCTGATTAAGGTGGTAATTAAACTCACTTGGTGCCTTATCTGCAATAAATTAGTCTAAGAACCTGTGTAATTCATATGTGTTCCGGTTTAAAGGGATGAGGTGGCAACCCTACATCCCTCGTTACAAGAGATTGCTAAGGGGAGAAGGTGACACATCTCCAAAATGAAGAGAATGTTCCGGCCCCGTAAGTGGGGGAATGTTCTGGGGTTAATCTAAGTTTCCACACTATATATGTGTGTATCATCATCTGCTGGAGATAAAAGACGTCACAGTGACTATGGAGGAAGAGGACGGACATGACGGGGGCGGGGGTTACTGGGTGTAAATAGAAAATAAATTTCATGACCTCCTCTGCTGTCACTTTCACCGATGTCTTCTCTGTACTTTGTACTTCAGGAACTTCCTGTTTGAAGCTGACATCACTTCCTGTCTGCAGCCAACATCTCTTCCTGTCTGGGTAGAAGTGAGATCGCATCCTTGTGGAGCTCAGAGGAACTGCAGCCCCGAGAAACGTCTCGTAGTGTGAACATGGCCTTGTGCTGTGTGTGTATTTACTGTATATCCTTATAGATGGGGTCATCTCCACTCCCACCAAGGGGGAGAGAAAAATATTACTGCCTAGTCCAGTCTATTAGGAGCTCCTTGAGCAATAAACAATTTTTGTCTCTCAGTAAGAACTGATATCAATGATCTCTCGGGGGGGGGGGCGGTCTTCCCACTGATGCTGATGTAAGAATGTCCTTCCCCCACTGACATAAGGTTCTTCTCTTAAAGGGCAAGTTCTACTTTGTACACTTTTTTTTCTTCTAAATTCCAGCTCCCCTATGCACCAATATAGCATTCATGTACTTTTTTTTGAAAAAATATCAAAGCTTTCCATTAAATCTATCAGTCACATACTTCTCTCGTGCTCATCCATGTGTCCAGACGTTTCTATTTGTAATGTCTTCTTCCTGATCAGACTAGAGGTCATGACACAGGAAGGAGTTGACCAGCTGACCTCATTATCACACGCCCCCGGCATCATCCACCCTCCCATTCCCAGCTGCACTTTTTTAAATGAGATGCAATCAATCAGTGATCACCCTTCTCACTAAATACACAATCAGATTGCATAGTGTATGGCCATCTTCATAAAAGTACATAGGAGGGAGTGGACAGAAACACTGAGATATCAAGCCCCGTTCACAACTCTGCATAGCGGGAACTCGCATTCCCACATGCGTTTTTGATTTTTTTAGTGAGGAGGGCGAGGCGTTCTGGAGCATTTTCACTCATCACACATAGGGCAACCCATCCCCCTGAATGGGCCGTCCTACACACAAAGAAGGACTATTTTTTAGAGCATTTTTTTACTGGGATTTTTGGTGCTGCCCATTTCTGCAATGCAAGGAAACGCACAGATGGGAATGGAGCCGCATTGTTGTCGTGTAAATGCACCAGTTTCACTTTCAGGCCCCGTTCACATCTAGCATAGTGGGAGCGAACGTTTTGTGGCTCGTTTTTTTCTGTGGCATGCATAGGGCAGCCTGTTGGTTACATGTAGTTAGATTGTATAGTGTATGGTGAACTCTACAGAACCCAGGACCCCCTTCTCCTGTTTTCAATACTACAGCTCTATCTCCACATAGGTCGTTATCTCCTGCACACTTCAACATGCCAAATGAAAGATTGATGCAAGATTAAACTTAAAGGCTGAGTTCAACTTTTTTTTCTCTAGCTCCTCTATGTACCAATCTGGCATTAATGTACTTCTTTTGCAAAAATATCAAAGCCCTTCTATTAAATCTACAGACACTTATGTAGCGAGGGTCCCGAGGCCCCTAAGGCCTAATGGTGACCTCCAGGGTTAGCGACATCCTTCTATGTAGAGTGGGTTACGAGGCATGGTGGGTGTGATGCAAAGTAGATTAATGGGCGCCAGACACTTCTTGAATGCAAAGAGATTTATTGTCTCTTGAACAGAACTGGGGGAGAGAGGGTTGGGGCCAGGACACCCTTAAGTAGATGCAAAGATAATTAGCAGACTCCGAGACATCTATACAGTAGGTAGACAGCCATGCAGTGAAAGGCATCCAAGGCACCGCATCTGTATGAGTAGGACCGCTGTCTCCTATAGCAACAATCTTAAAACAGTTTCTAACAAAGGTTGTAATGAACTTCTTCTACAATCTCCTATTGTAGAACTTCACTCCACTGAGCTCTCATGCTGCGTACACACGAGCGGAATGTCCGTCAGAAAAAGTCTGATGGGAGCTTTTCATCGTATATTCCAACCGTGCGTATGCCCCATCTGACTTTTGCTGTCGAAAATTCAAACGGACTTAGATAGAGAACATGTTCTAAAATTTTCCGACAGAACTAATTACTATCGGGAAATCTGCTCGTCTTTATGCTGTTCGGACGTACCAAAAATGACGCATGCTCTGAAGCAAGTACGAGACGGAAGCTATTGGCTACTGGCTATTGCACTTCCTTTTTCTAGTCCCGTCGTACGTGTTGTACGTCACTGCGTTCTTGACGGTCGGACTTTGGTGTGACCGTGTGTAGGCAAGACCGCTTGAGCGGAATTCCGTCGGAGAAACCTTCGGAGTTTATTCCGATGGCAAAACCGCTCGTGTGTACGCGGCATCAGTCTATCACTAGACTTTCTGATCCACTGCCACTGGATCTCCTGAGCTCCTCCAACCTTCTATCTGAGTATCTTCCTCAAGCGTCTACCCCGCTTCCCTGCTGGGTCCCTAGTTTGGCACTCAGATACTCCTCAAGCGTCACCCCACTGGCCGGCTCGGCCCCTGGCTTGGCACACAATATTGCTCTGCAAGCATCACCTCCGCTGGTTGGGTCTCTGGCTTGGCACTTGCTGAAGTTTCCAAACTGTTCACCGTCCTTGGGTTGGTGAGAATACTGCTCTGGTACTTGCTTCAGCTACTCACAGTGGTCCCCGGGAACAAGGTGGTTGGTCCCTTAGTGGTGACAGTTTCCCCTCTACCTCTGACCACGACAGGTTCTCCAGCCGGTAGAACCGTTACTTCTGTTTGGACTGCAAGCTGCAATCCCAACCCTACGCTGCTCTCCTGTTCTGAATAGGCCCTCAGACAGCCTAGCAGCCAGATATCCCCGGGATAGGCCTCAGGTCTCTGGCCTAGCAGCCCGGGGCAATACTGCACATATCCACCCAGACAGCCGTCCAGGTGGCACAGAACCCCGATAACCTGACTCCCCCCAAATAAATAGGTTCTCCCAGCAGGCCAAGGGACCCAAGAATATCCCTGCCCTTTGGCTGAGACAACTCATTTATTCCTAATCTGTCCTTGCAATGCCCTTGTCTTATCTAATGTCACCAGATACCCGGCCACCTAGTGACAGAAGAGAGAAGTGCAGCAATTCCAGAATTAGGGTGAAATCAATTGACCTCCTAGCGATTGGCCGAGGCAACTACCACTTGGCGGGTAAATTTAATATTTAACATCAGGGTGCTACACTTCACAGCCTTCGTGGATGCGTGTACAATAGAATATACAATATACAAATAGAAATGTCTGGACACATGGATGAGCACAAGAAAATTAAGTGACTGGTAGATTTAATGGAAAACTTTGATATTTTTGCAAACAAAGTACATGAATGCTCTATTGGTGCATAGGGGGGCTGGAATTAAAAAACAAAAACAAAGGTGAACTTACCCTTTAAATTTCTAGGGGTATCTATGCAGCATGTGCATGGTTATCATTATGTATGTTGTGGTTTAACCCTGCTCCTGATGCTTCGATCCCTTATACACTGTATTACCAAAAGTATTGGGATGCCTGCCTTTACACACATGAACTTTAATGGCATCCCAGTCTTAATCCGTAGGGTTCAATATTGAGCCCACCCTTTGCAGCTATAACAGCTTCAACTCTTCTGGGTAGGCTGTCCACAAGGTTTAGGAGTGTGTCTATGGAAATGTTTGACCATTCTTCCAGAAACACATTTGGGAGGTTAAGCACTGATGTTGGACGAGAAGGCCTGGCTCGCAGTCTCCGCTCTAATTCATGCCAACGGTGTTCTATTGGGTTGAGATCAGGACTCTGTGCAGGCCAGTCAAGTTCCTCTACCCCATACTCGCTCATCCATGTCTTTATGGACCTTGCTTTGTGCACTGGTGCGCAGTCATGTTGGAACAGGAAGGGTCCATCCCCAAACTGTTCCCACAAAGTTGGGAGCATAAAATTGTCCAAAATGTCTTGGTATGCTGACGCCTTAAGAGTTCCCTTCATTGGAACTAAGGGGGCCAAGCCCAACCCCTGAAAAACAACCCCCACACCATAATCCCCCCTTCACCAAATGATTTGGACCAGTGCACAAAGCAACCAGCCAGTCGGGAAACGGGTGACACTTCAGGGGAGAAGGAGGCCCCGATAATGAAGGAGCTTGGTGCTTCGGACGACTGGTTCCCCACATATTGGGACTGACCTTGCAGGACAGGGCACACTGGGGACCTAGCGTGTAGACATATGCAGAACGAGAAAATGTTTTTAGTTTGGATCAATTAGTTATGTTGCTAATTTCGTTTTCGTTGCAGTCATAACAAAATTTGTTTTGTTTCGCTATCGACCAGATTCTAAATTTTCCAATGGATTTGAAATAATCAAATTGAAAATATCACATTGATTCAAATTCATTGTGAAGAATAGCTGCTTCTATGCTATTCAGATTTCAGAAGACGGATATATTCTATTTTTTTCTTCTATTCTATTTTCTATTCTATTCTTTTACTTTATTTTCTATTCAATTGTATTCTATTCTTTTGTGTTCTATACTATTCTACTCTATTCTTTTCAAAATTCGAGTTTCAGAAGGCGGTTATATTCTATTTTATTTTATGCTATAGTATTACTTTCTATTCTATTCTTTTCGAAATTCAAATTTCGGAAGAGGACTATAGTCTTTTTATTTTACCCTATTCTTTTCTATTTTATTCTATTCTTTAGCTGCTACATACTCTCCATTTTTATATAAATGTCTTCTGGTCTCCCCAGGAGCCTGCAGTCACTATATTTGCTCTCCCCAGGAGCCTACAGTCACTATATCTGCTCTCCCCAGGACTCTGCAGTTACTATATCTGCTCTCCCCAGGACTCTGCAGTCACTATATCTGGTCACCCCAGGAGCCTGCAGTCACTATATCTGGTCTCCCTATGAGCCTGCAGTCACTATATCTGCTCTCCTCAGGAGCCTGCATTCACTATATCTGCTCTCCCCAGGACTCTGCAGTCACTATATCTGGTCACCCCAGGAGCCTGCAGTCACTATATCTAGTCTCCCTATGAGCCTGCAGTCACTATATCTGCTCTCCTCAGGAGCCTGCATTCACTATATCTGGTCTCCCCAGGACCCTGCATTCACTATATCTGCTCTCACCAGGAGCCTTCTGTCACTATATCTGCTCTCCCCAGGACTCTCCATTCACTATTTCTGCTCTCCCCAGGATTCACTATATTTGGTCTCCCAAGGAGCCTGCAGTCACTATATCTGCTCTCCCCAGGACTCTCCATTCACTATATCTGCTCTCCCCAGAAGCCTGCAGTCACTATATCTGATCTCCCCAGGAGCCTGCATTCACTATATCTGGTCTCCTCAGGAGCCTGCATTCACTATATCTGGTCTCCTCAGGACCCTGCATTCACTATATCTGGTCTCCCCAGGAGTCTACAGTCACTATATCTGCTCTCCCTAGGAGCCTGCAATCACTATATCTGGTCTCCCCAGGAACCTGCATTCTCTATATCTGCTCTCCCTTGGATCCTGCAGTCACTATATGTTCTCCCCAGGAGCTTGCATTCACTATATCTTATCTCCCCAGGAGCCCGCATTCACTATATCTGATCTCCCCAGGACTCTCCCTTCATGATATCTTATCGCCCCAGGAGCTTGCAATCACTATATCTGGTCTCCCCAGGACCCTGCATTCACTATATCTGGTCTCCCCAGGAGTCTGTAGTCACTATATCTGCTCTCCCCAGGAGCCTGCACTCACTATATCTGACCTCCCCAGGAGCCTGCAATCACTATATCTGGTCTCCCCAGAACCCTGCACTCACTATATCTGCTCTCACCAGGAGCCATCAGTCACTATATCTGCTCTCCCAAGAACTCTCCATTCACTATATCTGCTCTCCCCAGGATTCACTATATCTGGTCTCCCAAGGAGCCTGCAGTCACTATATCTGCTCTCCCCAGGAGCCTGCAGTCACTATATCTGCTCTCCCCAGGAGCCTGCAGTCACTATATCTGCTCTCCCCAGGAGCCTGCAGTCACTATATCTGCTCTCCCCAGGAGCCTGCACTTACTATATCTGCTCTCCCCAGGAGCCCGCATTCACTATATCTAGTCTCCCCAGGAGCCCGCATTCACTATATCTGGTCTCCCCAGGAGCCCGCATTCACTATATCTGGTCTCCCCAGGAGCCCGCATTCACTATATCTGGTCTCCCCAGGAGCCCGCATTCACTATATCTGGTCTCCCCAGGAGCCCGCATTCACTATATCTGGTCTCCCCAGGACTCTCCATTCACAATATCTTATCTCCCCAGGAGCCTGCAGTCACTATATCTGGTCACCCCAGGACCCTGCATTCACTATATTTGGTCACCCCAGGAGTCTGCAGTCACTATATCTGCTCTCCCCAGGAGCCTGCACTCACTATTTCTGATCTCCCCAGGAGCCCACAGTCACTATATCTGGTCTCCCCAGGACCCTGCAGTCACTATATCTGCTCTCCCTAGGATCCTGCATTCACTATATCTGCTCTCCCTAGGAGCCTGCATTCACTATATCTGGTCTCCCCATGAGCCTGCATTCTCTATATCTGCTCTCCCTTGGATCCTGCAGTCACTATATCTGCTCTCCCCTGGAGCCTGCATTCACTATATCTGCTCTCCCCAGGACTCTCCATTCACGATATATTTTCTCTCCCCCTAGGAACCTGCATTCACAATATCTGGTCTCCCCAGGAGCTTGCATTCACTATATCTTATCTCCCCAGGAGCCCGCATTCACTATATCTGGTCTCCCCAGGACTCTCCCTTCACGATATCTTATCGCCCTAGAAGTCTGCAGTCACTATATCTGTTCTCCCCAGGAGCCTGCAGTCACTATATCTGCTCTCCCCTGGAGCCTGCATTCACTATATCTGCTCTCCCCAGGAGCCTGCAGTCACTATATCTGCTCTCCCCAGGATCCTGCAGTCACTATATCTGCTCTCCCCAGGAGCCCGCATTCACTATATCTGGTCTCCCCAGGAGCCCGCATTCACTATATCTGCTCTCCCCAGGAGCCTGCAGTCACTATATCTGCTCTCCCCAGGAGCCTGCAGTCACTATATCTGCTCTCCCCAGGATCCTGCAGTCACTATATCTGCTCTCCCCAGGAGCCTGCACTTACTATATCTGCTCTCCCCAGGAGCCTGCATTCACTATATCTGCTCTCCCCAGGAGCCCGCATTCACTATATCTGCTCTCCCCAGGAGCCCGCAGTCACTATATCTGCTCTCCCCAGGATCCTGCAGTCACTATATCTGCTCTCCCCAGGAGCCTGCATTCACTATATCTGGTCTCCCCAGGAGCCCGCATTCACTATATCTGGTCTCCCCAAGAGCCCGCATTCACTATATCTGGTCTCCCCAGGAGCCCGCATTCACTATATCTGGTCTCCCCAGGACTCTCCATTCACAATATCTTATCTCCCCAGGAGCCTGCAGTCACTATATCTGTTCTCCCCAGGAGCCTGCAGTCACTATATCTGCTCTCCCCTGGAGCCTGCATTCACTATATCTGCTCTCCCTAGGAGCCTGCAGTCACTATATCTGGTCTCCCCAGGACCCTGCAGTCACTATATCTGCTCTCCCTAGGAGCCTGCATTCACTATATCTGCTCTCCCTAGGAGCCTGCATTCACTATATCTGGTCTCCCCATGAGCCTGCATTCTCTATATCTGCTCTCCCTTGGATCCTGCATTCACTATATCTGGTCTCCCCATGAGCCTGCATTCTCTAGATCTGCTCTCCCTTGGATCCTGCAGTCACTATATCTGCTCTCCCCTGGAGCCTGCATTCACTATATCTGGTCTCCCCAGGACTCTCCATTCACGATATATTTTCTCTCCCCCTAGGAGCCTGCATTCACAATATCTGGTCTCCCCAGGAGCTTGCATTCACTATATCTTATCTCCCCAGGAGCCCGCATTCACTATATCTGGTCTCCCCAGGACTCTCCCTTCACGATATCTTATCGCCCTAGAAGCCTGCAGTCACTATATCTGTTCTCCCCAGGAGCCTGCAGTCACTATATCTGCTCTCCCCTGGAGCCTGCATTCACTATATCTGCTCTCCCCAGGATTCACTATATTTGGTCTCCCAAGGAGCCTGCAGTCACTATATCTGCTCTCCCCAGGACTCTCCATTCATTATATCTGCTCTCCCCAGAAGCCTGCAGTCACTATATCTGCTCTCCCCAGGAGCCTGCAGTCACTATATCTGCTCTCCCCAGGAGCCTGCAGTCACTATATCTGATCTCCCCAGGAGCCTGCATTCACTATATCTGGTCTCCTCAGGAGCCTGCATTCACTATATCTGGTCTCCTCAGGAGCCTGCAGTCACTATATCTGGTCTCCCCAGGACTCTGCAGTCTCTATATCTGCTCTCCCCAGGACTCTGCAGTCACTATATCTGGTCACCCCAGGACCCTGCATTCACTATATCTGGTCTCCCCAGGAGACTGCAGTCACTATATCTGCTCTCCCTATGAGCCTGCAATCACTATATCTGGTCTCCCCAGGAACCTGCATTCTCTATATCTGCTCCCCCTTGGATCCTGCAGTCACTATATCTGTTCTCCCCAGGAGCTTGCATTCACTATACCTTATCTCCCCAGTAGCCCGCATTCACTATATCTGATCTCCCCAGGACTCTCCCTTAACGATATCTTATCACCCCAGGAGCTTGCAATCACTATATCTGGTCTCCCCAGGACCCTGCATTCACTATATCTGGTCTCCCCAGGACCCTGCATTCACTATATCTGGTCTCCCCAGGAGTCTGCAGTCACTATATCTGCTCTCCCCAGGAGCCTGCACTCACTATATCTGACCTCCCCAGGAGCCTGCAATCACTATATCTGGTCTCCCCAGAACCCTGCACTCACTATATCTGCTCTCCCTAGGAGCCTGCATTCACTAGATCTGGTCTCCCCATGAGCCTGCATTCTCTATATCTGCTCTCCCTTGGATCCTGCATTCACTATATCTGGTCTCCCCATGAGCCTGCATTCTCTATATCTGCTCTCCCTTGGATCCAGTCACTATATCTGCTCTCCCAAGGACTCTCCATTCACTATATCTGCTCTCCCCAGGATTCGCTATACCTGGTCTCCCAAGGAGCCTGCAGTCACTATATCTGCTCTCCCCAGGACTCTCCATTTACTATATCTGCTCTCCCCAGAAGCCTGCAGTCACTATATCTGCTCTCCCCAGGAGCCTGCGCTCACTATATCTGCTCTCCCCAGGAGCCTGCATTCACTATATCTGGTCTCCCCAGGAGCCCGCATTCACTATATCTGATCTCCCCAGGAGCCAGCATTTACTATATCTGGTCTCCCCAGGAGCCCGCATTCACTATATCTGGTCTCCCCAGGAGCCCGCATTCACTATATCTGGTCTCCCCAGGGCTCTCCATTCACAATTTCTTATCTCCCCAGGAGCCTGCAGTCACTATATCTGGTCTCCCCAGGACCCTGCAGTCACTATATCTGGTCACCCCAGGACCCTGCATTCTCTATATCTGCTCTCCTATGGATCCTGCAGTCACTATATCTGTTCTCACCAGGAGCCTGCACTCACTATATCTGATCTCCCCAGGAGCCTGCAATCACTATATCTGGTCTCCCCAGAACACTGCACTCACTATATCTGATCTCCCCAGGACCCTGCAGTCACTATATCTAGTCTCCCTAGGAGCCTGCAGTCATTATATCTGGTCTCCCCAGGAGCCTGCATTCACTATATCTGCTCTCCCTTCGATCCTGCAATCACTATATCTGTTCTCCCCAGGAGCCTGCAGTCACTATATCTGTTCTCCCCAGGAGCCTGCAGTCACTATATCTGCTCTCCCCTGGAGCCAGCATTCATTATATCTGGTCTCCCCAGGAGCCTGCATTCACTATATCTGGTCTCCCCGGGAGCCTGCATTCACTATATCTGGTCTCCCCAGGAGCTTGCATTCACTATATCTTATCTCCCCAGGAGCCCACATTCACTATATCTGGTCTCCCCAGGACTCTCCATTCACAATGTCTTATCTCAAATGGAGCCTGCAGTCACTATATTTGGTCTCCCCAGGAGCCTGCAGTCACTATATCTGGTCTTCCCTGGAAGCTGCATTTACTATATCTGTTCTTCCCTGGACTCTCCATTCACAATATCTTATCTCCCCAGGACCCTGCAGTCCCTATATCTGCTCTCCCCAGGAGCCTGCATTCACTATATCTGGTCTCCCAGGAGCCTGCAATCCTTATATCTGGTCTTCCCAGGAACCTGCAATCACTATATCTGGTCTCCCCAGGAGCCTGCAATCACTATATCTTATCTCCCCAGGACCCTGCAATCACTATATTTGGTCTCCCCAGGAGCCTGCAGTCACTATATCTGGTCTCCCCAGGAGCCTGCATACACTATATCTGGTCTCCCCGGGAGCCTGCATTCACTATATCTGGTCTCCCCAGGAGCTTGCATTCACTATATCTTATCTCCCCAGGAGCCCGCATTCACTATATCTGGTCTCCCCAGGACTCTCCATTTACAATGTATTATCTCAAATGGAGCCTGTAGTCACTATATCTGCTCTCCCCAGGAGCCTGCATTCACTATATCTGGTCTCCCCAGGAGCCTGCAATCACTATATCTGGTCTCCCCAGGAGCCTGCAATCACTATATCTGGTCTCCCCAGGAGCCTGCACTCACTATATCCGATATCCCAAGGACCCTGCAGTCACTATATCTGGTCTCCCCAGGACCCTGCAGTCACTATATCTGGTCTCCCCAGGAGCCTGCAATCACTATATCTGGTCTCCCCAGGAGCCTGCAATCACTATATCTGGTCTCCCCAGGAGCCTGCACTCACTATATCCGATATCCCAAGGACCCTGCAGTCACTATATCTGGTCTCCCCAGGACCCTGCAGTCACTATATCTGGTCTCCCCATGAGCCTGCAGTCACTATATCTGCTCTCCCTTGGATCCTGCAGTCACTATATCTGGTCTTCCCAGTACTATACATTCACAATATCTCATCTCCCCAGGATTCTGCAGTCACTATATCTGCTCTCCCCAGGACTCTGCAGTCACTATATCTGATCTCATAGGACTCTGCAAACACTATATTTGGTCTCCCCAGGAGACTGCAATCACTAGACCTGGTTTCCCACAGTACACAGAACATGGAAATGTAATCGTTTTAGTAATTATAAACTGCTAAATACCTTTTCTCATCAGCAGTATATATATATACTGCTGATGAGAAAAGGTATTTAGCAGATATATATATATATATATATATATATATATATATATATATATATATATATATATATATATGAGTGTCTGGCTAAAACTTGTAGGAGGAGTTTGTATTCTCCTATGAGGCTGCAGGTCCCCTGACCCTCTGTCTGGACAGTGCTGATTGGCCTTGTGCTGATCACATGCACTCTCCCAAGAAAAACAAAAAAAAACTCTCTAGTAATACACACCAAACTGAGCATGAGCAGCTTGTCCTCAATACTCTATTCTATCAGTAGATGGATTGTGCTGGAATAATATGAGAAGGATTTATCCTGCTGGCACATATTACAGTTGTGTTTAAATTAAAAGTTAAGCATATGCAGCGCTAGAAGCATCAAATTATAAAATAAGAATCCATAGTGTTAAAACAGAGTTCCTTGTTTAGGGGAAATACTGGAACCACCCACGGTGCAGACAGAGGTGAACATGAGATTATCCTCCACTGAACATCAACACACCGGGCCTCTTCCCAAAGGAAGTGGACCACTGAATTACAGGTGGTCAAACACGCATGATATATCCACAGCGCCACGGAACCAATTCAATTGGATCATAGAAGGCTGGATCTTGTAGTCCCACTCAATGGTAATTCAAAGGTACATGCATAGGATAGAAGAAAGCAACTCCTCATGGTGTAGTATTTAAAACCAAGGTAAATTTATTTCTTACAAAAAGCCAGGGCACTCACATTTTGAGAAAAAAAAAAACAGGCATATCAAAAGCTGCAATTCGTCATGGATAGCAGATGTTTCCAACCACAAATATGGCCGCAGTCGGCACGTTACAGTGTCGTGACGTCAGAGCTCCACCCTACGTGGCATTTCATCCAAATAGGAACGTCGTCAGTCGTGTTACATTAACACAGTGATTTCCTATAATCCTCAACTCCATCTAGTGGCCATAATGCAGTATTTGTCCCATAATTCCTCAAAAGAATAAAAATGGGGAAAAAAAAAAAAGCACATTATGGCCATGTCACGGTAACCGCACAGACATGGCGACTTGCTAACCAGGATGTGGTTCTGTGACTGGGAGGGGGGGGGGGGGTGTAGTATGGGGGAATTTATACTGAGCAAGTAAGACTGGCTGTGATACATTTTCACAGCCCTCACCACCTCTGGCCACCACTAGAGGGAGACTCTACTCCAATCCAGCTGGCTGACCACATGCAGGGAGTCTAGCACTTAGCACACACTTCTAGGGTTCCTCCAGCTATCCTACAAGCCCGAGGCTCTAATTGGCTTGTAAAAGGTTGTCCACTGAGCCCAAACCCTCCCGCTTGTGATATTAGCAAATCGAAATTCGCCATCGGTTTCCCCTGGCTTCTCGTCCTGGCCAATCAGGGCAGGAGGCTGAAGATTTGGAACCTGGAAAGAAGACCATGGGGTTAATGTGGAAGCCATGGATAGCCAGGTTCCAAATTCATTATTTAACATAAATAAACTGAACATAAATTAACTGAAATAATAAAAAAGACTAAAATAGACTCCACTCTAATTCATCCCAAAGGTGTTCTATGGGGTTGAGGTCGGGACTCTGTGCAGGCCAGTCAAGTTCCTCCACCCCAAACTCGCTCATCCATGTCTTTATGGACCTTGCTTTGTGCACTGGTGCGCAGTCATGTTGGAACAGGAAGGGTCCATCCCCAAACTGTTCCCACAATGTTGGGAGGATGAAATTGTCTAAAATGTCTTGGTATGCTGACGTCCTAAGAGTTCCCTTCACTGGAACTAAGGGGCCAAGCCCAACCCCTGAAAAACAATCCCACACCATAATCCCCCCTCCACCAAATGATTTGGACCAGTGCACAAAGCAAGGTCCATAAAGACATGGATGAGCGAGTTTGGGGTGGAGGAACTTGACTGGCCTACACAGAGTCCTGACCTCAACCTGACAGAACACCTATGGGAGGAATTAGAGCGGAGACTGCGAGCCAGGCCTTCTCGTCCAATACTTCAATGTAACCATACACTATATTACCAAAAGTATTGGGACACCTGCCTTTACATGCACATAAACTTTAATGGCATCCGTCTTAGTGGGTAGGGTTCAATATGGAGTTGGCCCACCCTTTGCAGCTATACCAGCTTCAACTCTTCTCCAACATCAGTGCCTGACCTCACAAATGCGCTTCTGGAAGAATGGTGAAACATTCCCATAGACACACTCCTAAACCTTGTGAACAGCCTTCCCAGAAGAGTTGAAGCTGTTATAGTTGTAAAGGGCGGAGCCAACTCAATATTAAATCCTACGGACTAAGACTGGGATGCCATTAAAGTTGTGTGTGTAAAGGCAGGTGTCCCAATACTTTTGGTAATATAGTGTATGTCTATGACTGATGACTGAATACTGGGAATAATGTATCTTTAATAACACAAAATTACACTATATTTACAATTATATACTTCTACAGATCACATCTCAGCTATTGGCAAAATTACCCGACTCTTCTATTACAGGCCACTAAAAGGAACTTATAAAACAAAAAAGACCTGCGCTGGCAACTCACCAAGTGGATGATTTTAGAAAAAACAGAATATATATATACCATATGAAATTGCACAAATACACATTTAGTGAAAGTATTAAATGAAAATGTACACAGATGCCGTGTACAAAAACACTGCCAAACTATGTGACTAAAGGAATGTTGATAAAAATAAATAATAAAATCTAAATGGATTCGTCCAAAAGCGCACTCTTGGATGCTAAGCGACCAAGAGTCACTAGACTAATAAATAATCCCATATATTCGTGAGTGACAATAAAGTGAACCTCTAAATAGTGAAACCACCAAAAATATAGATCGAAAGATCATAAATAACAGAAAGTCTGTTGGATTGAAAAGTCCTTTCACAGAAGAACAATCTGCAGACTTCAAACTTTCTCATTCATATGATAGGTATAGATAGCAGACAAGGCTGATGCCGGTATTGCTTGAGAGGAGACTTTTTGGAATCACAAACCTCGCGTTCCACCAAAAGGAGAAGAGAAAACACATAGCATAAAACCTATGACACCGTGAGATCACCTGCGCATAAAAGCGCTACTCACGGAACCGATGTGCAGAGCAGGCATTCAGATATTTTCGTTGGTGTTCGCTGCTGAACGGCGTGCGTTCCACCAACTCCAGGAAGTGATGTCACTGGTTCTCGGGTTTACAAGCGTGGGCAGGATGTTGCGTCGACGCGTTTCGCCCCTCCCCCAGGGCGTTATCAAAGACTGGGGGAGGGGCGAAACGCGTCGACGCAACATCCTGCCCACGCTTGTAAACCCGAGAACCAGTGACATCACTTCCTGGAGTTGGTGGAACGCACGCCGTTCAGCAGCGAACACCAACGAAAATATCTGAATGCCTGCTCTGCACATCGGTTCCGTGAGTAGCGCTTTTATGCGCAGGTGATCTCACGGTGTCATAGGTTTTATGCTATGTGTTTTCTCTTCTCCTTTTGGTGGAACGCGAGGTTTGTGATTCCAAAAAGTCTCCTCTCAAGCAATACCGGCATCAGCCTTGTCTGCTATCTATACCTATCATATGAATGAGAAAGTTTGAAGTCTGCAGATTGTTCTTCTGTGAAAGGACTTTTCAATCCAACAGACTTTCTGTTATTTATGATCTTTCGATCTATATTTTTGGTGGTTTCACTATTTAGAGGTTCACTTTATTGTCACTCACGAATATATGGGATTATTTATTAGTCTAGTGACTCTTGGTCGCTTAGCATCCAAGAGTGCGCTTTTGGACGAATCCATTTAGATTTTATTTATTTTTATCAACATTCCTTTAGTCACATAGTTTGGCAGTGTTTTTGTACACGGCATCTGTGTACATTTTCATTTAATACTTTCACTAAATGTGTATTTGTGCAATTTCATATGGTATATATATATTCTGTTTTTTCTAAAATCATCCACTTGGTGAGTTGCCAGCGCAGGTCTTTTTTGTTTTATATATTACTAAAGTGTTAGCACTTTTGTACCTAGCAGCTGCAACACGTGAGGTAGTTTTTTATATCAATTTTGTTTATATAATTTATTTATTTGCGAGCGCTGTTTTTCATCCATTTATGTTTCACTAAAAGGAACTGACAATTATAGGAGATCACCATTTGCCACGGTTGGGCATATGCTCGTCACATTTGATGAACCACAAAATGTACTCAGCCAATGAGAGGTAACGACTCCATTTTTTTTTTCTCCTGCTATCAATGGCCAACACGGTACAACACTTCATTCGTGTCTGTTTCTTACATGATGAAGATCAGCCATGGAGTATATCTGAGGTGTATATCAGGGTGTGCTTCTTCCCCACATGTCCAGCAACATTCATATACAAGACATTTCCCGCACTCACTAATACACCTCGAGGGTTGTGTGGGACCCCTGATGTACAGGAAGACAGGACAGGACTTCAGTGAGGAACAATTCCCTCACTCAGGACAGGAAAGTGGCTTCTCCCTCGTGTGAGTCCTCTGATGTCTGGAAAGATTGGACTTCAGTGTAAAACATTTCCCGCACTCAGGACAGGAAAATGGCTTCTCCGCCTTGTGAGACTTCAGATGTGTAGCAAGAAATGAATTTCTTTCAAAACATTTCCCACACTCAGAACAGCAATACGGCTTCTCCCCAGTGTGCAATTTCTGATGTCTGTGAAGATTGGACTTCTGTGAAAAACATTTCCCGCACTCAGGACAGGAAAATCGCTTCTCCGTCGTGTGAGATTTCAGATGTGTGACAAGAGCTGATTCTTTTAGAAAACATTTCCCACACTCAGAACAGAAAGCCTCGTGAGTCCTTTGATGTGCGTTAAGATGTGACTTCTGTGAAAAGCCTTTTCCGCATTTAGGACAGGAAAACGGCTTTTCTCCAATGTGAGTTCTTTGATGTGTGACAAGAACTGATTTCTGTGCAAAACATTTTCCACACTCAGGACAGGAATACGGCTTCTCCCCCGTGTGCAATTTCTGATGTGTGGAAAGATTGGACTTCATTGAAAAACATTTTCCACACTCAGCACAGGAATATGGCTTCTCCCCCGTGTGCAATCTCTGATGTGCTGAAACATGGCCCTTCTGAAAAAAACGTTTCCCGCACTCAGGACAGGAATACGGCTTCTCACCTGTGTGAAATCTTTTATGCTTCTTAAGATTGCCTTTTAACTTGAAACACTTCCCGCACTCAGCACAGGAAAACGGCTTATCTGTTGGAAGGACGACACCATCCCTCACAGTTTGAGGTTCCTCAGGATAAGAGAAGTTTGATGGTCTGGCACCGTCCCTCACAGTCTGAGGCTCCTCAGGATAAGAGGAATACGATGGTCCGGCACCGTCCTTCACAGTCTGAGGTTCCTCAGGATACAGATTTTTTACAATGTGAGATCTTTGATGTTCGGAAAGATCGGACTTCCGTGAAAAGCATTCCCCGCACTCAGGACAGGAATACGGCTTTCCTCCAGTGTGAGATCTTTGATGTGCGTTAAGACTTGAAAACCGTGCAAAACATTTTCCACATTTAGGACAGGGATACGGCTTCTCCCCCGTGTGAGATCTTTGATGTGCAATAAGAACTGCTTTCTGTGCAAAAGATCTTCCACAATCAGGACAGCCAAATGGCTTCTCCCCTGTGTGAGATCTTTGATGTATGATGAGAACTGCTTTCTGTGCAAAAGATCTTCCACAATCAGGACAGCAATATGGCTTCTCCCCTGTGTGAGATCTCCGATGTACGATATGATTTGAAAGGTTTATAAAACGTTTTCCGCACTCAGCACAGGAATACGGCTTCTCCCCCGTGTGAGATCTCTGATGTGTTAAAAGACTGGACTTCTGTGAAAAACATTTCCCGCACTCAGGACAGGAGAACGGCTTCTCTCCTGTGTGAGTTCTTCTATGCTTCTTAAGATTGCCTTTCAAATTGAAATATTTCCCACACTCAGGACAAGGAAAACCCTCATCTGATGGAAGGACGGCACTGTCCCTCACAGTCTGAGGTTCCTCAGAAAGAGAAGAATAGGATGGTCTGTCACCGTCCCTCACAGTCTGAGGTTCCTCAGAATAAGAGGAATACGATGGTCCGGCACTGTCCCTCACAGTCTGAGGTTCCTCAGAATAAGAGGAATATGATGGTCCAGCACCATCCCTCATAGTCTGAGGTTCCTCAGGATAAGAGGAATACGATGGTCCAGCACCATCCCCCACAGTCTGAGGTTCCTCAGCATAAGAGGAATACGATGGTCCACCAATGTCCCTCACAGTCTGAGGTTCCTCAGGATAAGAGGAATACGATGGTCCATCTACACCTTGTGGTGCCACACCTGAGGTAGCCGGGTTTTCTCCTGGACTATTTCGCTTATGAGATCTCCAATGTCTGATAAGAAGTGATTTCCGTGCAAAACATTTCCCGCACTTAGGACAGGAAAAAGGCTTTGTGTGAACACTCTGATGTGATAAAAGATGGGACTTCTGTGTAAAACGTTTCCCGCACTCAGGGCAGGAATACGGCTTCTCACCGGTGTGAGTTCTTCTATGTACATTAAGATAGCCTTTCCATTTGAAACACTTCCCGCAGTCAGGACAAGGAAACACATCATCTGCTGGATGGATGGCACTGTCCCTCACAGTCTGAGGTTCCTCAGGATAAGAGGAATACGTTGTTCCGGCATTGTCCCTCACAGTCTGCGGTTCCTCAGGATAAGAGGAATACGATGGTCCGGCACCGTCCCACACAGTCTGAGGTTCCTCAGGATAAGAGGAATACGATGGTCCAGCACCATCCCTCACAGTCTGAGGTTCCTCAGGATAAGAGGAATACGATGGTCCGGCACCGTCCCGCACAGTCTGAGGTTCCTCAGGATAAGAGGAATACGATGGTCCGGTACCGTCCCTCACAGTCTGAGGTTCCTCAGGATAAGAGGAATACGATGGTCCATCTACACTGTGTGGTGCCAGATGGACATCTGAGGTAGCTGGGTTTTCTCCTGGACTATTCTGCTTATGAGATCTCCAATGTTTGATAAGAAGTGATTTCTGTGCAAAACATTTACCACACTTAGGACAGGAAAAAGGCTTCTCTCCCGTGTGAGATCTCTGATGTATTAAAAGATGGGACTTCTGTGTAAAACGTTTCCCGCACTCAGGGCAGGAATACGGCTTCTCACCTGTGTGAGTTCTTCTATGTACATTAAGATTGCCTTTCCAATTGAAACACTTTCCGCACTCAGGACAAGGAAACACATCATCATCTGTTGGAAGGATGGCACTGGCCCTCACAGTCTGAGGTTCCTCAGGATAAGAGGAATACGATGGTCCATCTACACTGTGTGGTGCCGGATGGACATTTGAGGTAGTCGGGTTTTCTCCTGGACTATACTGTGTGATGTCCTCATCTTCTACTTTACAGTCTGGAGACAAAGTGAGACAATCCTCTGAAGTTTTCCTCATCTCCCGTCCATCTACTAAAATAGAAATACAAAGATTATTACTAGACATGAGCAGATTGGTTCCCCTAAACCAGGACTCCGCCCACATCAGGCAGCTTTGTCTCTGAGGATCTTACAATTCCCCCCTCAAGGTAACTAGTAAATGGGTCCTCTGATCTCCTACCAGTTCATTTCTTTATTCATGGACCTTAGTCAGAGAGTGAGGAAACTACGAGAACTGTCTTTTATAGGCTCAAGAGTCAAATGGTGAGCATATCACTCAATCATGTTTAAACAATCTTGACCTTTATGCTTCACAAATAGAGGATGTTACCATACCATGAATTCGTTCTAAGATGTTTTGTTTTCTTTGTAAATGTATAGATAACCACTCATCTTACCACCATTCCCTGAAGAAGAGGTCTCAACCAAATTTTAAACCTCGAAACGCGTCGGACCCGTGTGGGTTAGACTTCAGTCTGTATAGTTGATGTGGTGTTTTATGTTTACCATTGCCTCCTCACAAGCATATTGCTATTGTCCTCACCTTTTTTGTAGCATCCTCTAGTTCTAATTCAGCATCTATATGTTTTTTTGTTATGATCTTAATTTTTGATATTAAATAAATTATACATGTTTTTGATATATTGTTTGAAGACTTTTGCCTTATAAAGTCCCATCAGAGGAAAACCATGTTCTAGTATATAGTCTTATAAAAATGTGGGCAATTTGTCTTCTTCCACAAGGCCATCGTCACTATCCTCATTCGTCTTTCATAGGAGTGACAGTCATGAGGGGATTATAGGACGAGTGTCCCCATCCCCTCTATCACTCATTGCCATCTTCCCAACACAAGAAGTCCTGCACTTCCTTATTTAGTCTATGATTTAGTCATAATTAACAGCAGGGCTGAGCCGCACCAGAGGTCAGAGAGTGAGGATGGGGGGAGAACAACCAAGATGAAGACTGGACTGATCCTGAAGACCACCATCATTGGGTTATTGACTACTCCCTCATTATCACTTTCTGTTTATGGTTCTAAAGTTGGAGGATGTTATCACATTATTATCAACATGTAAAAGTCTGTGCTCCAATCACATCATCAGATATAAAATGTCCAACTGGTAGGAAATGGGTGTAACAAAAGAGAATACATATTATGTGTATATATAGCAGTGGGTAGAGGGGAGAGACCAGAAGTCAGGACTATGTAATGTACAACATAGAGTATATAGTGCAGGGGTCAGGAGTATGTAATGTACAACATAGAGTATATAGTGCAAGGTTCAGGAGTATGTAACATGCAATATATACTTACTGTATATAGTGTAATGGTCAGGAGTACTCATAATATTGGTATTCAATAATCAGTGGTGGATGAAATGTTTACTGGAAACAAGTTGCAGAGGTCCCACACCGCTGCCTCCCATCTCCTGAGACTGCACTCAGTGACTTGGGTCTGAGACTATACAGACATATCCCTCCACCCGGCACAGACAGCAAATAACAGAGCAAGTAACCCCGGGAGAATTGTTCTGTCAGATCTTGTCATACCTGGGTATGGGGCAGAAGACCCAAGGTACATACCTGCATCCCTGGGCTCCTTCTGAAGATTTGGTCTGTCAGAGAAGAGACACAGAGCGGACGTTTGCGTCAGCAGCTCCGGCCATCCGGCCACCCAGCCTGCCAGGACTCTTCCCTGGCCTCCCGAGCAGTATTGAACAGGGACCCCAGAGCAACGTGTGTTCCAGGAACAGGACCACCCCGGACCTCACACGCCTCTCCTCATCCCCCGCAGCCCCCAGCTCCCCCTTCGCGCCGTCTGCAGCCATCCGGACGCCACGACTCTAGCCGGCAGCCTCTCAGGACAGTGCCACAGGATAGACCGCGGCTCCGGCCTAGCCCCGGCCCAGGGCGGGACTGCTGCTACACCCACTCCCCAGCCTTGATCGGCAGGTCCGCGCACTTACCATCACCGGACTTAACTCACCTATCAGACGGGACCGTAGCCTCTCCGGGAAGCCAATAAGCAGCTAGACAGCCCGCGGCTCGGGCCTAGACGGCGGCCATCTTGGTGCACCCAGACGCGGCCTAGCACTCCACCGGCCACCCGGAACTCATCCCCGGACTTCCCCAGCTACATTGATCCGGGACCCGGGTCCCACTTCACCTCCAACTTAGCTCAGCTCCCCGGGGCACCATCCGCAGCTGCCGTCCGGTCCCCTCTTCTCTAGCCAGCTAAACACAGGGGACAGACCGTGGCTGCAGCCTAGCTCCAGCTGCGCCGGCCTACCTCCTCAGCTCATCCCCACTTCTGCTTCAGTGGGCCAGTGTGCCAGTACTGGTAAGTAGTGGCCTAGGTTTACCCTAGCGCCCTCTCCTTCCATTCCTCACAGACTCCCTACCCCCTATCACCCACTCTCTCTCTCTCTCCTCATCTCTGGCCCATCCCTGGTCAGGTAAGTACCTCGGGGCACCACCCCTTAGAAAATGATCCAGGGTCCTAGGTCCGATCACCTCCGGGGGTCAGGAAGGAATTTTTTCCTCGGCTGCAGCAATTGGCCAGCTCGGCTAGGAGTTTTTCGCATTTCTCTGGATCAACGGAAGGGCGGGTAGGTCAGCAGGGCCCCCCTCCAGCTCCAGCACCTGAACCATCGCACCATCAACAACACCACTCCCTCGGCGACACCCCTCAGGACCATCATCTTCGCAGCAACCTTATCGTCGTTACATCAGTAGCATCATCATAACAGCCTACCAACAGCAACTTTTGTTTCTCACCATGTGCATCTTCAAATACTCAGCGGACGCTCTCCACAGGCTAAAGAAATACCACCTCAATATTACCAACCACTATTCAAAAAATACTACGAAAAGAACAATTACTAAAAGGACCAACATACAATCAATCATCGAACAAAGGAAGACACCAATTCAACCACAACAATTAGCATGCGCCTTGATCAACACCAGATCTGGAGTCAAGCACAGACTAGAAGTCCATGACTTCATCACCCAAAACAACATAGATTGCCTCTTCATCACGGAAAGCTGGCTAACACCCGACTGTAATGCCATCCTAACTGAATTGGTGCCTGAGAACTACAGTATCCTAACTGAGCATAGAATAGGAAAAAAAAGGAGGAGGCCTAGCAGTGATCTTCAAATCCCACCTTACGCTCATTAAACCAACTCCACAGAACGTAGTGCCTTTCATGGAGACACTCACCCTACATCTTCAAACAACACCCCAAGACACCATTCACATACCACTATGCTAAAGACCACCAGGACCGAAGACTAAATCTCATTACACCTTTCACCGAATTAATTTCAATCCACACCCTGAAAACCAAAAACCTTCTGGTACTTGGGGACTTTAACCTCTGGGCAAACTCTACCCAAGACCCCATCGCCACCGCCTGCATCAACCAACTGGAAGAACTAGGTCTTCAGCAACTGATCAATGCTCCCACGCATGGTTCAGGACACAGTCTGGACCTCATCTTCAAGCAAAATATGGACATCAACATATCCGACAACAAACCACTACCATGGACGGACCACCATGCCATCAAATTCAAAATTGCCACCAACACCACCCTCCAAAAACCGAAACGCGCAATAACAACACACTAGACCAGATCTCAGAAGAAACTACACTCCGAACTCTTCAAAACCACATTATCAAACAAAATAGCAATGCTAAATTTAAACCACTCGACAGAACAAACACTAAACTCCTTTAACAAGGCATTACTACAAACAGCAGACTCAGTGGCTCCGAAACGTAGAACACTCAACCTCAAAAAAAACTCGGGATGGTTTAATGGCACTCTCACCCTACTCAAGCAAGAACGTAGAAGAGCTGAAAGAGCAAGGAGAAGAAATCATACAAAGGAAAACCACACAATCTACAAAGCGCTCACTAAGAAATATCACCAAACAACCTTCAAAGCAAAAAAAGAACATTTCTCAAACACCATCTCAACAGCCTTAAACCACCCTCTGGAATTTTTCAAAATAGTCTCTCAGGCTATGAACCCCACCTGCCTAGAGCCCCCAGCAAACGAAACTCAAGAATTCTGCAATGAGTTATCGGATTTTTTCATCGACAAAATCGACAACATTCGGAAAACAATTCAACAGAAGAAAACAACCAACCTCATTCAACCTAAGCAAAGAGAGGGAATCGATACGAACTTTGTACAATCACCGAATTTTTCACTGATCCCAATCACGACTGACACCACCAAAAACATCAGCAGAAGCCTCAGACAGCACATCACCAAATGACATCATTCCCACAAAACTCCTGAAAGAAAGTTCCGACATTTTGGCTCCTACTCTAACACATCTTATAAATCAGTCGTTCAAAGAAGCGATTGTTCCGATCGCCCTGAAGCAAGGCACCGTCAAACCCCTTCTTAAGAAACCTAACCTCGACCCTAAAGACCCTAACCACCGCAGACTGATACCAAGCCTTAACACCATCTCCAAGATCATGGAGAAAGCAGTAGTACAACAGCTACAACTCCACTTGGACACACACAAACTCTTGGACCCACTGCAATCAGGCTTCCGCCCAGGCCATGGCACAGAAACTGCACTTCTCAAAATATGGGACAACGCCATAGAAGCAGCAGATGACAGAAAATCATGTCTTCTGGTACTGCTGGACCTCAGCGCAGCGTTCGACACAGTGGACCACAATACCCTACTTGACCGCCTCACAGAAGTAACAGGAGTCACAAATTCAGATCTACCATAGTTCGCATCATTCTTAGGAAATCGTTCACAGACAGTGAAACTAGGAGCCTTCACCTCTAAAACCTGCGCAATCTCTTGTGGAGTCCCTCAAGGTTCACCTTTGTCACCCGTGGTCTTCAACATCTACATCCATCCACTCCTCAAAATCAGACCTCTGCTTTCATTCATACGCTGACGACACTCAACTCTACTTTCGCATCACCGGACAAAAAGACCAATATCAGCGACTAGAAAAATGCCTCTCACTGATAGACGACTGTATGACCACTAGCTCCCTCAAACTCAACAGATCCAAAACAGAGCTTCTGCTCCTCCACGCAAACCGTAATACAAAAACTAAGACCCCATGGACATCATCCACCATCCTTGGACAGACCATCTCCAAGCACCAAAGCCAAAAGTCTCGGAGTCATCTTTGACGCAGAGATGTCGATGGATGAACAAATAGGTTCAGTAGTCATCGGCTGTCACCATCTTCTTCGCCTACTACATAGACTCATCCCGTTCATTCCAGAAGAGGACAAAGCAGCAGTCGGAACAATCATCAATTCCCGACTCGACTACGCAAACTCCCTCTACATAGGACTACCTAAATACCAGATTGCTCGCTTACAAGTTATCCAAAACACGGCAGCAAGACTAGTAACGGAAATAAAACCCTGGGAATCCATCTCCGCATCCCTGAGGACCCTATGCTGGCTAACCGTAAAGGATCGGATCACATTCAAGACCCTCTGCCTACACACCTAATCGCAGTCTACGATCAACGAACCAAAACCTCCTCCTCATTCCCAAGTCCAGGTACAAATCAAAGGGAGAACGAAGATTCACAGTCCAAGGACCACTGCTATGGAATGCTCTACCCACTAACATCAGCATGGAAGAAAACCATCGGGCCTTCAGAAAAAAACTCAAGACTCACCTCTTCTAAGAAGCAGGACAACTCAGGACGGATCAAGCGCCTTGAAGCGATTCAGTTCGCATTTGTAGCGCTATACAAATTCTTCATTCATGCATTCATTCATACCCCAGGTGTCTAGGCCTAGTAACGCCTATGCTGAAATACAACATTTTGCTGCCAGCTGAACCCCAGAATCTCCATAAATCAAGGCTAGATACGTCGGAAGGCTGGCCGCAGGCCAGCCTGAATTTGTGGGAGGAGTCTGGGACTGTATAGCCCTCCTCCACGGCCAGGTTCAGCATCGGCTTGTGTTTCCGGGCCAGTCTACGTCATTTCCTGTGGAGCCACTTCCGTTTTTTTCGTTCAGGGTATCTCCGTGCATCGCGGCACCTTGTGGCTTCGTTCCTCTGTTTAGTGGGTGGAAGGTAGGTGGGGGGGGCACCCTGACGGCTCGGGGGGTGCTGGGGCGGATGACGCACGACCAGATGCTGCACCCACGTGTCTTTAGGTCTGATCATCAGGGAAGGGGTTGGATGGCCGATATGAATCTTTCTTAAAATGTTTGTTGTTTTTCGTCTTAGATACAAACATGTCACACGTGCCTGAAAGCAATGAGTTCGCATTCATTCCTCCATCCCTTACTGGGGGTTGGGAGCACGGCAGCACCCCGTCATTAGGGAGTTGGAATGTGCCCAGGCTCACGGCGTAGGGGCATTTCTTTTCCGGCTACGGCCAGGAAAGCGGAACTTTTTAGGTTATTGTTCCCTAGTCCGGCGCAGCCACTCCCTTCTACCAGTTTGAGTCAGGTGTCGGTGCACAATTCGCTTACGCAAATCCATGCCTTGTTAAATACACTTTCCACTTCCATGTCTCAGATGCAAGACAGAATGGAGGTGGTGGAAGCACATGCGGCCAGAGTGGTAGGTGTTACCTGTACCCCCAGCTCCAGTCCTTCCCAGTGCTCCCACAGGTAATGTTGCCATTTCCTTGCCCGTGGCAGCTTCATCTCCTTTAGCGACATTCCCGTCTGTATCTCCGGCTCATTTCATTCCTGCTAACTTAAAGAAAGACATATTGGAAGGGAAGGGCGTGAATCTGGCCTCCCTACTGATAGCTTCGCAAGATATGACGGAAAATAAGTCTCCTATGCTTGCGGTGAAGTGTCGGTTGTGCTGAAGACCAAATATCCCAGGCTCAACCGCAAGCTTAGTTCGGCGGAATTCGTGCTAGCATTCGGCATCCTCCGGGATACCATTTGTGCGGTCAGTCCAGACAGGAGGGTGGAGTTTGATTTGTATCTGCACAAAGTAGTGGATCTGGCGCACAAGTACGAAGGGTGCATTTTCTATGATTATCACCGGTCTTTCTCAGCCAAAGTGGCAGCCACTTGGGCTCAGTTCCAGGTGGTTATGTGTTGGAGCAATGTGGACATGAAACTTTTCTGCAGGCACTTTGCCAACCAGAAGTCCCCGGTTCGCAGCACTTGCAAGTCCTCTGCGCATACTTCCACTTGGTGTCCTATATTTGAGGCCCCGGGTCCATCAGGGGTTAGTAAGCAGGGGGCTGGTGTGTCCTCCACAGGACCTTCCGGGCAGGTGGACAAGTTGGGTAGGCCTATCCATTTTTTAGGCAAATCGCAGGTGTGCAACAATTTCAATCATTCTTGCTAGTTATAATCAGTGTAGGCTCCTGCGTGTTTGTTACAATTGCTTTCGGGCTCATCCCAAGTCTTCCTGTTTGGTCAAACCCTTTAGTTCAGCATGGCTAAGCCAAGTCAATGTTTCTGCTTTAGGGGTTTATCTAGAGGGTCACCCATCCCCTGATGTCAGGCAATTCCTGTTAGATGGTTTCACTCTTGGGTTCCACACAGGGTTGATCATGCTGCCTACCGAAACCTTTGAATGTCGGAATCTTTTGTCTGCAGACCACCATGCTTCGCTAGTAGACGACTTGTTGGAAATAGAGGTGGACAAAGGGTTTGTAATTGGGCCATTCAGGTCATCACCATTTGGCATGTGGAGGGTCAGCTTCATTGGTGTTGTGTGCTGAAAGTTTTCCAATAAACATCGTCTCATTTATGATTTGTCCGCACCTCATTTTTCACACATTGCGAGTCTCAATTCACTGATTCCCTCAGAGGAATTTTCGTTGAAATATTCTTCTGTGTGCCATACAGCTTATTCTTCAGTTGGGCAGGGGGGGCTTGGTTGTCCAAAGCTGACATTGCCGATACGTTCAAGTTACTGTCTATCAGTCCTGCGCTTTGGCAATGGCACGGCAGCATATGGCGGGGTTGTTACTACTTTGCCACCAAATTAACCTTTGGATCAAAGAGCAGTCCCTGTTTGTTCGACATTTTTTCCCAGGCTCTCCATTGGATCCAAGGTTGTCTTGGGGTGGTGCCCTACCTTGACGATTTTTTGCTCATAGAGGACTCTGGCCGGCCACCCAGGGTGTTTGCAGTGTCTCACGGAACTGTTTGCCGAATGAAATGTGCCACTGGCGCTTCACAAGGTGGAAGGTCCTGCCAATCATCAATTTTTTTAGGTATCACGCTTGATTCCGATCGCATGATTGCAAGTTTGCCCAAAGGCGAAGTTGGACAGAATTCGTATGACAATCCATGCATTCGTCAGGTCCCCAGTCTGCTCAAAGAGGGAGTTGCAGTCACTCTTGGGCATGCCAAATCACGCGATGAGGATCATTCCACAGGGTAGGGCATTTGTCTCCAGATTGTTGGCCCTTTTGCCCCTTTTTTCAGGATGTTGACGCGTGTGTCAGCTTTGAAGCAGACGCACGCGCTGACTTGGTCATGTGGGATCAGTTCCTGCGGGACTGGAATGGCATTTCGTTGCTCATTCCTCAGCCTACCAGCACATCACCACGGATTTGCAGCCATATGCGGGGCTGAATGGCTGGCTAGCCATTGGCCCCGGGAAGTTTTCCATTTGCCTAAGTTTGCGCAGACTTCAGTGTTGTTTGAAGTCTACCCAATTGTGGCGGCAGCTGTCACTTGGGGGCCAGACTGGGCAGGAAGTTCTGTCATTTTTTTTACTGACAATCTGGCCAACATCATCAGCAAAGGCAGGTCGGGGTCAATGGTCATCAACGTATCTTTATCCAGCAACGCGTTTAAAGCGTACTCCGCGGGTTGGATGAAATTTCACAGATTTTTGAGGCTTCATCCTTCTAGCTGTTCGTGGGACATCACGTTCGTGGCATTTGCCGTCTCTTGCCACAGAGAGTTGGCTTTGTCCGCTAGTACCATTAAGTTATATCTTCCAGGCGTACAGCACTTCAAGACCCTGCAAGACCCTTCTAGTCCATCAATTTTTGCTGCTCACCCTCTGAAGGCCTTGTTGAGGGGTATTCTGAAGTCACAGGGCCAAACGCAGGCTTCTAGACCGCCTGTTGCCGGCCAGATGGTCCGGGATATTTCGGATTTGCCGTCATCATCCCCTTTTGGTAGAGGTCCCAGTTTGGTGCTCAAGGCAGCCATATGCTTAAGTTTCTTTGGCTTCCTCAGACCAGGGCAGGTTTTGCGGGTCGGTCGTCTTGCACCTTTCATGTCCAAAGGCAGTCTCAGCAGGTGTGCTGATCACTTCGCCCTGCAGCTTAACAACAACAAAACTTAACAGGTGGGCCAGGGCTTCGTGGTCAAGTTTTACAGTACCAACAGCAGGTGGTGTCCACTCGAGGTACTTGACTCACTTTCTAGGTTTCTGGCCACATACCCGCTGGACAGCCCTTTGTTGCCATTTCCCTCAGATCCTCTAACTTCCAAACAGTTCATGGCTCATGTTAGGACCTGGATCGTGAAATTAGGTTTGAACTCAAAACTGTTTACCAGCCATTTCTTTAGGATCAGGGTGGCATCTACGGCTTCTAAACAGGGGGTGCCTCCTTTCATCATTAAGCATATGGGACGATGGAGGTCCTTCTGTTTTAGCAGGTGCATTCCAGAACCCCATACGGAGGTTATCAGGGCATTCGCCTCTTTGTTGGATTGATCTTTACCATCTTATAGGGTTGTCCCGATACCACTTTTTTAAGACCGAGTACAAGTACAGATACTTTTTTTCAAGTACTCGCCGATACCGATTACCGATACTTTTTTTTTTAATGTCATGTGACAGTTTAACTGATGGGCACTGATAGGTGGCACTGACTGATGGCTAGCACTGACTGATGGGCACTGATAGGTGGCACTGATAGACGGCACTGATAGACGGCACTTATGGGCACTAATAGGTGGCACTGACAGGTGGCTGGCACTGATAGATGGCACTTATGGGCACTGATAGGTGGCACTGACAGGTGGCTGGCACTGATAGACGGCACTTATGGGCACTGATAGGTGGCACCGACAAGTGGCTGGCTTTAATTATTGCAGGCTGACGTTCAGGCTGGAAATAAATTCTACTCAGTTTAACCCTCACTATGCTAATTTAGATGACTGGTAGACTAATGGGTGATTATTATTTATACTAGAGGATAATGTTATTCTGTTCTAATTTCCTCGTTTTTTCAGTTTTTATCTTATATTATTTTATTTCTCTCATCTGTCACTGTATATTTTTCATCAAATTGGTAGTTGAGTGCTGATATTATTACACTACAATTTAAAAAGTAAACTCAGCTTCAAGCTGTCACAGCGAGGTACAGGGCAGCAGACGACACGCCCCCTTCACACACGCCCCCTTGTAATGTGTCTTATTACACAGGCTGACTCCGCCCGCCCTCTCCGTCCATCAGCTGACTCCGCCCGCCCTGTCCGTCCATCAGCTGACTCCGCCCGCCCTGTCCGTCCATCAGCTGACTCCGCCCACCCTGCCCGTCCATCAGCTGACTCCGCCCACCCTCTCCGTCCATCAGCTGACTCCGCCCGCCCTGCCCGTCCATCAGCTGACTCCGCCCGCCCTCTCCGTCCATCAGCTGACTCTGCCCGCCCTGCCCGTCCATCAGCTGACTCCGCCCGCCCTCTCCGTCCATCAGATGACTCCGCCCACCCTCCCCATCCATCAGCTGACTCCGCCCGTCCTCTCCGTCCATTAGCTGACTCCGCCCGCCCTCTACGTCCACACGCTGACTTCGCCGATGCCTTATCCAACCAGGTATCGCATAAGGCATCGGGAGCATTTGTGCGAGTACAAGTACTCGCGCAAATGCTTGGTATCGGTCCCGATACCGATACTAGTATCGGTATCGGGACAACCCTACCATCTTATTTCCATTAAAAGCTTTCTGTTTCACACCTACTCATGTGTCTTTTGCCCTCTTTTCAGGTATACCGATCAGTCGGGCTGAGGCACACCGCAGGTCTTGGTGAGTTATTGCTTGTTGGTCCAGGAGGACTTTGACTACAAGTTGGAAGGCTGGCCGCAGGCCAGCCTGAATTTGTGGGAGGAGTCCGGGGCTATATAGCCCTCGTCCGCAGCCGAGTTCTGCGTCGGCCTGTGTTTCCGGGCTCCCACCGTCCCGGTTCCCACACATATTTCAGTCATACTTTGTTCAGTCATACTAACATTCTTTCATCCATACAGGGTATGCCCTCTTTTCAGGTATACCGACCAGTCAGCCCAATTCACACCGCAGGATTTGGTGAGTTATTGCTTTTCGGTCCAGGAGGACTCTGACTACAAATAAATTGTGTCTGCAGCACAGAGAAGGAAGATTATCTGAGAGAAATACAGGAATACAGGACGGGGAACACAGCTCAGGAAAGTGACCAGGGGATTACAGGCTGATATCACCCAGTCCCCGCCCTACTCTGGACCAATCAGTGAGCAGTATGGGTGGAGGAATGTATTTAGTGTTAATGACCCACCTGTGCTGATCTCTGTAGGAGTGTCCTCCTCTATAAATGTCCCCGTTATTCCATCCACCTCCATAGACTGCTGATCATCCCTCACATACGTCTCTTCTTCTGCTTCTGATTTAACCTCAAATTCTATATCGATTGGATCTCCACTCTAAATCAAGAAAATATCATCTGTAAAATATAAGCTTTAACTTGTGACATAACATAAGAAATACAGAATACTTTTTTGATCCCAAAGGAAAATTGGGAAATCCAAACATTATCTTCACCAGTCTAGTCGTTCCGTCCCACCAACCTTAAAACATTGAGGGATGGTGTGATCTTCCTGTGTGGAATCCCGGGAATACAGAGGACGGGGACATCTCTCTGGTGGGTTCCTGGTATTAGGTGGCTCCAACATATACTTGTGTCCTTCTGAAAACTCCTCCATCACTCCATACTCCTCATCCTCCTCTTTAAACTCTTCTTTAACAATAATATTATAATCCCCGAGGTTTCCACTCTGAATATATAATAAAACATTCAATGTAGCAAACAAGCTTGTGTATAAATCAGAACTATCAGTGATTGTTCCTCATCTACCTGATGATGGTGGGGGATGGTGTGATCTTCCTGTGTAGAATCCCGGGAATACAGAGGACGGGGACATCTCTCTGGTGGGTTTCTGTAGCTGGATGACTCCACCATGTTTTCCTGGTACAGATCTTTGTGTACTTCCTCCATTGCCCCATCCTCTTCGTTTATCTCTTCTTTAATTTCAACTTTAGGATCTCTCAGGTTTCCACTCTGAATATATAATAAAAATGACATAAATTGTAACAATGCAGATAATGTACAGATCCTAATGATACTATCAGTGATTGTTCCTCATCTACCTGATGATGGTGGGGGATGGTGTGACCTTCCTGTGTGGAATCCCGGGAATACAGAGGACGGGGACATCTCTCTGGAGGGTTCCTGGTATTAGGTGGCTCCATATACTTGTGTCCTTCTGAAAACTCCTCCATCACTCCATACTCCTCATCCTCCTCTTTAATCTCTTCTTTAACATCAATATTATCATCCCCGAGGTTTCCACTCTCAAAGATCTAATAAAACATTCATTGTAACAAACACTGTGTAATAATCAGAACTACCAATAATTGTTCCTCATCTACCTGATGATGGTGAGGGATGGTGTGATCTTCCTGTGTGGAATCCCGGGAATACAGAGGACGGGGACATCTCTCTGGTGGGTTTCTGGAGCTGGAAGACTCCACCATGGTGTCCTGGTCCAGATCTTTGTGTTCTTTTGGAATCTCAGACTCCGTCACTCCATCCTCATCATCCTCCTTATTTAGATCAACTTTAGACTCTCTCAGGTTTCCACTCTGAATATATAATAAAAATTACCTCAATGGTAACAATGCAGATAATGTACAGATCCTAATGATACTATCAGTGATTGTTCCTCATCTACCTGATGATGGTGGGGGATGGTGTGACCTTCCTGTGTGGAATCCCGGGAATACAGAGGACGGGGACATCTCTCTGGTGGGTTCCCATTACTGGATCCATCTGTAGGAAACACACACACTGACTGAATACATTGTTTCTATGTGTTTATCAGATGATGGGGGATCTAGGTGGAGCCTCCGTACTGCTCTCTCCTTTACAATAAAGTCTCCTCTTACCCGGTGATGTGAGGGGCGGCTGATTGTCCATCATGACGTCCTTGTAGAGATCCTTGTGTCCTTCTAAATACTCCCACTCCTCCATGGAGAAATAGACAGCGATATCCTGGCGCCTTATAGGAACCTGACACACACAATGATACAGTCACCATAAAGACACATGGATAGGGGAGAGCAGTTGCTGCACAAGTAGACAGTAGGGGGAGAGAAGTTGCTGCACGGGGAGGTAGTAGGGGGAGAGCAGTTACTGCACAAGGAGACAGTAGGGGGAGAGCAGTTACTGCACGGGGAGATAGTAGGGGGAGAGCAGTTACTGCACAAGGAGATAGTAGGGGGAGAGCAGTTACTGCACAAGGAGATAGTAGGGGGAGAGCAGTTGCTGTACAGGGAAATATTAGCGGGAGAGCAGTTGCTGTATGGGGAGACAGTAGGGGGAGAGCAGTTGCTGCACGGGGAGATAGTAGAGGGAGAGCAGTTGCTGCACGGGGAGATAGTAGAGGGAGAGCAGTTGCTGCACGAGGAGATAGTAGGGGGAGAGCAGTTGCTGTATGGGGAGACAGTAGGGGGAGAGCAGTTGCTGCAAGGGGAGATAGTAGAGGGAGAGCAGTTGCTGCAAGGGGAGATAGTAGAGGGAGAGCAGTTGCTGCACGGGGAGATAGTAGAGGGAGAGCAGTTGTTGTATGGGGAGACAGTAGGGGGAGAGCAGTTGCTGCACATGGAAACATAGAAAAGTGATGGCAGAAAAAGACATTAGTCCATCGAGTCCGCCTTTTTTTTTTTTTTTTACGTTAACTTTAATATGACTATAGATCTAAGTTTGTACCAAGCATGTTTGAAGCCATATACTGTTGACTGTCTCACTACCTCTGATGATTCCAATCATCAACTACCCTTTCAGTAAAATAATACTCTCTAAGATTCGTTTTGAACTTTCCTCCAGGTAGTTGGAGGTCATGTCCCCGTGTTCTGGAATTTGGTTTCATATTGAAAATCCTGCCCTCCTGAACCTTATTCACCCCCTTGAAGTATTTATAGGTTTCCGTCATGTCTCCCGTTTCCCTTCTTCCCTCCAAACTGGTCATATTAAAGTGGTTGTACACCTCGGTCATGAGACTCAAGCTACGCACATGTATCTGTAGTGTTTACTTGTCTCTCTTAAAAGATCTGAGTGTTGTTTCTCTCTGGTTCTCTGTTCCTCTAATATCTAAGAGTTAACCCTGAGTTTTCCTGACAAGTCAGATAAAATTTGTGGGGGGGGGGGGGGGAGAGATAAGCACACAGCATGTCTATTCAGAGTACAGCTCTCAGGTTCCTTCGTTCCTCTACCTATGTGGGGGGGTGTTGGGGGTCCCCTTCCTCCAATCAGCACTCACACAGTGTATAAGAGCTGTACACATGAGGAAGAAGGATTTTATCACAAATATGCCCTATTGAATGGTTGTAGACAAGAGAAGACAGCAGATAAACAAGTAAAACGTATGTAGAAGGATTTGTTTCATCTCTGTTTATCATCCAAGGCCAGTCACTTCACTGGGTATATGAGAAGGTTTACGACCACTTTAACTTCTTTAGTGATATAAAGATCTATATAGAGGAATCAGGACCTCCTTCCTCCTGCTGGTGATCCCTCTAGTGATATAAAGATCTATATAGAGGAATCAGGACCTCCTTCCTCCTGCTGGTGACCCCTCTAGTGATATAAAGATCTATATAGAGGAATCAGGACCTCCTTCCTCCTGCTGGTGATCCCTCTAGTGATATAAAGATCTATATAGAGGAATCAGGACCTCCTTCCTCCCTCTGGTGACCCCTCTAGTGATATAAAGATCTATATAGAGGAATCAGGACCTCCTTCCTCCTGCCGGTGACCCCTCTAGTGATATAAAGATCTATATAGAGGAATCAGGACCTCCTTCCTCCCTCTGGTGACCCCTCTAGTGATATAAAGATCTATATAGAGGAATCAGGACCTCCTTCCTCCTGCCGGTGACCCCTCTAGTGATATAAAGATCTATATAGAGGAATCAGGACCTCCTTCCTCCTGCTGGTGACCCCTCTAGTGATATAAAGATCTATATATAGAGGAATCAGGACCTCCTTCCTCCCTCTGGTGACCCCTCTAGTGATATAAAGATCATTATTATAGAGGAATCAGGACCTCCTTCCTCCCTCTGGTGATCCCTCTAGTGATATAAAGATCTATATAGAGGAATCAGGACCTCCTTCCTCCTGCTGGTGATCCCTACAGTAATATAAAGATCTATATAGAGCAGTGGTTCTAAACCTTTTTAGTGCCGTGACCCCTTGATAAAATTTCCCAAGTTGTGGGGACCCCTAACAGTAAAATTATTTTCATAGCGTGGGTTGTCAGCACCCACGGCAAGACAAGTAATTTACGCCCCTAACCCATGGACATTTAGGGCTCCCTGAGTCCCTTCTATTTGTACAGTATTAAAACCCCTTATAGTACATTTTAGGATGTTCCATTCTTTCTTTGTTCTCCTTTCTTTCCCTTTTATCTCTCTCTCTATCCTAATTTCAGGGTTTTTTCCCCCATCCCTCTCTCTAGCCGACTTTCTTGTTCTCTCTCTCCCTTTTTCTTTGTTCCTCCCCCTCTTTTCCTATCCCTTCCATGTATTCTCTATTTTTATTCCTTCTCTTACTCTTTGGTGGGGTGGGGGGAATGGGATGAGTGGCAGTGCTGGTGGGGGGGGGGGGGGGGGGGTGGGATCAGTGGCAGTGCTGGGGGGGGGGGGTTCTGATCAGCAGTGGGGACTTTTAATGGCAACTATAATCACAAGTAGTGTTACTCACTGTGTCTCCGGCTTCACTGTGTCTCCGACTTTGTCGTGTCTCGCAGCAGTGACACCTATGCCGAAATCAGGAGATAGGGTCTCCTCCAGCCCCTCCCACTTCTCATTCCTCACCAGTCAGCTCACCTCTAGTCTCTGCCTCCCCAGCCATGCCGTGAACTGAATGGCCGGCTACGAAACGGCCGAGTGGGCGGCCGCTGGCTCCAGGAACAACCCAGCTGGGCAGCCACAGGATCCAGGGACAGCCCTGCTGGGCGGCCACGAAAAGGCTTGGAGAGCGGTGCGGGCTTCAGGATCCGCCCAGGATTCGGTGACCCCTGGCAAATCATCATTCGACCCCCAGGTTGAGAACCACTGATCTATACAGAGGTATCGGGACCTCCTTCCTCCTGCTGGTGACCCCCTCTAGTGATATAAAGATCTATATAGAATAAGGACCTCCATCCTCCTGCCGGTGACTGCTCTAGTGATATAAAGATCTACAGTATATAGAGGGATCAGGACCTCCTTCCTCCCTCTGGTGACTCCTCTTGTGATATAGAGATCTATATAGAGAATCGGGACCTCCATCCTCCTGCCGGTGATCCCTCTAGTGATATAAAGATCTATATAGAACAGGGGGTCTCCAAACTTTTCAAACAAAGGGCCAGTTTACTGTCCTTCAGACTTTATATCAGTGGAAGAAATAGCGCCCCATCATTGGGAGGAAAAGTGCCCCGAGGGCCAGATAAAGGCTAGCAAAAGGCCACAGTTTGATATAGATATATGATATAGAGGGATCAGGACCTTCTTCCTCCGGCTGGTGACCCCTCTAGTGATATAAAGATCTATATAGAGGGATCAGGATCTCCTTCCTCCTGCTGGTGATCCCTCTAGTGATATAAAGATCTATATAGAGGAATCAGGACCTCCTTCCTCCTGCTGGTGATCCCTCTAGTGATATAAAGATCTATATAGAGGAATCAGGACCTCCTTCCTCCTGCTGGTGATCCCTCTAGTGATATAATGATCTATATAGAGAAATCTGGACCTCCTTCCTCCTGCTGGTGATCCCTCTAGTGATATAAAGATCTATATAGAACAGGGGTCTCCAAACTTTTCAAACAAAGGGCCAGTTTACTGTCCTTCAGACTTTATATCAGTGGAAGAAATAGCGCCCCACCATTGGGAGGAAAAGTGCCCAGAGGGCTAGATAAATGCTAGCAAAGGGCCGCAGTTTGGAGACCCCTGATATAGAGGAATCAGGACCTCCTTCCTCCTGCTGGTGACCCCTCTAGTGATATAAAGATCTATATAGAGGAATCAGGACCTCCTTCCTCCTGCTGGTGACCTCTCTAGTGATATAAAGATCTATATAGAGGAATCAGGACCTCCTTCCTCCTGCTGGTGATCCCTCTAGTGATATAAAGATCTATATAGAGGAATCTGGACCTCCTTCCTCCTGCCGGTGACCCCTCTAGTGATATAAAGATCTATATAGAGGAATCAGGACCTCCTTCCTCCTGCTGGTGATCCCTCTAGTGATATAAAGATCTATATAGAGGAATCAGGACCTCCTTCCTCCTGCTGGTGACCCCTCTAGTGATATAAAGATCTATATAGAGGAATCAGGACCTCCTTCCTCCTGCTGGTGATCCCTCTAGTGATATAAAGATCTATTTAGAGGAATCAGGACCTCCTTCCCCTTGCTGGTGATCCCTCTAGTGATATAAAGATCTATATAGAGGAATCGAGACCTCTTTCCTCCTGCCGGTGATCCCTCGTGCTCGTCTCTTCTGGGTTCACTCACCAGAGGGGAAATCCTAGAACTGATCATCTGCCACTCCATACACCATGCTGCTCCCGGGCTCACAGGAAGAGCAAAGGAGCCCGGGGTATATGGCAGAGGTATTCAGGTGCAGGGGAGGGGTTGGTATCAAAGAAGGGGTGTGGAAGTGCCAATTTCAGTACAACCCGAATCCAAATCTCATCCCTCATACAAGAGACTGGTATGGTGAGAAGGTGACACATCTCCAAAATAAAGAGAATGTGAGGCCCCGTAAGTGGTGGAATGTTCTGATCCTGAAGGGGTTGATCTAGGTTGTGTGTGTGTACCATCATCTGCTGGAGATAAAAGACGTCACAGTGACTATGGAGGAAGAGGACGGACATGACGGGGGGGGTTACTGGGTGTAAATAGAAAATAAGATCTTATTACCTCCTCTGCTGCCAATTTCTGCAAAGTCACCTTTGTACTTCGTACCTCAGGAATGTCCTGTCTGTTGCTGACATCACTTCCTGTCTTCCATAGAAACTTGCTGTCTCTATGGTAGAGTTGAGATCATCACCTTGTGGAGCTCAGTGGAACTGCAGCCCCGAGAAACGTCTCGTAGTGTGAACACGGCCTTGTGCTTATAGATGGGGTCATCTCCACTTCCACCAAGGGGGATAGCAATATATTACTGACTAGTCCAGCCTTTCTCAGCCAGGGTTCCCCCAAATGTTTCTAGAGGTTCCTTGAGCAATGAACAATTTCTGTCTCTCAGTAACAACTGACATCAATGATCTGTTAGGGGGGCGGTCTTCCCACTGATAATTTAAGAAAGTCCTTCTCCCACTGACCACTGATATAAAGGGGTTCTTCTCCCATTGGTCACCAATATTTAGAGACAAGTACACTGACCACTGATATAAGGGGCGTCCTTCTCCCATTGGTCACCAATGTAAGGAACCACTACACTGACCACTGATATAAGGGGGTCCTTCTTCTATTAATCACCAATATATCGGGAACAGTACATTGACCACTGATGTAAGGGGCGTCCTTCTCCCATTGGTCACCAATGTAAGGGACCACTACACTGATCGCTGATATAAAGGGTCCTTCTCCCATTGGTCACCAATATAAGGGACCATTACACTGACCACTGATATAAGGGGGTCCTTCTCCCATTGGTCACCAATATAAAGGGACCACTACACTGACCTCTGTGTTTCCCATGTTCAGCTAATCACCTGCAGGACTGGCACCAGCATGGCAGATGTTGCAATGTAGAGGGGAGGGAGATCAATGAACATCTGTTTTTATAGACTCTTGATGTCTCAATAAAGACAACCTGTCATGACAATATCCCATCATGTACGGGGGTTATTGGTTCCTTATGTGAAAGGAATAAAAGTTAAATGGGAAAAAGTGTTTAGCACCCTCTGGTGTGCTAGAATGTAAATAGGTTTGTAAGTGTAGGAAAATTTAGCCCCCCTGAGAGCCAGGCTTGAATTTGGGTCAGTAATACCGCCTCCCAGAGTGACTCGAGGAGGCTGGATGATTCAGAAAGCATCACCTCTGGTACCCCCCCCCCCCCCCGCTACTTACTGAAACCTTGGAGAAGCTTCCAGAAGAATGAGTGGGAGGTTATGAGGAGTGCTTGGATTATTTATGAGGGCCCTAGCCAATCCCCAGTAAAATGGGCTGGCGAGGGGCAGGCCACCTCCTAAATACTCACTGGTCCTGCAGTCGGGTAGAAGATGAAGATCAAGTGCTGAGGAGGCTGTCAGTGGCCCCTGATGGTGCCCCCTAGTCTCGGGCCTGGGGCTCAGATCCTGGAGGCATCCTCTTAAAACACACAGAGAAGTCCTGTCCTGGATGCATTAGAGCAGATGTCAGGACAGCAGGAGAGAGTCAGCACTTTTGGGAGATTTCCAGGAGAAGTCAGCCGGGTGGCTGGTGATTGTGACAGCCTGGGAGGACTGTGGAGAAGTAACTAGTGAAAGGGATAGCTGCAACCAGGTGCCTGAAGAGATGGTGCTGGGATCAGTAATCACGGGGATGTAAGCTGGACACTGGAGTTTTCTACACGACCAGATGGGCCCAGGGTCCCTGCCTGTAAAGGGCTTTTGCTCACAAATATGACTGTTGCCTCTTTTCTGAAGATGCAATGTGCCTGGCTGTGCAGGGTGAGGGATCCCATTTCACCAGCGGCTCCCTAGGGTGGTGTGCTACAACTGTAAAAATGTAAAATTACAGGGCGTGGTCTGGAGCGGCATAGCGTAGGCTGCTCTGACTGAAAGCTCTGCTCTAACGTTATCCTTTCACACCAATCCTGGGGTTCTCCTGCCCATTTTTTGCCCACCTTCCCTGTGCTTTGCTGTCCCACCTGCTGCATCACAATGTCACCCCCCAAGAAATCTTTGGGAGTCATTGGAAAGCTGGACAGATTTAGACATTAAGAGCGTGAGACGAGGGGGGGGGGGGATGGCAACGGTTCATTTTCCAAGTCTGACCATGCTGCCGGGACAATGTCAAGGTCCTAGAAGTGATCTCCACCTTTGAGAGTACACGAACTGCTAAGATCGAGGAAGTGAAAGTGGACATCTCGCTTATCCACCAGGATTTTCAGAAACTGCGAGAGCAGGTCTCGGAGACTGAATGGTGGATCAGCCACGTGGGGGAGGAACTTCCACCATTACAAGTCACCACCGAGCAGCTCCAACACCAGCTACACTCCCTTCTGCAGAAGAAGGACGACATGGAGAACAGGCTTCGGTGCTGCAACCCCCGCTTCATGGGCCTGCCTGAGGGCATCCTATACTCCATCCTTCTTGGAAAACCTGCTCACCGCCGCCTATGGCAAGGATGCTTTTTCAGCATAATTTGTAGTTGAGCGAGTCCATCGTCTGGCTGCAAGACCCCTGCCTAGCAGTGCTCCTCTGCACATGTTGATTGTCTAGTCTATAAACCTCCGGGACCGAGACGTTATCCTCAGGCTTACCTGCTAGAAGAGTAATATTCCTTTCACGAATGTCAAAGTGGCAGTGTATCCCGACTTTTCCACAGAGGTACAATGACAACGGGCTAAATTTACCAAGGCCAAATGCCAGCTTTGGATCAAGCACCCATCTTACGACATGCTCTATCCCGCTAGATTACGCATAGCGGGGATGAGAGGATACTTTTTTTAAAGATCCTAAATCCTTTATTGAATGGCTGGAATGACGGGACAATGCAGGCCCTGCACCAACCTGAAGTTTGCATCCCCCACTTCACAATCCATGGCTCTCATTCACATCCGCAGTGCTGGATTCTTCCTGGATTCCCTCATAGCAGATCTTCAATCTACAATGACTTGTAAGTTTATCCCCTCCATCCTTTCCCATCTCCCCGCAACTGCCTGTATTGATAATTCTATGCACTTCTTCTTGAGGCCAGGACTTAGTCAAGTTCTTCTGCCCCAAACTGGCTCATCCATGTTTTGGTGGAGGAGGGATTATGGTGTGGGGGGTTGTCTTTCAGGGGTTGAGCTTGGCCCCCTATTTCCATGGAAGGGAACTCTTACGGCGTCAGCATACCAAGACATTTTCGACAATTTCAGGCCCCCAACTTTGTGGGAACAGTTTGGGGACGGCCCCTTCCTGCTCCAACATGACTGCCCACCAGTGCACAAAGCAAGGTCCATAAAGACACGGATGAGCGAGTTTGGGGTGGAGGAACTTGACTGGCCTGCACAGAGTCCTGACCTCAACTTGATAGAACACCTTTGCGGTGAATTAGAGCAGAGACTGCGGGCCAGGCCTTCTCGTCCAACATCCGTGCCTGACCTCACAAATGTGCTTCTGGAAGAATGGTCAAACATTCCCATAGAGACCCTCCTAAACCTTGTGGACGGCCTTCCCAGAAGAGTTGAAGCTGTTATAGCTGCAAAGGGTGGGCCAACTCAATATTGAACCGTACGGACTAAGACTGGGATGTCATTAAAGTTCATTTGTGTGTAAAATGCATGTCTCCCCTTTCCCTCCATACTGTACATATTAAAGTGGTTGTACACATCGGTCACGAAATATAGAGGAATCAGGACCTACTTCCTCCTGTTGGTGACCCCTCTAGTGATATAAAGATCTATAGAGGAATCAGGACCTCCTTCCTGTGGGGGGGAGGGGTTGATATCATCAAAGAAGGGGTGTGGAAGTGCCAATTTCAGTACAACCCAAATCCAAATCTCATCCCTCATACAAAAGACTGATAAAATGACAAGGTGACACATCTCTAATATGAAGAGAATGTTCCGGTCCTGTAAGTGGGGAAATGTTCTGCCCCTGAAGGGGTTAATCTAGGTTTCCACACTATATATGTGTGTATCATCATCTGCTGGAGATAAAAGACGTCACAGTGACTATGGAGGAAGAGGACGGAACATGACGGGGGGGTTACTGGGTGTAAATAGAAAATAAGATCTTATTATCTCCTCTGCTGCCAATTTGCAACGTCTCCTCTCTACTTCTTACCTCAGAAACTTTCCAACTGTAGCTGACATCACTTCCTGTCTTCCAAAAGGAGACTTCCTGTCTCTATGGTAGAAGTGAGATCACCACCTTGTGGAGCTCAGAGGAACTGCAGCCCCGAGAAACGTCTCATCTTGTGTACAGTACGCCAGTGTTTATCAACATTTTACGGTGAAGTATCCCTATAGGTAGGTTTGCCTCATCCTTTTAAACCCGAACACATACGGATTACACGGGTTCTGTGGCTGATTAAGGTTGTAAATAAACGCACTTGGTGCCTTATCTGCATTAAATTAGCCTCAAAATCCGTGCAATTAATATGTGTTCAGGTTTAAAGGGATGAGGTGGCGACCCTACCTGCAGGTCTAAAAAAAAGTTCCTAAATACACCTAAGTAATTTCTATTGTTTGGGTGTCATGGTTTGTGTGTAATGCCAGTATGTGTTTGTGATGGGTTTTGTATGTGTGCAATATCATTCTATGTGCACGTTGCAATGACAGTGACCCATCTAGTAATATAAAGATCTATATAGAGGAATCAGGACCTCCTTCCTCTGCTGGTGATCCCTCTAGTGATATAAAGATCTATATAGAGGAATCAGGACCTCCTTCCTCCTGCTGGTGATCCCTCTAGTGATATAAAGATCTATATAGAGGAATCAGGACCTCCTTCCTCCTGCTGGTGACCCCTCTAGTGATATAAAGATCTATATAGAGGAATCAGGACCTCCTTCCTCTGCTGGTGATCCCTCTAGTGATATAAAGATCTATATAGAGGAATCAGGACCTCCTTCCTCCTGCTGGTGATCCCTCTAGTGATATAAAGATCTATATAGAGGAATCAGGACCTCCTTCCTCTGCTGGTGATCCCTCTAGTGATATAAAGATCTATATAGAGGAATCAGGACCTCCTTCCTCTGCTGGTGATCCCTCTAGTGATATAAAGATCTATATAGAGGAATCAGGACCTCCTTCCTCCTGCTGGTGATCCCTCTAGTGATATAAAGATCTATATAGAGGAATCAGGACCTCCTTCCTCTGCTGGTGATCCCTCTAGTGATATAAAGATCTATATAGAGGAATCAGGACCTCCTTCCTCTGCTGGTGATCCCTCTAGTGATATAAAGATCTATATAGAGGAATCAGGACCTCCTTCCTCTGCTGGTGATCCCTCTAGTGATATAAAGATCTATATAGAGGAATCAGGACCTCCTTCCTCCTGCTGGTGATCCCTCTAGTGATATAAAGATCTATATAGAGGAATCAGGACCTCCTTCCTCCTGCTGGTGACCCCTCTAGTGATATAAAGATCTATATAGAGGAATCAGGACCTCCTTCCTCTGCTGGTGATCCCTCTAGTGATATAAAGATCTATATAGAGGAATCAGGACCTCCTTCCTCCTGCTGGTGATCCCTCTAGTGATATAAAGATCTATATAGAGGAATCAGGACCTCCTTCCTCTGCTGGTGATCCCTCTAGTGATATAAAGATCTATATAGAGGAATCAGGACCTCCTTCCTCTGCTGGTGATCCCTCTAGTGATATAAAGATCTATATAGAGGAATCAGGACCTCCTTCCTCCTGCTGGTGATCCCTCTAGTGATATAAAGATCTATATAGAGGAATCAGGACCTCCTTCCTCTGCTGGTGATCCCTCTAGTGATATAAAGATCTATATAGAGGAATCAGGACCTCCTTCCTCTGCTGGTGATCCCTCTAGTGATATAAAGATCTATATAGAGGAATCAGGACCTCCTTCCTCCTTCCGGTGACCCCTCTAGTGATATAAAGATCTATATAGAGGAATCAGGACCTCCTTCCTCCTGCTGGTGACCCCTCTAGTGATATAAAGATCTATATAGAGGAATCAGGACCTCCTTCCTCCTGCTGGTGACCCCTCTAGTGATATAAAGATCTATATAGGGGAATCAGGACCTCCTTCCTCCCGCTGGTGACCCCTCTAGTGATATAAAGATCTATATAGAGGAATCAGGACCTCCTTCCTCCTGCTGGTGACCCCTCTAGTGATATAAAGATCTATATAGAGGAATCAGGACCTCCTTCCTCTGCTGGTGATCCCTCTAGTGATATAAAGATCTATATAGAGGAATCAGGACCTCCTTCCTCTGCTGGTGATCCCTCTAGTGATATAAAGATCTATATAGAGGAATCAGGACCTCCTTCCTCCTTCCGGTGACCCCTCTAGTGATATAAAGATCTATATAGAGGAATCAGGACCTCCTTCCTCCTGCTGGTGACCCCTCTAGTGATATAAAGATCTATATAGAGGAATCAGGACCTCCTTCCTCCTTCTGGTGACCCCTCTAGTGATATAAAGATCTATATAGAGGAATCTGGACCTCCTTCCTCCTGCTGATGACCCCTCTAGTGATATAAAGATCTATATAGAGGAATCAGGACCTCCTTCCTCCTTCTGGTGACCCCTCTAGTGATATAAAGATCTATATAGAGGAATCAGGACCTCCTTCCTCGTGCTGGTGATCCCTCTAGTGATATAAAGATCTATATAGAGGAATCAGGACCTCCTTCCTCCCCCTGGTGATCCCTCTAGTGATATAAAGATCTATATAGAGGAATCAGGACCTCCTTCCTCCTTCTGGTGACCCCTCTAGTGATATAAAGATCTATATAGAGGAATCAGGACCTCCTTCCTCGTGCTGGTGATCCCTCTAGTGATATAAAGATCTATATAGAGGAATCAGGACCTCCTTCCTCGTGCTGGTGATCCCTCTAGTGATATAAAGATCTATATAGAGGAATCAGGACCTCCTTCCGGTGATCCCTCTAGTGATATACAGATCTATATAGAGGAATCAGGACCTCCTTCCTCCTGCTGGTGACCCCTCTAGTGATATAAAGATCTATATAGAGGAATCAGGACCTCCTTCCTCCTGCTGGTGATCCCTCTAGTGATATACAGATCTATATAGAGGAATCAGGACCTCCTTCCTCCTGCTGGTGACCCCTCTAGTGATATAAAGATCTATATAGAGGAATCAGGACCTCCTTCCTCCTGCTGGTGACCTCTCTAGTGATATAAAGATCTATATAGAGGAATCAGGACCTCCTTCCTCCTGCTGGTGACCCCTCTAGTGATATAAAGATCTATATAGAGGAATCAGGACCTCCTTCCTCCTGCTGGTGATCCCTCTAGTGATATAAAGATCTATATAGATGAATCAGGATTGTCACCTCATCCCTTTAAACCTGAACATATATTAATTACACGGGTTCTGTGGCTGATTAAGGTGATAATTAAACTCACTTGGTGTCTTATCTGCATTCAATTAGCCTGAAAATCTGTGTAATTCATTTGTGTTCGGGTTTAAAGGGATGAGGTGACAATCCTACCTGCAGGTCTAAAAAAATTTCCTATAAGTACACCTGTTTCGAGAAAGTAATTTCTATTGTTTGGGTGTCATGGTGTGTGTGTGATGTCTGTGTGTGTTTGTGATGGTTTTGTATGTGTGCAATATCATTGTATGTGCATGCTGCAATGACAGATACACACACATATATACTGATGAGGCTGCACTGATGGGCACTGATAGGCAGCATTGATAGGTGGAACTGATAGGCGGCACTGATGGGCAATGATGAGGCTGCACTGAGAGGGGGAACCAATGAGGCAGCACTGATAGGGCACTGATATGAGGCCCTGAAAGCCAGCACTGATGAGGCACTGATATGAGGCCTCTATAGGAGACACTGATAGGAGGCACTGATGGCTGGCACTGATAGGAGTCACTCACTGATGAGGCTGCACTGATATGAGGCATTGATAGGAGGCACTGATAGGAGTCACTGATGAGGCTGCACTAATATGAGGCACTGATATGAGGCATTGATAGGAGGCACCGATTGCTGGCACTGATAGGAGGCACTGGTGACTGGCACTGATAGGAGGCACTGATGGCTGGCACTGATAGGAGGCACTGGTGGCTGGCAATGATAGGAGGCATTGATGGCTGGCACTAATAGGAGGCACTGATGGCTGGCACTAATAGGAGGCACTGATGGCTGGCACTGATAGGAGGCATTGATGGCTGGCACTGATTGGAGGCACTGATGGTTGGCACTGATAGGAGGCATTGATGGCTGGCACTGATTGGAGGCACTGATGGTTGGCACTAATAGGAGGCACTGATGGCTGGCACTGATAGGAGGCATTGATGGCTGGCACTGATTGGAGGCACTGATGGTTGGCACTGATAGGAGACACTGATAGCTGGCTGGCACTGATAGGTTCCTGAGCAGACACGGGGACATGGGAAGTGACAGGCAGGACTCACATTACTCTTTTTCCTGTATGTGCAGGATTGCACAGTGGAGAGGAGATCAAGGGGCCGCAGCCGGCATCATCCTGACACGTTCTTCGTACATGGCACGAGATCCGAGGGGGAGGGGCCAGGAGATGGGAGGATGTGGGGCCACCTACTGACACTAATCTTCCGGGCAGCGCAATGGACTCAATTGAAATGCCAGGACCTGCCGGCCTGACACCACCCGACCCCCCCCCCCTCTTCAATGTGTGGCAAATGGGGAGAATTGCCCCCCTCGTTGGTATATGCCACAGTGCCACGCTACAGCTGTGTGCGGGAGGTGGCTGTGCGAGGCGTGGCTCAGGAGACACTGGTCGTACCCCCTGGCCATGTTGCACGTACCCCCAGGGGTACGCGTACCACGGGTTGTGCTGTGTGTACAGTATATGCACTGTATATCCTTATAGATGGGGTCATTTCCACTCCCACCAAGGGGGAAAGAAATAGATTACTGCCTAGTCCAGCCTTTCTCAGCCAGGGTTCCTCCAAAGGTTTCTAAGGCTTCCTTGAGCAATGAATAATTTCTGTCTATCAGTAATGACTCCACAGATGCTGCTGGGCAAAGCTCAGTGAAGTTTGGCCCTGATACCAGCTCTTCTGCTGGAGGCTCACCAGGTTGTTCTTCCTCAGCAGAACAGTCTATCACATCCCCAATCTCTGGTGTCTGGGGATAGAGACTATCCGTAGAACAAAGAAGAGGTTACTGGTGCTGGGCAGAGATCAGTTATGTCTGGCCCTGATGCCAGCTCTTCTGCTGGGTTGGTGGCATCATTCTGGGGTACCATCTGCTGCGGGGAAGGGGAGTCGGCTGCTCCATCTCCCTTTCTCTCATCTGGCTGCTGGGACGACATGTCTCTGGTACTGTCTCCCAGGTGCATGGATCTTTGCTGGGGAGAAAGGATCGCTTCCTCCATCCTGGCCAACTGTTGGGAAGAGAGGACAAACATTTCCTCTCCCTTCTCCCCCTCGATCTTCATCTGCTGCTGGGAAGTGTCCATCTCCTTCTCACCCTTGGCCTTCGGAACCGCCGCAGGTGTGGGGCAGAGGTCTTGGACCCTCTGTCCAGTTGTCAGCACTTCAGCTGCAGAAGTTTCTGGTAACTCCACAGATGCTGCTGGCAGAAAGTCCCATGTCTCTGTCAGTATTGTGGGAGAAAGGCCAACTGCCTCTTCTCTCGGGAATGCTGAAGCTGCTGTTGGTGCTGGGCAGAGGCTAGCAGAGCTCTGCCCTGTTGTCAGCACTTGAGGTTTGGAGACGGCAATCTCCGGAGTTTCCACTGCCGATTGTCTGGCATGCTGCTGAACGTGTTCTAGCAGTTTTCTGTATGCCCTTTCCAGATGCTGTTCCTTCCTTAGCAAATAGTCTAGATCAGGTTTAAGCTCTGAGACCCCTGCAAGACTGAGCATAGCCTCACTGTATTCTCGCCAAACACAAAACAATCTGTAAGCCACTCCCACAGTAATCCAGGGCCGCCAAAGTCATATCCCTCCAGAGAGCATTCTGTTGTCTCCTCTATATTCCTGCTCTGCGTGCCATTGCAGAGCCCGATATCGATTGTCCAGCTCTATCTCTTGCTGGACCAGCCTGTCCAACTCAGTCACCCATTGCTCCTGGGGCAGCTCTCCCAGGAATCTCATCCGTAACTCCCATTGTTCACTTGCCTGTTGCTCTGGGGTTGGAAAGCACATGCCCTGTTGCATACCAGTTACCTGGAGGGCTCTAATCCAGAGTCCTACCCGAATCTGCTGCCTGAGCTCCCGGTATTCATCCGCAGACACAGACCTGGTGTATGCTGAAAGGAAGATCTGCAGCAGACCCGGGAACTCTGATGCCAGGTCCATATCTCCGCTGGGGTGACCGAAGTCTGCTATCCCGATCTTGGATCCAGGTGGAGGTTTGGACGTGTTCACAGCCAGGAAGCATGATCCCGCTGCTGCCAACCAGTTGTGATGAACCCTTGTCCTCAACAGGACTATGCCCACCGTAAATGCTTCCTTTGTCCAGAACCAGCACTAGCCAAGACTCTTTAGCCAACCCAGTCACTAGTCGTAACTCAGTGTAGGGTAAAAAAACAGCAGACTCTCTTTATTCAAGCACATGTTACAACAGACATACAACTCAGAGACACTCCCCACCACCCTTGGATTCAGGGTGGGGTAAACTGTCCAATAATAATAGACACACAGGTCAGGTGTATTCAAACTTCTCATCAGTAAACAGTCTTATCAGCAGGGAGAGCTGTTGGAGGAACCCCCCCCTCCACAGAGATACACATCCCATAATACAGACATCTCAAGTCCCCCGCGAGCCGCGGGAGTCTCCCACAGTTGGCTGCGGGCTCCTGGACACCCGCAAGTGCAGGACGATTTCCCGACTGGGTCTGTCACTCAGCCACAGACAGACCAAGCAGCCCAAGAGGCCGAATGCAGGTCTGTCTGTGGCTGAGTGACAGGCAGATGCAAGGCGCTACGAGCTGAGGTAGAGGGGGGGACAGCCCATACTGCTGTCCCCAGCCTGCTGCAAGGGTACTTTTCTTCTGAGGTCGGTCCGGCCGATTCAGCAGGGAAGAAGAGGGGTGGGTGGAGGCAGAGAGAAGACTGTGATCTGCATGCTGTAGCAATTAAAAGAAAAAAAAAAAACTGTCCCCTGTCAAGCGAAATCTTTCTCCACTTTCGGGTGCCGCTGCGCAGTGATCTCCTGTGCGACAAGTACACGACAGTCCCTTCTATATCAATCCCCCGGGCAGACCGGGACTGTCATGTACTTGTCGCATAGGAGATCACTGCGCAGCCTGCAGATCACAGTCTTCTCTCTGCCTCCGCCCACCCCCTTCTCTCCCTGCTGAATCAGCTGGACCGACCCCCCAAAAAAAGTACCCATGCAGCAGGCTGGAGACAGCAGTATGGGCTGTCCCCCCCTCTGCCTCAGCCCACTCCCTTCCTTCTGGGGATTCTCTGACAGGGATGGCTCACCAGCCCCATTGCAGCCAGACCCCAAGACCAGCAGCGCAGCTCCAGCAGCCAGACCCCAGGACCAGCAGCCCAGCTCCAGCAGCCAGACCCTTGGCGCCAGCAGCCAGACTCCAGGACCAGCAGCCCAGCTGCAGCAGCCAGACCCTTGGCCCCAGCAGCCAGACCCCAGGACCAGCAGCCCAGCTCCAGCAGCCAGACCCTTGGCCCCAGCAGCCAGACTCCAAGTCCAGCAACCCAGCTGCAGCAGCCAGACCCTTGGCCCCAGCAGCCCAGCTCCAGCAGCCAGACCCTTGGCCCCAGCAGCCAGACCCCAAGGCCAGCAACCCAGCTCCAGCAGCCAGACCCCAGGACCAGCAGCCCAGCTCCAGCAGCCAGACCCTTGGCCCCAGCAGCCAAACTCCAGGAGCCAGACCCTTGGCCCCAGCAGCCAGACTCCAGGACCAGCAGCCCAGCTGCAGCAGCCAGAACCTTGGCCCCAGCAGCCAGACCCCAGGACCAGCAGCCCAGCTGCAGCAGCCAGACCCTTGGCCCCAGCAGCCAGACCCCAGGACCAGCAGCCCAGCTCCAGCAGCCAGACCCTTGGCCCCAGCAGCCAGACCCCAAGTCCAGCAACCCAGCTGCAGCAGCCAGACCCTTGGCCCCAGCAGCCAGACCCCTGACCCTAGCAGCCAGACCCCAGGACCAGCAACCCAGCTCCAGCAGCCAGACCCTTGGCCCCAGCAGCCAGACGCCAGGACCAGCAGCCAGACCCTTGGCCCCAGCAGCCAGACCCAAGTTCAGCAGCCCCGCTGCAGCAGCCAGACCCTTGGCCCCAGCAGCCAGACCCCTGGCCCTAGCAGCCAGTCTTTAGGACCAGCAGCCAGACCCTTGGTCCCAACAGCCAGACCCCTGGCCCTAGCAGCCAGTCTTTAGGACCAGCAGCCAGACCCTTGGCCCCAACAGCCAGACCCCTGGCCCCAGCAGCCAGACTCCAGTACCAGCAGCCCAGCTGCAGCAGCAAGACCCTTGGCCCCAGCAGCCATACCCCAGGACCAGCAGCCCAGCTCCAGCAGCCAGACCCTTGGCCCCAGAAGCCAGACCCCAGGGCCAGTAGACCAGTCCCAGCAGCTGTGTGATCAGGCTGCATTTCATTGGGCACTGGTATAGTGCACTGATCAGGCTGCATTTAATTGGCACTGGTAAGGCTGCATTTTATGGGGGGGGGGGGGGGGTCGGCGCGATGTGAAGCGTCATCTCCCTGAAATGAGTTTGAAACCTCCCTGAAATTAGTTTTTGCAGGTTGGGATGTCTGCATAATATACTTTTCTTCTGAGGCAGACAGACACAATAAAACAATGGACTACAACCACACCCCAAACGATCACAGCAAACAGTCCACAATAGCATGAGACAACATACAATATATACAATATTCCAGTGTGGCTGTACAGTGGGCCTGACTAGCACAGATCATAGTGGGGTTCTCGGTCACCCTGTGCCCCTAATGGACACAGGGTGATTTACACATAAGAGGGGCCACGGGAAGCTGGACACAGAGTTTCCAGAGCTCTCCAAGGTAAGCGGAGTTCCACAAAACCCCCCACCCAAAGTGACTCCCGTCACAAGCACCCTCTAGTGTGCTAGAATGTAAATAGGTTTGTTAGTGTAGAGAAATTTAGTCTGGCTGTCACGTACCTTACCTCGGGACGGGGTCACGCCATGCGCCCCTCCATCAGATAATCGTACTGTCCCTGCCCCCCAGCCGCTCTCCTTGCGGCGATTTTGGTGCCAGGGATCCAGCATCTCCTCCTGGATTGGCTCCCTCAGTGAGACACTCTCTATATAAAGCAGTCATACCCGGCAGGTCTGTCTTGGAATCGAGCACTGCTGCCATGGTGGAATGTCTGCACCAGCTTGTTAAAAGGTATTGTAATCTTTGACAGGAATACACCATGTGTTCCTGTCTCATTGCTATGAAGTGCTATGGGCCTCTATATAACGATTGATTTCAAGGAAATGTGTGCCAATACGCCCTTCCCCCCGTCTTCTGGCTTTAGACACAATTACCCCTACTGCTGGTGTAGCCTACAGGGTGCTTCTTGTGGATGTTTGCAAGCTACTCATCTAGGCATAAACACCCATCTACCTGCTGCTCCGCGGAGTGTTTCAGCTATCGTGGGATCTCCCATTGATTTTATTGTTCCTTTCCTTTTGTTTTTGCATTGTGAATTCCTCCATGTGATTATCAAAACAGCTATGAATACGTTATATAAAAAATGGGTAAAAATCGCACTATAAAAAATTGAATTAGCCACTTACCGCCCGCCCACCGTCAAATAGCAGCTGGGCGGTGCGGCTCTCGTTCTGGGTGGACGTCATATGACGGCTTCTCCCCCGGGGGCATGCAGCGCGGGACGATCGCGTCCGCGCCGTGTTGCTAGGACACGGCGTGACCCCTATCTGTGTAAAGAGCCGCGGCTCTTTAACCATGTGATTGGCTGTAACCAATTACAGCCGGTCACATGTAAACACGGAGATGCCGGTAATCGGCGATCTTTGTCTAACACTGACAGAGTATGAGGAGAGCCGATCAGCGGCATCTCCTCACAGGAGACAGCTAGGTATGTAATCAGCGCACTGATCATCAATACCCTGATTACAATTAGTGCCCACCAGTGATAGCAATGATTGCCCACCACTGCCAGAAATCAGTGACAACCAGTGCCCACAATTGCCACCAATCTGTGCCCACATGTGCCAGCAATCAGTGCCCACAAGTGCCAGCAATCAATGGCCATTAGTGATGCCAGTCAGTGCTGGCTATCAGTACTGCCCATCAATGCTCATCGCTGCTGTCCATCAATGCCATCAGTGCCGCCTATCCATGCCACTTTTCTGTGCCCACCAGTGCTGCCTATCTGTGCCCAGTACCCACCAGTGCCACCTATCTGTGCTCAGTGCCACCTATCAGTGCCCATCAGTGCCACCTCATCAGCGCCCATCAGCAAAGGAGAAAAATTACCTATATACAAAATTTGCTGACAGACACTACCGTTTTGTTTGACATAAAATATTGCAACGATCACCATTTTATTCTTTAGGGTCTCTGCTTAAAAAAAAAAAAAAAAGAAGGGGCTGTACCATTTGCACTTTGATGCATGTTTTTTTTTTCCTCTGTGTATTTAGGATGTTGGCAGTTTGAACCCATTCGTATCCCAAACCACAATCTCTCCGCAGAGGTACAATGACGATGGGCTAAATTTACCAAGGCCAAACGCCAGCTACGGATCAAGCACCCGTCTTACGACATGCTCTAACCCGCTAGATTACGCATAGCGGGGATAAGATACTTTTTTTTTTTAAGACCCTGAATCCTTTATTGAGGGCTGGAGTGACGGGACAATGCAGGCCCTGCACCAACCTGAAGTTTGCATCCCCACTTCACAATCCATGGCTCACAATCCATGGCTTTCCTTCACATCCGCAGTGCTGGATTCTTCCTGGATTCCCTCATAGCGGATCTTCAATCTACAATGACTTGTAAGTTTATCCCCTCCATCCTCTCCCATCCCCCCCCCCTCCGACTGCCTGTATTGATACTTCCATGCATTTCCCCTTGAGGTCAGGCAGACCAGTCAAAGTTCCTCCACCCCAAACTCACACATCCATGTTTTTATGGACCTTGTTTTGTGCACTGGTAAAAATAATTTGGTGGAGGGGGGATGATGGTGTGGGGGTTGTTTTTCAGGGGTTGAGCTTGGCCCCCTTAGTTCCAGTGAAGGGAACTCTTACTGTGTTAGCAAACCGAGACATTTTGGACAATTTCATGCTCCCAACTTTGTGGGAACAGTTTGGGGATGACCCCCTTCCTGTTCCAACGTGACTGCGCACCAGTGCACAAAGCAAGGTCCATAAAGACACGGATGAGCGAGTTTGGGGTGGAAGAACTTAACTGACATCATCCCGATAGAACACCTGTGGGATGAATTAGAGTGGAGACTGCGAGCCAGGCCTTCTCATCCAACAGCAGTGACCTCACAAATGCTCTTCTGGAAGAATGGTCAAACATTCCCATAGACACCCTCCTAAACCTTGTGGATGGCCTTCCCAGAAGAGTTGAAGCTGTTTTAGCTGCAAAGGGCGGGCCAACTCAATATTGAACCCTACGGACTAAGACGCCATTGAAGTTTGTGTGTGTGCAAAGGCAAGCGTCCCAATACTTTTGGTAATGTATATTTAATAACACAGAATTACACTCAATCTACAAGTATATACTTCTACAGATCACAGCTCAGCTATGGGCAAAACTACAATTATAGGAAATTGCCATTTGCCATGGTTGGGCGAATGCTCGTCACATTTGATGGCCAATTTAAAAAAAGAAACAGACCTGTAAATGTTTGTGAAAACTTCCACCACAAAATGTACTCAGCCAATGAGAGGTAATGACTCCATTCTTATTTTAAAAGCCCTAGAGGGCCGCCTTTTAAGTGGTGGGGTTAGCGTGTTTCGTCCTGGAAGACGACTTGAGAAAACAGACCTCTTGCAAGAGTTTACACCACAAAATGTACTCAGCCAATGAGAGGTAATGACTCCATTCTTATTTTAAAAGCCCTAGAGGGCCGCCTTTTAAGTGGTGGGGTTAGCGTGTTTCGTCCTGGAAGACGACTTGAGAAAACAGACCTCTTGCAAGAGAATAATAGACCTCTAAGTCTCCATACCACAAAATGTACTCAGCCAATGAAAGGTAATGACTCCATTTTTTTCTCCTGCTATCAATGGCCAACACGGTACACTTCATCCATGTCTTTGGTGATCTCTGATCTCCTTATCAACTGTTTCTTCCATGATGAAGATCAGCCATGGAGTATATCTGAGGTGTACAGGTAAAAGCCAGTAAATTAGAATATTTTGAAAAACTTGATTTATTTCAGTAATTGCATTCAAAAGGTGTAACTTGTACATTATATTTATTCATTGCACACAGACTGATGCATTCAAATGTTTATTTCATTTAATTTTGATGATTTGAAGTGGCAACAAATGAAAATCCAAAATTCCGTGTGTCACAAAATTAGAATATTGTGTAAGGGTTAAATTTTGAAGACACCTGGTGCCACAAACTAATCAGCTGATTAACTCAAAACACCTGCAAAGGGCTTTAAATGGTCTCTCAGTCCAGTTCTGAAGCCTACACAAACATGGGGAAGACTTCAGATTTGACAGCTGTCCAAAAGGCGACCATCGACACATTGCACAAGGAGGGAAAGACACAAAAGGTTATTGCTGAAGAGGCTGGCTGTTCTCAGAGCTCTGTGTCCAAACACATTAATAGAGAGGCAAAGGGAAGGAAAAACTGTGGTCAGAAAAAGTGTACAAGCGATAGGGATCACCGCGCCCTAGTCAAGATTGTGAAAAAAAACCCCTTCAAAAATGTGGGGGAGATTCACAAGGAGTGGACAGCTGCTGGAGTCAGTGCTTCAAGATCCACCATCAAGAGACGCTTGAAAGACATGGGTTTCAACTGCCGCATACCTCGTGTCAAGCCACTGTTGACCAAGAAACAGCGCGAAAAGCGTCTCACCTGGGCTAAGGAAAAAAAGAGCTGGACTGCTGCTGAGTGGTCCAAAGTCATGTTTTCTGACGAAAGCAAATTTTGCATTTCCTTTGGAAATCGAGGTCCCAGAGTCTGGATGAAGACAGGAGAGGCACAGGATCCACGTTGCCTGAAGTCTAGTGTAAAGTTTCCACCATCAGTGATGGTTTGGGGTGCCATGTCATCTGCTGGTGTCGGTCCACTCTGTTTCCTGAGATCCAGGGTCAACGCAGCCGTCTACCAGCAAGTTTTAGAGCACTTCATGCTTCCTGCTGCTGACCCGCTCTATGGAGATGGAGATTTCAGGTTCCAACAGGACTTGGCGCCTGCACACAGCGCAAAATCTACCCGTGCCTGGTTTACGGACCATGGTATTTCTGTTCTAAATTGGCCAGCCAACTCCCCTGACCTTAGCCCCATAGAAAATCTGTGGGGTATTGTGAAAAGGAAGATGCAGAATGCCAGACCCAACAACGCAGAAGAGTTGAAGGCCACTATCAGAGCAACCTGGGCTCTCATAACACCTGAGCAGTGCCAGAAACTCATCGACTCCATGCCACGCCGCATTAATGCAGTAATTGAGGCAAAAGGAGCTCCAACCAAGTATTGAGTATTGTACATGCTCATATTTTTCATTTTCATACTTTTCAGTTGGCCAACATTTCTAAAAAATCCCTTTTTTGTATTAGCCTTAAGTAATATTCTAATTTTGTGACACACGGAATTTTGGATTTTCATTTGTTGCCACTTCAAATCATCAAAATTAAATGAAATAAACATTTGAATGCATCAGTCTGTGTGCAATGAATAAATATAATGTACAAGTTACACCTTTTGAATGCAATTACTGAAATAAATCAAGTTTTTCAAAATATTCTAATTTACTGGCTTTTACCTGTATATCAGGGTGTGCTTCTTCCCCACATGTCCAGCAATATTCATATACAAGACATTTCCCACACTCACTAATACACCTTGAGTGTTGTGTGGGACCCCTGATGTACAGGAAGTCAGGACTTCACTGAGGAACAATTCCCTCACTCAGGACAGGAATATGGCTTCTCCCCTGTGTGACATCTCTGGTGTGCAGAAAGACTGGACTTGAATGAAAAACATTTGCCGCACTCAGCACAGGAATATGGCTTCTCCCCCGTGTGAGACCTCTGATGGATAGAAAGATAACACTTCTGTGCAAAACATTTCCCGCACTCAGGACAGGAAAACGGCTTTTCCCCCGAGTGACACCTTTGATGTGTGACAAGATCTGATTTTTGTACAAAACATTTCCCGCATTCGGAACAGGAGAAAGGCTTCTCACCCGAGTGCCATCTCTGATGGCTGTAAAGATAGGACTTCTGTGAAAAACTTTTCCCGCACTCAGGACAGGAATGCGGCTTCTCCACCGTGTGAGATCTCTGATGTCTGTGAAGATTGGACTTCAGTGAAAAACATTTCCCACACTCAGGACAGGAATGAGACTTGTCCCCTGAATGAGTCCTTTGTCCTTTAACAAGATCAGATTTTTGTACAACAGAATCCTCGCACTCACGATAGGAAAATGGCTTCTCCCCCGTGTGAGACTTCAGATGCGTGACAAAATCTGCTTTTTTTAAAAAACATTTCCCACACTCAGAACAGAGATGAGGCTTTTCAACCATGTGAGTCCTTTGGTGTCCGTCAAGATGTGACCTCTGTGAAAAGCATTTCCCGCACTCAGGACAGGAATACGGCTTTTCTCCAATGTGAGTTCTTTGATGTGTGACAAGAACTGATTTCTGTGCGAAACATTTTCCACACTCAGGACAGGAATATGGCTTCTCCCCTGTGTGAGATCTCTGATGTATGATAAGATTTGAAATCTGTACAAAACATTTTCCGCATTTAGGACAGCAATACGGCTTCTCCCCCGTGTGAGATCTCTGATGCACTGAAAGATGGGATTTCTGAGAAAAACATTTCCCGCACTCAGGACAGGAGTACGGCTTCTCTCCTGTGTGAGATCTTTTATGCTTCTTAAGATTGCCTTTAAAATTGAAACACTTCCCGCACTCAGCACAGGAAAACCTCTCATCTGTAGGAAGGACGGCACCGTCCCTCACAGTCTGAGGTTCCTCAGGATAAGAGGAATACGATGGTCCGGCACCGTCCCGCACAGTCTGAGGTTCCTCAGGATAAGAGGAATACGATGGTCCGGCACCGTCCCGCACAGTCTGAGGTTCCTCAGGATAAGAGGAATACGATGGTCCATCTACACTGTGTGGTGCCGGATGGACATTTGAGGTAGTCGGGTTTTCTCCTGGACTATTCCTGATATGAGATCTTTGATGTGTGACAAGAAATGATTTTTGTATAAAACATTTTCCACACTCAGGACAGGAATACGGCTTCTCCCCCGTATGAATTCTCTGATGTACTGAAAGACTGGACTTCCTTGAAAAACATTTGTCACACTCAGAACAGGAAAATGTCTTCTCTCCTGTGTGAGTTCTCTGATGTACTGAAAGATGGGACTTCTGTGAAAAACATTTCCCACACTCAGGGCAGGAATACGGCTTCTCACCTGTGTGAGATCTTTTATGCACATTAAGATTGCCTTTCAAATTGAAACACTTCCCGCACTCAGGACAGGGAAACCTCTTATCTGTTAGAAGGACGACAGTATACCTCATAGTCTGAGGTTCCTCAGGATGAGAGGAATACGATGGTCCGGCACCGTCCCGCACAGTCTGAGGTTCCTCAGGATAAGAGGAATACGATGGTCCGGCACCGTCCCTCACAGTCTGAGGTTCCTCAGGATAAGAGGAATACGATGGTCCGGCACCGTCCCGCACAGTCTGAGGTTCCTCAGGATAAGAGGAATACGATGGTCCATCTACACTGTGTGGTGCCGGATGGACATTTGAGGTAGTCGGGTTTTCTCCTGGACTATACTGTGTGATGTCCTCATCTTCTACTTTACAGTCTGGAGACAAAGTGAGACAATCCTCTGAGGTTTTCCTCATCTCCCCTCCATCTACTAAAATAGAAATACAAAGATTACTACTAGACATGAGCAGATTGGTTCCCCTAAACCAGGACTCCGCCCACATCAGGCAGCTTTGTCTCTGAGGATCTTACAATTCCCCCCTCAAGGTAACTAGTAAATGGGTCCTCTGATCTCCTACCAGTTCATTTCTTTATTCATGGACCTTAGTCAGAGAGTGAGGAAACAACGAGAACTGTCTTTTATAGGAGTGACAGTGATGAGGGGATTATAGGACGAGTGTCCCCACCCCCTCTATCACTCATTGCCATCTTCCCAACACAAGAAGTCCTGCACTTCCTTATTTAGTCCATGATTTAGTCATGAATAACAGCGGGGCTAAGCCAAACCAGAGGTCAGAGAGTGAGGATGGGGGGAGAACAACCAAGATGAAGACTGGACTGATCCTGAAGGCCTCCATCATTGGGTTATTGACTCCTCCCTCATTATCACTTTCTGTTTAAAGTATCAGTTCACCCTAACACTAAAAACAGTGCATCTACAGATAACAGTGATCTAACACTAACCTATCTAGCCCTGTAAAGAAGAAATCAGTATACATACCTTTTTTGAAGCCGACCTGACCCGATCCCACGCTGAGCTGTCAGCCGCGGATTTTCTGTGGAGGCGGGTGCAGAGAACACATCCAACAATGGAAGCCCAATAGTAACTCTATGGGTGACGTCACTCCCCATTAATTTTACAGCTGTTGTCGGCTGTGTCCTCTCCAGAGCTACCGCCGCTGGAGATCTGATTGGATTGGCTTCAAAAAAGGTACTACTGATTTCTTCTTTACAGCGCTAGATAAGTTAGTGTTAGTTCGTGAATGTCTATAGATGTAGGGATTTTAGTTTTAGGGTGGACTTTAAGGTTCCAAAGTTGGAGGATGTTATCACATTATTATCAACATGTAAAAGTCTGTGCTCCAATCACATCATCAGATATAAAACGTCCAGCTGGTAGGAAATGGGTGTAACAAAAGAGAATACATATTATGTGTATATATAGCAGTGGGTAGAGGGGAGAGACCAGAAGTCAGGACTATGTAATGTACAACATAGAGAATATAATGCAGGGGTCAGGAGTATGTAATGTACAACATATTGTATATAGTGCCGGGGTAAGGAGTATGTAATGTACAACATAGAAAATATACAGTGCCTTGAAAAAGTATTCATACCCCTTGAAATTTCCCACATTTTCTCATGTCACAACCAAAAACGTAAATGTATTTTATTGGGATTTTATGTGATAGACCAACACAAAGTGGCTCATAATTGTGAAGTGGAAGAAAAATGATAAATGATACAAATAAATATGTGAAAAGTGTGGGGGGGGGGCATTTGTATGGCACCCCCTGGAGTCAATACTTTGTAGAACCCACTTTCTCTACAAGTCTTTTTGGGGATGTCTCTACCAGCTTTGCACATCTAGAGGGGGACATTTCTGCCCATTCTTCTTTGTAAAATATCTCAAGCTCTGTGAGATTGGATGGAGAGCGTCTGTGAACAGCAATTTTCAAGTCTTGCCACAGATTCTCAATGTGATTTATGTCTGGACTGTGACTGGGCCATTCTAACACATGAATATGCTTTGATCTAAACCATTCCATTGTAGCTCTGGCTGGATGTTTCGGGTCGTTGTCCTGCTGGAAGGTGAACCTCCGCCCCGTCTCAAGTCTTTTGTAGACTCTAACAGGTTTTCTTCTAAGATTGTCCTGTATTTGTCTCCATCCATCTTCCCATCAACTCTGACCAGCTTCCCTGCTGAAGAAAAGCATCCCCACCACATGATGCTGCCACCGCCATGTTTCACGGTGGGGATGGTGTGTTCAGGGTGATGTGCAGTGTTAGTTTTCCCCACACACAGTGTTTTGCTTTTAGGCCAAAAAGTTGAATTTTGGTCTCCTCTGACCAGAGCACCTTCTTCCACATGTTTGCTGTGTCCTCCACATGGCTTCTCACAAACTACAAACAGGACTTCTTATGACTTTCTTTCACCAATGTCTTTCTTCTTGTCACTCTTCCATAAAGGGCAGATTTGTGGAGAACACGACTAATAGTTGTCCTGTGGACAGATTCTCCCACCTGAGCTGTGGATCTCTGCAGCTCCTCCAGAGTTACCATGGACCTCGTGGCTCTTCTCTGATGAATGTTCTCCTTGCCCGGCCGGTCAGTTTAGGTGGACGGCCATGTCTTGGTAGGTTTAAGGAACACATCAGACAGGTCAGGGATAAAGTTGTGGAGAAGTATAAAGCAGGGTTATAAAAAAAAAATCTCCCAAGCTTTGAACATCTCACGGAGCTCTGTTCAATCCATCATCGGAAAATGGAAAGAGTATGGCACAACTGCAAACCTACCAAGACATGGCCGTCCACCTAAACTGACATGCCTTTATGGTGCTGTTTGTTTACTAAGGTTCTCTAATAAACTTCTGAGGGCTTCACAGAACAGCTGTATTTATACTGAGATTAAATGACACAGGTGGACTCTATTTAATAATTAGGTGACTTCTGAAGACAATTGGTTCCACTAGATTTTAGTTAGGGGTATCAGAGTAAAGGGGGCTGAATACAAATGCCCCCCCCCCCCCCCCCACTTTTCACATATTTATTTGTATCATTTATCATTTTCCTTCCACTTCACAATTATGTGCCACTTTGTGTTGGTCTATCACATAAAATCCCAATAAAATACATTTACATTTTTGGTTGTAACATGAGAAAATGTGGAAAAATGTCAGGGGTATGAATACTTTTTCAAGGCACTGTATAGTGCAGGGATCAGGGGTATGTAATGTACAATATAGATTATATAGTGCAGGGGTCAGGAGAGTGACTTGGGTCTGAGACTATACAGACATATCCCTCCACCTGGCACAGACAGCAAATAACAGAGCAAGTAACCCGGGAGAATTGTTCTGTCTGAGATCTTGCTGGACCCGGGTATGGAGCAGAAGACCCAAACCACATACCCCAGGTGCCTAGGTCAAGCAAACCCTATGGTGAAATGTAACATTTTGCTGCCAGCTGAACCCCAGAATCTCCATAAATCCAGTCTAGATACATAAATTGTGTCTGCAGCACAGAGAAGGAAGATTATCCGAGAGAAATACAGGAATACAGGACGGGGAACACAGCTCAGGAAAGTGACCAGGGGATTACAGGCTGATATCACCCAGTCCCCGCCCTACTCTGGACCAATCAGTGATCAGTATGGGTGGAGGAATGTATTTAGTGTTAATGACCCACCTGTGCTGATCTCTGTAGGAGTGTCCTCCTCTATAAATGTCCCCGTTATTCCATCCTCCTCCATAGACTGCTGATCTTCCCTCACATACCTCTCTTCTTCTTCTTCTGATTGAACCTCAACTTTTATATCTTTTAGATCTTCACCCTAAACCAAAAAAAATGGAGAAATATCATCTGTAAAATATAAGCTTTAGCTTGTGACATCAAGAAATCCAAACATTATCTCCACCTGTCCATGTTCTTGACGTTCCGTCCCACCAACCTTGTAACAGTGAGGGATGGTGTGACCTTCCTGTGTGAAATCCCAGGAATACAGAGGACGGGGACATCTCTCTGGTGGGTTCCTGGTATTTGGTGGCTCCATCATATCCTTGTGTCCTTCTGATAACTCCTCCATCACTCCATACTCCTCATCCTCCTCTTTAACAATAATATTATAATCCCCGAGGTTTCCACTCTGAAATATAATACGACATTCAATGTAACAAACATGCTTTAGTATAAATCATAACTACCAATAATTGTTCCTCACCTACCTGATGATGGTGGGGGATGGTGTGACCTTCCTGTGTGGAATCCCGGGAATACAGAGGACGGGGACATCTCTCTGGTGGGTTCCCATTACTGGATCCATCTGTAGGAAACACACACACTGACTGAATACATTGTTTCTATGTGTTTATCAGATGATGGGGGATCTAGGTGGAGCCTCCGTACTGCTCTCTCCTTTACAATAAAGTCTCCTCTTACCCGGTGATGTGAGGGGCGGCTGATTGTCCATCATGACGTCCTTGTAGAGATCCTTGTGTCCTTCTAAATACTCCCACTCCTCCATGGAGAAATAGACAGTGACATCCTGACACCTTATAGGAACCTGACACACACAATGATACAGTCACCATCCAGACACATCCCTTGTCTGTTACTGGATAATGTCCCAGAATCCTCCTCACCTCTCCTGTCAGCAGCTCCATCATCTTCTTGGTGACTTCTAGAATCTTCTCCATGTTGTGTCTCTCAGGTTTTAGGGAGTCACATGGAGGCACTGTGATGGTCATATGATCACCTGACTTCACCAGAGGAAATCTCTGTATTGGAGAACCAATAGGAATATCATGTTAGAGTCCCAGAATCCTCCTCACCTCTCCGGTCAGGTCTGTGTTTTATTAATAGAGATAAGAGTGATGTCATGTGACCTCCCAGAATCCTCCTCACCTCTCCGGTCAGGTCTGTGTTTTATTAATAGAGATAAGAGTGATGTCATGTGACCTCCCAGAATCCTCCTCACCTCTCTGGTCAGGTCTGTGTTTTATTAATAGAGATAAGAGTGATGTCATGTGACCTCCCAGAATCCTCCTCACCTCTCCGGTCAGGTCTGTGTTTTATTATTAGAGATAAGAGTGATGTCATGTGACCTCCCGGAATCCTCCTCACCTCTCCGGTCAGGTCTGTGTTTTATTACTAGAGATAAGAGTGATGTCATGTGACCTCCCAGAATCCTCCTCACCTCTCCGGTCAGGTCTGTGTTTTATTACTAGAGATAAGAGTGATGTCATGTGACCTCCCAGAATCCTCCTCACCTCTCCGGTCAGCAGGTAGATGATCTCCAGTGTGAGGTTTAGTATCTTCTCAGTCATGTGACTCCGGTCCTCCTCCATCCTCATTGATGTGGTCATGTGATCTATGTGGGTTTCTCTGTAGATGGATAGAGGAGAATAATTTGGACTGTATTGGTTGTACAATGTTGGGATGGGGATATAAGGGGCTAATATGACGGCTGCCCCTCAGTGGGAATTGGAACAGGTAGATCGGGTTACTTAGGGGTCTAGTTCTAAAAAAAAAAAATTGCTTAATTATTTGTCCAGCAAATCTGCATGAGTATTCACTGTGTGCAAATTGTGCGACTACAAGCACTTTTTCTCTTAACGAATATTATTTTATTAAGGGCAGAAGTGAAATACCACATTGGGGGGCCACTAGATGGAGCTGAGGAGCACAAGAAATACATAGTTATATCTTTGTAACAAGAAATAGGATGTAAAAATTCTGGAGAACACTAGAGGGAATCGAGTGCCCACCAGTGCCTCCTCATCAGTGCCCACCAGTGAAGGAGAAACCTTCTATAACAAAATATGAATTTTTTTTTTTTAATTTTTATTCTTTTTTCAGTTGTTTATTAAATAATAAAAAGCTCAGTGCTGAATAAATACCACCAAAAGAAAGCTCTATTTGTGTGATAAAATGATAAAAATGTCATATGGGTACAGTGTCAATTGTCAATCAAAGTGCAACAGCGCTGAAAATTGGTCTGGGCAGGAACGGGGTGAGAGTGCCCGGTAGGCAAGTGGTTAAGGAGATATCAGAGGTCTATTAGACCCCCTAACATCACCTATGGCCCCCGGTGAAGCTGATGAAGTACAGATCGGGATTAATCAGCTTCTTCTCCGACCACAGTGACCGGGGAATGACGCCTCTGAGCCTGGAAGTGATGAAATACTCGTCTCTTCCGGGTTCATTCACCGGAGAGGAGATCCGAGAACTGATCACCCCCCCCCCCCCACTCCACCCGCCATACCGGCCCCGGGCCTGCAGGAGGCGCAGAGGAGGGGTATATGGCGGAGGTAGTCAGGCGTGGGGGAGGGGTTGGTATCTTTGGAGGAAAGGTGTGGAAGTGCCAATTTCAGTACAACCCGAATCCAAATCTCATCCCTCCTTATAAGACACTGCTAAGGTGACACATCTCCAATATGAAGAGAATGTTCCGGCCCCGTAAGTGGGGGAATGTTCTGTCCCTGAAGGGGTTAATCTAGGTTTCCACACTATATATGTGTGTATCATCATCTGCTGGAGATAAAAGACATCACAGTGACTATGGAGGAAGAGGACGGACATGACGGGGGGTTACTGGGTGTAAATAGAAAATAAGATCTTATTACCTCCTCTACTGCCTCTTCCAGCAACGCCTCCTCTATACTTCCTCCTGATTCACCTCTCACCCGGAACTTCCTTTTTGTACCTGACATCATTTCCTGTCTTCCATAGAGACTTCCTGTCTCTATGGTAGAAGTGAGAAGATCATCACCTTGTGGAGCTCAGAGGAACTGCAGTCCTGAGAAACGTTTCGCAGTGTGAACACGGCCTTGTGCTGTGTGTGTATGTACTGTATATCCTTATAGATGGGCTCATCTCCACTCCCACCAAGGGGGAGAGAAATATATTACTGTCTAGTCCAGCCTTTCTCAGCCAGGGTTCCTCCAAAGGTTTCTAGGGGTTCATTGAGAAATTAACAATTTCTGTCTCTCAGTAACAACTGACATCAATGATCTTAAAGTGGGGTGGTCTTCCCACTGACCACTGATATAAGGGGGTCCTTCTCCAATTGGTTACCAAATAAGGGACCACTATACTGACCACTGATATAAGGGGGTCCTTCTATTGTTCATCAATGTAAGGGACCACTTCACTGACCACTGATATAAGGGGGTCCTTCTCCTATTGATCACCAATGTAAGGGACCTCTACACTGATCATTGATATAAAGGGGTCCTTCCCCATTAGCCACCAATGTTAAGGACTACTAGACCGACCACTGATATAAGGGGGTCCATCTCCCTTTGGTCACCATTGTAAGGGACCACTACACCGACCCCTCATAAAAGAGGATCCTTCTCCCATTGGTCACCAATGTAAGGGACCACAACTCTGACCACTGATATAAGGGGGTCCTTTTCCCATTGGTCACCAATGTAAAGGACCACTACACTGACCACTGATATAAGGGGGTCCTTCTCCCATTGGTCACCGATGTAAGGGACCACTACACTGACCGCTGATATAAGGGGTCCTTTTCCCATTGGTCACCAATGTAAAGGACCACTACACTGACCACTGATATAAGGGGGTCCTTCTCCCATTGGTCACCGATGTAAGGGACCACTACACTGACCACTAATATAAGGGGTCCTTCTCCCATTGGTCACCAATGTAAAGGACCACTACACTGACCACTGATATAAGGGGGTCCTTCTCCCATTAGTCACTGATGTAAGGGACCACAACACTGATTAATCATATAAGGGGGTCCTTCTCCTATTGGCCAGCACTGTAAAGAACCACTACACTGGCCACTGATATAAGGGGGGCCTTCTTCTAATTATCACCACTGTAAAGGACCACTACACTGACCACTGATATAAGAGAGTCCTTCACCCTATTGGTCACCAATGTAAGGGACCACTACACTGACCACTGATATAAGCGGGTCCTTCTCCATTAGTCATCAATGTAAGGGAGCATTACACTGACCACTCATAGAAGGGGATATTTCTCCCATTGGTAACCAATGTAAAGGATTTTTTTTTTGAAAAGCCAGTGGAGTGCAAAACACACCCAAAAACTTCCACCCGTGCCAAAAAAAGTGCACACACACACATAGAGAGTGACACACAAAAATGTGCAACAGGTGTTACACTGATCCTTCACTAGGGAAGGACCTTACCCTGATCCCCCGGGCGTTAGGCTCCAGACGGTGACTGAGGTACTTCACCTGGGTCCATCTGGCCGAAACCAGATGGACCCCCGTCCTCTGGAAGGTCTGCCGAAACAGACCCACCCAAGTACTAGGTGGGACTCCCCTGAAGGGAGACCCCATGAGAGAGGGCGAACAGAAGGTCTATGTTCACCCCTCCCAAGACTTTCAGAGTAGGCCCGAGGACCCACACCCTGCTCATCAAACAGTGACAAAGGGTGTATACACACCAAACAAAAAAATACAAAAAAGTGACAAACACGGGGATAAATAAAAAGAAAGTGGGGAGAACGAAGGTGGGAGAGTGAAAAGTGACCATTGTGTAATGCAATGGCCGGCCCTCCGGCCAGGAATAAAAATTTCCCCTGGTCCTAGCCAAAAGGCTCGGCCCTAGAGGCAGGCAGGTGCGAAACACGTGTGTTGTGGTGAAGTGACCATGGTGCCATAAATCAAGTGCCTGAACACTGTGACTGTACGGCACTAATGTAAAGGACTACTACACTGACCACTTACATACTTGAAAGCTCTCCATATCTGTTTTCACCCCTAGATAATCTTCCACCATTTGATGTAGACACTGCCACTTATAGTGGGATGTGGAAGCTGACAGCCCTGGGCTAAAACATTTTTTAAAAGCATCACTGGGGCGGCCCCCTTCTCCATCGCTCCTCGTTTGACTAACAGAAGCCTCAAAACTAGCTTTTCCACGCGACTGAAACCTACCAGAGTCTGGAAAGGCATTACATAAACTCCTTTTTAAGATGTCCTCAAGATATTTCATCCTCTACTCCCTCTGTGGAGACGGGATGAGTTCCAAGACTTTCCCCTTGTAACGGTGATCAAGGAGGGTTGCCAACCAATAATGATTCTTTTCCTTGATGCCACAAATTCTCGGGTCTTTTCGCAGGCTTTGAAGAATAAGGGAGTCCATGCACTGCAAGTTTGCGGAGGAACGAAAAGCAGAGTCCTCGGGGGTCACTGAGGACTACAGTATCTGCCACCTACTACTCCCAAGGTTTCTGGGGACTGAAACCATCTCTTAAGTTTTGACATATGTCTTCCTCTGCTTCAATGCCTCCAAAGCTGCCAGAATCCTCCTCCTCCCTCTCCTCTTGTGTGTTCTGTGGCGTCGCAAGGAAAGGAAGTCCTCCTCTTCCTCTTGCTGCTCTGCCTCGAGTGCCCTGTCCATAATGCCCCGCAAACTATGCTCCAGCAGGAACACAAGAGGGATTGTGTCACTGAGGCATGCATTGTCACGGCTCACCATCCCTGACGCCTCCTCAAATGGTGACAGTACTGTGCATGCTTCTTTTATCAGCAGCCATTGGCATTGGGAAAAAAGCCGAGCTCCCCTGAGCCTGTCACTGTGCCGTACTCACGCAGGTACTCGTTGATGGCCCTCTACTGCATGTGCAGCCACTGCAGCATTGCCAAAGTTTGGTTCCACCTGGTGGGCATGTCACAAATCAGGCGGTTTACGGGCAGGTGGAATTCCCGCTGAATTTCAGCCAACCTAACACTGGCTGTGCATGACAGCCTGAATTGGCAACAGGCTTTTCTGGTCTGCTTTAGCAGATCTTCCTACCCCGGGTACCTGTTTAAGAAACGCTGCACCACCAAATTGAGGACATGTGCCAGGCATGGTACACGTGTCAACTTTCCCTGTCGAAGGGCGGACAGGAGGTTAGTGCCATTATCGCACACCACAATTCCTGGCTCAAGTTGGCGTAGCTTGAACAACCTCTGGGCCTGCCACTGCAGAGCTGAGGGAACCTCTGCTCTGGTGTGGCTCATGTAGCCTAGACGGACCAGCTGAAGCACTGCATGGAACCTTTTAGCCTGACTCGTTAAATATCCCCTTGAACGCTTAGGGAGTGCTGGTGGTCATAGGACATTTCAACAGAGGAGGGCATGGAGGAGGAGAAGGGGGTGGAGCTGACAGATGTCATATCACCATGGGGAGGTGTCCCGGCACAACAAGCTGCAGCACTGAGCACTGTTCCACATCCTTCCTAGTTGCAAGCAGAGTTCCCCAGTGTGCTGTGATGAAAATATATCATCCCTGACCATGCTTGCTGGACCACAAGTCAGCAGTAAGGTGGACCTTGCGGCTGACTGCCTTGTCCAATGATGCCAAAACATTGCCTTCCACGTGCTGGTACAGAGCTGGAGTGGCCTTGCGTGAAAAGAAATAGCGACTGGGAATCCGCCATTGTGGTACAGCATATTCTGCAAATTCAAGGAAAGGAGGCAGAATCCACCAGGCGGAAAGGCAGCAATTTGGACAAGCTGGAATTTAGATGCTGGACATGTGAGTGGGAGGGATTGTATTTTTCTTTGCGCTGCAGCAGCTGGGGCAGAGAAATATGCCAGCTATACTCTGCAGCTGGTGGTGTGCTGCTGGCAGACGTGTTGCAAGGACCTGTGACACCCTTTGCTACACCAACATACCTGTCAGTGGAGGCTGCTGAGAGGTCATGAGATATAGCAGGGTAGACAAGAAAGGTGAGGAGTGAGCAGAATTGTGTCCCTCGTATGTAGCTTTTAGGTGCTCTTGACAATGGGCTGAGTGGTGGGAGGTTATATGCCTTGCCAAGCATGTGGTACCCAAATGGTGTTTTTGCCACGCTTGATCTGCTTGCGGCAGAGATTGCAAAAATGTGATCGGCTGCACATGTGCTAAAAAAGGCCCAGACAGCTGAGCTGTGCTAAGTGGGCCGGGAGATAACAGCTCCACAATGTGATGGAATAGGGTGGCTGCTCTCTACTCTTCTATGATGGCTGCCTCGTTGGGGTTTTGCCTCACCCTCACTTTCCTCCTCTGCTCTATCTGGCGCCCAAGTCAGGTCATCATCATCATCTCCATCCTCGTCATCACCGGAGACAACTTGGCAATACGCTGCAGCTGGGGGAACATGACTGCCAGTTTGTATACTAGTGTTCTCCCCTCTCTCTAGGCTCATGTTCTTACCTTCCTCAACCTCAGGACCAACATCTGAATCAAGTAATGGCTGTGCATCGTCAAGGGGCAAGTGGCTGATGCTGTGTTCAAATAACTCTGCTGACTCCTTCATGCCTGGTGCTGGGGCTATGGCAGGAATAGCCTTGGAAAAGGAGGCAAAATAAGTTGCTCTGGCAGCTGCAGGGGACAGCGCACTTGTCTCTGCTTGGGTGACGGAGGATGAAGAGGATGAGGAGGATGAATGTTTAGTAAGCCAGTCCACCACCTCCTCTGCATGCTGTGGCTGGATAGCACGGGCAACATCACTAAACAGAGGAAATGATGCCCTGCCTGAGGACTGACCACCTCGTCCACCTTTGCCTGTGGACACATACGCTGCTGGCCCCCTCACAGTGCCATGGGAACGTCTGCCTCTCCTTGTTGTCCTCCAAGACATGATGGGGGGAGGGGGGCTCATTAACAAAATTTTATAGAAACGGGGAAACGTGTAATTGGCTGCACTTTATTCAATGAGAAGTGGTGATTGGTGCACTTTAACTTGAGGGCTGTCGCTGCCAGAAACGTAAAAAGCAGGGCTTTTTTTCAGCGGGAACGCGGGGGAACGCAGTTCCGGCACCTCCAGCACTGAATGTATGTAATAGCATGGGGTTTGGGGTGTGCTGGAGGGTTGTCTGCTGGGGGATCTATTGTCACTGGTGGGGATCTGATTTTGTGTGAGGGTCTATTGTTGCTGATGGGGAATCTATTGTTGCTGGGGGGGTCTTATGTTGCTTGGGTTGATATTTTGTTACTGGGTGTGATATTTTGTTGTGGGTGGTTCACTGTTGCTGTAGGGAATCTATTGTTGTTGGGGTGGAGTCCATTGTTGCTGGGGGAATCTATTGTTGTGTGGGGATCTATTGCTGGGATTCTATTGTTGCTGACTGCAGGGGATTTATTTTACTGCTTTTCTTTTTATCATTAACATGTTCCATACAAATGATTTAGCACCACAAAACAATACTTGGTTCTGTATTCTCTAAAAGGGGCAGTACTGGTAGGTGGGTAAGGGGTGGAATCAAGGGACGGTGGTCAGAGGTGGGTAGGGGGCAGAGACAAGGGGGTGACTCAGACGGGGGGGGGGGGGGGGGGGTTTCCTGCACCTCTTCTCCAAGAAAAAAGTCCCGGTAAAAAGTATTTAAAAAAAATAAATAAGAGGGAAACCAACGTCACAGTTTGAAAAAAATTCTTGAGAATAAAAACAACGGGGCAAACGGGGAGCAAAAATAAATAAATAAATAAACACGCAGCAACCAAAAATAAAATGGTATACACAACTAAATGTTATGCAATGTTGTGTTAAACACTGCACTACACTAACACACACACTACACTGACACACACACACTACACTAACACACACACACACTACACTAACACACACACTACACAGACACTACACTAACACACACACTACACTGAAACACACACACTACACTAACACACACACTACACAGACACTACACTAACACACACACTACACTGACACACACACTACACAGACACTACACTAACACACACACTACACAGACACTACACTAACACACACACTACACAGACACTACACTAACACACACACTACACTGACACACACACTACACAGACACTACACTGACACACACACACACTACACTAACACACACACTACACTAACACACACTATACAAACACTACACTAACACACACACTACACTGACACACACACACTATACTGACACTACACTGACACACACACACTACACTAACACACACACTACACTGAAACACACACACTACACAGACACTACACTGACACACACACTACACGGACACTACACTAACACACACACTACACTAACACACACTATACAGACACTACACTAACACATACACTACACGGACACTACACTAACACACACACTACACTGACACACACACACACACACACTACACTAACACACACACTACACTACACTAACACACACACTACACTAATACTACACACTATACTAACACACTACACTAACACACACACACTATACTGACACACTACACTGACACACTATACTAACACACACGCTATACTCACACTATACTAACACACACACTATACTAACTTTTTTTTAGCAACTTTATTACAGTGGGAAGAAGACAGACAAATGGAGGGTAACATGGTATCCTCGGGAAGGTGAAAGGTGGACACAGTCTATGGAAGGACGGAGGATGGGCTGTAAATAAATCATGTTCTTGAGAAGAATAAGAAAAGGCGATTGGCCACCAACTCAGATACCTTCTCAGGTTGAGACAACAGTAACAAGGAAGGCTGCCTTCTGTGCTGGGGTCATAGAAGAAACCTTGGGCAATGGTTTGAAGAAAGGATACTAAAGTGCTGATAACACATAGAACCACGGGACAATGTGACTGATGCCTATAAGAAAGATGTGACCCAAGTAAGGGTTGCCATATTGGAGGGGCCAACAGCTGACCCTTAATGTTGTTCAGTGGCAGGCTCTGATCAATGCCACATTACATTCGGACAATGTAACTGACACCCTAAATAAAGCTGTGACTCAGAAAGTGGGTTGTAGGACACGATCTTTGGAGTGAGGTGTAAAGCAATCAAAAAGTCCTTAAGATACACCTGTTCAGGTTGAGACAATGGCAAGAAAGGCTTCCTTCTGGGCTAGGGTCATAGGGCTCCATTCACCAAGTGGTATCTTACTGCAATCTGAGTATGCGGCGGGAATCGTGATTGATGATGGATCTACACCCGGGGGACTTTTATTTATTTTTGTTTTTTTAATAATGGACTTGTCAAAAACTGCCTCCTATGTTTACACTACACTTTTTTTGGGTGAATAGGTAAAAGTACCATGTACCCCATACTCATTCACATGGGGGGGGGGGGGAGAGGGGGCAGGATCTGGGACTTCCAGATTCTGATAAGCCCCACCAACAAGCCAGGGTTGTGGGGAAGAGACCCTTGTTCCCATCAATATGGGGACAGGGTGCTTTGGGAGGGGCAGAGCCCCCCCAACTCCAAAGCACCCCCAAAGTTGAGGGCATGTGGTCTGGGTTGGTTCAGGAAGGGGGAGCATGCTCGCCCCCCTCTCCTGTCCTGCCGGGCTGCATGCTCAGATAAGGGTCTGGTATGGATTTTAGGGGGGTCCCACGGCATTTAAAAAAAACAATTGGTGTGGTGGTTACCATCAAAATCCATACCAGACCTGAAGGGACTTTTTTTCCCTTAATTATTAATTGCCGGCAAGTCTTTTTACATTCAGCTGTCAGCCACAGCTAACAACTCATCGGTTGTTAAGGACGTGGCGGCCGCCGGTTCCTTAAATATCACATGCTGTGAACACTACTTATTTACCGCATGCATTTTTTTCCTTTTGTGCATTGACTTTTACGCCAGTTTTTGCGGTATGCACCGCATAAAGCAATAGTGAATTGACATTTTCAGGATCGCATGCAGTATTTGGGAAAACAGCCTAAATACCGTGTGAGATCTGCTTCTGTGAATGGAGCCCATAGAAAGAATGTCACTCATTGGTTTTAAGGACAGATACTGAAATACTGACAGCACCAGATTAATGCCTGAGACACACCATGAGAACGGACAAATTATCTTTTTTTTTTTGCATGCTAGTCCGCTCTATATCAAGAGGCAACTCAACTCAAGGAGAGACTTTGCTGGGGGGCACCTGATGTAAGGAGGGACTATACTAGGGTTACCTGATGTAAGGAAGGACTCTGCTGAGGACATCTGATATAAGGAGAGACTCTGCTGGGGGCACCTGATGTAAGGAAAGACTCTGCTGGGGACACCTGATGTAAGTAGGAACTATACTGGGGTCACCTGATGTAAGGAGAGACTCTACTGGGGTCACCTGATGTAAGGAGAGACACTGCTGGGGTCACCTGATGTAAGGAGAGACACTGCTGGGGGCACCTGATGTAAGGAGAGACTCCGCTGGGGGCACCTGATGTAAGGAGGGACTCCACTGGGGACACCTGATGTAAGGAGACATGCTGGTAGGTTAACCAGATCCTGTCTACATAAAATCGGCCCTTGTATGTGTATGTGTACGTGTTTGTAAGCGCGTCAAGATCCTACGGGGTAAATGACCGCTCTATATCAAGAGGCAACTCAACTCAAGGAGAGACTTTGCTGGGGGCACCTGATGTAAGGAGGGACTATACTAGGGTCACCTGATGTAAGGAAGGACTCTGCTGGGGACATCTGATGTAAAGAGAGACTCTGCTGGGAGCACCTGATGTAAGGAAAGACTCTGCTGGGGACACCTGATGTAAGTAGGAACTATACTGGGGTCACCTGATGTAAGGAGAGACTCTACTGGGGTCACCTAATGTAAGGAGAGACACTGCTGGGGTCACCTGATGTAAGGAGAGACACTGCTGGGGGCACCTGATGTAAGGAGAGACTCCACTGGGGGCACCTGATGTAAGGAGGGACTCCACTGGGGACACCTGATGTAAGGAGGGACTCCGCCGGGGACACCTGATATAAGGAGGGACTCTGCTGGGGGCACGTGATGTATGTAAGGACTCTGATGGGGGCACCTGATGTAAGGAGAGACTCTGCTGGGGGCACCTGATGTAAAGGAGAGACTCTGCTGGGGACACCTGATGTAAGAAGGGACTCTACTGGGGGCACCTGATGTAAGGAGGAACTATACTGGGGGAACCTGATGTAAGGAGGAACTATACTGGGGTCACCTGATGTAAGGAGAGACACTGCTGGGGGCACCTGATGTAAGGAGAGACTCTGCTGGGGGCACCTGATGTAAAGGAGAGACTCTGCTGGGGACACCTGATGTAAGTAGGAACTATACTGGGGTCACCTGATGTAAGGAGGGACTCTACTGGGTGCACCTGATGTAAGGAGGAACTATACTGGGGTCATCTGATGTAAGGAGAGACACTGCTGGGGGCACCTGATGTAAGGAGAGACAACGCTGGGGGCACCTGATGTAAGGAGGGACTCCACTGGGGACACCTGATATAAGGAGGGACTCTGCTGGGGGCACGTGATGTATGTAAGGACTCTGCTGGGGGCACCTGATGTAAGGAGAGACTCTGCTGGGGGCACCTGATGTAAAAGAGAGACTGCTGGGGACACCTGATGTAAGAAGGGACTCTACTGGGGGCACCTGATGTAAGGAGGAACTATACTGGGGGAACCTGATGTAAGGAGGAACTATACTGGGGGCACCTGATGTAAGGAGAGACTCCGCTGGGGGCACCTGATGTAAGGAGGGACTCCACTGGGGACACCTGATGTAAGGAGGGACTCTGCTGGGGGCACGTGATGTATGTAAGGACTCTGCTGGGGCACCTGATGTAAGGAGAGACTCTGCTGGGGGCACCTGATGTAAAGGAGAGACTCTGCTGGGGACACCTGATGTAAGAAGGGACTCTACTGGGGGCACCTGATGTAAGGAGGAACTATATTGGGGGAACCTGATGTAAGGAGGAACTATACTGGGGTCACCTGATGTAAGGAGAGACACTGCTGGGGGCACCTGATGTAAGGAGGGACTCCACAGGGGACACCTGATGTAAGGAGGAACTATACTGGGGTCACCTGATGTAAGGAGGGACTCTACTGGGTGCACCTGATATAAGGAGAGACTCTGCTGGGGGCACCTGATGTAAAGGAGAGACTCTGCTGGGGACACCTGATGTAAGTAGGAACTATACTGGGGTCACCTGATGTAAGGAGGGACTCTACTGGGTGCACCTGATATGAGAGACTCTGCTGGGGACACCTGATGTAAGTAGGAACTATACTGGGGTCACCTGATGTAAGGAGGGACTCTACTGGGTGCACCTGATGTAAGGAGGAACTATACTGGGGTCACCTGATGTAAGGAGAGACACTGCTGGGGGCACCTGATGTAAGGAGAGACTCCGCTGGGGGCACCTGATGTAAGGTGGGACTCCACTGGGGACACCTGATGTAAGGAGGGACTCCGCTGGGGACACCTGATATAAGGAGGGACTCTGCTGGGGGCACGTGATGTATGTAAGGACTCTGCTGGGGGCACCTGATGTAAGGAGAGACTCTGCTGGGGGCACCTGATGTTAAGGAGAGACTCTGCTGGGGACACCTGATGTAAGAAGGGACTCTACTGGGGGCACCTGATGTAAGGAGGAACTATACTGGGGTCACCTGATGTAAGGAGGGACTCCACTGGGGACACCTGATGTAAGGAGGGACTCTGCTGGGTGCACCTGATGTAAGGAGAGACTCTGCTGGGGGCACCTGATGTAAAGGAGAGACTCTGCTGGGGACACCTGATGTAAGTAGGAACTATACTGGGGTCACCTGATGTAAGGAGGGACTCTACTGGGGTCACCTGATGTAAGGAGGAACTATACTGGGGTCACCTGATGTAAGGAGAGACACTGCTGGGGGCACCTGATGTAAGGAGAGACTCCGCTGGGGGCACCTGATGTAAGGAGGGACTCCACTGGGGACACCTGATGTAAGGAGGGACTCCGCCGGGGACACCTGATATAAGGAGGGACTCTGCTGGGGGCACGTGATGTATGTAAGGACTCTGCTGGGGGCACCTGATGTAAGGAGAGACTCTGCTGGGGGCACCTGATGTAAAGGAGAGACTCTGCTGGGGACACCTGATGTAAGAAGGGACTCTACTGGGGGCACCTGATGTAAGGAGGAACTATACTGGGGGAACCTGATGTAAGGAGGAACTATACTGGGGACACCTGATGTAAGAAGGGACTCTACTGGGGACACCTGATGTAAGAAGGGACTCTACTGGGGGCACCTGATGTAAGAAGGGACTCTACTGGGGGCACCTGATGTAAGTAGGAACTATACTGGGGTCACCTGATGTAAGGAGGGACTCTACTGGGGCCATCTGATGTAAGGAGGAACTATACTGGGGTCACCTGATTTAAGGAGGGACTCCGCTGGGGACAGGTGATGTAAAGAGAGACTCTGCTGGGGGCACCTGATGTAAGGAGGGACTCCGCTGGGGACACCTGATGTAAAGAGGGACTCTGCTGGGGGCACCTGATGTAAGGAGGGACTCTACTGGGAGAACCTTTAAGCCACACCCCCTTAAAGCCACGACCAATATGTAGTTTAAACCACATTTTTTTACTTCACCGGTTCACCGGTACTGCACTGTTGGTTCTCACCTGCTGTTGTTTCTTCTCATTCTCTTTGTTGGGATCCTTCCATGTTCTGAACCGCAGCTCTCCACTGGTTCATATTCAGAATTCCAATCTGACAGTGAGAGCTCCTTCCAGCTATTCTCACCTGTCATGATCAGAATCTGAAACCCCCCCTCACTTCTGTACATTTTTTCAGACATGGCGTTCAGGCTTTTGCTGGCTCTGGTGACACTGTACTGGTGTGATGGTGCTCAGGAACACGGCTGCTGGTGTGTACTGGTCCAACACTGGTACAGATATTATTGGCTGCACTGGTCACATGGTACTGGTGTGACGGTGATCAGGTACTGGTATGTCAGTGACACTGGTACAGATATTGATGGGGCCCTGTACCCTGATCTGTGATTGTCGGTGTCCAAGACACACAACGATCACAGGTCGCACTGCTACACGCCCGCGAGGGGTACAGTGGGAGGATGTACGGGTACGTTCCCCTAAATAGACAAAGCTCCCGTCCAACTGTATATGTACAATGGCTGGGCGAGAGGTGGTTCAATAAACATCTCCTGTCATTTAGGGGTCTATTCAGAAATAATTTGCACAGTAATTTGCCCGGGTAAAGTGCATGTACATTCCTTCTCTGGGTATCGGGATAAAAAATGAATGTTATTCGGCTATTTGCTGAGCTTTTCATATGTTTTCCATTGATTTAAAATGGAAAATACCACATTTGGCCACTAGTTGTCCCTAATCCCCATACTTAGCGCCATCTAATGACCAAATGTTGAATTGTCCTTTCTAAATCAATGGTTGGTATAATATTGTTGGCTTCATTAACTCACGTTCTTCGATGTCTTCTGTACTCATTAGTGTATGATCTCAGTTATTTGTATGAAATCACGTCTGATGGAGGAAACTAAGGGGTCTATTTTATAGAATATTAGTTGATGATTGTGACAAACATTTGCCCAGCCGTGAAAAATTCTGTCCATTTTATAATGAACACAGTGATTTCCTATGATCCTCAGCTCCATCTAGTGTTTATAATTCAGTATTTTTTCCTGAAATACCTTCATCAGTAAAACTAGTGCAACACCGCATTATGGCCACAAGATGGAGCCAATGATCATAGGAAATCATCATAAGATATCAAATATGGACAAAATTCATCACAGTTAGATGAATGTGCATCATATTTCTTCAAGGAGTTTTAAAAAACATACCTGTAAGTGTTTGTGAAATCTTCCACCACAAAATGTCCTCAGCCAATGAGAGGTAATGACTCCATTTTTATTTTAAAAGGCCTAGAGGACCGCCTTTTAAGTGGTGGGGTTAACGTGTTTCGTCCTGGAAGAAGTTTTTGAGAAAACAGACCTCTTGCAAGAGTTTACACCACAAAATGTACTCAGCCAATGAGAGGTAAGTGGTTGGGTTAACGTGTTTCGTCCTGGAAGACGACTTGAGAAAACAGACCTCTTGCAAGAGAATAATAGACCTCTAAGTCTCCATACCACAAAATGTACTCAGCCAATGAGATGTAATGACTCCATTTTTATTTTTCTCCTGCTATCAATGGCCAACACGGTACAACACTTTATCCGTGTCTTTGGTGATCTCTGATCTCCTTATCAACTGTTTCTTCCATGATGAAGATCAGCCATGGAGTATATCTGAGGTGTATATCAGGGTGTGCTTCTTCCACACATGTCCAGCAACATTCATATACAAGACATTTCCCGCACTCACTAATACACCTCGAGGGTTGTGTGGGACCCCTGATGTACAGGAAGACAGGACTTCACTGAGGATCAATTCCCTCACTCAGGACAGGAAAGTAGCTTCTCCCCCGTGTGCAGTTTCTCATGTTTGTAAAGATTGCACTTCACTGAAAAACATTTCCCACACTGAGGACAGAAATATGGCTTCTCACCCGTGTGAGATCTCTGATGTGTGGAAAGATTGGACTTATTGGAAAAACATTTACCGCACTCGAGACAGGAATACGGCTTCTCACCTGTGTGAGATTTCTGATGTAAAGAAAGACTGGGCTTGTTTAAAAAACATTTACCGCACTCGGGACAGGAATACGGCTTCTCCCCTGTGTGAGATCTCTGATGTGAGTTAAGACTAGAATTGTGTGAAAAACATTTCCCGCACTCAGTACAGGAAAACGGCTTTTTACCCGTGTGAGATCTCTGATGGCGGTAAAGACTGGACTTCTCTTGAAAACATTTCCCGCACTCAGGGCAGGAATATGGTTTCTCCCCTGTGTGAGACCTCTGATGGGTGTACAGGATGGACTCCAGTAAAAAACATTTCCCGCACTCAGTACAGGAATACGGCTTTTCCCCGGTGTGATATCTCTGATGACGGTAAAGAGTGGCCTTCTGTGAAAAACATTTCCCACACTCAGAACAGGAATACGGCTTCTCCCCCGTGTGAGTTCTCTGATGTAAGTTAAAATGGGACTTCTGTGAAAAACATTTCCCGCACTCAGGACAGGAATACGGCTTCTCGCCCTTATGAGATCTCTGATGACGGTAAAGAGTGGACTTCTGTGAAAAACATTTCCCGCACTCAGTACAGGAATACGGCTTCTCACCCTTGTGAGATCTCTGATGACGGTAAAGAGTGGACTTCTGTGAAAAAAACTTCCCACACTCAGGACAGGGAAACCTCTTATCTGTTGGAAGGACAGCACCGTTCCTCACAGTCTGAGGTTCCTCAGGATAAGAGGAATACGATGGTCCGGCACCGTCCCGCACAGTCTGAGGTTCCTCAGGATAAGAGGAATACGATGGTCCGGCACCGTCCCGCACAGTCTGAGGTTCCTCAGGATAAGAGGAATACGATGGTCCGGCACCGTCCCGCACAGTCTGAGGTTCCTCAGGATAAGAGGAATACGATGGTCCGGCACCGTCCCGCACAGTCTGAGGTTCCTCAGGATAAGAGGAATACGATGGTCCGGCACCGTCCCGCACAGTCTGAGGTTCCTCAGGATAAGAGGAATACGATGGTCCATCTACACTGTGTGGTGCCGGATGGACATTTGAGGTAGTCGGGGTTTCTCCTGGACTATACTGTGTGATGTCCTCATCTTCTACTTTACAGTCTGGAGACAAAGTGAGACAATCCTCTGAGGTTTTCCTCATCTCCCGTCCATCTACTAAAATAGAAATACAAAGATTATTACTAGACATGAGCAGATTGGTTCCCCTAAACCAGGACTCCGCCCACATCAGGCAGCTTTGTCTCTGAGGATCTTACAATTCCCCCCTCAAGGTAACTAGTAAATGGGTCCTCTGATCTCCTACCAGTTCATTTCTTTATTCATGGACCTTAGTCAGAGAGTGAGGAAACAACGAGAACTGTCTTTTATAGGAGTGACAGTGATGAGGGGATTATAGGACGAGTGTCAGGACTTTGTAATGTGCAACATAGAGTATATAGTGCAGGGGTCAGCAGTATGCACCGTACAATACACAGATCAGCCATGAAATCATGACCATCCACCTAATTTTGAGTAGGTACCCCTTTTGCCAAGATCCAAAAACACATCCCCCAGGTCCGAGAGAAATACAGGAATACAGGACGGGGAACACAGCTCAGGAAAGTGACCAGGGGATTACAGGCTGATATCACCCAGTCCCCGCCCTACTCTGGACCAATCAGTGAGCAGTATGGGTGGAGGAATGTATTTAGTGTTAATGACCCACCTGTGCTGATCTCTGTAGGAGTGTCCTCCTCTATAAATGTCCCCGTTATTCCATCCTCCTCCATAGACTGCTGATCATCCCTCACATACCTCTCTTCTTCTTCTGATTTAACCTCAAATTCTATATCGATTGGATCTCCACTCTAAACCAACAAAATGAGAGAGAATATCATCTGTAAAATATAAGCATTATTACTGTGACATCATATAAGAAATCCACACATTGTCTCCATGAGTCTGTTTTATAATCTCTGCCCTACTAACCTTGTAACAGTGGGGGATGGTGTGATCTTCCTGTGTGGAATCCCAGGAATACAGAGGACGGGGACATCTCTCTGGTGGGTTCCTGGTATTAGGTGGCTCCATCATATCCTCGTGTCCTGAAAAGTCCTCCATCACTCCATACTCCTCATCCTCCTCTTTATACTCTTCTTTAACATCAATCGTATCATCCCCGAGGTTTCCACTCTGAATATAAATTAAAACATTCATTGTAACAAACATGCTTCTGTATAAATCATAACTATCAATGATTGTCCCTCATCTACCTGATGATGGTGAGGGATGGTGTGATCTTCCTGTGTGGAATCCCGGGAATACAGAGGACGGGGACATCTCTCTGGTGGGTTCCTGGTATTAGATGGCTCCATCATAACATCCTCATAGGGACCCGGGTGTCCTTCAGAAAGCTTCTTCATCATATCATACTCCTCATCCTCCCCTATATATTCTTCTTTAACTACAATATTATAATCCCTGGGGTTTTCACTCTGAATATATAATAAAATATGTATTATAAGAAACGTGCTTGTGTATAAATCATAACTACCAATAATTGTTCCTCATCTACCTGATGATGGTGAGGGATGGTGTGATCTTCCTGTGTGGAATCCCGGGAATACAGAGGACGGGGACATCTCTCTGGTGGGTTCCCATTACTGGATCCATCTGTAGGAAACACACACACTGACTGAATACATTGTTTCTATGTGTTTATCAGATGATGGGGGATCTAGGTGGAGCCTCCGTACTGCTCTCTCCTTTACAATAAAGTCTCCTCTTACCCGGTGATGTGAGGGGCGGCTGATTGTCCATCATGACGTCCTTGTAGAGATCCTTGTGTCCTTCTAAATACTCCCACTCCTCCATGGAGAAATAGACAGTGACATCCTGACACCTTATAGGAACCTGACACACACAATGATACAGTCACCATCCAGACACATCCCTTGTCTGTTACTGGATAATGTCCCAGAATTCCCAGAATCCTCCTCACCTCTCCTGTCAGCAGATGGACCATCATGGTGGTCAGTTCCAGGATCTTCTGCTCTTTGTTCCTCTCAGGTATGGGAGAAGGAGGGGGAGGCACCATGGTGGGGCTCTGGGTCCTGCTCCATCCTCCTGGGATTGGCTCCCCATTAGACTTCTTCACTACAACATAATCCTACAGATCAGGAGAAAGATAAACCGATATCAATCATCTGACATCATCTAAATGTCTACAATAAGAGCATGGACTACTGACCAGACTAGATAAGAGTGATGTCATGTGACCTCCCAGAATCCTCCTCACCTCTCTGGTCAGGTCTGTGTTTTATTAATAGAGATAAGAGTGATGTCATGTGACCTCCCAGAATCCTCCTCACCCCTCCGGTCAGGTCTGTGTTTTATTAATAGAGATAAGAATGATGTCATGTGACCTCCCAGAATCCTCCTCACCTCTCCGGTCAGGTCTGTGTTTTATTAATAGAGATAAGAGTGATGTCATGTGACCTCCCAGAATCCTCCTCACCTCTCCAGTCAGCAGGTAGATAATCTCCAGGGTGAGGTTTAGTATCTTCTCAGTCATGTGACTTCGGTCCTCCTCCATCCACATTGGTGGCATCATTTGATCTATACAGGTCTCCTTGTAGACGGATAACTTTGGGAAATGAAAGAATTATTTGGATGGTGTTGGTCACTCAATAATAGGAGCTAAAAATATTAGGAGCCGTTTTTTTGTATCTAATAAATCTTACGGGTGTAACATGTTCCCCAAGGTGAATTTATCCTTTAAAGGGGTTGTAAAGGTAAAATTTTTTTCACCTTAATGCATTCTATGCATTAAGGTGAAAAAACTACTAACCATACCGCCGTCCCCAGCCCCCCCGTTTTACTTACCTGACCCCTTGAAATTCGGCTGCTCGTTCACGTCCTCGATTCCGCTGCTCAGCCTGGCCGCTGATTGGCTACAGTGGATGGATTGGAAGCAGCGCAGCCATTGGCTCGTGCTGCTGTCAATCACATCCAATGACGTGGCACGCTGGGGGGCGGGGCCGAGTGATACAGCGAGCGGCTATAGCCGCCGGCTGTATCACGGGAGCGCGCCCGCAATAACTAACCACCATGCGAGGGAGCTCGCATTAAGGTGGTTAATTATTGCGGGGAGGAGCTGAGACAGCCGCCGAGGGACCCCAGAAGAGCAGGTTCGGGGCCACTCTGTGCAGAACGAGCTGCACAGTGAAAGTAAGTATAACATGTTTGTTATTTTTAAAAAATAAAAAAATACCTTTACAACCCCTTTAACCCTTTCTCAGGCAGTGGGGGAGATGACGTGGATATTACAGTCGGAATTATGTTTATTTGTCTTTTTTTTTTGCTGATCTGAAAATGATCCGATCCGTGATCTCTGATCCGAGGTACAATCTGAGTGAGTTTGTTGATCCGTTGCACCACTACCAAAACCTGATATATTTTGTAAAGCAGACACCCTAGAGAATAAAATAGTGGTTGCTCCAAATTTTTTTGTCACGCAATATTACCGCAAAGGTCTAGGTCAGTAAAAAAAACACAATGACAGTTCATTTTAGGGCACAAAATCGCAATAAATTACCAATTTCTTTGGCAAAATATAAAAGATGAGGTTGCACTGAGTAAATAGATACCAAACATGTCAAACCTTAGGTTTGTGTGCGCCTGTGAAATGGCGACAAACTTCAGTACCCGAAATTTAATATATATATATATCTGCTTTGAAAGTCCCCTATAGGTCATCAGTTATTGTTACGGCGATATGTAACATGTGTAGCGCAGTCGGCCTTATCAGGCGTAGACGCCCCGCTGCACGCGTTTAGGTTTGTACGCGTGTATATGTGGTGGCGCAGGGGGGTCCTCAATTTTTTGGGGGGGGGAACTGTCAATGAGCACCTGGAAGTCACGTCATACACGTCACTTCCAGGTCAGCAACAAGAAGGGGAGGAGGGAGAACGCACCTCTTAGAGGACCCGGGACTAGAGATGGGCTGAATGACCCCCCCCAGTTCGGTTCGCATCAGAACTTTCGAACATTGGGAAAGTTCGGAAGCGAATAACGAACCCCATTGAAGTCTATGGGACCCAAACTGGAAAAATCAAAAGTGCCCATTTTGAAGGCTTATATGCAAGTAATTGGGCAAACAAAGGTTATGGGGGTCCGGGTACAGCCCCCGGGTGGGGGGGGGGGACATGTATGAATGAAAAAAAGGTTTGTAAAAAAACGTAATTTAAAAAAAAAAATTTTTTTATTGAAGATGATTTGTATAAGTACAGAACATAGAAGAAACAAAATGTTACCCCAGCTCCACTGCCAATATGAAAGTCCATGAGCTGTGATCCGGTGCTCTAGCCAGGACGTTCAGGCCCCAAATACAATACTTGAATCAAAAAGGGCTGGCAACTCGGATGCTCTTGAATAAAAGTCCTTTATTGGTTACATGGGTACACGAGTACAGGCTATAACTGACGCATTTCGGCTAAGAAGCCTTCATAGCATGAAGGCTTCTTAGCCGAAACGCGTCAGTGTATAGCCTGTACCCATGTAACCAATAAAGGACTTTTATTCAAGAGCATCCGAGTTGCCAGCCCTTTTTGATTCAAAAACAGAACATAGCCTTTGGGCATTCCCCGCTAACAAATACAGATAACACAAACTGCTAAATAATACAACTTATCAAATACAAAGAACAAAATATTCCATACACTGTGCTCGACCGTTCTAATAATTTATTTTGAGGATTAATGAATTACAAGGAGATTCCTGCTCCCTCTCAACCAACAGAGTGATATATCAGTAAAACATTTACTCATAGTTGGATTTATACCTGATCGAATGAAGCGTGAATCACTGCAAAGGAGTAAAACCGTACATATCTTATGCCGTGTACACACGGGCGGACTTTTCGACCGGACTGGTCCGACGGACAATCCGAGCGTGTGTGGGCTTCATCGGACCTTCAGCGGACTTTTCCAGTCGAAAATCTGATGGACTTTAGATTTGGAACATGCTTCAAATCTTTACGTCGTAACTCCGCCGGATCCAGAAGTCCGCTCATCTATCAACTTCCTTATTTTAGTCCGGTCGTACGTCATCACGTACAAATCCGTCGGACTTTGGTGTGATCCAGGGGCGGACTGAGCATTCGGGCACTCGGGCACTGTGTATGCTGCATTATGCTAAACCATATCAGGGGTGAATAGATTCAGTCCATGGACTCCTTTTTTTTTTTTTTAACCATAGTTATTTATTGATTTTTACAATGGACAGTACAAGGCTGGTTGCAGTTCGTACATCATATTACGTATACAAAGTGTTGACAAAAGAGAGGAATGCAGGGTTTAAACATTGCCAAATACATGCAGGCTTCTCATAACGCAGTAGCAAATGACCTCAATAGGGGGTATAACCTGTCACCCCATCTAGGTACACACTGTGAGCAGGCTCTCGGTGAAATGTCAGTAACTGACACAAAGATCGGTGGCAATTGTTGGCACTGATTGCTGGCAGTGGTGGGCAGTCATTGCTGGCACTGGTGGGCACTTAATTGTAATCAGGGCACCGATGATCAGTGCCCTGATTACATACCTAGCTGTCCCCCTGTGAGGAGAGAGCCGCTGATCGGCTCTCCTCTCCTCTGTCAGTGTGAGTGTCGAGAGCCGCACCGCCCAGCCGTCATTTGATGGCGGGACGGCGAGCGGTTAACCACTTAAGGACCAGCCTCGTTTTGGATTTTAGGTGTTTACATGTTTAAAACTGTTTTTTTTTGCTAGAAAATTACTTAGAACCCCCAAACATTATATATTGGTTTTTTTTCTAACACCCTAGAGAAAAAAATGGTGGTCAATGCAATACTTTTTTTCGCACCGTATTTGCGCAGCGGTCTTATAAGCGCACTTTTTTGGGGAAAAATTCACCTTTTTGAATAAAAAAATAAGACAACAGTAAAGTTTGCCCAATTTTTTTTATATTGTGAAAGATAAAGTTACGCTAAGTAAATTGATACCCAACACGTCACGCTTCAAAATTGCGCCCCGCTCGTGGAATGGTGACAAACTTTTACCAACAAAAATCTCCATAGGCAACGTTTAAAAAATTCTACAGGTTGTATGGTTTGAGTTACAGAGGAGGTCTAGGGCTAGAATTATTGCTCTCGCTCTACCGGTCGTAGCAATACCTCACATGTGTGGTTTGACCACCGTTTTCATATGCGGGCGCTACTCACGTATGTGTTTGCTTCTGCGCACGAGCTCTTCGGGACGGGGCGCTTTAAAAAAAATGTTTTTCTTCTTATTTATTTTACTTTATTTTATTTATTTTTTCACTGTTTAAAAAAAAAAAAAAATTGATCACTTTTATTCCTATTACAAGGAATGTAAAGATCCCTGGTAATAGAAAAAAGCATGACAGGTCGTCTTAAATATGAGATCTGGGGTCAAAAATTCCTCAGATCTCATAATCGGATTTAAATACATGTTATGACGTCGCTCCTGCCCTCCTATGGTGTGGAGACGGGTGGGGGCCATCTTCCCCTCACTCGCCTCCATACCACGGACATGACAGGTCCCGATTGCCTCCGCCACTACCGACAGCTCCGGCAAGCGGCGGAGGGTGCGGGAGAGCGGCGGGGGGGGTGGCACCTTTACCGCCACCGATAACAGTGATCTCCCGGCGAATCCGCCGCAGAGACCACCATTATCGGAAACACGACTGGCTCCTGAAACGATGGATACCTCGGTTGTGGCAGCAGCTGCTTCCGTTACCGAGATATCCACCTTCAAAGTGCCGACGTATATGTACAGAAGTCGGTCAGTAAATGGCTAAACTCTCCTGTATCTTCCCGACTATAGAAGGTAAACTAACAGGTCTATAGTTACTTGGTAAAGACTTTGACTCAAATGTGCAATAACACACAGAAATGTACCGAGGTAAACTTGCAGTAACGCACAGAAATATAAAAGGTAAAAACTTGCAGTAACGTTCTGAAATATACAGCGTTAAACTTGCAGTAACCCACAGAAATACACAGCGTTAAACTTGCAGTAACGCACAGAAATATACAGCGTTAAACTGGCAGTAACACTCTGAAATATACAGCGTTAAACTGGCAGTAACACTCTGAAATATACAGCGTTAAACTGGCAGTAACGCACAGAAATATACGTTAAACTTGCAGTAACGCACAGAAATATACGTTAAACTTGCAGTAACGCACAGAAATATACAGCGTTAAACTTGCAGTAACGCTCTGAAATATACGGCGTTAAACTTGCAGTAACGCACAGAAATATACAACGTTAAACTTGCAGTAATGCACAGAAATATACAGCGTTAAACTGGCAGTAACGCTCTGAAATATACAGCGTTAAACTGGCAGTAACGCACAGAAATATACAACGTTAATCTTGCAGTAACGCTCTGAAATATACGGCGTTAAACTTGCAGTAACGCACAGAAATATACGCTAAACTTGCAGTAACGCTCTGAAATACACAACGTTAAACTTGCAGTAACGCACAGAAATATGCAGCGTTAAACTGGCAGTAACGCACTGAAATATACGGCGTTAAGCTTGCAGTAACGTTCTGAAATATACGGCGTTAAACTTGCAGGAAACCACAGAAATATACAGCGTTAAACTTGCAGTAACGCACAGAAATATACGTTAAACTTGCAGTAACGCACAGAAATATACAGTGTTAAACTGGCAGTAACGCTCTGAAATATACAGCGTTAAACTGGCAGTAACGCACAGAAATATACAACGTTAAACTTGCAGTAACGCTCTGAAATATACGGCGTTAAACTTGCAGTAACGCACAGAAATATACAGCGTTAAACTGGCAGTAATGCACTGAAATATACAGCGTTAAACTTGCAGTAACGCTCTGAAATATACAGCGTTAAACTTGCACGAACGTACAGAAAAATACTGCGTTGAATTTGCACGAATGCACTGAAATATACTGCGGTAAACCTGCCCTGACAAAATAAGCAGACACTAATGTAAAAATGAATGGTCACTACACTCGCACTGATGGATATTCACACTAAACTGATATTCTACACTGACAATAGAATCAGAATAGCACACTAACTGTCTAGTAGCACTGAACAGAGCCCTGTTCTATCTCTCTCCACGCCGATATCACACTGCAAATGGCTGCTATTGAAAGAATACTTTTATAGTGTGGGGACTAAGAGCAATGAGCCGTGATTGGATGGATTCATCATGACAGCGTCCAATCATGGCTCTGACAGTGCTTTGTGCCCTGATTGAGCAAAGCTTTCATTGCTTCAGCCAATCAGGGATACCAATGCACTGTGTGGTGGCTCAGTGCATTGTGGTCATTCGGCGGGCCGAACAAACGGTCAAACACCCTGACAATTCAGGTGTCCGTCGAACGGACGAACAGCTAATGTTCAGCCCGAGCTCATGTTCACCCATCCCTATTCGGGACCCTCTTGGCCTACCGGATCAGAAATTCCCTTTCCTCTGTTGGGTTTGTTTGGTTTCTGAACTGGATTTTATTAGTATTAGATCTGCAGACAAGAAATGATAAATACAATCCTTTGGTTGACTTGTTTGCTCTGAGGCAGTGGTCAATGGAGGGTCATCATGATGTCCAGGAAGGGGAACTTCCTACACAAATGGACTCAGCTCTAGGTGGGTCTGCTATATGGTCTCTCACGCTATCCTTGTAACCGCAGGTGCAATGCCCAGCTCGTTATCTGAAGACTAGGATGCACATGAATTCCAAATTTAAATTTTACAAAGTGCAACCATCCAGAGTTTTTGTGCATCCTAAGGGGAACTTGCTGACTTTTGGCCGGAGTTGTCGGCTAATCAGGATAACTGCCAGAACTCCGGCTGCAAGGCTCCAATCTCCGGCAGCCTGCTGACTGACAGGAGTGATGTCACTCTCTGCAGTAAGAGAAGAGATTGGATTGGGTAGCAAAAGAATGCTGCTGGTAGAGAGTTGTGGGGAAGAAGTCTGTTCTCTTCCCCCCAATGGCAGCTCAGTGTGGGTAGGAGGAGGGCATCGGGGGGGGGGGATGTTCCCTTGGTTGCCAAGTATAATGTAGTATCCAGGACATTGTACAGGGTGGTGGTGTGTTCCTGGGGCTCTGAATTTAACACCAAGCACTGCCAGAGCCCATGTCATTGGAAGGTATTGGACTGCCCCCTGTATGCATAGCACTGAACCCTGACCATCCATTAGGCAATGCTGTACAAACAGACCTCCTCTAGGTACGAGTGACCACCAAGGGGTGAAGGACTGCCCTTCTTCATTCCACTTGATATCTTGGAAAATTTTATTTGACCAGTGAGATGGTAAGAAGGTGAAAGTCGCCTCCATTTCCCTGCAGGAGTTCTGTAAGGAGGTCTGAAAAGTAAGTGCAGGTGGGAGGGTCTTCGTAGACCAAGAGCTCCCCTCCCTACCATAGAGTCCCCGAGTCCTACAGACTCCTCTTCCCTCAGAGCTCTACTGCCCATCAACCCGATCAAGGGCCCAGAGTCCTTCAACTCCACTACCCCCCCAGGGGCCCCAAAATCCTCTAGCCTCAGTACTAGAGTTACCACCTCATCCCTTTAAACCCGAACACATATTGATTACACAGGTTTTGTGGCTGATTAAGGTTGTAATTAAACTCACTTGGTGCCTTATGTGCAATAAAATAAGCCTCAGAACATGGGTAATTCATATGTGTTCGGGTTTAAAGGGATGAGGTGGCAACCCTACTCAGTACCCCCTGAGATGTTCCTCAGCTCCTATACTTCCCTCAGTATTTTCTTCCCTCTGACACCAATGATGGAACACATTCTTCATGGCAGGCTGTAGAATGTTTTCTTCCTCCTGACCAGCCATGTAGGGTCTCTATGCTCCATACTCCTGACCCCGGCACTCCATCATTGTGTTGGCTGCATATTGTAATGATTGCCCATTGGCTGCCTGTGTAGTATAATAATTGCCCTTTGTAGGCCATGTATGGTCAGGATGGTCATTGTCTTGTCTATTTATTGTCAGTGCTGTTTCTTTAGAGGAACATATTACTAGAATTTATCTCCAAAATGAAGAGAATATTCCGGCCCCGTAAGTGGGGGAATGTTCTGACCCTGAAGGGGTTAATCTAGGTTTCCACACTATATATGTGTGTATCATCATCTGCTGGAGATAAAAGATATCACAGTGACTATGGAGGAAGAGGACGGAACATGACGGGGGGGGGGGGGGGGGTTGTTACTGGGTGTAAATAGAAAATAAGATCTTATTACCTCCTCTACTGCCACTTCCAGCAAAATCTCCTCTCTATTTCCTCCCGACTCACCTCTCACCCGGAACTTACTGTCTGTACCTGACATCACTTCCTGTCTTCCATAGAGACTTCCTGTCTGGATATAAGTGAGAAGCTCACCACCTTGTGGAGCTCAGAGGAACTGCAGCCCCCTGAGAAATGTCTCGTAGTGTGAACACGGCCTTGTGCTGTGTGTATGTACTGTATATCATGGGCGTCCACAGAACTTTTTTCAGGGGGGGGGGGCATCATTTTAGGGTCACCCATGTGCCGCCCCTTTTTGACAATGTCATTATCACATTGTCATGGTCAGAGACAGCAGGCGTAGTACAGTCCCTGGGATAAGTAATGGATAATGGCCGACAGACCCTCTTACCAGACCCAGCGAAACTACAGCAGTGATCCCTCCGGCTGGACGATCGCTCACTCTGGGTTCCCCGGAGGCGATTATGGTCAGTAGTGTAGCATGTCTGTACTAGAGTTGCCACCTCATCCCTTTAAACCCGAACACCTTTGGATTACACAGGTTCTGAGGCTAATTAAATGCAGATAAGGCAGCAAGTGAGTTTAATTGCCACCTTAATCAGCCACAGAACCTGTGTGATTAATATGTGTTCAGGTTTAAAGGGATGAGGTGGCAACCCTAGTCTGTACCCTGGCAGTGGCTCAGTCTTTCTCTGGTGGCGCTGGGCAGCGTGGCTCTCTCTCTGGCGCTGGGTAGCATGGCTCTCTCTCTGGCGCTGTGTATCGTGGCTCTCTCTCTGGTGCTGGGTAGCGTGGCTCTCTCTCTCTGGCGGCACTGGGTAGCATGGCTCTCTCTCTCTGGCGGCACTGGGTAGAATGGCTCTCTCGCTCTCTGGCGCTGTGTATCGTGGCTCTCTCTCTCTGGCGCTGGGTAGCGTGGCTATCTCTCTCTGGCGGCACTGGGTAGAATGGCTCTCTGGCGCTGTGTATCGTGGCTCTCTCTCTGGCACTGGGTAGCATGGCTCTCTCTCTCTGGCGGCGCTGGGTAGCATGGCTCTCTCTCTCTGGCGGCACTGGGTAGCAAAGACACCTGGCTTTTGGCCAATCATGGCTCTCACAGCACTTCATGCTGTGATTGATAAAAGCATGCAGGTCAGGTGCATGCTTTGGCCAATCAGCAGCCCTCAATGCACTGCCATCTCGCAGTGCATTATTGGGCGCACCGCGGCGAGCGAACTTGCTGCGAGTGATCCCATATGTTTGTTTGTTCTATGAACAAACACCCGATGTTCGAGTCAAACTTACGTTCGACTCGAACATCGGGACTATCCCTAATTGTGACAAACATTTGCTCAGCCATGACAAATTCTGGTCATGTTATAATGAACACAGTGATTTCCTTTGTGTCAGAAACCATAAAATCAGACAAAGACAGAAGTACAGTTAAATCACACTAGTTAATAAATAAAAGTAAATAGAACAAATATAGTCAAAACATAGCCAATAGTTTGGTAACCGGAATGGATAGTCAGACAAGCCAGAAGGTCAGGGATCAGTACAGTGAAACAGCAAGCAGGATCTAGAGCCAGAAGGGATGTCAGCCCAGCAAGTCTTTAAACAGGAATGCAGAAGATAGTCTCTGTGATGTTGACCAAGGCGAAGGCACAGATCCTCTGGACTGGACGGCTTAAGTAGGCAGGACTGATGAGCAGGATATCATCAACAGCTGAGTAACTGTGGAGAGAGATGGGAGCTGGCAATTAGCCGACAGCTGAGCGGCCCAGCTCAGAGAAGGAAGGGCTGAGCCCAGCTCTGAGAAGGGCAGGTTTACTGCAGTATATTGAGGTGCGTTAGTGCATTTTTATTGCAGTATATTAAGATGCATTAGTGTACTTTTACTGCAGTATATTGAGGTGCGCTAGTGTACTTTTATTGCAGTATATTGAGGTGCGTTAGTGTACTTTTACGGGAGTATATTAAGGTGCATTAGTGTACTTTTATTGCAGTATACTGACGTGTGCTAGTGCATTTTTATTGCAGTATATTGAGGTGCGCTAGTGTACTTTTATTGCAGTATATTAAGGTGCATTAGTGTACTTTTACTGCAGTATATTAAGGTGCATTAGTGTACTTTTATTGCAGTATATTGACGTGCGCCAGTGGAGTGTGTCTGTGTAGTGAGTACTCAAGTTAAAGTGCACCAAACACCACTTCCCATTGATTAAAGTGCATCTAAGTACACATTTCCCCATTTCTATTACATTTCGGTAATAACCCCCCCATCATGTCTGGGAGGACAACAAGGAGAGGCAGACGTTCCCATGGCACTGTGAGAGGGCCAGCAGCGTATGTGTCCACAGGCAAAGGTGGACGTGGTCAGTCCTCAGGCGGGGCTCCATTTCCACTGTTTAGTGATGTTGCCCATGCTATCCAGCCACAGCATGCAGAGGAGGCGGTGGAATGGCGCACTAAACCGTCCTCACCTAAGCAGAGACTAGTGCACATCCACCGCAGCTGCCAGAGTGGCTAAACCTGCCTTCTTGTCCCTTTCTACTCCTGCCATAGCGCCAGCATCAGGCATGGAAGAGTCAGCTGAGTTATTTGAACACAGCATCAGTCACTTACTCCTTGATGATGCACAGCCATTACTTGATTCACCTCTATAGGGTTACAGTATTAAGGCGCCACCAACACCCAAACAACAATTTTTCCGCACCTGTGACTTCTATCCAAAGTCTGCGAAAAACACCAGAATTTATCAAAAAAAATCTCTAATCTTGTTCCCAGTGCACTACATTGTGGCCTCATTATACAGACTGGCTCCCCAAGCCGTTGTTTACAAAAGAAAGCTTGCAGGGAAAATGTCATATTTTTTTCTTTAGAAATGTCAGTCTTGCTGCAGCAGGTTCTATACATGGTACAGATGCGCCATTTTACAGGCAGACAAAGGGGATCCCCCCAGGCACTATATGTAAGGGAATTTTTCATTTTTACGGTTCACTTTAAGCATTAATAAATCACTGCTCGTTTAAAAATTATGTTTTTTACAAACTTTTTTTCCATTGATACATGTCCCCCAGGGCATTACCCAGACCCCCATACCCTTTGTATGCCCAATTACTTGCATATAAGTCTTCAAAATGAGCACTTTTGATTTTTCCAGTTAGGGTCCCATAGACTTCAATGGGGTTCGTTATTCAGTTCCGAACTTTCTCGATGTTCGAGAGTTCTGCCGCAAACCGAACAGGGGGTCGTTCGTCCCATCTGTAATAACCAGGATGTACTGTGTTGCTGGCGCTCACCTGCTGCTGATTGGCTTCTTTCTCTTTGTTGGGATCCTTTCATCTTCTTAATCAGTCACTGAAACTTTGCTCTCCACAGGTTCATATTCAGAATCCCAATCTGACAGTGAGAGCTCCTTCCAGCTACTCTCATCTGTCATGGTCAGAATCTGAACCCCCCCCCCCTCACTTCTGTACCCTTTTTTGGACATGGCATTTGTGTTTCTGGTGGCTCTGTACTGGTGTGATGGTGATCAGGAACTAGTATGTCAGTGACACTGGTACAGATATTACTGGCTGCACTGGTCACATGGTACTGGTGTGACGGTGATCAGGTACTGGTATGTCAGTGACACTGGTACAGATATTGATTGTGCCCTGTACCCCGATCTGTGATTGGCTGTGTCCAAGAGACACAACGATCACAGGTCCCACCGCTACACCCCCCGAGGGGTACAGTGGGAGGATGTGCGGGTACATTCCCCTAAATAGACAAAGCTCCCGTCCAACTGTATATGTATAATGGCTGGGCGGGAGGTGGTTAAATAAACATCTCCTGACACTTAGGGGTTTATTCAGAAATAATTTGCACAGTAATTGTGTAAAGCGTGTAAAGCGCATGTACATTCCTTCTGTATGGGGGTCAAAAATGAATGTTATTCAGCTATTTGCTGAGCTTTTCATATGTTTTCCATTGATTTAAAATGGAAAATACCACATTTGGCCACTAGTTGGCCCTAATCCCCATACTTAGCGCCACCTAATGACCAAATGTAGAATTGTCCTTTCTAAATCAATGGTTGGTATAATATTGTTGGCTTAATTAACTCACGTTCTTCGATGTCTTCTGTACTCATAAGTGTATGATCTCAGTTATTTGTATGAAATCACGTCTGATGGAGGAAACTAAGGGGTCTATTTTATAGAATATTAGTTGATGATTGTGACAAACATTTGCCCAGCCGTGAAAAATTCTGTCCATTTTATAATGAACACAGTGATTTCCTATGATCCTCAGCTCCATCTAGTGTTTATAATGCAGTATTTTTTCCTGAAAGACCTTCATCAGTAAAACTAGTGCAACACCGCATTATGGCCACAAGATGGAGCCAATGATCATAGGAAATCATCATAAGAAATCAAATATGGACAAAATTTATCACAGTTGGGTGAATGTACATCATATTTCTTCAAGGAGTTTAAAAAAACAGACCTGTAAGTGATTGTGAAATCTTCCACCACAAAATGTACTCAGCCAATGAGAGGTAATGACTCCATTTTTATTTTTCTCCTGCTATCAATGGCCAACACGGTACAACACTTCATCCATGTCTTTGGTGATCTCTGATCTCCTTATCAACTGTTTCTTCCATGATGAAGATCAGCCATGGAGTATATCTGAGGTGTATATCAGGGTGTGCTTCTTCCCCACATGTCCAGCAACATTCATATACAAGACATTTCCCGCACTCACTAATACACCTTGAGGGTTGTGTGGGACCCCTGATGTACAGGAAGACAGGACTTCAGGGAGGAACAATTCCCTTACTCAGGACAGGAAAATAGCTTCTCCCCCGCATGCAGTTTCTCATGTTTGTAAAGATTGGACTTATCTGAAAAACATTTCCCACACCTAGGACAGCAATGCGGCTTCTCCCCCGTGTGAGATTTCAGATGTGTGGAAAGATGGGACTTCACTGAAAAACATTTCCTGCACTCAGGACAGGAATACGGTTTCTCCCCCGTGTGGGATCTCTGATGTGTGTTAAGACTGGACTTCTGTGAAAAACATTTCCCGCACTCAAGACAGGAATACGGCTTCTCACCCGTGTGAGATTTCTGATGTATGGAAAAATTGGACTTGTCTGAAAAACATTTACCGCACTCAGAACAGGAATATGGCTTCTCCCCCGTGTGGGATCTCTGATGTGTGGTAAGACTGGACTTCTGTGAAAAACATTTCCCGCACCCAATACAGGAATACGGCTTCACCCCTGTGTGAGATCTCTGATGTTTGTTAAGACTGGACTTCATTGAAAAACATTTCCCGCACTCAGGACAGGAATACGGCTTCTCCCCCGTGTGGGATCTCTGATGTGTATTAAGACTGGACTTCTGTGAAAAACATTTCCCGCACACAAGACAGAAATATGGCTTCTCCCCCGTGTGAGATCTCTGATGTTTGTAAAAATAGGACTTCTCTGAAAAACATTTCCCGCACTCAGGGCAGGAATATGGCTTCTCCCCTGTATGAGATCTCTGATGTTTGTAAAAATAGGACTTCAATGAAAAACATTTCCCACACTCAGGGCAGGAATATGGCTTTTCCCCCGTGTGAGATCTCTGATGTGAGTTAAGACTGGAATTGTGTGAAAAACATTTCCCACACTCAAGACAGGAAAACGGCTTCTCGCCCGTGTGAGATCTCTGATGTGTGTTTAGACTAGACTTCTTTGAAAAACATTTCCCGCACTCAAGACAGAAACACAGCATTTGCCCCGTGTGAAATCTCTGATGTGAGTTAAGACTGGAATTGTGTGAAAAACATTTCCCACACTCAGTACAGGAATACGGCTTTTCTCCTGTGTGAGATCTTTTATGCAAATTAAGATTGCCTTTCAAGTGGAAACACTTCCCACACTCAGTACAGGAAAACCTCTTATCTGTTGGAAGGGTGGCACCGTCCCTCACAGTCTGAGGTTCCTCAGGATAAGAGGAATACGATGGTCCGGCACCGTCCCTCACAGTCTGAGGTTCCTCAGGATAAGAGGAATACGATGGTCCGGCACAGTCCCTCACAGTCTGAGGTTCCTCAGGATAGGAGGAATACGATGGTCCGGCACAGTCCCGCACAGTCTGAGGTTCCTCAGGATAAGAGGAATACGATGGTCCGGCACCGTCCCTCACAGTCTGAGGTTCCTCAGGATAAGAGGAATACGATGGTCTGGCACCGTCCCTCACAGTCTGAGGTTCCTCGGGATAAGAGGAATACGATGGTCCGGCACCGTCCCGCACAGTCTGAGGTTCCTCGGGATAAGAGGAATACGATGGTCCGGCACCGTCCCGCACAGTCTGAGGTTCCTCAGGATAAGAGGAATACGATGGTCCGGCACCGTCCCTCACAGTCTGAGGTTCCTCAGGATAAGAGGAATACGATGGTCCGGCACCGTCCCTCACAGTCTGAGGTTCCTCAGGATAAGAGGAATACGATGGTCCATCTACACTGTGTGGTGCCGGATGGACATTTGAGGTAGTCGGGTTTTCTCCTGGACTATACTGTGTGATGTCCTCATCTTCTACTTTACAGTCTGGAGACAAAGTGAGACAATCCTCTGAGGTTTTCCTCATCTCCCGTCCATCTACTAAAATAGAAATACAAAGATTATTACTAGACATGAGCAGATTGGTTCCCCTAAACCAGGACTCCGCCCACATCAGGCAGCTTTGTCTCTGAGGATCTTACAATTCCCCCCTCAAGGTAACTAGTAAATGGGTCCTCTGATCTCCTACCAGTTCATTTCTTTATTCATGGGCCTTAGTCAGAGAGTGAGGAAACAACGAGAACTGTCTTTTATAGGAGTGACAGTGATGAGGGGATTATAGGACGAGTGTCAGGAGTATGTAATGTACAACATAGAGTATATAGTGCAGGGGTCAGCAGTATGCATCGTACAATACACAGATCAGCCATGAAATCATGGCCATCCACCTAATATTGAGTAGGTTCCCCCTTTTTCCTGGATACAAAACACATCCCCCAGGTGCCTAGGCTGAGCAATGCCTATGCCAAAAATCAACATTTTACTGCCAGCACAGAGAAGGAAGATTATTCGAGAGAAATACAGGAATACAGGACGGGGAACACAGCTCAGGAAAGTGACCAGGGGATTGCAGGCTGATATCACCCAGTCCCCACCCTACTCTGGACCAATCAGTGAGCAGTATGGGTGGAGGAATGTATTTAGTGTTAATGACCCACCTGTGCTGATCTCTGTAGGAGTGTCCTCCTCTATAAATGTCCCCGTTATTCCATCCTCCTCCATAGACTGCTGATCATCCCTCACATACCTCTCTTCTTCTTCTGATTTAACCTCAAATTCTATATCGATTGGATCTCCACTCTAAACCAAGAAAATAAGAGAAAATATCATCTGTAAGATATAAGCTTTATTATTGTGACATCATATAAGAAATCCACACATCGTCTCCATTAATCTGTTTTATAATCTCCGTCCCACCAACCTTGTAACAGTGAGGAATGGTGTGATCTTCCTGTGTGGAATCCCGGGAATACAGAGGACGGGGACATCTCTCTGGTGGGTTCCCATTACTGGATCCATCTGTAGGAAACACACACACTGACTGAATACATTGTTTCTATGTGTTTATCAGATGATGGGGGATCTAGGTGGAGCCTCCGTACTGCTCTCTCCTTTACAATAAAGTCTCCTCTTACCCGGTGATGTGAGGGGCGGCTGATTGTCCATCATGACGTCCTTGTAGAGATCCTTGTGTCCTTCTAAATACTCCCACTCCTCCATGGAGAAATAGACAGTGACATCCTGACACCTTATAGGAACCTGACACACACAATGATACAGTCACCATCCAGACACATCCCTTGTCTGTTACTGGATAATGTCCCAGAATTCCCAGAATCCTCCTCACCTCTCCTGTCAGCAGCTCCATCATCTTCTTGGTGACTTCTAGAATCTTCTCCATGTTGTGTCTCTCGGGTTTTAGGGAGTCACATGGAGGCACTGTGATGGTCATATAATCACCTGACTTCACAAGAGGAAATCTCTGTATTGAGGAACCAATAGGAATATCATGTTAGAACCCCAGAATCCTCCTCACCTCTCCGGTCAGGTCTGTGTTTTATTAATAGAGATAAGAGTGATGTCATGTGACCTCCCAGAATCCTCCTCACCTCTCCGGTCAGGTCTGTGTTTTATTAATAGAGATAAGAGTGATGTCATGTGACCTCCCAGAATCCTCCTCACCTCTCCGGTCAGCAGGTAGATGATCTCCAGGGTGAGGTTTAGTATCTTCTCAGTCATGTGACTCCGGTCCTCCTCCATCCTCATTGGTGCCGTCATTTGATCTATACAGGTCTCCTTGTAGACGGATAACTTTGGGAAATGAAAGTAAGAATTATTTAGATGGTATTGGTCATACAATAATAGGATGTGGGGGTAATAGGAGGGTTGCAGTACATTTAATTATTACTGCTACCATGGGAACAAATTTGGTCTGGACTGTTTAGTGTTTTCCTACATTTCGGCAAACCCAGAACTCTCTTGGCCAAAATTTCCTTTTCTCTGTTTGGTTTCTGAACTGGATTTGATTAGTATTAGATCTGCAGACAAGGAATGATAAATACGATCCTTCCTGTGACTTGTTTGCTCTGAGGCAGTGCTGTGAGGTCAATGGAGGGTCATCATGATGTCCAGGAAGGGGAACTTCCTACACAAATGGACTTATCTCTAGGTGGGTCTGCTATATGGTCTCTCACTCTATCCTTGTAACCGCAGGTGCAATGCCCAGCTCATCAGCTCTAGGCTAGGATGCACAAAATTCCAAATTGAAATTTTACAGAGTGCAACCATCCAGAGTTTTTGTGCATCCTAAGGGGAACTTGTTGACTTTTGGTCGGAGTTGCCGGCTAATCAGTATAATTGCCAGAACAACGGCTGCAAGACTCCAATCTCCGGCAGCCTGCTGACTGACAGGAGTGATGTCACACTCTGCAGTAAGAGAAGGGATTGGATAACGTGAGGATGCTGCTGGTGGAGTAGAAAGTTCTGGGGGAGGAGTCTGTTCTCCAGTGGAGGACGAAGTAGAGTTGAAGGTAGAGGAGAGTTGATGGGGACGGGATGATAAGTTGTTAATGAGAGTGATAAAATAGGTCTGCTTGGCCATGAGGAGACATGAATTGTATTTTTGGAAGGCAGATTTATATTTGAAATCTTTCTGAGACTTGGTGTAACGCCACAGGAGCTCAAGAGCGCGGCTGTGTTTTTTCAGACTTCTGGTGTCATCTGTTCGCCAAGGTTTTAGGGGTTGGGTCCTGATTCTGTGTGTAGTGTGGGGGGCCAGTGTGTCCAGGGAGGATGACAGTGAAGCTTTGTAGACAGAAGCAGCTAGGTTGGGGCAGGATAGAGGTGAGATTTTGTCATGGAGGTGGTCAGTAGCAGAGTAGAGAAGGGTTAAGATGGCGAAGGTTTCTAAGGGTAACTGTTATGCCGCGTACACACGACCGGACTTTATGGCATACTTGGTTCGGCGGATCGGAGTCCATCGGACAATTCGATCATGTGTGGGCTCCAGCGAACTTTTTTCCCCAAAAGGTGGACGGACCTAGAAATGAAACATATTTCAAATCTTTTTGACGGACTCGAGTCCGGTCGAAAAGTCCGCTCATCTGTATGCTATACCGACGGACAAAAACCGACGCTAGGGCAGCTATTGACTACTGGCTATCAACTTCCTTATTTTAGTCCGGTCGTACGTCATCACGTACAAATCCGTCGGACTTTGGTTGGTCGTGTGTAGGCAAGTCCCTTCATTTGGAAAGTCCATCGAAAGGTCGAAAGGACAAAGTCTGCCGTAAAGTCCGCTCGTGTGTACGCGACATTAGGCGGTTGGAGGGATAGGAGGTGGAGGAGAGGGAGAGAGTGAAACTAATAAGGTGGTGATCAGAGAGAGGGAAAGGATAGTTGGAGAGGTTGCACGGAGTACATAGGTGGGAGAAAACAAGGTCAAGGGTATTGCCATCAGAGTGGGTATAAGCGTGTATCCATTAATTTAAGGAGGATGTTAGACTGAGAATTTGGGTGGTAGCAGGAGTGTTATTATTAACATGGATGTTGAAGTCACTGAGAATTATTGTGGGGATTTCAGAACAGGGAAAGTAAGGTAGCCAGGTAGAGAAGTCATCAAGGAAGGCTAATACGGGTCTAGGGAGCAGGTAGATCAAAGCTATCCTTAGAGAAACTGGAGAGAATAGAGGAATACTGTGTGCCTAAAAAGGGGAGGGTGAAGTATTTGAAAGGTGCTATGTGGGGATAGAAGGATTCACACTCCACCTCCCTTCCATCCACAGGGTCTGGGGGAGGGAGTCCAGAGAAGACCACCATGGGAGAGGGCAGCAGAAGACGCAGTGTCAGATTCATGAATCCAGGTTTCAGTAATGACGAGTAGATTCAATTAATAAGTGATAAAGAGGTCGTGGAGAGAGGTGAGTTTGTTACAGACAGAGCGGGCAATGATGGAACATATTCTTCATGGCAGGCTGGGGAATGTTTTCTTCCTCCTGACCTGTAATGTAAGGGGCTCTATGCTCCATACTCCTGACCAGTAATGTAAGGGGCTCTATGCTCCATACTCCTGACCCCGGCACTCCATTGTGTTGGCTGCATAGTGTAATCAAACAACAAAAAGCACTCACATGAGTGTAGACGAATAGGCCGCACACCCCATAAAGTGCATAGAAAATATGAAAACCCCCTACCGGGGCTTTTTAGCAGCCAATAAAGTGCAATATAGGTGGTTGAAAAAGTTGAATTTTATTGGTACAAAAAATAAATAACATATTAAAAAAATCCACTAGAATGAATACTGACTGTTAGAGTCAGGACATGAACTGAATATGGCGTACATTTGCAACGGACAAAAGCCTACAATTAAAACCAATGCAAGACACAATGTATACTGGGGCAACCAAAATTCTCCAAATATAAAATCCTCAGAGTTGGATGACAATGAATACCTATAAATAATATACAATACAGTGTATGTGGAACAACGAAGGTTGTATGTAAAAACCCTGACGCGTTTCGACCCTTCCCGGGTCCTCTTCAGAGGATAGGTTGTCCACTGTAAAAAGGTCAACATAAATCAAACATAACATCAGATTTGACAGTACCAAAACCGTACATGCATACCCTGTAGTGTAACTGCAAAAGTTGTATAGTTACCTATCGCAGGATTTATGACGTTACAAGATCATTTCTGACATTGCAAGGTGTTTGGGGTGATGTGTTTTCTCCTCTGCTCACCTGTCTTCCCCGTGTCAGGCCAACTCCCCAGGGGGCGGGCGGTGGACTGAATGTGTCTTACGAGAGATCACGTCTACCAACCCCCCATATAGGAGAGGGAAGGAAAGGAGGGGGCAAACAGGCAATCCAAACCGCACCCAGATAAGTTCATGTACGTACTAAAAATGAAAAATAAAATAAAGAACGAAGGGTCAGTTGGTTCATCCACATGGTTGGGAAATTTACCAACCATGGAATTCTATGCGATTGCTAGAGTCCATGGGTGTACAGAAGGGCATTGCTACAGAATAAAGGGGGGGGGGGAAGAGAGGGAGGAGGGGGGAGAGAGGGAGGAGGGGGGAGGGAGGGGGGGGAAGGAAAAGAGGGGAAAGAGAAGGGGAAGAGGCATGTGAGGAAAAAGTGAAAAGGAAAGAAAAGGGTGAATGAAGAGTGAGTAAGTGAGACAGAAATAGACTAGAAAATAGCAAATGCCCTGCTGCCGATCAATCGCCATGCGACATAGAAATATATATAGAAAAGTCAATGGGGTAAAAGTGCCGACAGACCCCAAGTGAATGGCAAGGTGAAAAAAGGGGGGGGAAAAGAAAAAGACCAGTGGTGCTGGATAGGACGTGGTGAAAAGAGAGAGGGGAGAGGGAGGGAGGAAAGAAGGGGGGACAGAAGGAAGGGAAAGGGAAAAAGGGGAGGGAGTGGAGGGGGGAGAGGGAGAGGAGAAGAAGGAGAGGGGAAAGAGACAGGGGAAAAGAAAAGGAAAAAAGAAAAGAAAAAGAAAAAGGAAGGGGAAAAGTGCAAGGGAAGGAACAGAGAGGAAAGAAAAACAGGGGGAGGGGGTGGAAAGAAGGGAAGGGAAGAAAAGAGAGGGGGAGGGAAAAGGGGAAGAAAATGGGAAAAAGAAGAAAAAGAAAAGAGGAAAGGGGGTAAGGAAGTGGGAGAGAAGGGAGGGAGGAAAAAAGAAAGCAGGGAACAATCAGGAGAAAGAGGGTGCTGTGGATAGGAGGGGGGGGAGAGAGGAGGGGGGGGGGAGGGGGGGTTGGGATGTTGTTGTGCGGGAGGTGAAAGGGGTGCGGGGTGTGTGTGTGGGGAGTGTTGGGGAATGGGACGAGGAGTGGGAATGTGTATAGGAATAGACAGTGTGTGTGAGAAAAGAAAGGAAAAGGGGACTGTGAGTGAATGATGAAAAACATGAAACAAAAGTGCATAACACACAAACAGCATACCGTGAAAAAACACATAACAACACAGTGTTAAGAAGTGCAAGGGTGGTGGCGGGACAAATTACCCAATCAGGCTGAACTGAATGAAAGACTTGATACATTCATCATTCTGAAAGATTGGATTGTAAATAAAATGTCATGGCAAAATCAGAAATGATTTAAAATGATCCAAATTGCTAGAAAATTGAATAGAAGCATCGTCGTCATTTCGAGTGTACTTACCAATCTGGTAGCTCAGTCAGTGCCTTGCCTAGCATCTCCAGGTTAGAGAGGATCCAATAAGGTGCCTCTGAGATTCCTTGTATTTATGGGGAGTGTCAATTGACTAACTCCCATCAGGTGCGGATATGTGGTCGCCTCTCTGCCCCCCCCCCCCCCCCCGGGGGAACAGAGCAGCACAGCTGTGTGCTCTAAACGTGATCCCCCCGGCTTTCCGGAAAGGATGACACCTTCGGGCGTCCCCGTCGCTTGCGCCGCAACTGCGCAGGCGCCGTTACGTCACGTGCACTAGGGCGCGCGCGCGTGAGCACGGCGTCCGGAAGAGATCCGGGACGCCGCTGGCAGGGCGAGAAGTGCCCAATACCAGGTGAGGACACTTAGTGGCCGCATGTAGGAGACGCAGGGCCCGAGCGTCTCCTCTCTCACCCTGCCAGGAAGACACAAGGTGCACCCCCGCCCCCAGAGGAGAAGCACAGACACACAAGGAGAGACAGTGGCGAACACATCGCCACACAGTCAGAAATTTGATACTGTGTGGACAAATGATAGTAAAAATATGGTTTTAACAGTCCTCATCGCTTATTCACAGGGTACTGCATATATGGTCCGTATGATGTGGATTAACTGCAGGCTGACCATACTATATACATCGTTCATGGCATATCATTATTTTCTTAAGCATGGTTAAAACAGTTGTAGTGACATAGTCCTCTTACAACTACATAATTAAAAGGCACATATACAAAAAAGAAAAAAGCAATATTACATAATGCCAAATGTTTAACATATGAAGAACTCTGAACTGTGTTTTAAATAGATGGACTGTGTGATAAAAGCTCCACTTTAGTTGGCATGGGAAGGGGGGAAAAAGAAGGAGGGGGGGGGGGGGGGGAAAGGGAAGAGGGGGGAGGGGGGGGGAGGGAAGGAAAGGGGGGAGTGGGAAGGGGGAAGGGAAGGGGACAAGGGAGGGGCAGAAGGGGGAGGAGGGGGGGAAGGGAGAAAGGGGGGGGGGTGGGGGAGGGAAGGAACAGGGAAGGAAGGAGGAAAAAGAAAGAAACAGAAAAAGAAAAAGAAAGGGAAAGAGGAAATGATGATATTGATGGGTCTTCTCATATTTACACAAAATATTATAGCACGTGTGGGATGTGAAATCCTCTTCCATAGGTTATTGTGTCTTCCCAGATGAGAACCCCTGCAGAAAAGGGGCATATGAGATTGATTCATTTAGACCCGGTGGAGAGGTGGCCTGTAACTGGAATATCCATCTCTGCTCTTTCTGCAGCAGAGACTTGTTCCAGTCGCCACCTCTAGTGGGAATCTTTATTTTGTGAAGGGCCACGAAGGTGACTCTAGGGACTCTGTAGTTGTGTGTACCAATTATGTGCCTCCCGATGGGGAGGTACGGATTCCCCACCTCCATGCTATAAACATGTTGGGAAATGCGTTTCCAGAATTCCTGCCTGGTTTTCCCCACATAGTATGCACCACATTCGCATTCCATCAGATATACTACTCCGCGAGTGCGGCAATTCACAAACTGTGTGGGTATGAATGTGTTGCCGTTGGGTAACACAAAGGTTTTATCTTGTTTAATAAGTGAACAGTATGAGCAATGTCCACAGGGGAAAGAACCCACTGTGGAACAGTGCTTAAATCTCATATTTGCGTTGGTATATTCACTCCGAACGAGCTTGTCGCGTAGTGACATCGCTCTTTTGTACGTTATGGTGGGTTTTTCATGAACGAATCCACGCAGTTTAGGGTCATCCGTGAGGATGCTCCAGTGACGCTCTATGATCTTTTTAATGGCCTAGTATTGTCGGGAATAACGCATGATGATCCGGGTAGGGTTACATTCAGGGCCTTGGGAGGGTTTAGATTTGAAAAGTAGCTGAGATCTAGAGTGTCCTATAGCTTGATTGTAAGCTTTTTTAAGACATGATCTACTGTAGCCTCTTGCTAAAAGTCGATTTTGGAGCCCTTCCGCTTCTTCTTTGAACAGAGCGTCATTTGAACAGTTGTGCCGGAGGCGCAAATATTGTCCATAAGGGATCGAGTTCTTTAATGGGGTCGGGTGGAAACTATCAGAGTGAAGGACCGTATTCCCAGCAGTTGTCTTACGAAACAAAGTGCTAGAAAGGTGTCCATCCCCAGTGACCGAAATGGAGACATCCAGGAAGGTGACGCTGTGGGGGTCGTGGGTCATCGTAACCTTAAGTTGTGATCGTTCACATTGATCTTGTGAAAAAATTCAAGTGGTTTGATCTCGGGTCCCTCCCAGACGACGAAGACGTCGTCGATATACCTCAGCCATTTAGTTATATGGCTGGTGTACTCGACAAGGTCCCCGTCATCCAGGAGAGACTTCTCCCACTCCCCCAGGTATAGGTTGGCGTAAGAGGGGGCACAACAGGTCCCCATAGCCACACCCTGCACCTGGAGGTAGTTGGAGTTGTCAAAACAGAAGTGGTTGTGATGCAGTATATAGTGCAGTCCATTCAGAATGAACCTGACCAATGCTGGATCATATTGAGAGTGCTGTTGCAAGGCCCTTTGTACAGCAGCCAAACCCTTAGAATGGGGAATGCTGCTGTACAGCGCCTCAACATCGATAGTCACCAAAATAGCATTCTCAGTTATCCTCAAATCATTGATGAGTTGTAGAAATTGTATTGTGTCATTGACAAAGGAGGGCAGAGACAGAACAAGAGGTTGCAAGTGTGCATCTATAACCCGGCTTAGATTTTCCGAAATGGCTCCATTGCTGGAGACAATGGGGCGGCCTGTGGGTTTGGTTGGATTTTTATGTATCTTGGGTAGACTGTAAAATGCATAGTGTAATGATTGCCCATTGGCTGCCTGTGTATTGTAATAATTGTCCTTTGTAGGCCATGTATGGTCAGGATGGTCATTGTTTTGTCTATTTATTGTCAGTGCTGTTTGTTTAGAGGAACATATTACTAGAATTTATCTCCAATATGAAGAGAATGTTCCGGCCCCATAAGTGGGGGAATGTTCTGACTCTGAAGGGGTTAATCTAGGTTTCCACACTATATATGTGTGTATCATCATCTGCTGGAGATAAAAGACATCACAGTGACTATGGAGGAAGAGGACGGACATGACGGGGGGGGGGGTTACTGGGTGTAAATAGAAAATAAGATCTTATTACCTCCTCTACTGCCACTTCCAGCAATGTCTTTTCTCAACTCCCCTCTCACCTGGAACTTCCTGTCTGTACCTGACATCACTTCCTGTCTTCCATAGAGACTTCCTGTCTGGATTGAAGCAAGAAGATCACCACCTTGTGGAGCTCAGAGGAACTGCAGCCCCCGAGAAACGTCTCGTAGTGTGAACACGGCCTTGTGCTGTGTGTGTATTTACTGTATATCCTTATAGATGGGGTCATCTCCACTCCCACCAAGGGGGACATACATGTAAATAAATTTATATCAACATTTTTAATTGGCAATTTAATTTTAGAGCCCTAACCACAAAGTACGATGGCCAGAATAGGGAACATCTGGTATTCAGTAGGAGAAGGTCCTCGCTGTGTTATCATTTAGGGAATGTTTGGAACTCAACAAATGTCACATTTGCCGCCTGACTGCCAGAATTATTTTTCTCACACATCACCTCTCTAATATAGCTTTTTAAAATAATAATCCAATGTGTGTCCTCATAGAAATCCGGTGTCCGTTGTACGGAGCTTACTTTATTTTAATTGAAGAACAACTTCATTCCAGTGAGAAGAAGACAGACAAATGGAGGGTAACATGGTATCCTCAGGAAGGTGAAAGGTGGACACAGTCTATGGAAGGACGGAGGATGGGCTGTAAATCAATCATGTTCTTAAGAAGAATAAGAAAAGGTGATTGGCCACCAACCCAGATACCTTCTCAGGTTGAGACAACAGTAACAAGGAAGGCTGCCTTCTGTGCTGGGGTCATAGAAGGAACCTTGTGCAATGGTTTGAAGAAATGATACTGAAGTGCTGATAACACATAGAGCCACGGGATGATGTGACTGATGTAACAGTGTACTGGTTTGACACTGGTACAGATATTACTGGCTGCACTGGTGACACTGTACTGGTGTGACGGTGATCAGGTACTGGTATGTCAGTGACACTGGTACAGATATTACTGGCTGCACTGGTCACATGGTACTGGTGTGACGGTGATCAGGTACTGGTATGTCAGTGACACTCGTAACAGATGTTGATGGGGCCCTGTACCCCGATCTGTTAATGGCGGAGTCCAAGAGACACAACGATCACAGGTCGCACCGCTACACACAACCGAGGGGTACAGTAGAAGGATGTACGGGTACGTTCCCCTAAATAGACAAAGCTCCCATCCAACTGTATATGTATAATGGCTGGGCAGGAGGTGATTAAATAAACATCTTCTGACACTTATGGGTCTATTCAGAAATAATTTGCACAGTAATTTGCCTGGGTAAAGTGCATGTACATTCCTTCTCTGGGTATCGGGGGGTAAAAAAATGAATGTTATTTAGCTATTTTCTGAGCTTTATATTTGTAGTCAGAGTCTTCGAGTGAGAAAGTGATATTTCTAAGCATCAAGGCCTGAGGTGTGCCTTGGCCTGGCTGGTCAGTATGTCTGAAAAGAGGGCATACCCTGAATGTAAGAATAAGAAAAAGTATTATGAGTATGTATGTATGAAGACTGGGGGAAACGGGTGGGTGGGAACCCAGAAATGCCGACGAGCCCTGGACTGACAGAGGAGGAGGCTTAAATAGCCCTCTTAGACTCCTCCCACAAATACAGGCTAGCCTCCGGCTAGCCTTTACACTTGTAGTCAGAGTCTTCGAGTGAGAAAGTGATACTCCTAAGCACCAAGGCCTGAGGTGTGCCTTGGCCTGGCTGGTCAGTATGCCTGAAAAGAGGGCAAAAATACACAAATTTAGGTGAAGATGGAGAGGTAACAATCCATCAAGTGGAGTAGCGCAGGCCCGGATGACAACAGTATATATCCGATAAGTGTCCGCTATGACAGGAGAAACCCCCCGACTCCTGACTTGGTGAGGAGACAGAACCCCCTATAGAACCTGCGAAGCTACCCAGAACCCAACTAAACGTCCCGTGAACGATTGGATAGAGCCTGAAGCCCGAGACGACCCAGACACGAGAATGAACTGCTTGTAAATGAGAGGATGCGTGGGGGAAGGGGAGCAATGGCTGTCCCGAGAAGCCCCTGCAAAATGATAGCCGAGAAGAACTAAACTTCAACCGGACACCAGTGAAGTGCTCAGTGAAACCCCCCCCCCAACCCCTGGCCTACCCATACTGGTATGGGGAAGTGCGAGGGTGAGTGCCAAAGGAACTGGCATGAGTTCAAAATGCTGAATACCTGAAGGATGTGATGGGGTAGGTGGATGAGGCCCATGCACTATGGCAATAAGCATTGTCAACATGGAGAAACCATGCCAGACCAAAAATACTGGCCCCATCTAATTCGATCGGGTCGTGCTTCAGCCTGTGACCTGGCAACCAATTCTGAATCCTGAACCGAGGAAGGAGGGCCAGACTCCACCCCGGGGAAATAAGTCCCATGGCATGAAACAGTCATACCCAAAGTGACTGAAACCCCCCTACCTGGAACCGGCTGGGGAACGGAAAAGATGACTGGACAGACGTCCCTGAGCAGTTTTCCAGGCCACATCCTAGACAAGAGATCAGAGCCGAGAGTGGAATCCAGAATCATGACGACGTTTGCCCAAACCTACCACTTAAGGACCAACAAGGGGACGATGGATGCCAATGCAGCCCAACCTGAGAACACGAACAAGAAAAATGACAGACAACAAGACATGAGAACAACAACGCCCCTCTGTGCCTACCTAAGTATGATAACATGAGCAGAAATATCAAGACCACTGCGTCTGAATGAACCTGATGACCGATCCCCCCCCCTCGTGTAAATGTTAAGTGAGCCCGAGTAACCTGACAGGTAATTAAACTGAAAACTCAGGGCTGGTGTACCCACAGACCATGGTGGATAATTGTACAGGTGTGGTGAATGAACGTGCATCGTATGACGTATGGTATACGGGTGAGAAGATTGTGGACAACAATCATTAACAAACGAAACCTCAGCCCTTCTGGATCTGTAGACGTGACAGATCCTGACATGTGAGCCCTAGCTAACTGACCCAGGTACAAACATGAACAAAAATACGATGAGACATGACAAACAACGAAGATGAAAACAGCTACTGGAGTAGCTGTATGCCGTGATTGAACAACAACGCCCCTCTGAGAAACGGTGATGGCTGAAACACCGAGCCTGAAACGCTATGGCAGAAATGCTGAGACTGAATACTGAGGCAGAAACGCTATGACAGAAATCCTGGGGCAGAAACGCAAGGACAGTGACGCTATGACAGAAAACGCTTATGACAGAAATGCTGAGACTGAACGCTGAAGCAGAAACTCTATGACAGAAACCTGGGGCAGAAAACGCACAGACAGAAACGCTGAAAACTGAACCCTGAGGCAGAAACGAAATGACAGAAATCCTGGGGCAGAAACACTATGACAGAAACGCTGAGACTTAAACGCTGAAGCGGAAATGAAATGACAGCAATCCTGGGGCAGAAATGCCATGACAGAAATCCTGGGGCAGAAACACAAGGACAGCAACGCTAAGACAGAAATGCTGAAACTGAACGCTGAGGCAGAAACGAAATGACAGAAATCCTGGGGCAGAAACGTTATGACAGAAATGCTGAGACTTAAACGCTGAACCAGAAATGTTATGACAGAAATCCTGTGGCAGAAACGCTGAGGCAGAAAAGCCAATACATAAATCCTGGGGCAGAAACGCAACGACAGAATGCTGAGGCAGAAATGCAATGACGGAAATCCTGGGGCAGAAACGCTATGAAAGAAATGCCGGGACTATACACATAGACAGAAATGCTGGGGCAGAACACTATGACAGAACAACGCCAAGACAGAAATCCTGAGGCAGAAACGCTGAGGCAGAAAAGCCAATACAGAAATCCTGGGGCAGAAACATATTGACAGAACGCTGAGGCAGAAATGCAAAGACAGAAATCCTGGGGCAGAAGCGCTATGAAAGAAATACTGAGACTACACGCTGAGACAGAAATGCTGGGGCAGAACACTATGACAGAAAAACGCCATGACAGAAATCCTGAGGCAGAAACGCTGAGGCAGAAAAACCAATGCAGAAATCCTGGGGCAGAAACACAATGACAGAACGCTGAGGCAGAAATGCAAAGACAGAAATCCTGAGGCAGAGACGCCATGACAGAAATCCTGGGGCAGAGACGCCATGACAGAAAAACGCCATGACAGAAATCCTGAGGCAGAGACGCCATGACAGAAAAACGCCATGACAGAAATCCTGAGGCAGAGACGCCATGACAGAAAAACGCCATGACAGAAATCCTGAGGCAGAGACGCCATGACAGAAATCCTGAGGCAGAGACGCCATGACAGAAATCCTGAGGCAGAGACGCCATGTCAGAAAAACATCATGACAGAAATCCCGCAGGGAGAAAAGGAGCTGACAGACGGCCGAATCCCCCCCCCAGGCGCCGGGCGGCCCCCTCGTGGAGCCAACTCTGAGCAGGGGAGAGGAGCTGACAGGCGGCCGCATCACCCACACCCCCTTCCCCCCCGAACACCGGGAGAAGCGGGCGACCCTCTCGTGGAGTTAACTGTGAGCAGGAGAGAGGAGCTGACAGGTGGCCGAATCACCCACACCCCCATCCCCCCGAACACCAGGAGAAGCGGGCGGCCCTCTAAAGAAGCCAGCTCTGTGCAGGAGAGAGGAGCTGACAGTCGGCCGCATCACCCACACCCCCCAACACCGGGCGGCCCCCACGTGGAGCCAGATCTGCTCATTGAAGGAGTTTGCAGGCGGCGGAAACACCCCCCCCTCCCCGCGGTAACACCGGGCGGCCCCCACGTGGAGCCAGATCTGCTCATTGAAGGAGCTGGCAGGCGGCGGAAACACCCCCCCTCCCCGCGGGAACACCGGCCGGCCCCCACGTGGAGCCAGATCTGCTCATTGAAGGAGCTGGCAGGCGGCGGAAACACCCCCCCTCCCCGCGGGAACATCGGGCGGCCCCCACGTGGAGCCAGATCTGCTCATTGAAGGAGCTGGCAGGCAGCGAAAACACCCCCCACGGGAACACTGGGCGGCCCCCACGTGAAGCCAGATCTGCTCTTTGAAGGAGCTGTCAAGCGGCGGAAACACCCCTCCCCCCCCGCGGGAACACCGGGGGCCCCCACGTGGAGCCAGATCTGCCCAGAAAAGAAACTGGCAGGCGGCCGATGCACCCCCCGCGGGAACTCCAGGAGGAGCGGACGGCCCCCACGTGGAGCCAGATCTGCCCAGGAAAAGGAGCTGGCAGTCGGCCGATACACCCCCCTCCCCGGCGGGAAGACTGGGAGGAACGAGCGGGCGGGCTGTATGATGGATGTAAATGAAGGTGGATGGGTGGGCGGGCGGGCAGACTCCCCGGCATGAGCACCGAGAGAGGTCCAGCAAGAACCCGGAAGTGACGTGTGCCGGCGTAAAACCCAGAAACGCCGACGAGCCCTGGCCTGACAGAGGAGGAGGCTTAAATAGCCCTCTCAGACTCCTCCCACAAATACAGGCCAGCCTCCGGCTAGCCTTTACACATGTTTTCCATTGATTTAAAATTGAAAATACCATATTTGGCCACTAGATGGCCCTAATCCCCATACTTAGCGCCATCTAATGACCAAATGTAGAATTGTCCTTTCTAAATCAATGGTTGGTATAATATTGTTGGCTTCATTAACTCACGTTCTTCAATGTCTTCTGTAGTCATAAGTGTATGATCTCAGTTATTTGTATGAAATCACATCTGATGGAGGAAACCAAGGGGTCTATTATATAGAATATTAGTTGATGATTGTCCAGCCCTGAAAAGTTCTGTCCATTTTATAGAGAACACAGTGATTTCCTATGATCCTCAGCTCCATCTAGTGTTGAGGTTCTGTGATCGGGTTAAGCCGCGTACACACGAGCGGAATGTCCGACAGAAAAAGTCAGACGGAAGCTTTTCATCGTATATTCCGATCGTGTGTGTGCCTCATTGGACTTTTTTTTTTGAAAATTCTGACGGACCTAGAAATAGAACATGTTCTAAATATTTCTGACGAAACCTATCGGGAAAACTGCTTGTCTGTATGCTGTTCTGACGGACCAAAAACGATGCATGCTCTGAAGCAAGTACGAGACGGAAGCTATTGGCTACTGACTATTGCACTTCCTTTTTCTAGTCCCGTTGTATGTGCTGCACGTCACCTCATTCTGGACGGTCAGACTTTGGTCGGACTTTGGTTTGACCGTGTGTAGGCAAGACCGCTTGAATGGAATTCCGTCTGAGAAACCTTCGGAGTTTATTCCGACGGCAAAACCGGTCGTGTGTACGCGGCATAATGCTCTGGGCTTACTTTGTGTCCACCCTCAGTTCTTCCCTCTCTCTCTGGTGCTGTGCTGTGATGGCTTAGGAAAGCATACTCTCCCCTTTGTGATGTTGTATCCACCCAGGGTCGACTGGGTCCCGGTCTGGAGCGCGATGACGTTGGGCGGGGGCGCACGTGTCGGGCCGACACAGGATCCAGTGACGTCATTCGGCTGGCACCGTCGCTTGGCGTGTGATCTGCGCCCACGTGCAGTGACGAGTGGCTGGGTGTACAGCTCATCTAGGGGGCTATAGATAGCTTCCTCCTCCACATCCCAATGTTGTGGACATGCGGTTTCTTTTTTGGGGGCATGTTGGACCCAACGCTGGTCGTGGGAAGCACAAGCAACTGAAACAGAATGATAGAGGCAGTAACATAGGCTCTTTGCCTGGCTGTATCATGGTCATTGCGTATTTTTCTCCTCTCTTTCAGGTGGCTTTGGGCTGTTGCCCGCTGCATATATACATGCGTTTTTGCCTGGTCACATATGTCTATTATTGGCGTTGTGGTCTGAGGACAGTCCCATATAGTTGTGTGCATACCACCCCCCCCCCCCTTTATTTTTTCCTTTCTTTTCTGCCTTTTTGGTCTTCCCCTTATTTGTTAACCCCTTCCCAACCGCCGCACGTCGATATACGTTGGCAGAATGGCACGGGTGGGCATAAGGGCGTACAGGTACGTCCCCTTTAAGATGCGGCATTGTGGGCACGCGCACGCGCGCCGTTTGCTCCGCGGACTTAATGTCTGCCGGGTGCCTGCGAATCGTGTCACAGAACGGCAGAACGGGGAAGTCCCTATGTGAACAAGGCATTTCCCCACTCTGCCTCGTGACATGACAGAGATCTACTGCTCCCTGTCATCGGTCATGTCCTAGGTAGCCCCTCCCCCCCCACAGTTAGAAACACCCCCTAGGACACACTTAACCCCTTGATTGCCCCCCTAGTGTTTAACCCTTTCCCTGCCAGTGTCATTTACACAGTAATCAATGCATTTTTATAGCACTGATCGCTGTATAAATGACAATGGTCCCAAAATAGCGTCAAAAGTGTCCGATGTGTCCGCCGCAATGTCTCAGTCCCGATAAAAATCGCAGATCGCCGCCATTACTAACAAAAAATAATAATAATAAAAATGCCATAAAACTATCCCCTATTTTGTAGACGCTATAACTTTTGCGCAAACCAATCAATATACGCTTATTGCGATTTTTTTATTTAACTAAAAATATGTAGAAGAATACATATCGGCATAAACTGAGAGAAAAAATTGTTTTTTTTATATATTTTTGGGGGATATTTATTATAGCAAAAAGAAAAAAAATAGTTTTTTTTTTTCAAAATTGGCGCTATTTTTTTGTTTACAGCGCAAAAAAAAAACAAAAAACGCAGAGGTGTACAAATAACACCAAAAGAAAGCTCTATTTGTGGGGGGGGGGGGGACGTGGATTTTGTTTGGATGCAGCGTCGCACAACCGCGCAATTGTCAGCTAAAGCGACACAGTGCCGAATCGCAAAAAGGTGCTCTGGTCAGGAAGAGATGGGGTAAAATCTTCCGGGGCTGAATCGGTTAATACACTTACTTCTGGTCACAAATATTTGAATATTGCCCGTGGTGATATCTGATGCTTAGTGGGGAGATGACCTTCCCCTTTCCAACAAGGTAGCTAGATGTGTGATGTCATTCAGGTATGATGACGATGATCCATTTTTTTTAAATGTATGTTACTATTACTATAACTATTATTATTACTATTACTATTTACAAAATCTTACCTATGTGTTTTTTGATTTTTTTTAGATCGTGAGACCCGCTCTTTCCAACGACCCTCGAATGTGTCCCGATGAAGCTAAATATCGCCATGTATTGTGTTTAGTATGTTGCTATATATCTTTATTTCTTTTTGCTCGGTTTGCATTACGTATTGTCATAAATAAAATACATTTTAATACCGAATACTGTCCAACTTGCCTATAAAGTCCGACCCTGGGCTACTTTTTTTTGTCCTTTCCTCTGGATTTACCAAATTTCCCATACGGGTGTGGCCATAGGAGTCCTTCCTTTTTTTTACTTCCATAGTGTTTATAACGCAGTATTTTTTTCCTGAAATACCTTCACCAGTAAAGCCAGTGCAACACCGCATTATGGCCATGAGATGGAGCCAATGATCATAGGAAATCATCATAAGAAATAAAATACGGCCAAAATTCAGCACAGTTGGGTGAATGTGCATCATATTTCCTGGGTAAAGTGCATGTACATTCCTTCTCTGTGTATCGGGGGTAAAAAATGAATGTTATTCAGCTATTTGCTGAGCTTTTCAGATGTTTTCCGTTGATTTAAAATGGAAAATACCACATTTGGCCACTAGATGGCCCTAATCCCCATACTTAGCGCCATCTAATGACCAAATGTAGAATTGTCCTTTCTAAATCAATGGTCGGTATAATATTGTTGGCTTCATTTACTCACGTTCTTCTATGTCTTCTGTACTCATAAGTGTATGATGTCAGTTATTTGTATGAAATCACGTCTGTTGGAGGAAACTAAGGGGTCTATTTTTTATAGAATATTAGTTGATGATTGTGACAAACATTTGTCCAGCCATGAAAAATCTTCCACCACAAAAATGTACTCAGTCAATGAAAGGTAATGACTTCATTTTTATTGTAAAAGGCCTAGAGAACCGCCTTTTTAAATGGTGGGGTTAACGTGTTTCGTCCTGGAAGACGACTTGAGGAAACAGACCTCTTGTAGGAGTTTACACCACAAAATGTACTCAGCTAATGGGAGGTAATGAATAGAATATAGATGATTGTGACAAACATTTGCCCAGCCATGAAAAATTCTGTCCATTTTTATAATGAACACAGTGATTTCCTATGATCCTCAGCATCATCTAGTGTTGATTACGCAGTATTTTTTTCCTGAAATACCTTCACCAGTAAAACTAGTGCAACACCGCATTATATCCACGAGATGGAGCCAATGATCATAGGAAATCCTCATAAGAAATAATATATGGCCACAATTCAGCACAGTTGGGTGAATGTGCATCATATTTCTTTAAGGAGTTTTAAAAAACAGACCTGTAAGTGTTTGTGAAATCTTCCACCACAAAATGTACTCAGCCAATAAGAGGTAATGACTCCATTTTTATCCTAAAAGCCCTAGAGGACCGTCTTTAAAGTGGTGTGGTTAACGTGTTTCGTCCTGGAAGACGACTTGAGAAAACAGACCTCTTGCAAGAGTTTACACCACAAAATGTACTCAGCCAATGAGAGGTAATGACTCCATTTTTATTTTTCTCCTGCTATCAATGGCCAACACGGTACAACACTTCATCCATGTCTTTGGTGATCTCTGATCTCCTTATCAGCTGTTTCTTACATGATGAAGATCAGCCATGGAGTATATCTGAGGTGTATATCAGGGGGTGCTTCTTCCACACATGTCCAGCAACATTCATATACAAGACATTTCCCGCACTCACTAATACACCTCGAGGGTTGTGTGGGACCCCTGATGTACAGGAAGACAGGACTTCAGTGAGGAACAATTCCCTCACACAGGATAGGAAAGTGGATTCTCCCTCGTGTGAGATCTCTGGTGTGCAGAAAGACTGGACTTGAATGAAAAACATTTGCCGCACTCAGCACAGGAATACGGCTTCTCTCCCGTGTGAGATCTCTGATGTCTGGAAAGATTGTACTTCTCTAAAAAACATTTCCCGCACTCAGGACAGAAGTACGGCTTCTCCCCCGTGTGAGATTTCAGATGTTTGTTAAGACTGGACTTCCGTGAAAAACATTTCCCGCACTCAGGACAGGAATACGGCTTCTCCCCCGTGTGCAATTTCTGATGCCTGTAAAAATAGGTCTTCTCTGAAAAACATTTCCCGCACTCAGGGCAGGAGTACGGCTTCTCCCCTGTGTGGGATCTCTCATGACACTTAAGATGGCCTTTCTGTGAAAAACATTTCCCACACTCAAGACAGGAAAACGGCTTTTCACCCATGTGAGATCTCTGATGTTTGTGAAGAGAGAACTTGCTTGAAAAACATTTCCCACACTCAGGACAGGAAAACGGCTTTTCACCCATGTGAGATCTCTGATGTTTTTGAAGAGAGAACTTGCTTGACAAACATTTCCCACACTCAAGACAGGAAAACGGCTTTTCACCCATGTGAGATCTCTGATGTTTGTGAAGAGAGAACTTGCTTGAAAAACACTTCCCGCACTCAGTACAGGGAAACGTCTTATCTGTTGGAAGGACGGCACCGTCCCTCACAGTCTGAGATTCCTCAGGATAAGAGGAATACGATGGTCCGGCACCGTCCCGCACAGTCTGAGGTTCCTCAGGATAAGAGGAATACGATGGTCCGGCACCGTCCCGCACAGTCTGAGGTTCCTCAGGATAAGAGGAATACGATGGTCCGGCACCGTCCCGCACAGTCTGAGGTTCCTCAGGATAAGAGGAATACGATGGTCCGGCACCGTCCCGCACAGTCTGAGGTTCCTCAGGATAAGAGGAATACGATGGTCCATCTACACTGTGTGGTGCCGGATGGACATTTGAGGTAGTCGGGTTTTCTCCTGGACTATACTGTGTGATGTCCTCATCTTCTACTTTACAGTCTGGAGACAAAGTGAGACAATCCTCTGAGGTTTTCCTCATCTCCCGTCCATCTACTAAAATAGAAATACAAAGATTATTACTAGACATGAGCTGATTGGTTCCCCTAAACCAGGACTCCGCCCACATCAGGCAGCTTTGTCTCTGAGGATCTTACAATTCCCCCCTCAAGGTAACTAGTAAATGGGTCCTCTGATCTCCTACCAGTTCATTTCTTTATTCATGGACCTTAGTCAGAGAGTGAGGAAACAACGAGAACTGTCTTTTATAGGAGTGACAGCGATGAGGGGATAATAGGCCGAGTGTCAGGGGTCAGGAGTATGTATCATGCAATAAACTGTCGGCCATAAAATCATAACCATAGACCTAATATAGAGTAATTCCCCCTTTTGCCAACATCCAAAACACATCCCCCAGGTGCCTAGGCCAACCAATGCCTATGCCAAAAATGAGAATTTTACTGCCAAATACAGGTATACATGACGGGGAACACAGCTCAGGAAAGTGACCAGGGGATTACAGGCTGATATCACCCAGTCCCCGCCCTACTCTGGACCAATCAGTGAGCAGTATGGGTGGAGGAATGTATTTAGTGTTAATGACCCACCTGTGCTGATCTCTGTAGGAGTGTCCTCCTCTATAAATGTCCCCGTTATTCCATCCTCCTCCATAGACTGCTGATCATCCCTCACATACCTCTCTTCTTCTTCTGATTTAACCTCAAATTCTATATCGATTGGATCTCCACTCTAAATCAAGAAAATGAGAGAAAATATCATCTGTAAAATATAAGCTTACATACAAAGTCCACACATCTCCATGAGTCCATGTTCCAGATGCTCCGTTCTACTAACCTTGTAACATTGAGGGATGGTGTGATCTTCCTGTGTGGAATCCCGGGAATACAGAGGACGGGGACATCTCTCTGGTGGGTTCCTGGTATTAGGTGGCTCCATCATATCCTTGTGTCCTTCTGAATACTCCTCCATCACTCCATACTCCTCATCCTCCTCTTTATACTCTTCTTTTACAAAAATGTTATACTTGTGGCTTTCATTCTGAAAGATATAATTAAACATTCATTGTAACAAACATTGTTGTGTATAAATCATAACAACCAATAATTGTTCCTCATCTACCTGATGATGGTGGGGGATGGTGTGACCTTCCTGTGTGGAATCCCGGGAATACAGAGGACGGGGACATCTCTCTGGTGGGTTCCCATTACTGGATCCATCTGTAGGAAACACACACACTGACTGAATACATTGTTTCTATGTGTTTATCAGATGATGGGGGATCTAGGTGGAGCCTCCGTACTGCTCTCTCCTTTACAATAAAGTCTCCTCTTACCCGGTGATGTGAGGGGCGGCTGATTGTCCATCATGACGTCCTTGTAGAGATCCTTGTGTCCTTCTAAATACTCCCACTCCTCCATGGAGAAATAGACAGTGACATCCTGACACCTTATAGGAACCTGACACACACAATGATACAGTCACCATCCAGACACATCCCTTGTCTGTTACTGGATAATGTCCCAGAATTCCCAGAATCCTCCTCACCTCTCCTGTCAGCAGGTGGACCATCATGGTGGTCAGTTCCAGGATCTTCTGCTCTTTGTTCCTTTCAGGTATGGGAGAAGTAGGGGGAGGCACCATGGTGGGGCTCTGGGTGCGGTTTATCTTCACTAAAACATAATCCTACAGATCAGGAAAAAGGTAAACCGACATCAATCATCTGACATCATCTAAATGTCTACAATAAGAACATGGACTACTGACCAGACTAGACAAGAGTGATGTCATGTGACCTCCCAGAATCCTCCTCACCTCTCTGGTCAGGTCTGTGTTTTATTAATAGAGATAAGAGTGATGTCATGTGACCTCCCAGAATCCTCCTCACCTCTCCGGTCAGGTCTGTGTATTATTAATAGAGATAAGAGTGATGTCATGTGACCTCCCAGAATCCTCCTCACCTCTCCAGTCAGCAGGTAGATGATCTCCAGGGTGAGGTTTAGTATCTCCTCAGTCATGTGACTCCGGTCCTCCTCCATCCTCATTGGTGCCGTCATTTGATCTATACAGGTCTCCTTGTAGACGGATAACTTTGGGAAGATAAAGAATTATTTGGATGGTATTGGTCACACAATAATAGGATGGGGGGGGGGGGAATAGGAGGGTTGCTGTATATTAAGAACTACTACCCCCCATGGGAACACATTTTATTTGGACTGTTTAGGGCGGGGCTTGACAAATGTGCTTTGAATCTAGGAGATAAAAATATTAGAAGCCAGTTTTTTTTGTATCTAACAAATCTTACGGGTGGAACATGTTCCCGAAGGTGAATTTATCCTTTAACACTTTCTCAGGCAGAGCCGTTTTTGCGTTTTTTTGCACATGTTTAAAAAATAATTTTAGGCCTGAAGATTCCATAAATTCCCCCAAAACATGATATATTTTCTTAAAGCAGACACCCTAGAGAATAAAATAGTGGTTGCTCCAAATTGTTATGTCGCACAATATTACCGCAAAGGTCTAGGAAACACAGGATTTCAGGAAAAAAACACATTGAAAGTTAATTATAGAGAGCACAAAATCACAATAAATTACCAGATTTTTGGGTAAAATATAAAAGATGAGGTTGCACCGAGTAAATAGATACCAAACATGTCAAACCTGAAATTTGCGTGCGCCTGTGAAATGGCGACAAACTTTAGTACCTGATATTTATTATATATATATATATATATATATCTGTTTTGAAAGCCCCCTATAGGTCATCACCTTAGCGTTACGGTGGAGGTTAGAATTATCGCTCTCATTCCGGCACGTGCGGCGATATGTAACGTGTATCACAAACAACGGTTTCAGGCGTAGGCGCCCCGCTGCGTGCATTTACATTTGTACGTGTGTATATGTGGTGATGGGGGCTAATTTTTTTTGGGGGGGGGGATTTTATGCGCTTGGGTGTAACTTTAATTTTTTACAATTAAAAAAATATTTTTTTAATTGTAAATTTTTTACTTAACTTTTCTTTCCCCATCACATACGGGACAAAAAGCAATCTATGTGATGATTTGTTTAGTGATACATCGCACCCAACTGTCCCTGATTTGGAGGGACTTTCCTGGATGTGGAGGGACTGTCCCGAATTTTCGAGGGACTGTCCCGGATTTGGAACAAGGTCCCTCTCTCCTCCTCATTTTGGCCTGATCTATATACTTGTATATGAAATGTACTTTTTATCTTTCAAAAAGTGTTTCCCAGTGCTAAACCTTTCATCCAAATTCTAAATTGCTGTATTTGTAAATTCCAAAAGCCAATAAAAAGGAATAGTAGTGGCAAAATAGGTTTCCATCTCAGAAAGTTGGGGGGTGTGGTACAGTACATCAACGCCACCGAATGAGGGTGTCAAAAAATGTCGTCTGTCCCTTATGACTATCAGTTTGGCGGTGAGCAGTGCGGGGTGTACCAAGATGGCCGTCACCACTTTCTGACTGCAGCCTTGCCGATTGGTTTTCAAATTTAACATGAAAATAGTATCACAGATCTACAATACTGTGTTCCAGGATATACGAGGGGAGGCCAACAAGTCCTTACCCTCACCAAGATCCAGATGTGCCAGGGATCTGAAATTTAGTCCGCTGACTCTTCCTTCCCTACATTTCCACCTGCTATGGTTACAAACTTCTCACCTCTGTGGAACAGACCTTTGATACCATCTGCGTAGAAGTATGCCGATTTGGTAGGAAAACCAGCTATCAATTTCAGTAATGACGGCCTCAGCCTTTTTGGGGGTTGGGTGATGAAGCACGTTTCCATGTTTTACTCATTTCTTTAGTCTCAGGATCATCTAGATATATCCAGCTTTCATCCATGGTTTCTAATCGGTTTAAAAAGTCCTCCTCATCTCTGGGCGGATTTCCCTTGAAGATGGAGGAACCTAATCACGGCTTGGTATTCCACTTTGTCCTGCATGACACTTACTCCATTTCTCTTGGCTCTAACTATAATTTACCATGACTAGTGATGGGCCAAACACCCCCCCCCCCTCCGGTTTGGTTTGCACCAGAACATGCGATCAGGCAAAAAGTTCTAGCGAACATGCGAACCCTATTAAAGTCTATGGGACACGAACATGAAAAATCAAAAGTGCTAATTTTAAAGGCTTATATGCAAGTTATTGCCATAAAAAGTGTTTGGGGACCCGGGTACTGCCGGAGCAGTCATTTTAATAATGCTTAAAATGCACCAATAAAAACAAAATATTCCTTTAAATATGGTGCCGGGGGGGGGGGGGGGGGGTCCCCTTAGTCTGCCTGTAAAGTGGCGCATCTGTGTGATGTGTATTACAGTGCCACAGCAAAATTAAATTATAGATAAAAAAATCAAGGAAAAAAAACGGCGTGGGTCCCCCCCCCCAAGTTCATACCAGGCCGTTCAGGTCTGGTATGGCTATTAAGGGGAACTCCTGGCCAAAACTTAAAAAGCCCCCCAAAATCCATACCAGACCCTTATCCGAGCATGCAGCTTGGAGGACAGGAAGGTGGGGGGGAGATGAGTGTGCACCCCCCCCCCCTCCTGAACCATACCAGGCCATATGACCTCAACTTTTTTTTTACATCTTGGCGTGGATTTCTCCTTGAAATCTATGCCAGACCCAAAGGGCCTGGTATGGATTTAGGGGGGGGGGACCCCATGCCGTTTTTTTTTTCTTAATTCTGTCATAGGGTTCCCCTTAACCACTGTATTATATACTCTGGGCTGCACTATTTACACTGAACTGCATTATATATACACTACACTGACTGAACTATATACTCTGCAGAAAAATTGGGCCTTAGGTGTTGGTGGTGCCAAAACACTGTAATCCCTCAGTTACTCTTGTTGGGCGCAGGAACGGGCCCTGCTGTTGGGTGGTGGTGGTGGCAGGCAGCATAGGCAGTCTTCAAGGGATCCCAGATCCCTAGCTAATTTAATCAGTTACATCAGCATCAGGGGCTTGATAGCTGCTGATCCAGGACTGATTCATTTTTATAAATGTGAGCCTATCAACGGAGTCTATAGACAGGCGCACTCTTTGATTCGATACAAACCCTCCAGCATTGAATGTCTGACCTTGGCGCTGAGGACTGAAAAATTGTTTAAAGGCATCGGTCAGCTGGCCACCTTCTCCACCGCTCTTCCTCTGAACGAACAAAGCCTCGGAAACACCCTTGTAACATGGATCAAGAAGGGTTGCCAGCCAATAATGATCCCTCTTCTTGATACCACAAATCCTAGGGTCCTTTTGCAGGCTTTGCAGAATCAGGGAGCCCATGCAGCATAAGTTTGCAGAGGCATGAGCTTCTGAGTCCTCTGGGTCACTATGGATGACATTGTCAGGAACTACCTCCTCCCAGCCACGTACAACTCCTTGGGTTTCTGGGGACTGAAAACCATCCCTTGAAGACCGCTGTATGTTATCCTCTACATACATGCTGACACAATACTCCTCCTCTTTTTCTTGTGTGTGTTTGGCGGCCCCCCAAGAATTATATCTGCATAAAGGCGGGGCAGAGTCTACCAGCTGAAAAGGCAGCAGTTGTAGTGCTAGCAATTTGGCCAAGCTAGCATTTAGACGCTTTTATGGTTCAGCAACTGGGGTAGCAAAATTTGCCTGCTGAAATCAACTGGTGGTTTACTGCTAGTAGATTGGCTGCAAGTACTTGTGGCACCTATTGCTATACCCTCATTCCTCTCAGTGGAGGTTTTTGAGAGGACTGGAAGTATAGTAGGGCTGAGAATCCAGATGAGGAGCAAGGAGAAGTCCGCCTTTTTTTATGATGTGGGTCTTTCAGGTGCTGTTGGCAAGGGACTGCGTGGCAGATCATCATATGTCTTGTCAAGCATGTGGTGCCCAAGCGGCTACTGTTCTGGCCACGCCTGATCCGATACAGACATAGATTGCAAACAGCAATGGTGCAATCTACTGCACATGTGTAAAAAAAAAAGCCCACACCAATGAACTTTTGGAAGTCAGCAGCGCCCTGCACCTCTGGAGCTCTGTGGTGTGATGCAATAGGGAGGCTCCCCTTGAGTTGACCCCTGGAGGACATCCTGCCTCGTTAGAGTTGTGCCTCCACCTCACTTTCCTCCTCTCTTCCCAAGTACAGTGACTTCATCATTCCCTCCCTCCTCGTCACTGGAGCAAACTTGGCAGTATGCTGCAGCTGGGGGAACATGACTGCCAGTTTTTCGTCCTTCTGTGGCACCCCCTCTCTCTAGGCTCATTTTACTCCCTTCCTCAACCTGGGAACCAGCATCGGAGCCTTCAAATTGCTGTGTATCCTCCAGCAGCAAGTAACTGACACTGTGGTCGAATAAATCTGATGACTCCTCCATGCATGATGGTGGGGCTACAGAAGGAGTAACTGTGGACAAGGAGCCGGTAGAATAGTCCACTTTGGCAGCTGCGTTGGAAGGCAAACTAGTATGAGCCTGGGTGACAGAGGATGAGGAGGATGAAGACGGCTTAGTTATCCACTCAACCAACTCTTCTGCATGTTTTGGCTCAATAACACAGCCAGCAGTAGAAAAAAAGGACAAGCGTGCCCCGTCTGCAGAGGATGCACCATGTCCACGACCACCACTTTTCACTGTAGACACAGAGGCTGCATGCCCTCTTTTAGTGGCCTGTGAGCGTCTGCCTCTCCTTGGTGGTCTTCTGGACACAAGGATTTTTTTTTTTCACACCGCACTACACTGTATTATATACTGTACACTGCCTGAACTTTATTATATACTGTTGTAAAAAAATTATTAAGATGTATTCAATGTGTATTGTCACAGTTTCTACCAGTGTCCACTTGCGGCTCGCTCATTAGAGCGAACCGGCACCATTGAAGGGCCATTGGTAGTGAAAACCTTCCTCTTGGATGCGGAGAGGTGTTTGCTCCACTCTGCGAAGACATTATCGGTTTGATACCTATCTAATTTTGTGGAGGAATGTACGCTCATGTCTTTCTGTGTGTCTGATCACCACGTAGAGGGACCATGAGCGTGTCCCTGCAGATAGCCTCGCGCCCATAGGAACGATAGGACAGTCTACCCCACCTGGAATGCAAAGAGGGGGGTTGTCCCGATTATTACCTGTGTACCTGTGTTTCAATAAAGAGTTTTGTGGTTGCAAGTGGTAGGGAAGATCTGATATCTATATTTAGACTGGAAGGAAGTGGTATATGACGAAAGCACTCAAGCGGGTTTCGTTACAAAGGCAAAGGTCGCCTCCATTTCCTGGCAGGAGTTCTGTAAGGAGGTCTGAAATTAAAGTGCAGGTGGGAGAACCATCATAGACCAAAAGCCCCCTACCTACCTTATGTAGTGATCGAATATATGTATTAATATTGGGTGTATAGATAATTAATATTTAGGTATTATTATAATGATGATGATGTAAGTACTCTTCCGCAGCAACCCAATTCTTCCAGAGAGATGCACTTTATTGACTTCCAACACAGAACAAAGTCCAAAGTCCACAGATGACAAAGAAATCCGACAGAGGAGATATAATTCAAAGTCCCATGTTCTTAGGTCTGAGTGTGCATACACAGACAAGCCTCTCTCATACAAAGACAAGCCTAACTCCCCAAACCTATAGACTGAATGCTGTGTTATATACACTAAATATTGAATGGCTGAGCAATTTGATTGGACTTTTGATTACAGTCTTTCAAACAGACAACAACCCCCAGCCGTGAACAGCCGTGAACCACCCCAATTTGCACTCCCGCATATCAACATCAACAAGTCCCCTTTAGATATATTAATTAGATAAACAGAACACCCTTTTGAGCCCTTGGAATACCTACATTCCTGCATATCAACAAGCCCTCCTGATAAATTAGCCCCACAGGAGGGAGCCTCCGCTAGGCCAACCCAAAACACTTCCTGATCCCATTGTTACCCCCTCAGGTCTAATTACCATCAATTAATATTTCTACTATGGTCCTTTAAACAATGTACCCTTTGAAATGTTCAATTAGGTTTCCAGACCATACCTCACCTCACACACCTAGGTAGACTTGCATAAAATCAACACATCAAAGAGTCTTCAGCTGTCCCCTTGATATGTTAAAATTCAGTTGGACAAATCAACCAGTCAATTGAATTCTGGCCTGGTCAATATTGACTGCATGTGTACATACACACAACAATGTCCCACATAAATCGGTGAACATTACAACATATTACAACACCTTAGAGTCCCCCTGAGCCCTATAGCCTCCTCTTCCCTTAGAGCCCTGAGGCCCACCTATCCTATCAATGGCCTAGAGCCATTCAACTTCACTACTCCCCCAGGGGCCCCAAAGTCTTTTAGCCTCAGTACCACCTGAGATGTTGCTCGGCTCCTATACTTCCCTCAGATCCCTCAGTATTTTTATCCCTCTGACACCAATGGTGGAACATATTCTTCATGGCAGGCTGGGGAATGTTTTCTTCCTCCAGACCAACGATGTAAGGGGCTCTATGATCCATACTCCTGACCCCTGCACTCCATCGTGTTGGCTGCATAGTGTAATGATTGCCCATAGGGATGTGCATCAGTACTAGGCAATAGCATATTTTTTTAACACCGAGTACGAGTACCGATACGTTTTTTCAAGTACTCACCGATACCAATTACAGATACCTATCGCTTAAGAAGAGTAGGTTGAGGGGTGGTTTGGGAGGTGGGTGAGGGCAGGGTGGGAGGGGGGAGTAGAGGGGTAAGTGAGGGCAGGGTAGTTGAGGGAGGGGTGAAATAGGGATTGTGGGGAGGGAGAGTTGAGATGGAAAAGGCTGTGATCGCTGGGGGGGGAAAAGGATGGAGATGGGAGGGTCATTGGGAGACATTGGGGCAGAGGTGACAGCTGGTGGAGGAAGGAGGACACAACACAGGTAGGACAGGAAAACACAACACAGGGAGCGCACCGCACAGGAGGGCAAGGTACAGGGGGTTAGGAGGGCACAGCACAGGAGGCAGAAGGGCACAGTACAGGGTGGGTACGAGGACATAGTACAGGGGGTTAGGAGGGCAAAGTACAGGGGGTTAGGAGGGAACAGTAAGGTGGGTAGGAGGTCACAGTGACGGGTGTAGGATTACACATTACAGGGTGGGTAGGAGGGCACAGTACAGGGGGTTAGGAATGTTTTCTTCCCCCTGACCAGCAATGTAAGGTGCTCTATACTCCTGACCCCTGCCCCCTATCATTGTGTTGGCTGCATAGTGTAATGATTGCCCATAGGGAAGCACCGATAGCACTTTTTAAACACTGATTACGAGTACCGATACTTTTTTCAAGTACACACCGATACCAATTACCGATACCTATCGCCTAGGAAGAGTAGGTAGAGGGGTAGTTTAGGAAGAGGGTGAGGGGTGGTTTGGGAGGTGGGTGAGGGCAGGGTGGGAGGGGGGGAGTAGAGGGGTAAGCGAGGGCAGGGTAGTTGAGGGAGGGGTGAAATAGGGATTGTGGGGTGGGAGAGTTGGGATGGAAAAGGCTGTGATCACTGGGGGAAAAGGATGGAGATGGGAGGGTCATTGGGAGACATTGGGGCAGAGGTGAGAGCTGGTGGAGGAAGGAGGACACACCACAGGGAGGGCAGGAGGACACAGTACAGGGGGATGGGAGGACACAGTACAGGGGGTTAGAAGGGCACAGCAAGGGGGGTAGGGGGCACAGTAAGGGGTGTAGGAAGGCAGGGGGTTAGAAGGGCACAGTACAAGAGGTTAGGAGGGCACAGTAAGGGGGGTAGGAAGGCACAGTACAGGGGGTTAGAAGGGTACAGTAAGGGGGTTAGGAAGGCACAGTAAGGTGGGTAGGAGGGCACGGTACAAGGGGTTAGGTGGGCACAGTAGAGGGGGTTAGGTGGGCACAGTAAGGTGGGTAGGAGGGCACAGTAAGGAGTTAGGAAGGCACAGTAAGGGGTTAGGGGGGCACAGTAGAGGGGGTTAGGAGGGCACAGTAAGGAGTGTAGGAGGGCACAGTAAGGGGTTAGGAGGGCACAGTAGAGGGGGTTAGGAGGGCACAGTAAGGTGGGTAGGTGGGCACAGTAAGGTGGGTAGGAGGGCACAGTAAGGGGTTAGGAGGGCACAGTAGAGGGGGTTAGGAGGGCACAGTAAGGTGGGTAGGTGGGCACAGTAAGGTGGGTAGGAGGGCACAGTAAGAGGTCACTGCTGGCAGAGCTCTGTCTCCCATCCCTGCATTGTACACATCCTGAACACAGGCAGAGCTCCCCACACAGCACACACTGGAGGTGAAATCCCATTCCCTGCACAGTGTATATCTAACTACTGGTTGCAGTTCTGACCTGTGACCTTCCATGGTGGCAACGGAGTTGCAGTATCTATCTATACACTATGCACATGGTAGCTGTAAGGGAATGGGATGGGGAGGAGGAGCTCTTAGTTCTGTGCTCAAGATGGGAGACTGCCGGCAAGCGTCAGGGGTGGTGGAGGGCTTGGAAGGGTGGAGCCCACCCCTCCCCCAATACCCTCCTAGGGCATGATCTGACCTCTGCTACTTGTGCTGGAGGAATGTCTACTGCTCCGATCCCCGCCAGCTCTCCTCTCCATGCCCTGTGATTGGAGCACTACAGATCGCGCTCACATAGGCAGTGCCCAGGTTGGCCCTGTGCATTAAGAGGGCCCTGGGACAGAGGAGAGAGCTGGACGGAGGGGAGGAGGAGGCGTTCCACTCCCAAGGTGACGTCACTTCCTGTATTGGAGCATTTTCACGAGTACCGATACTCTCAAACATGCCCATGCATCGGGACAAACAGTCCCGATACCGGTATGTCCATTTGTTAGCTGTGTAGTCAAGATGTAGGCCATGTATGGTCAGGATGGTCATTGTCTTTTCTATTTATTGTCAGTGCTGTTTGTTTAGAGGAACATATTACTAGAATTTATCTCCAATATGAAGAGAATGTTCAAGCCCTGTAAGTGGGGGAATGTTCTGACCTTGAAGGGGTTAATCTAGGTTTCCACACTATATATGTGTGTATCATCATCTGCTGGAGATAAAAGACGTCACAGTGACTATGGAGGAAGAGGACGGACATGACGGGGGGGTTACTGGGTGTACATAGAAAATAAGATCTTATTACCTCCTCTGCTGTAACTTCCAGCAACGTCTCCTCACAACCTCCTCCCGACTCACCTCTCACCCGGAACTTCCTGTCTGTAGCTGACATCACTTCCTGTTTTCCATAGAGACTTCCTGTTTGGGTAGAAGTGAGATCACCATCTTATGGAGCTCAGAGGAACTGCAGCCCCGAGAAACGTCTCGTAGTGTAAACACGGCCTTGTGCTGTGTGTGTATGAACTGTATATCCTTATAGATGGGGTCATCTCCACCGTCACCAAGGGGGACATACATGTACAAATACATTTATATGGACATTTGTAATTGGCAATTTAATTTTAGAGTGAGTTCTAACCACAAAGTTTGATGGCCAGAATAGGTAACATCTGTTATTCAGCGGGAGAAGGTGCTCGCTCTGTTATCATTCAGGGAATGTTTAAAACTCAACAAATGTCACATTTGCTGCCCGTCAGCCAGAATTCCTCTCTTCACACATCAACCCTATAATATAACATTTTAAAATAATAATCCTGTTTGTTCTTGTGAAAATCCGGAGCTTACCTTATTTTAATTGAAGAGCAACTTCATTCCAGTGAAAAGACAAACAAATGGAGGATAACATTGTATCCTCAGGAAGGTGAAAGGTGGACACAGTCTATGGAAGGACGGAGGATGGGCTGTAAATAAATCATGTTCTTGAGAAGAATAAAAAAGGATGATTGGCCACCAACTCAGATACCTTCTCAGGTTGAGACAACAGTAACAAGGAAGGCTGCCTTCGTAGAAGGAACCTTGTGCAATGGTTTGAAGAAAGGATACTGAAGTGCTGATAACACATAGAGCCACGGGACGATGTGACTGATGTAACAGTGTACTGGTTTGACACTGGTACAGATATTACTGGCTGCACTGGTCACATGGTACTGGTGTGACGGTGATCAGGTACTGTTATGTCAGTGACACTGGTGCAAATCTTGATGGGGCCCTGTACCCCGATCTGTGATTGGTGGAGTCCAAGAGACACAACAATCACAGTTGTCGCCACTACAGGTCACCGAGGGGTACAGTGGAAGGATGTATGGGTACGTTCCCCTAAATAGACAAAGCTCCCGTCCAACTGTATATGTATAATGGCTGGGCGGGAGGGGGTTAAATAAACATCTCATGACACTTAGGGGTCTATTCAGAAATAATTTCCACAGTAATTTGGGGTAATTCGGGTAAAGTGTATGTACATTCCTTCTGTATCGGGGTCAAAAATGAATGTTATTCGGCTATTCGTTGAGCTTTTCATATGTTTTCCATTGAATTAAAATGGAAAATACCACATTTGGCCACTAGTTGGCCCTATTCCCCATACTTAGCGCCATCTAATGACCAAATGTAGAATTGTCCTTTCTATATCAATGGTTGGTATAATATTGTTGGCTTCATTCACTCACGTTCTTCGATGTCTTCTGTACTCATTAGTGTATGATCTCAGTTATTTGTATGAAATCACGTCTGATGGAGGAAACTAAGGGGTCTATTTTATAGAATATTAGTTGATGATTGTGACAAACATTTGCCCAGCCGTGAAAAATTCTGTCCATTTTATAATGAACACAGTGATTTCCTATGATCCTCAGCTCCATCTAGTGTTTATAATGCAGTATTTTTCCCTGAAATACCTTCATCAGTAAAACTAGTGCAACACCGCATTATGGCCACAAGATGGAGCCAATGATCATAGGAAATCATCATAAGAAATCAAATATGGACAAAATTCATCACAGTTGGGTGAATGTGCATCATATTTCTTCAAGGAGTTTAAAAAAACAGACCTGTAAGTGATTGTGAAATCTTCCACCACAAAATGTACTCAGCCAATGAGAGGTAATGACTCCATTTTTATTTTTCTCCTGCTATCAATGGCCAACACGGTACAACACTTCATCCATGTCTTTGGTGATCTCTGATCTCCTTATCAACTGTTTCTTACATGATGAAGATCAGCCATGGAGTATATCTGAGGGGTATATCAGGGTGTGCTTCTTCCCCACATGTCCAGCAACATTCATATACAAGACATTTCCCGCACTCACTAATACACCTCAAGGGTTGTGTGGGACCCCTGATGTACGGGAATACAGGAATTCAGTGAGGAACAATTCCCTCACTCAGGACAGGAATACGGCTTCTCCCCCCGTTTGAGATCTCTGATGACTGTAAACAGAGGACTTCTGTGGGTTACACTTCCTCCAATCAGAACTGGAAAGTGGATCTACCTCCGTGTTGAGATCTCTGATGTGAGTGAAGATTGGACTTCTGTAAAAAACATTTCCCGCACTCAGGGCAGGAATACGGCTTCTCCCCTGTGTGAGATCTCCGATGTGAGTTAAGACTGGACTTCTCTGAAAAACATTTCCCGCACTCAGGGCAGGAATACGGCTTCTCCCCTGTGTGAGATCTCCGATGTGAGTTAAAACTGGACTTGTGTGAAAAACATTTCCCGCACTCTGGACAGGAATACGGCTTCTCACCATTGTGCAATCTCTGATGTGTGTTAAGACTGGACTTCTCTGAAAAACATTTCCCGCACTCAGGGCAGGAATACGGCTTCTCCCCTGTGTGAGATCTCCGATGTGAGTTAAAACTGGACTTGTGTGAAAAACATTTCCCGCACTCTGGACAGGAATACGGCTTCTCACCATTGTGCAATCTCTGATGGGTGTAAAGGGTGAACCTTAGCGAAAAACATTTCCCGCACTCTGGACAGGAATACGGCTTCTCACCATTGTGCAATCTCTGATGTGTGTTAAGACTGGACTTCTCTGAAAAACATTTCCCACACTCAGGGCAGGAATACGGCTTCTCCCCTGTGTGAGATCTCCGATGTGAGTTAAAACTGGACTTGTGTGAAAAACATTTCCCGCACTCTGGACAGGGAAATCTCTTATGTGTTGGAAGGACGGCACCGTCCCGCACAGTCTGAGGTTCCTCAGGATAAGAGGAATACGATGGTCCGGCACCGTCCCGCACAGTCTGAGGTTCCTCAGGATAAGAGGAATACGATGGTCCGGCACCGTCCCTCACAGTCTGAGGTTCCTCAGGATAAGAGGAATACGATGGTCCGGCACCGTCCCTCACAGTCTGAGGTTCCTCAGGATAAGAGGAATACGATGGTCCATCTCCTGGGTTTTCTCCTGGACTATACTGTGTGATGTCCTCATCTTCTACTTTACAGTCTGGAGACAAAGTGAGACAATCCTCTGAGGTTTTCCTCATCTCCCGTCCATCTACTAAAATAGAAATACAAAGATTATTACTAGACATGAGCTGATTGGTTCCTCTAAACCAGGACTCCGCCCACATCAGGCAGCTTTGTCTCTGAGGATCTTACAATTCCCCCCTCAAGGTAACTAGTAAATGGGTCCTCTGATCTCCTACCAGTTCATTTCTTTATTCATGGACCTTAGTCAGAGAGTGAGGAAACAACGAGAAGTGTCTTTTACAGCATAAAGTATATAGTGCAGGGGTCAGGAGTATGTACCATACAATACACCAATCAGACATAAAATCATGACCATCCACCTAATATTGAGTAGGTCCCCCTTTTTCCAAGATACGAAACACATCCCCCAGGTGCCTAGGCAGAGCAACACCTATGCCAAAAAACAACATTTTACTGCCAGCACAGAGAAGGAAGATTATCCGAGAGAAATACAGGAATACAGGACGGGGAACACAGCTCAGGAAAGTGACCAGGGGATTACAGGCTGATATCACCCAGTCCCCGCCCTACTCTGGACCAATCAGTGAGCAGTATGGGTGGAGGAATGTATTTAGTGTTAATGACCCACCTGTGCTGATCTCTGTAGAAGTGTCCTCCTCTATAAATGTCCCCGTTATTCCATCCTCCTCCATAGACTGCTGATCATCCCTCACACACCTCTCTTCTTCTTCTGATTTAACCTCAAATTCTATATCGATTGGATCTCCACTCTAAATCAAGAAAATGAGAGAAAAATATCATCTGTAAAATATAAGATTTATTATTGTGACATCATATAGGAAATTCACACATCGTCCCATTAGTCCATGTTCTAGATTCTCCGCCCCACCAACCTTGTAACAGTGAGGGATGGTGTGATCTTCCTGTGTGGAATCCCGGGAATACAGAGGATGGGGACATCTCTCTGGTGGATTTCTGTAGCTGGATGACTCCTCCATGGTGTCCTGGTACAGATCTTTTCGTATTTCCTCCATCACCCCATCCTCATCATCCTCCTCTTTTATCTCTTCTTTAATCTCAACTTTAGAATCTCTCAGGTTTCCACTCTGAATATAATAATAATATAATCAATGGTAACAATGCAGATAATGTACAGATCCTAATGATACTATCAGTGATTGTTCCTCATCTACCTGATGATGGTGAGGGATGGTGTGATCTTCCTGTGTAGAATCCCGGGAATACAGAGGACGGGGACATCTCTCTGGTGGGTTCCCATTACTGGATCCATCTGTAGGAAACACACACACTGACTGAATACATTGTTTCTATGTGTTTATCAGATGATGGGGGATCTAGGTGGACCCTCCGTACTGCTCTCTCCTTTACAATAAAGTCTCCTCTTACCCGGTGATGTGAGGGGCGGCTGATTGTCCATCATGACGTCCTTGTAGAGATCCTTGTGTCCTTCTAAATACTCCCACTCCTCCATGGAGAAATAGACAGTGACATCCTGACACCTTATAGGAACCTGACACACACAATGATACAGTCACCATCCAGACACATCCCTTGTCTGTTACTGGATAATGTCCCAGAATTCCCAGAATCCTCCTCACCTCTCCTGTCAGCAGCTCCATCATCTTCTTGGTGACTTCTAGAATCTTCTCCATGTTGTGTCTCTCAGGTTTTAGGGAGTCACATGGAGGCACTGTGATGGTCATATGATCACCTGACTTCACAAGAGGAAATCTCTGTATTGGAGAACCAATAGGAATATCATGTTAGAATCCCAGAATCCTCCTCACCTCTCCGGTCAGGTCTGTGTTTTATTAATAGAGATAAGAGTGATGTCATGTGACCTCCCAGAATCCTCCTCACCTCTCCGGTCAGGTCTGTGTTTTATTAATAGAGATAAGAGTGATGTCATGTGACCTCCCAGAATCCTCCTCACCTCTCCGGTCAGGTCTGTGTTTTATTAATAGAAATAAGAGTGATGTCATGTGACCTCCCAGAATCCTCCTCACCTCTCCGGTCAGGTCTGTGTTTTATTAATAGAGATAAGAGTGATGTCATGTGACCTCCCAGAATCCTCCTCACCTCTCCGGTCAGGTCTGTGTTTTATTAATAGAGATAAGAGTGATGTCATGTGACCTCCCAGAATCCTCCTCACCTCTCCTGTCAGGTCTGTTTTTTATTAATAGACATAAGAGTGATGTCATGTGACTTCCCAGAATCCTCCTCACCTCTCCGGTCAGCAGGTAGATGATCTCCAGGGTGAGGTTTAGTATCTTCTCAGTCATGTGACTCCGGTCCTCCTCCATCCTCATTGGTGCCGTCATTTGATCTATACGGGTCTCCTTGTAGACGGATAACTTTGGGAAATGAAAGTAAGAATTATTTAGATGGTATTGGTCATACAATAATAGGATGTGGGGGGTAATAGGAGGGTTGCAGTACATTTAATTATTACTGCTCCCATGGGAACAAATTTGGTCTGGACTGTTTAGTGTTTTCCTACATTTTGGCAAACCCAGAACCCTCTTGGCCAAAATTGCCTTTTCTATGTTGGGTTTGTTTGGTTTCTGAACTGGATTTGATTAGTATTAGATCTGTAGACAAGGAATGATAAATACGATCCTTCCTGTGACTTGTTTGCTCTGAGGCAGTGATGTGAGGTCAATGGAGGGTCATCATGATGTCCAGGAAGGGGAACTTCCTACACAAATGGACTCAGCTCTAGGTGGGTCGGCTATATGGTCTCCCACACTATCCTTGTAACCGCAGGTGCAATGCCCAGCTCCTCACCTGAAGACTAGGAGGCACAAAATTCCAAATTGATGTGACTCCGGTCCTCCTCCATCCTCATTGGTGCCGTCATGTGATCTATACAGGTCTCCTTGTAGACGGATACATTTGGGAAATTAAAGTAAGAATTATTTGGATGGTGTTGGTCACACAATAATAGGATGTGGGGGGTGGGGGTAATAGGTGGGTTGATGTACATGGAAGAACTACTACCCTCCATGGGAACACATTTATTTTGGATTGTTTAGGGCGGGGCTTGAAAAATTTGCTTTGTATATAGGAGCTAAAAATATTAGAAGCCAGTTTTTTCAAGAATGTAAAAGTTCAATAAGATCCGTAGAAGTATTGGAAATCTAAGAGGTTTAATCAATATAGCCCTTGTGTAGTAAGTCAGAGCTCGGAGAAAAAAAAAAAATGCAACAGGAGTGGAGCCCATCTGTGGTGTCGAACTAGTTGGCTCTTAGGCTTATGGTTAAAGGAGATATAGGACTTCGGGGGGAGGGGGGGGGGGTTTGGGGGCGGTAGGGAGGGGAAGAGAAGGGGGCTTAGATAAGGGCGGCATTAGATATGATTTATTTGTCATTTTTGAAGAGGGATGTTGCTGCATTGCCGATTGCAAGCAATGTAGATTAAAACTAAGCGACATTTGTAAAAATGGGAAAAAAAAAAAATGCCACCATGATGTGAATAACGAGTCGGGTGAATATTGAACTGTAAAGTTGAAACTTGCTCCCCTGAAAAAGGACACTGATGTGGTTAAAAAAAAGAAAAAAAAAAAAAAAGGAAGCCATTTTTTTGGTAAATAACAAATATTACGGGTGGAACATGTTCCTGAAGGTGAAATTATCCTTTATCCCTTTCTCAGGCAGAGCCGTTTTTGCGTTTTTTGCACACGTTTAAAAAATAATTTTAGGCCTGAAGATTCCATAAATTCCCCCAAAACATGATATATTTTCTTAAAGCAGACACCCTAGAGAATAAAATAAAGGTTGCTCCAAATTTTTATGTCAATATTACCGCAAATTTTTTGGTAAAATATAAAAGATGAGGTTGCACCGAGTAAATAAATTCCAAACATTTAAAACCTTAAATTTGCGTGCGCCCGTGAAATGGCGACAAACTTCAGTACCTGATATTTATTATATAAATATATTTATATCTGCTTTGAAATCCTCCTATTGGTCATCAGTTTAGCGTTACAGCGGAGGTCTGGTGCTAGAATTATCGCTCTCATTCCAGTGTGCGTGGCGATATGAAACGCGTATATGTGGTGGTGGGGGGCTCTCAATATTTTTTTTTGGGGGGGGGGATTTTATGTGCTTGGGTGTAACTTTAACGTTTTATAATAAAAAATCTTTTTTTATTTTACTTATTTTTTTTCCCCACCACATACGGGACAACAAGTCCTTTATTTGATGATTATTTTTGGTGACAGGTTCTCTTTAATGAGACATCCAGGGTATAAAAGAACCCCAATGTCCCCCCCTGAGCTTTACTGAATGTAATGCAATGCACATCACACTGCATTACATTTTTTCCCAGCCTCGATGGGCGGGTAAACTGTCATTGGAGGACCTGGAAGTCATGTCATACACCTCATTTCCAGGTCAGCAACAACAAGGGGAGGAGAGCGGACGTGTGTCTGCACTCCTCTCTCCCCCTATACCCGGCAGCACCCGCTATGAAAGCCCTGAGCCTGCAGATGGGCAATCGCTATACATAGCGGCAATCGGGATACATTTAAAAAAAATGTCAGACGGTCCACGGAGCCTGTGGACGAACGTGTTCTATTATCAGTTACAAAACCTCCAGCAGCATTGAATGCCCATTCGGAAAGCATGCTGTATGCAAGGCAGCCCAGCAGCTCAATTGCATACTGGGCAAGTTCTGGCCAGTGGTCTATTCCCATGACCCTGTAAGTCAGTGGGTCATCAACTGGAAAGCTCTCCATCTCTGTTTTCGCCCCTAGATAATGGGGTGTGTGGAGTATTAAGGCGGCAGCCCAGGCGCCAGGATGAAATTTTTCGTTGCCATGGCAGCCTGGCACCTGGGGTTTGTTGAGCCTGGTTTAGTGTTTGTTACATCTTAGAGGACCCAGGACTAGGGAAGGGCAGAATGACCCCCAGTTCAGTTCGCACCAGAACTTTCGAACATTGCGAAAGTTCAGAGCCGAATAACGAACCCCATTGAAGTCTATGGGACCCAAACTGGAAAAATCAAAAGTGCCTATTTTGAAGGCTTATATGCAAGTAATTGGGCATACAATGGTTATGGGGGCATGGGTACTGCCCTGGAGGACATGTACCAATGAAAAAAGATGCTTAAAGTGAAAGCATAAAAAACAAAGTTACTTACTGGTAACGTTCTTTCCCGGAGTCTTTCAGGACAGCCACCTGAGAGCTTGGCTCCTCCCTTCTGTTTGGAAACACCTGCGCCAGCTTGTATATATTTCCTCCTCCCCTGCTGGCTCCTCAGTTCTTTAAAGAGCACCTCCAGTCCGCTGGGGAGACACAAGAATATATGATAACACAATTCATTATATCACATTTCCTGTAAGGAAATCTCTATGTCTTGATACACAATTGGGTGGGTACCCGGCTGTCCTGAAAGACTCCGGGAAAGAACTTTACCAGTAAGTAACTTTGTTTTTCCCCTAATCGTCTTTCAGGACAGCCACCTGAGAGGATAAACGAGCACTTACCCCTAGGGCGGGACCACGGCTTGTAAGACCTTGCGTCCAAAGGTCTGATCTTTAGCCGCCCAAAGATCCACTCTATAGTGTCTTACAAAGGTGGCAAAGCTGGACCAAGTTGCCGCTTTACAAATCTGTTCCGGCGTTGCTCCAGCTCTCTCTGCTTGCGACGCAGCCATTGCCCTGGTGGCGTGTGCCCTGATACCCTCTGGGACCTGCATACCTCCTAACCTATAAGCCTGTTCAATGGCTTCTTTTAGCCATCTGGCTACGGTACGTCTTGTGGCCTTTTGCCCTTTCCTTGCTCCAGAAATCAAAATAAATAAGGAGTCCGTCTTCCTAATATCTTTGGTTGCTTCTAAGTAATGCAAAACACATCTCCTTACATCTAAACTATGGAACTTTACTTCTTGTTCCTTAGAAGGATTTGGGCAAAATGATGGCAACACAATCTCCTGGCCTCTGTGGAATTTCGAGGCCACCTTAGGGAGAAATGCCGGATCCATTCTAAAAATTATGTGATCCGGAAAAATCTGAAAAAACGGAGGCCTGATTGATAGGGCCTCCATCTCACAAACCCTTTTAGCCGTAGTAATTGCCACCAAAAAAACTGCTTTAAACGTCAGCATCTTCAGGTTGCAATCATCCAGTGGCTCAAAGGGGTGAGCTGTCAAAGTTTGCAGCACTAATGACAGATCCCACTTTGGAAAAACTGTACCCTGTATCGGTCTTTGTCTGCTCAGTGATCTAAAGAGTCTGATTACCCACGGATCAGATGCTAATCTCTTCTCCAGGTAAACAGAAAGTGCTGACACTTGACTTTTAAGCGTGCTAAGACGTAGTCCCTTGTCTATCCCGTCCTGTAGGAACTCTAGGACTGCCACTGAGCCTTGTGTATTGAATTTTTTGTCTATACACCATCTGTTGAAACACCTCCATACTTTTTGGTAGATGTTCCGTGTCTCCATCTTCCTACTTTTCAGCATCGTGTCTATTAGACGGCCTGAGAACCCTTTCACTTCTAGCAACTGCTCCTCAGACACCATGCGGTCAAGTTCCATCTTTCCACTTGGGGGCAGTGTACTGGGCCCTGGGAGAGTAGATCTTCCTGGATCGGTAAAAACCAGGGGGGTTCTACCGCGAGTTCTCTGAGCATAGAGAACCACGGTCTCCTGGGCCAATAGGGCGCTATGAGAATTAGCGTTGTATTCTCCGTACGTAGTTTTCTTATTACCGCTGGTAGGAGAATAGGTGGGGGAAAGGCATAGCATTTGCTGAATGCCCATGCTTGTGCCAGCGCATCTACCCCGAGCACTCCGTCCTCTCTTTCCAGGGAGAAGAACGCTCTGACTTTCCTGTTTTCCTTTGAGGCAAACAAGTCCACCTGAGGTGTTCCCCACTTGTGAGCTATCTGCTCGAATACCTCCTGGTTTAGCGCCCAATCGCCTTCTCTCACCTTTTTTCCTGCTGAGGAAATCTGCCACTTTGTTTAAATCCCCTTTCAAGTGGATTGCTGACAAAGAGAGTAGGTTTCTTTCTCCCCACTTCAAGATTTCCTCTGCTAATGTCCACAGGGCTCCCCTCCTTGTTCCTCCCTGTTTGTTTATATAGGCGATCACTGACACATTGTCGGACCTGACCTGTAAATGTTGACCTTTGAACTCTGACTGGAAGGCTTGAAGTGCATACCATACTGCTCTTAATTCCTTCCAGTTGGATGATCTCCTCCTCTCTTCTTTTCCCCAAGTCCCTTGCGCTATCTGAGCGCTTAAATGCGCTCCCCACCCTACGTCTGTGGTTAGGATTCGGGAAATGGGTAGATTCCACAGCCGTCCCTTGTTTATGTTCTCTATTGTCCTCCACCACCATAAGGTTCCTTTCACCATTGCTGATAAAAGAACCCTGGTGTCTAAGGACTCCTGCTTGTGATCCCACATTTTTAACAGGAACACCTGCAGTGGCCGAAAATGCAGGCCTGCCCATTGGACCGCTGGAATCGCAGATGTCAAAAGTCCCAGTGTTGACATTATCTGCCTTATGGCACAAGGTATATTGGCTTGTAATAAGCTTGCTTCCTTCTGAATTTTCCCTATCTTTTCTTCGGGCAGAAACAGTCTTTGTTGCGCTGAATCTATGACATACCCCAAGTATACTATTTGCTGACTGGGTTGTAAATTGGATTTTTCCAAATTTACCAGCCAACCCAGACTTTCTAAGTATGTCTGTGTGTAGCTGAGGTTTTCTAGTAACTTCCGGGGCGACTCTGCAAATAGGAGAAGGTCATCCAAGTAAGCTATGACAGATATGCCTTTGACCCGTAATGGTGCCAGAGCTTCGGCCAGAATCTTGGTAAAAATTCTGGGCGATGAGGAGAGGCCGAAGGGTAGAGCCTGAAATTGAAGATGCCTGGTTCCTCTTCCCGTCTCTATCGCAAACCTTAGAAATTTTTGACACTCCTGCTGTATCGGGATGTGCAGGTATGCGTCCTTTAGGTCTAGGTAAACCATATAACAGTTTGGGGGCAGAAGGGCCCTTACCGAATATATGGACTCCATTCTGAACCTTTTGTAGGTTATGGATAAATTTAGAGGCTTGAGGTTGAGGATGGGTCTGGTCTTCCCTGAAGTTTTCTGAACTCCGAATATGTGGGAGTAGAAACCCTGCCCTCTCTCTCCCCTTGGTACCTTGATTATCACCTTTTGTTGCTGGAGCTCCTCTAAGGATCTCATTAACCCTCTGGCCTTCTCCTTGTTTTTTGGGGGTTTGGTGATGTATAATCTGTTTGGGGGTGCTTTTGAGAACTCCAAACGATATCCCTCCTTTATTGTTCTCAGAATGAATTTGTTGGAAGATACCTCTTCCCATTGCGGAAGGAAGGCCCCCAGTCTTCCCCCTACTGCGACTAGTGTGTCATTTCTTTTGGGTTTGCTCAGGAGGACGAAAAATCGCCCCCCCTTTGCCTTTCCCTCTCTGAACCCATGGTTTCCTCTGGGTTTCCATTTTGGGAGCTGCAAATCGGGGTCTTGTATTCCCTCTTTGCCTCCTTTTATTTTGTTGTGGCTGTTTCCAATTTGCCTTACGTTTTAGTGGAAACGCCTTCTTTTTATCTGCCGTTCGATCCAGCACTTTCCCTAAGCCTGGTCCGAATAGCAGATCCCCTGTAAAAGGAATTCCACAGAGCTTGGCCTTGGACGCGCAGTCACCCTGCCATGTCTTAAGCCATAATGCTCTTCCAGTGGAATTGGCTAGGGCGGAGGACCTGGCTGCCATTCGCACCAATTCTGCGGATGCGTCTGCAATATAAGCAAGACCTCGCAGCAGCGTGGGAAATGAGTTTAGGATTTGATCCTTTGCAGTACCTGCCTCAATGTGAGCCTGTAATTGGTTTAACCAGAACTCTACGTTCCTAGCTACCACCGTGACCGCCATTGCTGGCTTCAGGCTACCCACGGTTGAGTCCCATGACTTTTTTAACAGGGAGTCCATCCTTTTATCCATTGGCTCAGACAAAACCCCCATGTCCTCAAAGGCCAAGTCCGTGTGCCTCGACACTTGCGAGAAGGCCGCATCTAGTTTTGGAATCTTGTTCCATACTGATGCTGGGTCCTCCGAAAAGGGAAATCGCCTTTTTAAGGCCTTAGAAAAAAATGGCTTCCTTTCAGGTTCCTGCCATTTCTTCTTAATAGCCTCTATAAGGACCTCATGAACAGGAAAATTCTTCTTTTCCTGTTCCCCCAGGCCCTCATACATCTGATCATGCAGTGACAATGTCTTTTTCTCTGTTGGTATACCTAGTGTGGTATAGATGGCCCCTAACAGATGATCTACCTCATCTAAAGAGAGTTTATATCGGGATGGCTTCCTGGAATCCCCATCCAGGGCTTCCCCCTCAGACTCTTGGGAGCCAGATGTTGCACTGTCCGGCTCCTCCTCCACCTCCTCCCTAGGGGCTACTGAAAAGCCTGCACTCGTGGAGGGTATTGCCTGTGTTTTTGGTAATGGTGTTGTCAGAGGAGCAGTCAGAAGCTGTGGCATTTGGAAACCCTCAAAGAAGGTTTTGAAGGATTCGAAGGTATTAGACAATTCCTTAACTGACGCCGCTAGCTCACCCTGCTCTGAAGAGTGTTCTTGTACTAGTTTACTAATACACTCTTTGCATAATGCCTTTTCCCAGGTATCTTTAAGGGTAACTTTACAGGAAGGACATCTTGAAACATGAGAGACCCTGTTTTTTTCTGTTTTCTAAAAAGACATAAGACAAAAAACCCCATACCATTAATACACAGTACCCTTCCCCCGCACATTTGCAGGAGTGCAACACTTCATTCGGGCTTGCCTCACCAGGGGCCCTATGAAACCACCCTCTGACACATGAGGGTCCTTAACCTACTCCCCCCCTTTCCTTAGCCCTAAATTGATGGGGGGGGGGGCGTGGGGGGGTGGTGGTGGTGGTACAGGCCAGGGGAGCTCCACCCTAGGTTCCCCTTACCTTCACATGGCTGGAGCTGGTCTCTGCTGGAGCAGTGCGGTCTAGGTCCTCTGCATCCGCCATCCTCGTGTCACCTCCGGAGCCTGTGCTGTCTCTACAGCTTGTCTGGCTCCTCTCCAGCCCATGCCTGGCTCCTTTTCAGCATTCTTGGCCCGGAACCGGAAGCCGCTAACCCGGAAGTGCCCGCCCCCTTTCGGCCGGATATGACGTCACCCGCCACAGGCCGTGCAATCCCAATACCCGGCATGTTTGTTTTTTCACATGCTTCTGGGGGTATGAGACTGCAGGAGCTGCGCTCCACTTCACTGCACTCAGCGTTTGAAAAAGCCGCCCCCCCGACCTCGACCTGCACTCAGGGATGCGGGGGTGGCAATCATAAAAACGACTTTCCTGACCAGGTTAGTGTAACTGCTGCTCACAGAGCTTTGCCTCACCAGGCTGCTCTGTACACCAACCTCTCTGGTCTGTCCTAGGAGTCCCCACTCCTCTTTCAGGACATGTTTGCCTGAGCCTCCTGTGGCTCTTCTGGCTGGTTCCTATGGTGTCTCCCCACTGGAGGAAACACAAATAACTGAGGAGCCAGCAGGGGAGGAGGAAATTTATACAAGCTGGCGCAGGTGTTTCCAAACAGAAGGGAGGAGCCAAGCTCTCAGGTGGCTGTCCTGAAAGACGATTAGGGGAAAATTAAAATTTCCTTTCAATATAGTGCCTGGGGGGTCCCCTTAGTCTACCTGTAAAGTGGCGCATCTGTACCATGTATAGAACCTGCTGCAGCAAAAATTGCATTCATAAAGCCAAAAAAGTTACATTTTCCCTGCAAGCTTTCCTTATTTTGTAAGCAACGACTTGGGAAACCAGTCTGTATGATGAGGCCACAATGTAGTGCACTGGGAACAAGATTAGAGATTTTTTGGATAAATTCTGGTGTCTCTTTCACAGACTTTGGATAGAAGCAACAGGTGCCGAAAAAAATGGTCTTTGGGTGTTGGTGGCGCCTTCACACCATAACCCTACAGAGGTACTCTTGATGAAAGCAAGAATTGGCCTTGCTATCTAAAATTGCAATGATATGCACCTGTCAAACAGGTACGGAAAATTTGGTCTTTGGGTGTTATTTGTGTCCATGAAACCTACACCAAAAAAATTCTTTCAGATGAAATCAACACCCACAACACTAGGCAGCCTAGAAATCCTGCGGAGATTCCACATCCCAAAAACACTTAAACAGCGACATCGGCATCAGGGGCTTCATAGCTGCTGGCACTCCAGGACTGATTAATTTTAAAAAATGTCAGACGGTCCACGGAGTCTGTGGACAAACACTTTCTATTATCAGTAAAAAAACCTCCAGCAGCACTGAATGCCCTTTCGGAAAGCATGCTGGATGCAGGGCAGCCCAGCAGCTCAATTGCATACTGGGCAAGTTCTGGCCAGTGATCTATTCCCATGACCCAGTAAGCCAGTGGATCATCAACTGGAAAGCTCTCCATTTCTGTTTTCGCCCCTAGATAATAATCCACCATGTCCCCAAACTTCAAACTCAGTAGTTAAGGGTTCCTAGATGCCCCCTAGCTGAAGCCAAAATTTGGGGTTTCTGGACCGAAAGGGTCCCGAAATGACATTGCTGCAGATGGACACAGTTGACTGAATTTGGGGCCCTCTATCATGGGGCCACTTGGTGCTAGGAACCCCAAATTTGGTGTGCAAACCCAGTGGAACTAGCTCTACAACATATCCAAAGCTGGGGTTCCGAGATATGGGGCCCCAAAGTCGGTTGGGAAAATGTCAAGCACTTTTCTGAAGCAGAGAATGACATTTTCTGAACCGACTTTGGGGCCCCGTATCTCGGGGCCACTTGGTGCTAGGAACCCCAGCTTTGGATATGTTGTGCTAGTTCCACTGGGTTTGCACACCAAATTTGGAGTTCCTAGCACCAAGTGGCCCCAAGATATGGGGCCCCAAAGTCGGTTCGGAAAATGTTATTCTCTGCTGCAGGAAAGTGCTTGACTCGAGTATAAGCCGAGGGGGGCATTTTCAGCACAAAAAAATGGAGCTGAAAAACTCGGCTTATACTCAACTGCATACTGCATCACAAACCCAGTTTGTGATGCAGAGGCTGCCGATGGGATGTGGAAGCTGACAGCCCTGGGTAGCGAGGACTAAAGAAATAGTGAAATGCATCACTTAGGCCACTTTCACAGTGAACACTGCCTCGTGGTCGCAGTACAGCGCTGCTCGTTTTAGCGGCACTTTACCTGCGCTGTGCGGGCGGTAGCAGGGAGCTTTTAACCCCAAAGAAGAGGTAACAAGAGGTTGAAAGCGCCCGAAAAGCACTGATGCTGAAGTGCTTTGCAGGCGATTTGGCAGCGCTGCCCAGTGATTTCAAAGAGTCGGGAAAGGCGTTAGATAAACTCCTCTTTAAGGTGTCCTCAAGAGATTTCATCTTCTGCACTCTCTGTGGGGGCGGGACGAGTTCTGAGACTTTCCCCTTGTAAAGGTGGTCAAGGAGGGTTGCCAACCAATAGTAATCCTTCTTCTTAATGCCACATATTTTTGGGTCCTGTCGCAGGCTTTGAAGCATGAGGGAACCCATGCACTGCAAATTTGCCCTCTTGGCATGCCGGATTTCAGAAATTCCCCTTTCTCTGTTGGGTTTGTTTGGTTTCTGAACTGGATTTGATTCGTTTTAGATTTACAGACAAGGAATGATAAATACAATCCCTTCTGTGACTTCTTTTCTCTGAGGCAGTGCTGTGAGGTCAATGGAGGGTCATCATGATGTCCAGGAAGGGGAACAGCTCTAGGTGGGTCTGCTATATGGTCTCTCACGCTATCCTTGTAACTGCAGATGCAATGTCCAGCTCGTTACCTGAAGACTAGGATGCACAAAGATTCCAAATTAAAATTTTATAGAGTGCAGCCATACAGAGATTTTGTGCATCCTAAGGGGAACTTGCTGACTTTTGGCCGGATTTGCCAGCTAATCAGGATAATTACTAGGCTCCAATCTCCGGCAGCCTGCTGACTGACAGGAGTGATGTCACTCTCTGCAGTAAGAGAAGGGATTGGATTGGATAACATGAGGATGTTGCTGGTGGAGTAGAGAGCTGTGGGGGAGGAGTCTGTTCTCTTCCCTCCAATGGCAGCCCAGTGTGGGCAGGAGGAGGACAGCAGGGAGGGGGGTTTGTTCTCTTGGCTGCCAAGTATACTGTAGTATCCAGGACATTGTACAGGGTGGTGGTGGGTTCCTGGAATTCCAGCATCGGGCACTGCCAGACCCTGTGTCATAGGAAGGTATTGGACTGAATCCTGTATGCATAGCATTGACGCCAAACCATCCGAGTGACCACCAAGGGGTCAAGGACTGCCCTTATTCATTCCAATTGGTCTCTTGAAAATTTTTAATTTGACCAGTGAGATGGTAAGAAGGTGAAAGTCATCATTTCCTGGCAGGAGTTCTGTAAGGAGTAGGGTTCAGCCCGCCGTTCAAGTCGAACGACAGTAGAAAATTTGAGCACCGAGGAACGCCCCATAATGCACTGTGAGGTCGCAGTGCATTGCTGTATGATGATTGGCCAAAGCATGCACCTGACCTGAATGCTGAATGCTTTGACCAATTATCATACAGCAATGCACTGCAATCTCACAGTGCATTATGGGGCGTTCCTCGGTGCTCAAATTTTCTACTGTCGTTCGACTTGAACGGCGGGCTGATCCCTACTCCTTACAGAACTCCTGCCAGGAAATGATGACTTTCACCTTCTTACCATCTCACTTGGCAAATGAAAAATTTTCAAGATACCAACTGGAATGAAGAAGGGCAGTCCTTGACCCCTTGGTGGTCACTCGGATGGTTTGGCGTCAATGCTATGCAATCCAATACCTTCCCATGACACAGGGTCTGGCAGTGCCCGATGCTGGAATTTCATCTTCTGCACTGGCTTACTGGGTCACCTGACCTGAATGCTTTGGCCAATCACAGCGTGCTCTGCGGAGAGAGGCATAATTGGCTCAAGGGGACTAAGTCTATGCCCCACACTATATAAGGCTGCTTATATAGCAGCCCTGTGTAGTTTTGTTGGCGTGGACAGAGAGATAGCTTGAGTTAGATTAAGCAGGCAGGTTATTCAGTTAGTGGCAGTGTTATTTGATATATATATATATATATATATATATACAGTCTAGTAAATATATATACTATGCATTTAGCATAGACTATATATTCAGTGTTTACTCTTTATTCAGTCAGTGCAGGCAGTGTATTATTATATATACCGTATATACTCGAGTATAAGCCGAGTTTTTCAGCACCATTTTTTTGTGCTGAAAATGCCCCACTCGGCTTATACTCGAGTCAAGCACTTTCCTGCAGCAGAGAATAACATTTTCCGAACCGACTTTGGGGCCCCATATCTTGGGGCCACTTGGTGCTAGGAACCCCAAATTTGGTGTGCAAACCCAGTGGAACTAGCACAACATATCCAAAGCTGGGGTTCCTAGCACCAAGTGGCCCCGAGATACGGGGCCCCAAAGTCGGTTCAGAAAATGTCATTCTCTGCTGCAGAAAAGTGCTTGACATTTTCCCAACCGACTTTGGGGCCCCGTATCTCGGAACCCCAGCTTTGGATATGTTGTAGAGCTAGTTCCACTGGGTTTGCACACCAAATTTGGGGTTCCTAGCACCAAGTGGCCGCATGATAGAGGGCCCCAAATTCGGTCAACTGTGTCCATCTGCAGCAATGTCATTTTGGGACCCTTTCGGTCCAGAAATCCCAAATTTTGGCTTCAGCTAGGGGGCATCTAGGAACCCTTAACTACCAAGTTTGAAGTTTGGGGGACCTATGGCTGCAAATGGGCACAGTGAGGCTGCAAATGGGCATTGTTGACCCTCTTTTCCACTTACAGTAGCTGCGTATTTCTCACCCTAGGCTTATACTTGGGTCAATAAGTTTTCCCAGTTTTTGTGGTAAAATTGGGTGCCTCGGCTTATATTCGGGTCGGCTTATACTCGAGTATATACAGTATACAGTCTAGTATATACAAAAGTGAGTACATCCCTCACATTTTTGTAAATCTTTTCTTCTATCTTTTCATGTGACAACAATGAAGAAATTACACTTTGCTACAATGTAAAGTAGTGAGTGTACAGCTTGTATAACAGTGTAAATTTGCTGTCCCCTCAAAATAACTCAACACACATTGGCCCAAAGTGTCAATATTTTGTGTGGCCTCCATTAATTTCCAGCACTGCCTTAACCCTCTTGGGCATGGAGTTCACCAGAGCTTCACAGGTTGCCACTGGAGTCCTCTTTCCCTCCCCCATGATGACATCACGGAGCTGGTGGATGTTAGAGACCTTGCGCTCCTCCACCTTCCGTTTGAGGATGTCCCACAGATGACCAATAGGGTTTAGGTCTGGAGACATGCTTGGCCAGTCCATCACCTTTACCCTCAGCTTCTTTAGCAAGGCAGTGGTTGTCTTGGAGGTGTGTTTGGGGTCGTTATCATGTTGGAATACTGCCCTGCGGCCCAGTCTCTGAAGGGAGGGGATCATGCTCTGCTTCAGTATATCACAGTACATGTTGGCATGCATGGTTCCCTCAATGATCTGTAGCTCCCCAGTGCTGGCAGCACTCATGCAGCCCCAGACCACAACACTTCCACCACCATGCTTAACTGTAGACAAGACACACTTGTCTTTGTCCTCCTCACCTGGTTGCCCCCACACACGCTTGTCACCATCTGACCCAAATAATTTTATCTTCGTCTCATCAGACCACAGGACATGGTTCCAGTAATCCATGTCCTTAGTCTGCTTGTCTTCAGCAAACTGTTTGCGGGCTTTCTTGTGCATCATCTTTAGAAGAGGCTTCCTTCTGGGAGGACAGCCATGCAGACCAATTTGATGCAGTGTGCGGTGAATGGTCTGAGCATTGACAGGCTGACCCCCCCACCCCTACAACCTCTGCAGCAATGCTGGCAGCACTCAAACATCTATTTCCCAAAGACAACCTCTGGATATGACGCTGAGCACGTGACCTCAACTTCTTTGGTGGACCATGGCGAGGCCTGTTCTGAGTGGAACCTGTTCTGTTAAACCGCTGTATGGTCTTGGCCACCGTGCTGCAGCTCAGTTTCAGGGTCTTGGTAATCTTCTTATAGCCTAGGCCATCTTTATGTAGAGCAACGATTCTTTTTTTCAGATCCTCAGAGTTCTTTGCCATGGGGTGCCATGTTGTACTTCCAGTGACCAGTATGAGAGAGTGAGAGTGATAACACCAAATTTAACACACCTGCTCCCCATTCACACCTGAGACCTTGTAACACTTATGCTGCCCATACATGGTCGAATTTCAAAAGATTTTGCTTTTGAAAATCAGAAAATGTGTGCGATTTGTGATCCGATGGTGCCACTAATGATTTCGAAATTCGGCCAACCAAGCCTTCAATTTCACCTCATGATGCTACAGAAAATAATTTTCATGGCTGGGAATCTTCTTTTCTTTCCGGGAATTTTATTTTCCTACACATGCGCATTTCTTTTTCAATTACATTTCTCGCATGATTCTCCCATCATTGATTAGAAAATTGTTCGTTTTTAAAAAAATTTCCAACATGCCCGTTTACTCAAATTTGATTCCCGCATGAAAATCGGCTGTTGCTGCAGCCCACTAATGGAGTGAAATACGGACGAAAATTCTTAGATAAGATTTTTGAAAGAAAATTCTTTCGAAATTCGACCCATGTATGGCCTGCCTGACGAGCCACGTGAAACTGGGGAGGGAAAATGGCTAATTGGGCCCAATTTGGACATTTTCACTTAGTTGTTGCCAGCGGTTTAGACATTAATGGCTGCGTGTTGAGTTATTTTGAGGGGACAGCAAATTTACACTGTTATACAAGCTGTACACTCACTACTTTACATTGTAGCAAAGTGTCATTTCTTCAGTGTCGTCACATGAAAAGATAGAAGAAAATATTTACAAAAATGTGGAGGGATGTACTGTATATATTTATACTTTGCATTCAGTGTAGCCTATATCTACAGTGCATTCCGTGGTGTACAGTTGCTAATACAGTGCAGGCGGTGTACAGAGTAACTAATACAGTGTGTACAGTTTCTAATACACTTCTAGTGGTGTACACAGTATAACAGTGTAGCCATTGTACAGTTTCTAATACAGTGCAGATGGTGTACACAGTATCTAATACAGTGTGTACAGTTTCTACTGCACTTCTGGTGGTGTACACAGTATAAAATGCAGTGCAGCCATAGAACAATTGCTAATACACTGCATTCGAAAAATTTCTATATACCCTTCCTCCAAACGAGATCACCATTAAACCAAATGACACAATGCGAACGCATCTGTAAGAGTGACCCCCACATCTGAGGACTGATATCACTCCTACAGTATACCAACATCTTAATGCAATCCCAAACGAAGCACTACCATCTTACAACACCAAATGGGCACTAGACATGGAAAGCACATTCAAGATCGCAGACTGGTCCAGCACATGGCTAGCCACCAAATCCTCCTCCCCCGATAGCTCGGCGCTTGAAACCAATTATAAAGTTCTGGCACAATGGTATCTAGTACAAGCGAGAATAGCAAAATTTGTCCCATCATACCCAGGGCCCTGCTTTGCCACCACATATGGTGGCAATGCCCGGTTGCCCAAGAGTTCTGGAAAAAAACCTTTGCTATGGCCTCCAATTCCTTGGAAACCGATGTTCTCCCCGACCCAACCACAGCCCTTTTGAACCTTAAACCAGATGTACTTTCTCATGCTCAATTCCGATTACTCATCCACCTTACCACCGCAGCCAGGCAAACCATCGCCAAGGCAGGGAAATCCCAAACCTTGGTGGTGTCTGAAGCCAAACAGAGGATGAATAGGGCCCTTGTCTTCGCCAAAATGACCACTATTGACAACGATAAAATAAAGAAATTTGGCAAAATATGGCAACCATGGGTCAAGCACTGCTTACCGCCTGACTTTGACAAATCTCTGTTATTGCCTTGGTAATACACTTCACCCTATCTAGAAACATTTCCTGACCGCGAATCGCACTACCGCCATGGGAGACTTTCTTTCCCTCTCCCCTTGATATAATAGGAGTGGGCAACGGGTAGTGATCTCTACCGTTTACAAACCCTCGAGGAACCCTAACCCACACCTGGGCCTTTCACCCCTCTGCTTTTCTAAATCTACCCGCAACCATTTGGCCCACTTACATGGGAAGTTGAACCCATACCAATCCACCCCAAGTTATGTTCTTCAAAACTCTCTTATCAGACCAATTTTCCACCTGAATGAAGGTAGTGGCATAAAGTGTACACTATTCGCATACTCCCTATACCACACCTCTAGCTACTGTTAAGAACGAAATGTTATTTGACAGATGTGCCCCCACCCATTCACAGTTTGATCCCATCAGGGGTGAGCGGGTGGACTGGAGGCACACTCAACATCATACAAGGACCATTAGTGACCCCAAGTTTCAGTCCTCCTTGCTAACCCATTTTATTGGCTGTGTATTAGTTGTACTTAATGTGTTCAACCTCCGGCACCTAAGCTTCTGTATGATAATGTTCAAAGAAATCGTATCCCATGTAACTGCTTATAACCTTCTCTGTCTTTCTTATGTACTCCTCAATAAAAACATTGAACAGAAAAAGACATCACAGTGACTATGGAGGAAGAGGACGGACATGACGGGGGGTTACTGGGTGTAAATAGAAAATAAGATCTTATTACCTCCTCTACTGCCACTTCCAGCAACGTCTCCTTCCTACTTCCTCCCGACTCACCTCTCACCCGGAACTTCCTGTCTGTACCTGACATCACTTCCTGTCTGCCATAGAGACTTGCTGTCCGGGTAGAAGTGAGAAGATCGCCACCTTGTGGAGCTCAGAGGAACTGCATCCCAGAAAAACATCTCGTAGTGTGAACACGGCCTTGTGCTGTGTGCAGGGCTTTTTTTCTCAAAGAATAGGTGCAGGAACTCTCCCCGTCTGAGTCACCCTTTGTCTCTGCCCCCTACCCACCTCTGACCACTGTCCCTTGATTCCACCCCCTACCCACCTACAAGTACTGCCCCTTTTAGAGAATACAGAACCAAGTATCATTTTGTGGAGCTAAATCATTTGTATGGAACATGTTAATGATAAAAAGAAAAGCAGTAAAATAGATCCCCTGCAGCCAGCAACAACAGAATCCCAGGAATAGATCCCCACACAACAATGGACTCCACCCCAACAACAATAGATTCCCTGCAGCAACAGTGAACCACCCACAACAAAATATCACACCCAGTAACAAAATATCCACCCAAGCAACATTAGATGCCCCCTCCCCCAGCAGCAACAACAGATCTCCCAGCAGCCAGCATCAATGGATCCTCCAGCAACCAGTAAAAATAGACCTCTCCCTCAACAGTAGATCCCTTCCAGCAACATAAGACTCCCCCCAGCAACAATAGATCCCCCATCATCAACAATAGACCCTCACACAAAATCAGATCCCCACCAGTGACAATAGATCCCCCAGCAGCCAATATCAATAGACCCTCCAGCACACCCCACACCCCATGCTATTACATACATTTAGTGCTGGAGGTGCCGGAACTGCGTTCCCCCGCATTCCCGCTGAAAAAAAGCCCTGGCTGTGTGTGTATGTACTGTATATCCTTATAGATGGGTCATCTCAACTTCCACCAAGGGGGACATATATGTAAATAAATGTATATGGACATTTTTAATTGCCAATTTCCATTTAGAGTGAGTTCTAACCACAAAGTACGATGGCTAGAATAGGTAACATCTGTTATTCAGCGGGAGAAGGTCCTCGCTGTGTTATCATTCAGGGAATGTTTAGAACTCAACAAATGCCACATTTGCCGCTCGACTGCCAGAATTATTTTCTTCACACATCACCTCTCTAATATAGCATGTTAAAATAATAATCCAATGTGTGTCCTCACGGAAATCCGGTGAGCGTTGTTACAGAGCTTACTTTTTTTCTAGCAACTTCATTACGGTGAGAAGACGACAGACAAATGGAGGGTAACATGGTATCCTCCGGAAGGTGAAAGGTGGACACAGTCTATGTAAGGGAGGATGGGCTGTAAATCAACCATGTCCTTGAGAAGAGTAAGAAAAGGTGATTGGCCACTAACTATCCAATCTGAGACAATAGTAACAAGGAAGGCTGCCTTCTGTGCAGGGGTCATAGAAGGAACCTTGGGCAATGGTTTGAAGGAAGAATACCACGGGAAGCTTAATAAATGGGACAATGTAACCGATGCCATTGTTGTAAACCAAGTAAGGGTTGCCAAGCATCCTTGAAATATTGCAGGGGCCAACAGCTGGCCCTTAATGTTGTTCAGTGCAGGCTCTGATCAATGCCACATTACATTCGGATGATGTAACTGACACCCTGAATAAAGCTGTGACTCAGAAAGTGGGTTGTAGGACACGATCTTTGGAGTGGGATGTAAACCAATCAAAAAGTCCTTAAGAAGAATAAGAAAAGCTAAATGTCCGCCAACTCAGAAACACTTCTCTAGGTTGAGACCATGACAAGAAAGGCTTCCTTCTCGGCTAGGCTCATAGGGCTCCATTCACAAAGCGATATCTTACGGTATCCGAGTATGGGGAGGTCATAGTGATTGACGATCGATCTACACCCGGGGACATTTTCTTAAATTTTTTCTTTTTTTAATAAAGGACTTGTCAAAAACTGCCTCCTGTGGGTTTTTGTTACGCTACTTTTTTTTCTTGAGGAAAGTGAAGGTGTACCATGTACCCCATGCTCATTGACATGGGGGGGGGCTGGGATCCAGATTCCGATAAGCACCCGCCCATACACCCCCACAACCACTGGCCAGGGTTGTGGAGAAATGGCCCTTGTCCCCATCAACATGGGGAGTCAGGTTTCAGTAATGGCGAGTAGATTAAATGAATTAGTGATAAAGAGGTCGTGGAGAGAGGTGAGTTTGTTACAGACAGAGCGGGCAATGATGAAACATATTCTTCATGGCAGGCTGAGGAATGTTTTCTTCCTCCTGACCAGCAATGTAAAGGGCTCTATGCTCCATACTCCTGACCCCGGCACTCCATCATTGTGTTGGCTGCATAGTGTAATGATTGCCCATTGGCTGCCTGTGTAGTGTAATAATTGTCCTTTGTAGGCCATGTATGGTCAGGATGGTCATTGTCTTATCTATTTATTGTCAGTGCTGTTTGTTTAGATGATTATATTACTAGAATTTATCTCCAAAATGAGGAAAATATTCCATCGCTATAAGAGGAAAAATGTTCGGCACCTGAAGGGGTTAATCTAGGTTTCCACACTATATATGTGTATCATCATGGAGATAAAAGACGTCACAGTGACTATGGAGGAAGAGGACGGACATGACGGGGGGGTTACTGGGTGTAAATAGAAAATAAGATCTTATTACCTCCTCTGCTGCCCCTTCCAGCAATGTCTCCTCTCTACTTCCTCACAGGGTTGCCAACCTTCCGCAGCATTTTTTACTGACAAAACTTTACCCCACCGAAATTTACTGGCAGAGCACATTTTTTACTGGCAACCTGAGAAATTACAGAGCTCCTATTGAAAACTAACACAGTGAATATTTGAACAGTATAAACATGATATGGAAACACTGACAATACCTATAACAAAGTAATTTGCTTGATTTACACTTAAAAAGTCAACACAGCATGAAATTATCAGACCCTGATAGATTTTTACAAACTGTCAGTAAATTTACTGGTGATTGGCAACCCTGCTTCCTCCCGACTTACCTCTCACCCGGAACTCTCTGTCTGTACCTGACATCACTTCCTGTCTTCCATAGAAACTTCCTGTCTGGGTAGAAGTGAGAACATCACCACCTTATGGAGCTCCGAGGAACTGCACCCCCCAAGAAGTGTCTCGTAGTATGAACACATGCAGGTTTAGGAGATATTTCCAGTACCTACCTGTAGGGTAAAGTGGTCTGTGAGGGTTTACAACCACTTTGTGCTGTGTGTATGTACTGTACATCCTTATGGATGGGGTCATCTCCACTCCAACCAAAGGGGGACGTATATATAAATACATTTGTATAGACATTTTTAATTGGCAATTACATTTTAGAGAGAGTTCTAACCACAAAGTATGATGGCCAGAATAGGTAACATCTGTTATTCAGCAGGAGAAGGTGCTCGCTGTGTCATCATTCAGGGAATGTTTAGAACTCAACGAATATCACATTTGCCGCCCGACTGCCAGAATTCCTCTCTTCACACATCACCTCTCTAATGTAGCATTTTAAAATAATACTTTCATGTGTGTCTTTATGGAAATCTGGTGTCGGTTGTACTGACCTTCCTTTTTAGAGCAACTTCATTAAAGTGAGAAGAAGACAGATAAATGAAGGGTAACATGGTATCCTCAGAAAGGTGAAAGATGGACACGGACTTTGGAAGGAAGGAGGATGGGCTGTAAATTGATCGTGTTCTTGAGAAGAATAAGAAAAGGTGATTGGCCACCAACTCAGGTACCTTCTCAGGTATCAACAGTAACAAGGAAGGCCGCCTTCTGTGTTGGGGTCGTAGAAGGAACCTTGTGCAATGGTTTGAAGAAAGAATACTGAAGTGCTGATAACACATAGAGCCACGGGTCAATGTAACTGATGCCTATAAGAAAGATGTGACCCAAGTCAAGTTGCCAATGATTCTTGGAATATTGCAGGGGCCACCAGCTGGCCCTTAATCGTGTTCAGTGGCAGGCACTGATCAATGGCACATTACATTCGGTCAATGTAAATGACACCCTGAATAAAGCTGTGGCTCAGAAATTGGGTTGTAGGGCACGATCTTTGGAGTGGGATATAAAGCAATCAAAAAGTCCTTAAGAAGAATAAGAAAAGGAGAACTCGGATACACTTCTTCAGGTTGAGACAATCACAGGAAAGGGCGGGGGAATTTTTTTATTTTTGCTTTATTAATAAAGGACTTGTCGAAAAAGACTGCCTCCTGTGTTTACACTACATTTTTTTTAGTGAATAAGTAGGAGTATCATGTACCCCACACTCATTCCCATAAATCTGGGGTTTACAGATTCCAATATGCCCCCCACCCACTGGCCAGGTTTGTGGGTAAGAGGCCCTTGTCCTCATCAACATAAGGGCAAGGTGCTTTGGGGGAGAAGCCCCCCTGCCTCAAAGCACCCCCCAATGTTGAGGGCATGTGCCCTGGTATGGTACAGAAGGGGGGGCGCTTGTTCATCCCCCTATTTCCTGTTCTGCTGGGCTGCATGCTCGGATAAGGGTCTGGAATGCATTTTGCGGGGACTCCATACCTTTTAAAAAAAAAATGGCCTGGGGGTTAACCTCAAAATTCATACCAGACCCACAGAGCCTGATATGAACTGGGGGGCCCCACATTTTTTTTCTTCATTTTTCATTGCCCACAATAAATTTTTTTACATTCAGCTGTCAGCGGGGAATCCCACTGACAGCTGATGACTCGGACGTTAAGGACGCAGCAGCCGCCCGCTCCTTAACAACAATGTTGTTTACTGGTTGTTAAGGATGCCAGCGGCTGCTGGTTCCTCAAATATCTGACGCCGGGACTACTACTTATTTTTTCTGCATGCATTTTTTTTTCCTTTTGTTTAATGACTTTCATTCCTGTATTTGTGGTATTCACAGAGTGTTTTTGCTGTAAATACTGCATAGAACAATAGTGAATTGACATTATCAGAGTTGCATGCAGTAATGCTCTTCTGGTGCTCACCACCTAACCAGGATGTTCTGCACTGTAGGTTCTCACCTGCTCCGGTTTCTCCTCATTCTCTTTGTTGGGATCCTTTCATCTTCTTAATCAGTTACTGAACCGCGGCTCTCCGCGGGTTCGTATTCAGAATCCCAATCTGACAGTGAGAGCTCCTCCCAGCTACTCTCATCTGTCATGATCAGAATCTGAAAAGTCCCCTCCACTTCTGTACCTTCTATTGGACATGGTGTTCATGTTTCTGCTGGCTCTGGTGACACTGTACTGGTGTGATGGTGATCAGGAACACAGTTGCTGGTGTGTACTGGTCCAACACTGTTATAGATATCACTGGCTGCACTGGTCACATGGTACTGGTGTGACGGTGATCAGGTACTGGTATGTCAGTGACACTGGTACAGATATTGATGGGGCACTGAACCCCGATCTGTGATTTCTGGTGTCCAAGTGACACAACTATCACATTTCTCACTCCTACACACCCCCGAGGGGTACAGTGGGAGGATGTACGGGTACGTTCCCCTAAATAGACAAAGCTCCCGTCCAACTGTATATGTAAAATGGCTGGGTGGGAGGGGGTTAAATAAACATCTCATGACACTTAGGTGTCTATTCAGAAATAATTTGCACAGCAATTTGTCCGTGTAAACTGCATGTACATTCCTTCTCTGTGTATCGAGGTAAAAAATGAATGTTATTTGGCTATTTGCTGAGCTTTTCATATGTTTTCCATTGATTTAAAATGGAAAATACCACATTTGGCCACTAGTTGGCCCTAATCCCCATACTTAGCGCCATCTAATGACCAAATGTAGAATTGTCCTTTCTAAATCAATGGTTGGTATAATATTGTTGGCTTCATTAACTCACGTTTTTCAATGTCTTCTGTACTCATAAGTGTATGATCTCAGTTATTTGTATGAAATCACGTCTGATGGAGGAAACTAAGGGGTCTATTTTATAGAATATTAGATGATGATTGTGACAAACATTTGCCCAGCTGTGAAAAATTCTGTCCATTTTATAATGAACACAGTGATTTCCTATGATCCTCAGCTCCATCTAGTGTTTATAATGCAGTATTTTTTCCTGAAACACCTTCATCAGTAAAACTAGTGCAACACGGCATTATGGCCACAAGATGGAGCCAATCATCACAGGAAATCATCATAATAAATAAAATATGGACAAAATTCATCACAGTTGGGTAAATGTGCATCATATTTCTTCAAGGAGGTTTAAAAAACAGTCCTGTAAGTGTTTGTGAAATCTTCCACCACAAAATGTACTCAGCCAATGAGAGGTAATGACTCCATTTTTATTTTTCTCCTGCTATCAATGGCCAACACGGTACAAGACTTCATCCATGTCTTTGGTGATCTCTGATCTCCTTATCAACTGTTTCTTACATGATGAAGATCAGCCATGGAGTATATCTGAGGGGTATATCAGGGTGTGCTTCTTCCCCACATGTCCAGCAACATTCATATACAAGACATTTTCCGTACTCACTAATACACCTCGAGGGTTGTGTGGGACCCCTGATGTACAGGAAGACAGGACTTCAGTGAGGAACAATTCCCTCACTCAGGACAGGAATACGGCTTTTCCCCCATGTGAGATCTCAGATGACTGTAAACAGAGGACTTCTGTGGGTTACACTTCCTCCAATCAGAACTGGAAAGTGGATCTACCTCCGTGTTGCGATCTCTGATGTTTGTTAAGACTGGACTTCTGTGAAAAACATTTCCCGCAATCAGGACAGGAATACGGCTTCTCCCCCGTGTGAGATCTCTGATGTGAGTTAAGACTGGACTTCTCTGAAAAACATTTCCCGCACTCAGGGCAGGAATACGGCTTCTCCCCTGTGTGAGATCTCTGATGCGAGTTAAAACTGGACTTGTGTGAAAAACATTTCCCGCACTCTGGACAGGAATACGGCTTCTCACCATTGTGCAATCTCTGATGGGTGTAAAGGGTGAACCTTAGCGAAAAACATTTCCCGCACTCAGAACAGGAATATGGCTTCTCACCCTTGTGCAATCTCTGATGGGTGTAAAGACTGGACTTGTGTAAAAAACATTTCCCGCACTCAAGACAGCAATACGGCGTCTCCCCTGTGTGAGATCTCTGATGTGAGTTAAGTTTGCACTTCTCTGAAAAACATTTCCCACACTCAGAGCAGGAATATGGCTTCTCCCCCGTGTGAGATCTCTGATGTGAGTTAAAACTGGACTTGTGTGAAAAACATTTCCCGCACTCTGGACAGGAGTATGGCTTCTCACCGTTGTGCAATCTCTGATGGATGTAAAGGTTGGACCTCAGTGAAAAACTTTTCCCGCACTCAGAACAGGAAAACCGCTTATGTGTTGGAAGGATGGCAACATCCCTCACAGTCTGAGGTTCCTCAGGATAAGAGGAATACGATGGTCCGGCACCGTCCCGCACAGTCTGAGGTTCCTCAGGATAAGAGGAATACGATGGTCCGGCACCGTCCCGCACAGTCTGAGGTTCCTCAGGATAAGAGGAATACGATGGTCCGGCACCGTCCCGCACAGTCTGAGGTTCCTCAGGATAAGAGGAATACGATGGTCCATCTACACTGTGTGGTGCCGGATGGACATTTGAGGTAGTCGGGTTTTCTCCTGGACTATACTGTGTGATGTCCTCATCTTCTACTTTACAGTCTGGAGACAAAGTGAGACAATCCTCTGAGGTTTTCCTCATCTCCCGTCCATCTACTAAAATAGAAATACAAAGATTATTACTAGACATGAGCAGATTGGTTCCCCTAAACCAGGACTCCGCCCACATCAGGCAGCTTCGTCTCTGAGGATCTTACAATTCCCCCCTCAAGGTAACTAGTAAATGGGTCCTCTGATCTCCTACCAGTTCATTTCTTTATTCATGGACCTTAGTCAGAGAGTGAGGAAACAACGAGAACTGTCTTTTACAACATAGAGTATATAGTGCAGGGGTCAGGAGTATGTACCATACAATACACCGATCAGACATAAAATCATGACCATCCACCTAATATTGAGTAGGTCCCCCTTTTTCCAACATCCGAAACACATCCCCCAGGTGTCTAGGTCGAGCAGCGTCTATACCAAAAAAACAAAATTTTCCTGCCAGCACAGAGAAGGAAGATTATCAGAGAGAAAATACAGGAATACAGGACGGGGAACACAGCTCAGAAAAGTGATCAGGAGTATTACAGGCTGATATCACCCAGTCCCCGCCCTACTCTGGACCAATCAGTGAGCAGTATGGGTGGAGGAATGTATTTAGAGTTCATGACCCACCTGTGCTGATCTCTGTAGGAGTGTCCTCCTCTATAAATGTCCCCGTTATTCCATCCTCCTCCATAGACTGCTGATCATCGCTCACATACCTCTCTTCTTCTTCTGATTTAACCTCAAATTCTCTATCGATTGGATCTCCACTCTAAACCAAGAAAATGAGAGAGAATATCATCAGAAAAATATAAGCTTTATTATTGTGACATCATATCGGAAATCCACACATCGTCCCATGAGTCTGTGTTCTAGATTCTCCGCCCCACCAACCTTGTAACAGTGAGGGGTGGGGTGACCTTCCTGTGTGGAATCCCGGGAATACAGAGGACGGGGACATCTCTCTGGTGGGTTTCTGTAGCTGGATGATGCTATCATGGCGTCCTGGTACAGATCTTTGTGTATTTCCTCCATCACCCCATCCTCATCATCCTCCTCTTTTATCTCTTCTTTAATCTCAACTTTAGGATCTCTCAGGTTTCCACTCTGAATATATAATAAAAATGACATCAATGGTAACAAAGCAGATAATGTACAGATCCTAATGATACTATCAGTGATTGTTCCTCATCTACCTGATGATGGTGGGGGATGGTGTGACCTTCCTGTGTGGAATCCCGGGAATACAGAGGACGGGGACATCTCTCTGGTGGGTTCCTGGTATTAGGTGGTTCCATAATATCCTTGAGTCCACCTGAAACCTCCTCCATCACTCCATACTCCTCATCCTCCTCTGTAAATTCTTCTTTTACAACAATATTATTCTTGGGGTTTTCATTCTGAAAGATATAATAAAACATTCATTGTAACAAACATGCTTGTGTATAAATTATAATGACCAATAATTGTTCCTCATCTACCTGATGATGGTAAGGGATGGTGTGATCTTCCTGTGTGGAATCCCGGGAATACAGAGGACGGGGACATCTCTCTGGTGGGTTTCTGTAGCTGGATGACTCCACCATGGTGTCCTGGTACAGAGCCTTGTGTATTTTCATTTTCTCCATCACCCCATCCTCATCATCCTCCTCTTTTACCTCTTCTTTAACCTCAACTTTAGGATCTCTCGGGTTTCCACTCTGAATATATAATAAAAATGACATCAATGCAGATAATGTACAGATCCTAATGATACCATCAGTGATTGTTCCTCATCTACCTGATGATGGTGGGGGATGGTGTGATCTTCCTGTGTGGAATCCCGGGAATACAGAGGACGGGGACATCTCTCTGGTGGGTTCCCATTACTGGATCCATCTGTAGGAAACACACACACTGACTGAATACATTGTTTCTATGTGTTTATCAGATGATGGGGGATCTAGGTGGAGCCTCCGTACTGCTCTCTCCTTTACAATAAAGTCTCCTCTTACCCGGTGATGTGAGGGGCGGCTGATTGTCCATCATGAGGTCCTTGTAGAGATCCTTGTGTCCTTCTAAATACTCCCACTCCTCCATGGAGAAATAGACAGTGACATCCTGACACCTTATAGGAACCTGACACACACAATGATACAGTCACCATCCAGACACATCCCTTGTCTGTTACTGGATAATGTCCCAGAATTCCCAGAATCCTCCTCACCTCTCCTGTCAGCAGCTCCATCATCTTCTTGGTGACTTCTAGAATCTTCTCCATGTTGTGTCTCTCAGGTTTTAGGGAGTCACATGGAGGCACTGTGATGGTCATATGATCACCTGACTTCACAAGAGGAAATCTCTGTATTGGAGAACCAATAGGAATATCATGTTAGAATCCCAGAATCCTCCTCACCTCTCCGGTCAGGTCTGTGTTTTATTAATAGAGATAAGAGTGATGTCATGTGACCTCCCAGAATCCTCCTCACCTCTCCGGTCAGGTCTGTGTTTTATTAATAGAGATAAGAGTGATGTCATGTGACCTCCCAGAATCCTCCTCACCTCTCCGGTCAGCAGGTAGATGATCTCCAGGGTGAAGTTTAGTATCTTCTCAGTCATGTGACTCCGGTCCTCCTCCATTCTCATTGGTGCCGTCATTTGATCTATACAGGTCTTCTTGTAGACGGATACATTTGGGAAATTAAAGTAAGAATTATTTGGATGGTATTGGTTACTCAATAATAGGATGTGGGGGGAGGGGGTAATAGGTGGGTTGATGTACATGGAAGAACTACTACCCTCCATGGGAACACATTTATTTTGGATTGTTTAGGGCGGGGCTTGAAAAATTTGCTTTGTATATAGGAGCTAAAAATATTAGAAGCCAGTTTTTTTGTAACTAACAAATATTACGGGTAGAACATGTTCCCGAAGGTGAGCCGTTTTTGTATTTTTTGCACACGTTTAAAAAATAATTTTAGGCCTGAAGATTCCATAAATTCCCCCAAAACATGATATATTTTCTTAAAGCAGACACCCTAGAGAATAAAATAAAGGTTGCTCCAAATTTTTATGTCAATATTACCGCAAATTTTTTGGTAAAATATAAAAGATGAGGTTGCCCCGAGTAAATAAATTCCAAACATTTCAAACCTTAAATTTGCGTGCGCCTGTGAAATCGTGACAGTACCCGATATTTATTATATATATATTTATATCTGCTTTGAAATCCTCCTATAGATCATCAGTTTAGTGTTACAGCGGAGGTCCGGTGCTAGAATTATCGCTCTCATTCCAGTGTGCGTGGTGATATGAAACACGTATATGTGGTGGTGGGGGGCTCTCAATTATTTTTGGGGGGGATTTTATGTGCTTGGGTGTAACTTTAATGTTTTATAATAAAAAAACTTTTTTTATTTTACTTATTTTTTTCCCCACCACATACGGGACAAAAAGTCCTCTATGTGATGATTATTTTTGGTGACAGGTTCTCTTTAATGAGACATCCAGGGTATAAAAGAACCCCAATGTCCCCCCTGAGCTTTACTGAATGTAATGCAATGCACATCACACTGCATTACATTTTTTCCTGGCCTCGATGAGCTGGGAAACTGTCATTGAGGACCTGGAAGTCATGTCATACACCTCATTTCCAGGTCAGCAACAACAAGGGGAGGAGAGCGGACGTGTGTCTGCACTCCTCTCCCCTCCTATACCCGGCAGCACCCGCTATGAAAGTCCCGAGCCTGCAGATGGGCAATCGCAATACATAGCAGCAATCGGGATACATTTTTTTTTTTTTTTAAAGTTATCTTTATTATAATTTTAAGTGAGTACAAAACAATACAGAGCCTATTAAGCATACCCAGGCTCGTTCACTACAACTACAAAACTAGATATAAGATGAGAAAAAAAAAGAGAGAGAAAAAAAAAAAAACACACATAAACTACCTAAACCATTGTACGCTCGACCACCTGTGTAGAAAATTCAAAGCAATTCTTCAATTCCACATATATCCTACAAAGCTCACTTTAGGTTCTTGTGAAATAAAGTGTACATTATAGTTACATATTTGCATCCCCCCCCTCCCCATGACTATTGACCGAGCATCTCAGGGGTGTTATGAGATCGGAGATGCCTCTTGGGTCATTCACGGTACTTAGTAGAACGTTACTAATCGTCCATCGAGTCTGCATTAGTGGACAGGGAATCCGTCCAAATATCCCATATTTTGTGGAATTTTTTGGCACATCCACGTGACAGGTAGGTAGCCTTGTATAGTGGTAGAGCCGCATTCACTAACCTCTTCCAAAATTGTAATGAGGGTGCGGATGAGGCCTTCCATCTGAGTACTATCGACTTACGGGCATAATAAAGTAGTAATCCTAGCAGGGTTCTAATAGTCCGGCTTGGGGCCTGGGGTTCCACAAGTCCCAGCAAACATACCTCTACAGACAGTGGTACAGGAACAGTGGTGACAGTCAAAATAAAATTGGTTACCTCAACCCAAAAAATTTCGATCTGTGGACAGCTCCAAAATATGTGTATGAAATCCGCTGAGGATGAGTTGCATCTCCAGCAGGAGGGAGGAATAGATGGATATATTTTGTGTAGACGCACGGGTGTGTAATATATCCTATGTACTATTTTAAACTGCACTAACTTGTCTCTAGCTGATACTAGCTGTGAAAAGGGGCACTCCCACAGTTCCTCCCAATCTTCTGTGTCTAGTGTAGGGAAATCAATCACCCACTTTGCCTTAAGGTTTTCTAATCCCGTGTGTACATTAGGGAGTAACGCTTTATATATGGTGGATAAGGGCTTAGTTAGAGTTTCGTCCCTGAGCAGAGTTTCCAGATTTGAGGTGTAAAAGGCCACTTGGGCATGCTCAAACTGGGTGTTGAAGGCGTGTCTAAGCTGCAGGAATCTAAACAGGTGAGAGTTGGGTAAATCATATTGTTGTTTCAACCCGTCAAAAGTCTGCATTCGGCCATCCAAACAGATCTGATTTATATATTTGATGCCCTTGCATGCCCATATACTAGGGTCAGGAATGGACCCAAATTCTGACAATTGCGGGTTAAACCAAAGAGGGCTGTGCGGGGATATGTGTCCAGAAGGTGTGGGGCGCATGGAATAGGCCACCGACCACGCTCGTATAACCGCTTTTATTGCCGTTGTAAGAGGGAAGGGAGCCCTAGGACCCCGGTAAAGTAAGTTCCGTAGTGCCTCGTATGACCCCAGATGTGCTGCTTCTAGAACCACTGCTGCATTGGACTCATCAGGATACATTTAAAAAAAATGTCAGACGGTCCACGGAGTCTGTGGACAAACGCGTTCTATTATCAGTAACAAAACCTCCAGCAGCACTGAATGCCCATTCGGAAAGCATGCTGGATGCAAGGCAGCCCAGCAGCTCAATTGCATACTGGGCAAGTTCTGCCCAGTGGTCTATTCCCATGACCCTGTAAGTCAGTAGATCATCAACTGGAAAGCTCTCCATCTCTGTTTTCGCCCCTAGATAATGGGGTGTGTGGAGTATTAAGGCGGCAGCCCAGGCGCCAGGATGAAATTTTTCGTTGCCATGGCGGCCTGGCACCTGGGGTTTGTTGGGCCTGGTTTAGTGTTTGTTACATCTTAGAGGACCCAGGACTAGGGAAGGGCAGAACGACCCCCAGTTTGGTTCGCACCAGAACTTTCGAACATTGCAAAAGTTCAGAGCCGAATGACGAACCCCATTGAAGTCTATGGGACCCAAACTGGAAAAATCAAAAGTGCCCATTTTGAAGGCTTATATGCAAGTAATTGGGCATACAATGCTTATGGGGGCATGGGTACTGCCCTGGAGGACATGTACCAATGAAAAAAGATGCTTAAAGTGAAAGCATAAAAATTAAAATTTCCTTTCGATATAGTGCCTGGGGGGTCCCCTTAGTCTACCTGTAAAGTGGCGCATCTGTACCATGTATAGAACCTGCTGCAGCAAAAATTGCATTCATAAAGCCAAAAAAGTTAAATTTTCCCTGCTAGCTTTCCTTATTTTGTAAGCAACGACTTGGGAAACCAGTCTGTATGATGAGCCCACAGTGTAGTGCACTAGGAACAAGATTAGAGATTTTTTGGATAAATTCTGGTGTCTCTTTCACAGACTTTGGATAGAAGCAACAGGTGCCAAAAAAAATGGCCTTTGGGTGTTGGTGGCGCCTTCACACCATAACCCTACAGAGGTACTCTTGATGAAAGCAATAATTGGCCTTGCTGTCTAAAATTGCAATGATATGCACTTGTCAAACAGGTGCGGAAAATTTGGTCTTTGGGTGTTATTTGTGTCTATGAAACCTACACCAACAAAAATTCTTCCAGATGAAATCAACACCCACAACACTAGGCAGCCTAGAAGTCCTGCGGAGATTCCACATCCCAAAAACACTTAATCAGCGACATCGGCATCAGGGGCTTCATAGCTGCTGGCACTCCAGGACTGATTAATTTTAAAAAATGTCAGACGGTTCACGGAGTCTGTGGACAAACACTTTCTATTATCAGTAACAAAATCTCTAGCAGCACTGAATGCCCTTTCGGAAAGCATGCTGGATGCAGGGCAGCCCTGCAGCTCCATTGCATACTGGGCAAGTTATGGCCAGTGATCTATTCCCATGACCCAGTAAGCCAGTGGATCATCAATTGGAAAGCTCTCAATCTCTGTTTTCGCCCCTAGATAATCATCCACCATGTGATGCAGAGGCTGCCGATGGGATGTGGAAGCTGACAGCCCTGGGTAGCGAGGACTAAAGAAATAGTGAAATGCATCACTTAGGCCACTTTCACACTGAACACTGCCTCGTGCTCGCAGTAAAGCGCTGCTCGTTTTAGCGGCACTTTACCTGTGCTGTGCGGGCGGTAGCAGGGCGCTTTTAACCCCAAAGAAGGGGTAACAAGGGTTTGAAAGCGCCCGAAAAGCACTGATGCTGAAGTGCTTTGCAGGCGATTTGGCAGCGCTGCCCAGTGATTTCAAAGAGTCGGGAAAGGCATTAGATAAACTCCTCTTTAAGGTGTCCTCAAGAGATTTCATCTTCTGCACTCTCTGTGGGGGCGGGACGAGTTCTGAGACTTTTCCCTTGTAAAGGTGGTCAAGGAGGGTTGCCAACCAATAGTAATCCTTCTTCTTAATGCCACATATTCTTCCTGTCGCAGGCTTTGAAGCATGAGGGAACCCATGCACTGCAAATTTGCTCTCTTGGCCTGCCGGATTTCAGAAATTCCCTTTTCCCTGTTGGGTTTGTTTGGTTTCTGAACTGGATTTGATTCGTTTTAGATCTACAGACAAGGAATGATAAATACGATCCTTCCTGTGACTTGTTTGCTCTGAGGCAGTGCTGTGAGGTCAATGGAGGGTCATCATGATGTCCAGGAAAGGGGAACTTCCTACACAAATGGACTCAGCTCTAGGTGGGTCTGCTATATGGTCTCTCACGCTATCATTGTAACTGCAGATGCAATGTCCAACTTGTTACCTGAAGACTAGGATGCACAAAGATTCCAAATTGAAATTTTATAGAGTGCAGCCATCCAGAGATTTTGTGCATCCTAAGGGGAACTTGCTGACTTTTGGTCGGATTTGCCGGATAATCAGGATAATTACTAGGCTCCAATCTCCGGCAGCCTGCTGACTGACAGGAGTGATGTCACTCTCTGCAGTAAGAGAAGGGATTGGATTGGATAACATGAGGATGTTGCTGGTGGAGTAGAGAGCTGTGGGGGAGGAGTCTGTTCTCTTCCCTCCAATGGCAGCGCAGTGTGGGTAGGAGGACGACAGCAGGGAGAGGGATTTGTTCTCTTGGTTGCCAAGTATACTGTAGTATCCAGGACATTGTACAGGGTGGTGGTGGGTTCCTGGGGCTCTGAATTCCAGCACCGGGCACTGCTAGACCCTGTATCATTGGAAGGTATTGGACTGAATCCTGTATGCATAGCATTGACGCCAAACCATCCGAGTGACCACCAAGGGGTCAAGGACTGCCCTTCTTCATTCCAATTGGTATCTTGAAAATTTTTCATTGGACCAGTGAGATGGTAAGAAGGTGAAAGTCATCATTTCCTGGCAGGAGTTCTGTAAGGAGTAGGGATGAGCCCGCCATTCAAGCTTTCTTTTCATGTGACAACACTGAAGAAATGACACTTGTCTACAATGTAAAGTAGTGAGTGTACAGCTTGTATAACAGTGTAAATTTGCTGTCCCCTCAAAATAACTCAACACACAGCCATTAATGTCTAAACTGCTGGCAAAAAAGTCAGTACACCCCTAAGTAAAAATATCCAAATTGGCCCAAAGTGTCAATATTTTGTGTGGCCACCATTTCCAGCACTGCCTTAACCCTCTTGGGCATGGAGGTCACCAGAACTTCACAGGTTGTCACTGGAATCCTCTTCCACTCCTCCATGATGACATCACAGAGCTGGTGGATGTTAGAGACCTTGCGCTCCTCCACCTTCCGTTTGAAGATGTCCCACAGATGATCAATAGGGTTTAGGTCTGGAGACATGCTTGGCCAGTCCATCACCTTTACCCTCAGCTTCTTTAGTAAGGCAGTGGTGGTCTTGGAGGTGTGTTTGGGGTGGTTATCATGTTGGAATACTACCCTGCGGCCCAGTCTCTGAAGGGAGGGGATCATGCTCTGCTTCAGTATGTCACAGTACATGTTGGCATTCATGGTTCCCTCAATGATCTGTAGCTCCCCAGTGCCGGCAGCACTCATGCAGCCCCAGACCACAACACTTCCGCCACCATGCTTGACTGTAGACAAGACACACTTGTCTTTGTACTCCTCACCTGGTTGCCCCCACACACGCTTGTCACCATCTGAACCAAATAAGTTTATCTTGGTCTCATCAGACCACAGGACATGGTTCCAATAATCCATGTCCTTAGTCTGCTTGTCTTCAGCAAACTGTTTGCGGACTTTCTTGTGCATCATCTTTAAAAGAGGCTTCCTTCTGGGACGACAGCCAAGCAGACCAATTTGATGCAGTGTGCGGCGTATGGTCTGAGCACTGACAGGCTGACCCCCCACCCCTTCAACCTCTGCAGCAATGCTGGCAGCACTCATACGTCTATTTCCCAAAGACAACCTCTGGATATGACGCTGAGCACGTGACCTCAACCTCTTTGGTGGTCCATGGCGAGGCCTGTTCTGAGTGGAACCTGTCCTGTTATACCGCTGTATGGTCTTGGCCACCGTGCTGCAGCTCAGTTTCAGGGTCTTGGCAATCTTCTTATAGCCTAGGCCATCTTTATGTAGAGCAACAATTCTTTTTTTCAGATCCTCAGAGAGTTCTTTGTCATGAAGTGCCATGTTGAACTTCCAGTGACCAGTATGAGAGAGTGAGAGTGATAACACCAAATTTAACACACCTGCTCCCCATTCACACCTGAGACCTTGTAACACTTATGCTGGCCATACATGGTCGAATTTCAAAAGATTTTGCTTTTGAAAATCAGAAAATTTGTGCGTTTTGTGATCCGATGGTGCCACCAATGATTTCGAAATTCGGCCAACCAAGCCTTCAATTTCACCTCATGATGCTACAGAAAATAATTTTCATGTCTGGGAATCTTCTTTTCTTTCCGGGAATTTTATTTTCTTGCACATGCGCATTTCTTTTTCAATTACATTTCTCGCATGATTCTCCCATCATTGATTAGAAAATCGTTCGTTTTTCAAAAAATTTCCAACATGTCCGATTACTCAAATTTGATTCCCGCACGAAAATCGGAGTGAAATACGGACGAAAATTCTTAGATAAGATTTTTGAAAGAAAATTCTTTCGAAATTCGACCCATGTATGGCCTGCCTGACGAGCCACGTGAAACCGGGGAGGGAAAATGGCTAATTGGGCCCAATTTGGACATTTTCACTTAGTTGTTGCCAGCGCTTTAGACATTAATGGCTGTGTGTTAAGATTATTTTGAGGGGACAGCAAATTTACACTGTTATACAAGCTGTACACTCACTACTTTACATTGTAGCCAAGTGTCATTTCTTCAGTGTTGTCACATGAAAAGATAGAAGAAAATATTTACACAAATGTGAGGGATGTACTGTATATATTTATACTCTGCATTCAGTGTAGCCTATATCTACAGTGCATTCCGTGGTGTACAGTTGCTAATACAGTGCAGGCGGTGTACAGAGTATCTAATACGGTGTGTATAGTTTCTAATACACTTCTAGTGGTGCACACAGTATATAATACAGTGCAGCCATAGTACAGTTTCTAATACACTTCTGGTGGTGTACACAGTATATAATACAGTGTAGCCATTGTACAGTTTCTAATACAGTGCAGGCGGTGTACACAGTATCTAATACAGTGTGTACAGTTTCTACTGCACTTCCGGTGGTGTACACAGTATAAAATACAGTGCAGCCATAGAACAGTGGCTAATACAGTGCAGGCGAAAAATTTCTATATGCCCTTCCTCCAAACGAGATCACCATTAAACCAAATGACACTATGCGAACGCATCTGTAAGAGTGACCCCCACATCAGAGGACTGATATCACTCCTACAGTATACCAACATCTTAATGCAATCCCAAAACGAAGCATTGCCATCTTACAACACCAAATGGGCACTAGACATGGAACGCACATTCGAGATCGCAGACTGGTTCAGCACATGGCTAGCCACCAAATCCTCCTCCCCCGATAGCTCGGCGTTTGAAACCAATTATAAAGTTCTGGCACAATGGCATCTAGTACCAGCGAGAATAGCAAAATTTGTCCCATCATACCCAGGGCCCTGCTTTGCCACCACATATGGTGGCAATGCCCGGTTGCCCAAGAATTCTGGAAAAAAACCTTTGCTATGGCCTCCAATGCCTTGGAAACCGATGTTCTCCCCGACCCAACCACAGCCCTTTTGAACCTTAAACCAGATGTACTTTCTCATGCTCAATTCCGATTACTCATCCACCTTACCACCGCAGCCAGGCAAACCATCGCCAAGGCATGGAAATCCCAAACCTTGGTGGTGTCTGAAGCCAAACACAGGATGAATAGAGCCCTTGTCTTCGCCAAAATGACCACTATTGAAAATGATAAGATAAAGAAATTTGGCAAAATATGGCAACCATGGGTCAAGCACTGCTTACCGCCTGACTTTGACAAATCTCTGTTATTGCCTTGGTAATACACTTCACCCTATCTAGAAACATTTCCTGACCGCGAATCGCACTACCGCCATGGGAGACTTTCTTTCCCTCTCCCCCTCTCTTCTTGATATAATAGGAGTGGGCAATGGGTAGTGATCCCTACCATTTACAAACCCTCGAGGAACCCTAACCCACACTTGGGCCTTTCACCCCTCTGCTTTTCTAAATCTACCCGCAACCATTTGGCCCACTTACAGGGGAAGTTGAACCCATACCAATCTACCCCAAGTTATGTTCTTCACAACTCTCTTATCAGACCAATTTTCCACCTGAACGAAGGTAGTGGCATAAAGTGTACACTATTCGCATACTCCCTATACCACACCTCTAGCTACTGTTAAGGACGAAATGTTATTTGACAGATGTGCCCCCACCCATTCACAGTTTGATCCCATCAGGGGTGAGCAGGTGGACTGGAGGCACACTCAACATCATACAAGGACCATTAGTGACCCCAAGTTTCAGTCCTCCTTGCAAACCTGTTTTATTGGCTGTGTATTAATTGTACTTAATGTGTTCAACCTCCGGCACCTAAGCTTCTGTATGATAATGTTCAAAGAAATTATATCCCATGTAACTGCTTATAACCTTCTCTGTCTTTCTTATGTACTCATCAATAAAAACATTGAACAGAAAAAGACATCACAGTGACTATGGAGGAAGAGGACAGACATGACGGGGGGTTACTGGGTGTAAATAGAGACTAAGATCTTATTACCTCCTCTGCTGCAACTTCCAGCAATGTCTCCTTCCTACTTCCTCCCGACTCACCTCTCACCCGGAACTTCCTGTCTGTACCTGACATCACTTCCTGTCTGCCATAGAGACTTGCTGTCCGGGTAGAAGTGAGAAGATCACCACCTTGTGGAGCTCAGAGGAACTGCAGCTCCGAAAAACATCTCGTAGTGTGAACACGGCCTTGTGCTGTGTGCAGGGCTTTTTTTTTAAAGAATAGGTGCAGGAACTCTCCCCGTCTGAGTTACCCTTTGTCTCTGCCCCCTACCCACCTCTGACCACTGTCCCTTGATTCCACCCCCTACCCACCTACAAGTACTGCCCCTTTTAGAGAATACAGAACCAAGTATCATTTTGTGGAGCTAAATCATTTGTATGGAAAATGTTAATGATAAAAAGAAAAGCAGTAAAATAGATCCCCTGCAGCCAGCAACAATAGAATCCCAGGAATAGATCCCCACACAACAATGGACTCCACCCCAACAACAATAGATTCCCTGCAGCAACAGTGAACCACCCACAACAAAATATCACACCCATTAACATTTAGAGAGAGTTCTAACCACAAAGTATGATGGCCAGAATAGGTAACATCTGTTATTCAGAGGGAGAAGGTCCTCGCTGTGTTATCATTCAGGGAATGTTTATAACTCAACGAATGCCACATTTGCCGCTCGACTGCCAGAATTATTTTCTTCACACATCACCTCTCTAATATAGCATGTTAAAATAATAATCCAATGTGTGTCCTCATGGAAATCCGGTGACCGTTGTTACAGAGCTTACTTTTTGTCTAGCAACTTCATTACGGTGAGAAGATGACAGACAAATGGAGGGTAACATGGTATCCTCCGGAAGGTGAAAGGTGGACACAGTCTATGGAAGGAAGGATGGGCTGTAAATCAACCATGTCCTTAATAAGAGTAAGAAAAGGTGATTGGCCACCAACTATCCAATCTGAGACAATAGTACCAAGGAAGACTTCCTTCTGTGCTGGGGTCATAGAAGGAACCTTGGGCAATGGTTTGAAGGAAGAATACCACGGGAGGTTTAATAAAAGGAACCATGTAACCGATGCCATTGTTGTAAACCAAGTAAGGGTTGCCCAGCATCCTTGAAATATTGCAGGGGCCAACAGCTGGCCCTTAATGTTGTTCAGTGCAGGCTCTGATCAATGCCACATTACATTCGGACAATGTAACTGACACCCTGAATAAAGCTGTGACTCAGAAAGTGGGTTGTAGGACACGATCTTTGGAGTGGGATGTAAACCAATCAAAAAGTCCTTAAGAAGAATAAGAAAAGGTGAATGTCCGGCAACATGGATACACTTCTCTAGGTTGAGACCATGACAAGAAAGGCTTCCTTCTGGGCTAAGCTCATAGGGCTCCATTCACAAAGCGATATCTTACGGTATCCGAGTATGGGGAGGTCATAGTGATTGACGATTGATCTACACCCGGGGACTTTTTCTTAAATTTTTTTCATTTTTTAATAAAGGACTTGTCAAAAACTGCCTCCTGTGGGTTTTTGTTACGCTACTTTTTTTTCTTGAGGAAAGTGAAGGTGTACCATGTACCCCATGCTCATTGACATGGGGGGGCTGGGATCCAGATTCCGATAAGCACCCGCCCATAAACCCCCACAACCACTGGCCAGGGTTGTGGAGAAATGGCCCTTGTCCCCATCAACATGGGGAGTCAGGTTTCAGTAATGGCGAGTAGATTAAATGAATTAGTGATAAAGAGGTTGTGGAGAGAGGTGAGTTTGTTACAGACAGAGCGGGCAATGATGAAACATATTCTTCATGGCAGGCTGGGGAATGTTCCCGTCCTCCTGACCAGCAATGTAAGGGGCTCTATGCTCCATACTCCTGACCCCGGCACTCCATCATTGTGTTGTTTGCATAGTGTAATGATTGCCCATTGGCTGCCTGTGTAGTGTAATAATTGCCCTTTGTAGGCCATGTATGGTCATTGTCTTGTCTATTTATTGTCAGTGCTGTTTGTTTAGATGATCATATTACTAGAATTTATCTCCAAAATGAGGAAAATATTCCATCGCCATAAGAGGAAAAATGTTCGGCACCTGAAGGGGTTAATCTAGGTTTCCACACTATATATGTGTGTATCATCATCTGCTGGAGATAAAAGACATCACAGTGACTATGGAGGAAGAGGACGGACATGACGGGGGGTTACTGGGTGTAAATAGAAAATAAGATCTTATTACCTCCTCTACTGCCTCTTCCAGCAATGTTTCCTCTCTACTTCCTCCAAACTCACCTCTCACCCGGAACTCTCTGTCTGTACCTGACATCACTTCCAGTCTCTACCTGACATCACTTCCTGTCTACCTGACATAATTTCCTGTCTCTACCTGATACCACTTCCTGTCTTCCATAGAAACTTCCTGTCTGGGTAGAAGTGAGAACATCACCACCTTATGGAGCTCCGAGGAACTGCACCCCCAAGAAGTGTCTCGTAGTATGAACACGTGCAGATTTAGGAGATATTTCCAGTACCTACCTGTAGGGTAAAGTGGTCTGTGAGGGTTTACAACCACTTTGTGCTGTGTGTATGTACTGTACATCCTTATGGATGGGGTCATCTCCACTCCAACCAAAGGGGGACGTATATATAAATACATTTGTATAGACATTTTTAATTGGCAATTACATTTTAGAGAGAGTTCTAACCACAAAGTACGATGGCCAGAAGAGGTAACATCTAGACTGCAAGAATTCTTTTCTTCACACATCACCTCTCTAATGTAGCATTTTAAAATAATACTTTCATGTGTGTCTTTATGGAAATCTGGTGTCGATTGTACTGACCTTCCTTTTTAGAGCAACTTCATTAAAGTGAGAAGAAGACAGACAAATGGAAGGTAAGATGGTATCCTCAGAAAGGTGAAAGATGGACACAGTCTTTGGAAGGAAGGAGGATGAGCTGTAAATTGATCGTGTTCTTGAGAAGAATAAGAAAAGGTGATTGGCCACCAACTCAGATACCTTCTCAGGTATCAACAGTAACAAGGAAGGTTGCCTTCTGTGCTGGGGTCGTAGAAGAAACCTTGTGCAATGGTTTGAAGAAAGAATACTAAAGTGCTGATAACACATAGAGCCACGGGACAATGTAACTGATGCCTATAAGAAAGATGTGACCCAAGTCAAGTTGCCAAGGATCCTTGGAATATTGCAGGGACCACCAGCTGGCCCTTAATTGTGTTCAGTGGCAGGCACTGATCAATGGCACATTACATTCGGACAATGTAAATGACACCCTGAATACAGCTGTGACTCAGAAATTGGGTTGTAGGACACGATCTTTGGAGTGGGATATAAAGCAATCAAAAAGTCCTTAAGAAGAATAAGAAAAGAAGAACTCGGATACACTTCTTCAGGTTGAGACAATCACATGAGAGGCTTCCATCTGGGCTGGGGTCTTAGGGCTCCAATCACAAAGCGGTATCTTGCAGCGTCCGCGTATGTGGTGGGCATCGTGATTGACGATGGATCTACACCGGGGGAATTTTTTTATTTTTGCTTTATTAATAAAGGACTTGTCGAAAAAGACTGCCTCCTGTGTTTACACTACATTTTTTTTAGTGAATAAGTAGGAGTATCATGTACCCCACACTCATTCCCAAAGATCTGGGGCTTACAGATTCCAATATGCCCCCCACCCACTGGCCAGGTTTGTGGGTAAGAGGTCCTTGTCCTCATCAACATAAGGGCAAGGTGCTTGGGGGGGGGAAGCCCCCCTGCCTCAAAGCACCCCCCAATGTTGAGGGCATGCGCCCTGGTATGGTACAGAAGGGGGGGCGCTTGTTCATCCCTCCATTTCCTGTCCTGCTGGGCTGCATGCTCGGATAAGGGTCTGGAATGCATTTTGTGGGGACCCCACACCTTTTAAAAAAAATGGCCTGGGGGTTAACCTCAAAATTCATACCAGACCCAAAGAGCCTGATATGAACTGGGGGGCCCAACATTGTTTTTTTTCTTCATTTTTCATTGCCCACAATTCATTTTTTTACATTCAGCTGTCAGCGGGGAATCCCACTGACAGCTGATGACTCGGACGTTAAGGACGCAACAACAACAATGTTGTTTACTGGTTGTTAAGGATGCCAGCGGCTGCTGGTTCCTCAAATATCTGACGCCGGGACTACTACTTATTTTTAATGCATGCATCTTTTTTCCTTTTGTTTATTGACTTTCATTCCTGTATTTGTGGTATTTACAGAGTGTTTTTGCTTTTTGCGGTAAATACTGCATGTCAGTGACTGGCTGGTATGTCAGTGACACTGGTACAGATATTGATGGGGCCCTGTACCCCGATCTCTGATTTGTGGTGTCCAAGTGACACAACTATCACATTTCTCACTCCTACACACCCCCGAGGGGTACAGTGGGAGGATGTACGGGTACGTTCTCCTAAATAGACAAAGCTCCCGTTCAACTGTATATGTATAATGGCTGGGCGGGAGGTGGTTAAATAAACATCTCCTGACACTTAGGCCTCTATTAAGAAATAATTTTCACAGCAATTTGCCCGGGAAAAGTGTATGTACATTCCTTCTCTGGGTAAAATATGAATGTTATTCAGCTATTTGCTGAGCTTTTCATGTTTTCCATTGATTTAAAATGGAAAATACCACATTTGGCCACTAGTTGGCCCTAATCCCCATACTTAGCGCCATCTAATGACCAAATGTAGAATTGTCCTTTCTAAATCATTGGTTGGTATAATATTGTTGGCTTCATTACCTCACGTTCTTCAATGTCTTCTGTACTCATAAGTGTATGATCTCAGTTATTTGTATGAAATCACGTCTGATGGAGGAAACTAAGGGGTCTATTTCATAGAATATTAGATGATGATTGTGACAAACATTTGCCCAGCTGTGAAAAATTCTGTCCATTTTATAATGAACACAGTGATTTCCTATGATCCTCAGCTCCATCTAGTGTTTATAATGCAGTATTTTTTCCTGAAATACCTTCATCAGTAAAACTAGTGCAACACGGCATTATGGCCACAAGATGGAGCCAATGATCATAGGAAATCATCATAAGAAATAAAATATGGACAAAATTCATCACAGTTGGGTGAATGTGCATCATATTTCTTCAAGGAGGTTTAAAAAACAGACCTGTAAGTGTTTGTGAAATCTTCCACCACAAAATATACTCAGCCAATGAGAGGTAATGACTCAATTTTTATTTTAAAAGGCCTAGAGGACCGCCTTTTAAGTGGTGGGGGTTAACGTGTTTCGTCCTGGAAGACGACTTGAGAAAACAGACCTCTTGCAAGAGTTTACACCACAAAATGTACTCAGCCAATGAGAGGTAATGACTCCATTTTTATTTTTCTCCTGCTATCAATGGCCAATACGGTACAACACTTCATCCATGTCTTTGGTGATCTCTGATCTCCTTATCAACTGTTTCTTACATGATGAAGATCAGCCATGGAGTATATCTGAGGTGTATATCAGGGTGTGCTTCTTCCACACATGTCCAGCAACATTCATATACAAGACATTTCCCGCACTCACTAATACACCTCGAGGGTTGTGTGGGACCCCTGATGTACAGGAAGACAGGACTTCAGTGAGGAACAATTCCCTCACTCAGGACAGGAATACGGCTTTTCCCCCATGTGAGATCTCAGATGACTGTAAACAGAGGACTTCTGTGGGTTACACTTCCTCCAATCAGAACTGGAAAGTGGATCTACCTCCGTGTTGCGATCTCTGATGTAAGTTAAGATGGGACTTCTGTGAAAAACATTTCCCGCACTCAGGACAGGAATATGGCTTCTCCCCCGTGTGAGATCTCTGATGTGAGTTAAGATGGGACCTCTCTGAAAAACATTTCCCGCACTCAGGGCAGGAATACGGCTTCTCCCCCGTGTGCAATCTCTGATGTGAGTTCAAACTGGACTTGTGTGAAAAACATTTCCCGCACTCTGGACAGGAATATGGCTTCTCACCATTGTGCAATCTCTGATGGGTGTAAAGGGTGGATCTTAGCGAAAAACATTTCCCGCACTCAGAACAGCAATATGGCTTCTCACCCTTGTGCAATTTCTGATGGGTGTAAAGACTGGACTTTTGTGAAAAACATTTCCCGCACTCTGCACAGGAAAACGGCTTTTCCCCCGTGTGAGATCTCTGATGGGTGTAAAGGGTGGACTTCAGTGAAAAACATTTCCCGCACTCAGTACAGGAATATGGCTTCTCCCCTGTGTGGGATCTCTGATGTGAGTTAAGACCGGACTTGTGTGAAAAACATTTCCCGCACTCTGGACAGGAATACGGCTTCTCACCATTGTGCAATCTCTGATGGGTGTAAAGACTGGACTTTTGTGTAAAACATTTCCCGCACTCAGGACAGGTAAACCGCTTATGTGTTGGAAGAACGGCACCGTCCCGCACAGTCTGAGGTTCCTCAGGATAAGAAGAATACGATGGTCCGGCACCGTCCCGCACAGTCTGAGGTTCCTCAGGATAAGAGGAATACGATGGTCCATCTACACTGTGTGGTGCCGGATGGACATTTGAGGTAGTCGGGTTTTCTCCTGGACTATACTGTGTGATGTCCTCATCTTCTACTTTACAGTCTGGAGACAAAGTGAGACAATCCTCTGAGGTTTTCCTCATCTCCTGTCCATCTACTAAAATAGAAATACAAAGATTATTACTAGACATGAGCTGATTGGTTCCCCTAAACCAGGACTCCGCCCACATCAGGCAGCTTTGTCTCTGAGGATCTTACAATTCCCCCCTCAAGGTAACTAGTAAATGGGTCCTCTGATCTCCTACCAGTTCATTTCTTTATTCATGGACCTTAGTCAGAGAGTGAGGAAACAACGAGAACTGTCTTTTACAGCATAGAATATATAGTGCAGGGGTCAGGAGTATGTACCATACAATACACCAATCAGACATAAAATTATGACCATCCACCTAATATTGAGTAGGTCCCCCTTTTTCCAAGATACGAAACACATCCCCCAGGTGCCTAGGCAGAGCAACGCCTATGCCAAAAAACAAAATTTTCCTGCCAGCACAGAGAAGGAAGATTATCTGAGAGAAATACAGGAATACAGGACGGGGAACACAGCTCAGGAAAGTGACCAGGGGATTACAGGCTGATATCACCCAGTCCCCATCCTACTCTGGACCAATCAGTGAGCAGTATGGGTGGAGGAATGGATTTAGGGTTAATGACCCACCTGTGCTGATCTCTGTAGGAGTGTCCTCCTCTATAAATGTCCCCGTTATTCCATCCTCCTCCACAGACTGCTGATCATCCCTCACATACGTCTCTTCTTCTTCTGATTTAACCTCAAATTCTATATCGATTGGATCTCCACTCTAAACCAAGAAAATTAGAGAAAATATCATCTGTAAAATATAAGCTTTATTATTGTGACATCATATAAGAAATCCACACATCGTCCCATGAGTCTGTGTTCCAGATTCTCCGCCCCACCAACCTTGTAACAGTGAGGGATGGTGTGACCTTCCTGTGTGGAATCCCGGGAATACAGAGGACGGGGACATCTCTCTGGTGGGTTTCTGTAGCTGAATGACTCTACCATGGTGTCCTGGTACAGATCTTTGTGCTCTTCCTCCATCACCCCATCCTCATCCTCCTCCTCTTTTATCTCTTCTTTAACCTCAACTTTAGAATCTCTCAAGTTTCCACTCTGAATATATAATAAAAATGACATCAATTGTAACAATGCAGATAATGTACAGATCCTAATGATACTATCAGTGATTGTACCTCATCTACCTGATGATGGTGAGGGATGGTGTGACCTTCCTGTGTGGAATCCCGGGAATACAGAGGACGGGGACATCTCCCTGGTGGGTTCCTGGTATTAGGTGGTTCCATCATATCCTTGTGTCCTTCTGAAAACTCCTCCATCACTCCATACTCCTCATCCTCCTCTGTAAATTCTTCTTTTACAAGAATATTATTCTTGGGGTTTTCATTCTGAAAGATATAATAAAACATTCATTGTAACAAACATGCTTGTGTATAAATTATAACGACCAATAATTGTTCCTCATCTACCTGATGATGGTGAGGGATGGTGTGATCTTCCTGTGTGGAATCCTGGGAATACAGAGGACGGGGACATCTCTCTGGTGGGTTCCCATTACTGGATCCATCTGTAGGAAACACACACACTGACTGAATACATTGTTTCTATGTGTTTATCAGATGATGGGGGATCTAGGTGGAGCCTCCGTACTGCTCTCTCCTTTACAATAAAGTCTCCTCTTACCCGGTGATGTGAGGGGCGGCTGATTGTCCATCATGACGTCCTTGTAGAGATCCTTGTGTCCTTCTAAATACTCCCACTCCTCCATGGAGAAATAGACAGTGACATCCTGACACCTTATAGGAACCTGACACACACAATGATACAGTCACCATCCAGACACATCCCTTGTCTGTTACTGGATAATGTCCCAGAATTCCCAGAATCCTCCTCACCTCTCCTGTCAGCAGCTCCATCATCTTCTTGGTGACTTCTAGAATCTTCTCCATGTTATGTCTCTCAGGTTTTAGAGAGTCACATGGAAGCACTGTGATGGTCATATGATCACCTGACATCACAAGAGGAAATCTCTGTATTGGAGAACCAATAGGAATATCATGTTAGACTCCCAGAATCCTCCTCACCTCTCCGGTCAGGTCTGTGTTTATTAATAGAGATAAGAGTGATGTCATGTGACCTCCCAGAATCCTCCTCACCTCTCCGGTCAGGTCTGTGTTTTATTAATAGAGATAAGAGTGATGTCATGTGACCTCCCAGAATCCTCCTCACCTCTCCGGTCAGGTCTGTGTTTTATTAATAGAGATAAGAGTGATGTCATGTGACCTCCCAGAATCCTCCTCACCTCTCCGGTCAGGTCTGTGTTTTATTAATAGAGATAAGAGTGATGTCATGTGACCTCCCAGAATCCTCCTCACCTCTCCGGTCAGGTCTGTGTATTATTAATAGAGATAAGAGCGATGTCATGTGACCTCCCAGAATCCTCCTCACCTCTCCAGTCAGCAGGTAGATGATCTCCAGGGTGAGGTTTAGTATCTTCTCAGTCATGTGACTCCGGTCCTCCTCCATCCTCATTGGTGCCGTCATTTGATCTATACAGGTCTCCTTGTAGACAGATACATTTGGGAAATTAAAGTAAGAATTATTTGGATGGTATTGGTCACACAATAATAGGATGTGGGGGGTGGGGGAGGGGGGTAATAGGTGGGTTGATGTACATGGAAGAACTACTACCCCCCATGGGAACACATTTATTTTGAATTGTTTAGGGTGGGGCTTGAAAAATTTGCTTTGTATATAGGAGCTAAAAATATTAGAAGCCAGGTTTTTTGTAACTAACAAATCTTACGGGTAGAACATGTTCCCGAAGGGGAATTTATCCTTTAACCCTTTTTCAGGCAGAGCCCTTTTTGTGTTTTTTGCACACGTTTAAAAAATAATTTAAGGCCTGAAGATTACATAAATTCCCCCAAAACATGATATATTTTCTTAAAGCAGACACCCTAGAGAATAAAATAGTGGTTGCTCCAAATTTTTATGTCACGCAATATTACTGCAAATTTTTTGGTAAAATATAAAAGATGAGGTTGCACCGAGTAAATAGATTCCAAACATGTCACACCTTAAATTTGCGTGCGCCCGTGAAATGGCGTCAAACTTCAGTACACGATATTTATTATATATACATATATATATATATTTATATATTTATTTATATCTGCTTTGAAAGCCTCCTATAGATTTCAGTTTAGCATTACAGCGGCGGTCTGGTGTTAGAATTATCGCTCTCATTCCGGCGTGCACGGAGATATGAAACATGTATATGTGGTGGTGGGGAGCTCTCAATTTTTTTAGGGGGGGGATTTTATGTGCTTGGGTGTAACTTTTTACAATAAAATTTCTTTTTTTATTTTGCTTATTTTTTTCCCAAGCCTGCAGATGGGCAATCAGTATATATAGCGGAAATCGGGATACATTTTTAAAAATGTCAGACGGTCCACGGAGTCTGTGGACAAACACTTTCTATTATCAGTAACAAAACCTCCAGCAGCACTGAATGCCCATTCGGAAAGCATGCTGGGTGCAGGGCAGCCCAGCAGCTCACTTGCATACTGGGCAAGTTCTGGCCAGTGGTCTATTCCCATGACCCAGTAAGCCAGTGGATCATCAACTGGAAAGCCCTCCATCTCTGTTTTCTCCCCTAGATAATGGGGTGTGTGGGGTATTCAGGCGGCAGCCCAGGTGACAGGATGAAATTTTTCGTTGCCATGGCGGCCTGGCACCTGGGGTTTGTTGAGCCTGGTTTAGTGTTTGTTACATCTTAGAGGATCCAGGACTAGGGAAGGGCGAAATGACCCCCAGTTCGGTTCGCACCAGAACTTTCGAACATTGCGAAATTTCAGAGCCGAATAACGAACCCCATTGAAGTCTATGGGACCCAAACTGGAAAAATCAATAGTGCCCATTTTGAAGGCTTATATGCAAGTAATTGGGCATACAATGGTTATGGGGGACTGGGTACTGCCCTGGAGGACATGTTTCCATGAAAAAAGATCTTTAAGGGGAAAGCATAAAAATTAAAATTTCCTTTCAATAAAGTGCCCGGGGCCCCCTTAGTCTACCTGTGAAGTGGCGCATCTGTACCATGTATAGAACCTGCTGCAGCAAAAATTGCATTTATAAAGCAAAAAAGTTTCATTTTCCCTGCAAGCTTTCCTTATTTTGTAGGCCAGGACTTGGGAAACCAGTCTGTATGATGAGGTCACAATGTAGTGCACTGGGAACAAGATTAAAGATTTTTTTTTGGATAAATTCTGGTGTTTCTTTCACAGACTGGATAGAAGCAACAGGTGCCAAAAAAAATGTTCTTTGGGTGTTGGTGGCGCCTTCACACCATAACCCTATAGAGGTACTCTTGATGAAAGCAAGAATTGGCCTTGCTGTCTAAAATTGCAATGATATGCACCTGTCAAACAGGTGCGGAAAATTTGGTCTTTGGATGTTATTTGTGCCCATGAAACCTACACCAAAAAAATTCTTCCAGATGAAATCAAGACCCACAACACTAGGCAGCCTAGAAGTCCTGCGGAGATTCCACATCCCAAAAACACTTAATCAGCGACATTGGCATCAGGGGCTTCATAGCTGCTGTCAATCCAGGACTGATTAATTTTTAAAAAATGTCAGACGGTCCACGGAGTCTGTGGACACATGCGTTCTGCTATCAGTAACAAAACCTCCAGCAGCACTGAATGCCCATTCGGAAAGCATGCTGGATGAAAGGCAGCCGAGCAGCTCAATTGCATACTGGGCAAGTTCTGGCCAGTGGTCTATTCCCATGACCCAGTAAGCCATTGGTTCATCAACTGGAAAGCTCTCCATCTCTGTTTTTGCCCCTAGATAATCATCCACCATGTGATGCAGAGGCTGCCGATGGGATGTGAAAGCTGATAGCCCTGGGTAGCGAGGACTAAAGAAATAGTGAAAGGCATCACCTAGACCACTTTCACACTGAACAATTCCTCTTGCTCGTGGTAAAGCGCCGCTCATTTTAGCGGCACTTTACCTGCGCTGTGCGGGCGGTAGCAGGGCGCTTTTAACCCCAAAGAAGAGGTTAACAAGGGGTTAAAAGTGCCCGAAAAGCACTGATGCTGAAGTGCTTTGCAGGCGATCCTACACAAATAGACACAGCTCTAGGTGGGTCTGCTCTATGGTCTCTCACGCTATCTTTGTAACAGCAGATGCAATGTTCAGCTCATTACATGAAGACTAGGATGCACAAAAATTCCAAATTGAAATTTTATAGAGTACAACCATCCAGAGATTTTGTGCATCCTAAGGGGAACTTGCTGACTTTTGTCCGGAGTTGCCGGGTAATCAGGATAATTGCTAGGCTTTAATCTTCAGCAGCCTGCTTACTGACAGGAGTGATGCCACTCTCTTCAGTAAGAGATGGGATTGGATTAGAGAACATGAGGATGCTGCTGGTGGAGTAGAGAGCTGTGGGGGAGGAGTCTGTTTTCTTCCCTTCAATGGCAGCCCAGTGTGGTTAGGAGGAGGACAGAAGGGAGAGGGGTTTGTTCTCTTGGTTGCCAAGTATATGTAGTATCCAGGACATTGTACAGGGTGGTGGTGGGTTCCTGGGGCTCTGAATTTCAGCACCGGGCACTGCTAGACCCTGTATCATTGGAAGGTATTGGACTGAATCCTGTATGCATAGCAGTGACCCCAAACCACCCGAGTGATCACCAAAGGGTCAAGGACTGCCCTTCTTCATTCCAATTGGTATCTTGTAAATTTTTCATTTGTGAGATGGTAAGAAGGTGAAAGTCATCATTTCCTGGCAGGAGTTCTGTAAGGAGTAGGAATCACCCTGCCGTTCAAGTCAAACGAACCGAACATATGGGGCGTTCGTGGAAAATTTGAGTGCCACGGAACGCCCCATAATGCACTGCGAGGTCGCAGTGCATTACTGTATGATGACTGGCCAAAGCATGCACCTGACCTGAATGCTTTGGCCAATCACAGCGTGCTCTGCTGAGAGAGCCATAATTGGCAAAAGGCAGGGTGCCTTTGGCCAATCATGGCTCAAGGGGACTAAGTCTATGCCCCACACTATATAAGGCTGCTTAAATAGCGGCTGCGTGTAGTGTTGTTGGCGTGGACAGAGAGATAGCTTGAGTTAGATTAAGCAGGCAGGTTATTCAGTTAGTGGCAGTGTATTTTATTTTTATTCTACACCTTCATTCCTCTCAGTGCAGGTTTCAGAGAGGTCTGAAGGTATAGTGGGGTTGGAGATCCCAGCTGATGAGGAGCAAGAAGAGGTCCTCTTTGTTCTTTGGTGTAGGTCTTTTAGGTACGCTTGCCAATGAACTGCATGGCAGGTCAACATATGTCTAGTCAAGCATGTGGTGCCCAAGCGGGAGATGTTTTGGCCACGCGAGATACGCTTGAGACATATGTTGCAAATAGCAGCGGTGGGATCTGATGCACTCGTCTCAAAAACACATCAAAGAACTTTTGGAATAACGCGCAGAGACAGCAGCGCCCTGCACATGCGGAGCTCTGCGGTGTGATGCAGTCAGTGTGCTGTCCTTAGTCTGGTCCCTGGAGGGCATCCTGCCTCGTTGGTAATGTGCCTCTTCCTCCTCCTCCTCTCTCCTATCAGGCACCCACCTGGAGTCAGTGACCTCATCATCCCCTCCCTCCTCATCACTGGAGCAAAGCTGGCAGTATGCTGCAGCTGGGAGAACATGACTGCCAGATTGCTGTCCTTCTTGGGCACCCCCTCTCTCTGGGCTCACATGCCTTCCTCTAGCTGGGTACCATCATCGGAGCCTTCAAAGCACTGGGCATCCTCCTGGAGCATGTACCCAACACTGTGGTCAAACAGTTCGGGGGACTCCTCAGGAGGACATGGTGGGGCTAGGGAACACCACTAATTTTCTTCAGGTAGCTTTAGGTGCACACTGTGCAGAGGACGCACTACACTAACTGTAAATACCATAGCTAATAGGACTGATAGGATCAGAAGAACAACAGCAATTTTCTTCAGGTAGCTGTAAATACTGTAAAAACATTTGCCTGCCTGTCAGCAGTAGGAAGAGAATAACAGGAACGGATCTAGTTAAACTGAATACAGTGTATATATATATATATATATACACACACACACACACAAAACACCTAGGATATATTATATATATATATATATATATATATATACATACACACACACACACACACACACACACACACACACACACAACACCTAGGATATATATATATATATATATATATATATATATATATATACGCAATACACTGTAAGTGCAGCTAACTGACTCGCCTGCCTACTCTAACTTAAATCAAATGACACTGTCTTTCTGTCTATCTATCTCTCTCTCAATGCCGGAACACACTACACAGGGCGGCCGTGCAGGCGGCCTTATATAGTGTGGGGCGTCTACTAAACCCCCTGAGCCATAATTGGCCAAAGCCACCCTGGCTTTGGCCAATTACGGCTCTCTATAAAGATGGCGCTGTGATTGGCCAAGCATGCGGGTCATAGTGCATGCTTTGCCAATCATGAACATGAAGCTCATTCCTACTGGAGACATGCTTGGTCAGTCCATCACCTTTACCCTCAGCTTCTTTAGCAAGACAGTGGTCGTCTTGGAGGTGTTTTTGGGGTCGTTATGTTGGAATACTGCCCTGCGGCCCAGTCTCTGAAGGGAGGGGATCATGCTCTGCTTCAGTATGTCACAGTACATGTTGGCATTCATGGTTCCCTCAATGATCTGTAGCTCCCCAGTGCCGGCAGCACTCATGCAGCCCCAGACCACAACACTTCTACCACCATGCTTGACTGTAGACAAGAAACACTTGTCTTTGTCCTCCTCACCTGGTTGCCCCCACACACGCTTGTCACCATCTGAACCAAATACATTTATCTTGGTCTCATCAGACCACAGGACATGGTTCCAGTAATCCATGTCCTTAGTCTGCTTGTCTTCAGCAAACTTCGGGCTTTCTTGTGCATCATCTTTAAAAGAGGCTTCCTTCTGGGACGACAGCCATGCAGACCAATTTTATGCAGTGTGCGGCGTATGGTTTCAGCACTGACAGGCTGACCCCCCACCCCTACAACCTCTGCAGCAATGCTGGCAGCACTCATACGTCTATTTCCCAAAGACAACCTCTGGATATGACGCTGAGCACGTGACCTCAACTTCTTTGGTGGACCATGGCGAGGCCTGTTCTGAGTGGAACCTGTTCTGTTAAACCGCTGTATGGTCTTGGCCACCATGCTGCAGCTCAGTTTTGGGGTCTTGGCAATCTTTATGTAGAGCAACAATTCTTTTTTTCAGATCCTCAGAGAGTTCTTTGCCATGAGGTGCAATGTTGAACTTCCAGTGACCAGTATGAGAGAGTGAGAAAGTGAGAGCGATAACACCAAATTTAACACACCTGCTCCCCATTCACACCTGAGACCTTGTAACACTTATGCTGGCCATACATGGCCGAATTTCGAAAGAATTTTCTTTTGAAAATCAGAAAATTTGTGCGTTTTGTGATCCGATGGTGCCACCATTGATTTCGAAATTCGACCAACCAAGCCTTCAATTTCACCTCATGTTGCTACAAAAAATCATTTTCGTGGCTGGGAATCTTCTTTTCTTTCCGGGAATTTTATTTTCTTGCACATGCGCATTTCTTTTTCGATTACATTTCTCACACGATTCTCCCATCATTGATTAGAAAATCGTTTGTTTTTCAAAAAATTTCCAACATGTCCGATTACTCAAATTTGATTGCCGCACGAAAATCAGCTGTTGCTGCGGCCCACTAATAGAGCGAAATACGGACGAAAATTCCTAGATAAGACTTTCGAAAGAAAATTCTTTCGAAATACGACCCATGTATGGCCTGCCTGACGAGCCACGAGAAACCGGGGAGGGAAAATGGCTAATTGGGCCCAATTTAGACATTTTCACTTGGGGGTGTATTCACTTTTGTTGCCAGCACTGTGTGTTAAATTATTTTGAGGGGACAGCAAGTATACACTGTTATACAAGCTGTAAACTCACGACTTTACATTGTAGCAAAGTGTCATTTCTTCAGTGTTGTCACATGAAAAGATAGAAGAAAATATTTACAAAAATGTAGCTGAGGGGTGTACTGTATATTATATACTCTGCATTCAGTGTAGCCAATATCTACAGTGCATTCCGTGGTGTACAGTTGCTAATACAGTGCAGGCGGTGTATACAGTACACAGTATATAATACAGTGCAGCCGTTGTACAGTTTCTAATACAGTGCAGATGGTGTACACAGTATGTAATACAGTGTGTACAGTTTCTACTACACTTCTGGTGGTGTACACAGTATATAATACGGTGCAGCCATAGTACAGTTTCTAATACACTTCTGGTGGTGTACACAGTATATAATACAGTGCAGCCATTGTACAGTTTCTAATACAGTGCAGATGGTGTACACAATATCTAATACAGTGTGTACAGTTTCTACTACACTTCTGGTGGTGTACACAGTATAAAATACAGTGCAGCCATAGTACAGTGGCTAATACAGTGCAGGCGAAAAATTTCTATATGCCCTTCCTCCAAACGAGATCACCACTAAACCAAATGACACAATGCGAACACATCTGTAAGAGTGACCCCCACATCAGAGGACTGATATCACTCCTACAGTATACCAACATCTTAATGCAATCACAAACGAAACACTACCATCTTACAACACTAAATGGGCACTAGACATGGAACGTACATTCGAGATCGCAGACTGGTCCAGCATATGGCTAGCCACCAAATCCTCCTCCCCCGATAGCTCGGCGCTTGAAACCAATTATAAAGTTCTGGCACAATGGTATCTAGTACCAGCGAGAATAGCAAAATTTGTCCCATCATACCCAGGGCCTTGTTTTCGGGTCTGCCCCAAATCGGGCACCCACATTCACATATGGTGGCAATGCCCGGATGCCCAAGAATTCTGGAAAAAACCTTTGCTATGGCCTCCAAATGCCTTGAAAACCGATGTTCTCCCCGACCCAACCACAGCCCTTTTGAACCTTAAACCAGATGTACTTTCTCATGCTCAATTCCGATTGCTCATCCACCTTACCACCGCAGCCAGGCAAACCATCACCAAGGCATGGAAATCCCAAACCTTGGTTGTGTCTGAAGCCAAACACAGGATGAATAGAGCCCTTGTCTTCGCCAAAATGACCACTATTGAAAACGATAAAATAAAGAAATTTGGCAAAATATGGCAACCATGGGTCAAGCACTGCTTACCGCCTGACTTTGACAAATCTCTGTTATTGCCTTGTTAATACACTTCACCCCATCACTAGTTAGAAACATTTCCTGACTGCAAATCGCACTACTGTCATGGGAGACTTTATTCCCCTCTCTTCTTGATATATTAGGGGTGGGCAACGGGTAGTGATCCCTACCATTTACAAACCCTCGAGGAACCCTAACCCACACCTGGGCCTTTCACCCCTCTGCTTTTCTAAATCTACCCGCAACCATTTGGCCCACTTACATGGGATATACGTTCACATCCCAACCGATAGCTTGTTTTAGCGAAGTTGAACCCATACCAATCCACCCCAAGTTATGTTCTTCAAAACTCTCTTATCAGACACAATTTTCTACGTGAATGTTGGTAGTGGAATAAAGTGTACACTATTCGCATACTCCCTATACCACACCTCTAGCTACTGTTAAGAATGAAATGTTATTTGACAGATGTGCCCCCACCCGTTCACAGTTTGATCCCATCAGGGGGTGAGCGGGTGGACTCAACATCGTACAAGGACCATTAGTGACCCCAAGTTTCAGTCCTACTTGCTAACCCGTTTTATTGGCTATGTATTAATTGTACTTAATGTGTTCAACCTCCGGCACCTAAGCTTCTGTATGATAATGTTCAAAGAAATTGTATCCCATGTAACTGCTTATAACCTTCTCTGTCTTTCTTATGTACTCCTCAATAAAAACATTGAACAGAAAAAGACGTCACAGTGACTATGGAGGAAGAGGACGGACATGACGGGGGGTTACTGGGTGTAAATAGAAAATAAGATCTTATTACCTCCTCTACTGCCACTTCCAGCAACATCTCCTCGCTATTTCCTCTCGACTCACCTCTCACCCAGAACTTCCTGTCTGTAGTTGACATCACTTCCTGTCTTCCATAGAGACTTGTTGTCTGGGTAGGAGTGAGAAGATCACCACCTTGTGGAACTCAGAGGAACTGCATCCCCGAGAAACATCTCGTAGTGTGAACACGGCCTTGTGCTGTGTGTGTATGTACTGTATATCCTTATAGATGGGCTCATCTCCACTCCCACCAAGGGGGATATATATGTAAATAAATTTATATGGACATTTTTAATTGCCAATTACATTTTTAAATGAGTTCTAACCACAAAGTATGATGGTCAGAATAGGTAACATCTGTTATTCAGAGGGAGAAGGTGCTCGCTGTGTTATCATTCAGGTAATGTTTAAACTCAACAAATGCCACATTTGCCGCCCGACTGCCAGAATTATTTTCTTCACACATCACCTCTCTAATATAGCATGTTAAAATAGTAATGCAATGTGTGTCCTCATGGAAATCCGGTGACCTTTGTACAGAGCTTACTTTTTGTCTAGCAACTTCATTAGGGTGAGAAGAAGATAGACAAATGGAGGGTAACATGGTATCCTCAGGAAGGTGAAAGGTGGACACAGTCTATGGAAGGGAGCATGGGCTGTAAATCAACCATGTCCTTGAGAAGAGTAAGAAAAGGTGATTGGCCACTAACTATCCAATCAAGGAAGGCTGCCTTCTGTGCTGGGGTCATAGAAGGAACCTTGGGCAATGGTTTGAAGGAAGGATACCACGGGAGGCCTAATAAATGGGACAATGTAACCAATGCCATTGTTGTAAACCAAGTAAGGGTTGCCAAGCATCCTTGAAATATTGCAGGGGCCAACAGCTGTCCCTTAATGTTGTTCAGTGCAGGCACTGATCAATGCTACATTACATTCGGACAATGTAACTGACACCCTGAATAAAGCTGTGACTCAGAAAGTGGGTTGTAGGACACGATCTTTGGAGTGGGATGTAAACCAAAAAGTCTTTAAGAAGAATAAGAAAAGGTGAATGGCCGCCAACTCGGATACACTTCTCCAGGTTGAGACAATGACAAGAAAGGCTTCCTTCTGGGCTAGGGTCATAGGGCTCCATTCACAAAGCGGTATCTTACGGTATCCGAGTATGGGGTGGTCATAGTGATTGACGATCGATCTACACCCGGGGACTTTTTCTTACATTTTTTTGTTTTTTTAATAAAAACTGCCTCCTGTGGGGTTTTTTTACGCTACTTTTTTTCTTGAGGAAAGAGAAGGTGTAGCATGTACCCCATGCTCATTCACTTGGGGGGGCTGGGATCCAGATTCCGATAAGCACCCGCCCATACACCCCCACAACCACTGGCCAGGGTTGTGGAGAAATGGCCCTTGTCCCCATCAACATGGGGAGTCAGGTTTCAGTAATGGCGAGTAGATTAAATGAATTAGTGATAAAGAGATCGTGGAGAGAGGTGAGTTTGTTACAGACAGAGCGGGCAATGATGGAACATATTCTTCATGGCAGGCTGGGGAATGTATTCTTCCTCCTGACCTGCAAGGGGCTCTATGCTCCATACTCCTGACCAGTAATGTAAGGGGCTCTATGCTCCATACTCCTGACCAGTAATGTAAGGGGCTCTATGCTCCATACTTCTGACCCCGGAACTCCATCATTGTGTTGGCTGCATAGTGTAATGGATTGCCCATTGGCTGCCTGTGTAGTGTAATAATTGCCCTTTGTAGGCCATGTATGGTCAGGATGGTCATTGTCTTGTCTATTTATTGTCAGTGCTGCTTGTTTAGAGGAATATATTACTAGAATTTATCTCCAAAATGAGGAAAATATTCCATCGCCATAAGAGAAAAAGTATAAACTAAAATGTTCTTCGCTTAGGACAATATTTGAAAGAGAACTGCAGCCACCCCAGAAAATGGAAAAACACCGAGGTGAAATCCAAAAAATTTAAAAACTCTAGTGGGGAATATGGCGCTGTTCAAAAGTGTATATTAATAAGGAATGTGTGGTGACAATATGTGAGAAAAACTATGAACAGATGTTAAATGAATGAAGCATGTCATGTGTCTACCATAAATATAAAACGTCACATAGTATAAAAAACAAAAGTGCAAATGCGTTGTAAATAATCATAAGAGAAATACATGCACTCAAAAAAGTAAAATATAACCAATATATAAATGTGCGTAATATTGGCGTGAGTAAACAAAATTGCAAGAGAAACGCACAAAAATGTCTAAAAATGCACAAATATCATATCACCATCAATGGTGTAATAAATAATTAATGTGATGGTGCACCAAAATTTTCAAAAATCAAGTCCAAATGGTGTAAGTGTCCAAGCAAAATTAAAATTCTACATCAAGAAAAAAAGAAAAAACGGTGAAAAGTGTCTTGGCAATCCAAAAAAATCCCATGAAAATTATTGTGATCGTTGTGTAAACTTTTCTTCTGGAACCCCTACTTGTGTCCCCACTCACCGGAAGACCCAACCCCTGCAGGGGTAATGGGCAAGTGAAAATAAATCCACTGATAGGATTAGATCGGTGTCCCCCTCTATGGATCCGCGATCTGTTTGGGTTGTCACTGGTCCTGTTTCTCATTGTTACCTATACAGGTTCTTCTACCAAACACGTGACATCTGCAATCTCCTCAGCATGTCTGACACAGATAATCAACTAGTAATGTCTATTAGATATTAGACAAGGGGAAACGCGTCGGGAGGAGGAGCCTGTGACGTTTCCAGCAGTGTCTGTGTGAGTGCACTGGTGGTGGATGAGGAGCCTCCAGCGCGTAGCTGAATGCAGCTGATCATTTTTTTCTTATGCGATCATTCTAACGGGGACATGTGAGTGAGATCACCATTATTTTATTTCAAATCACTCTGGTATGATCCCTGCGCAATGGCTTTGTTTCCTGTGTTTGTTTTACATATTGTGGAAGTCCGTTAAAATTGAATTATTATTGAACCCACTAACTATCCATCTTGGCTTACCTATAAGGTTCTGTCATTTTATTACAGAGGACTTTTGTTGTCGCACAGTTAGTGGATGATTTATTTGTTTATATCCACTTATCAAGTGTATTTTCATATTTCACAGAGGAATTGTTTATCATTTATTCACAGTCACTTAATTAATTATTGACAGCTCACTTATTTATGGTATTTATGTTTTTTAAGGCACACGGTGTATTATTAATAGGTTAATATCAGCGCAATTATTTACTTATATTCAGTTATTTATTTGTGTAGTTCACATTATTTATTGCAGCTATATTATTTGGGCATCTTTTAATATATTCCTACATATTTTGGTTCCCTAGTTTCATTTCAGCGCTTTAGTATATTTATCACATTTTTATTCTGAAATACCATCATCAGTAAAACTAGTGCAACACCGCATTATGGCCACAAGATGGAGCCAATGATCATAGGAAATCATCATAAGAAATAAAATATGGACACAATTCATCACAGTTGGGTGAATGTGCATCATATTTCTTCAAGGAGTTTTAAAAAACAGACCTGTAAGTGTTTGTGAAATCTTCCACCACTAAATGTACTCAGCCAATGAGAGGTAATGACTCCATTTTTATTTTAAAAGGCCTAGAGGACGGGGGGGGGCGTGGCCTGGAGCGGCATGAAGTAGGACGCAGTTAGGCAGAGCTCCGCCGGTCACTTATCCGTCCTAAACTCCTGAGACCGTCACACAGATCCACAAGCCCACATCACACAGCCGCTCACCCGGGGACCAGCCAGGACATGTCACCGCCGAAAAAGACGTCCGCAGCGGCCTCAAAACTGGAACAATATCGCCGACAAGGCACAGACTCCTCCAGCCAAGATGGCGCCGCCGCGCTGGAAGAGGAGCCCCGGCCGGAACAGACACAGCAAGGGTGCTGGAGGCTATATCATCCTGCCAAGAAGCCATCACAGCATGTCAAACCTCCCTTACAGCGCGGATTGAGGAAGTAAAGGTAGACATCTCATTGGTAAGACAAGACTTCCAGAAACTAAAAGGCAGAGTCACAGAGGCTGAGAACCGGCTGGGCACTGTAGAGGACTCCCTCCCCCCTTTGCAGAACACAACGTCAGAGCTGCAGCATCAAGTGAATCAGCTCCTCCAGAAGCAAGACGATATTGAGAATCGCCTTCGCAGGTGCAACCTTAGATTCGTCGGTCTCCCAGAGGGGATGGAAGGGAAGGACCCCCCCACGTTCCTGGAAAATTTACTTTGCGACACATATGGAAAGGAATCATTCTCCCCAACATTTGTTGTCGAACGTGCACACCGCCTCTCAGGCAGGCCGCCACCGCCCGGAGCCCCCCCACGCACGTTCATCGCAAAATTCCTGAACTACAGGGATAGAGACACTATTCTCCGGCTCAGCAGAGTGAAGGGCAATATCCCCTTGGGAAACAAAATGATTGCCATATACCCGGATTTCTCTGCAGAGGTGCAGCGTAGGCGTCGCACATTCACAGAGGTCAAGAGGCGCCTGCGCATCAAGAATATCAAATACGCCATGCTTTTCCCGGCCTGGCTACGTGTGGAGGGCGAGGACAGGGCACACTTCTTCGAGGACCCGGAGGCCGCCATCGCCTGGCTGGAGCAAAGAGAGACTCACAGATAAGTTCCGCTTTACAATTTACCTGTCTGCACCTATGCAACACATACGTCTCCTCAAAACATTCTACCCTATAATACCCTGATCCTCTTGGCGAAACACTATTTAAGTCCAGAAGCCTTTATATCAATGCAAGCTGAGCAGCCTGCTCCCCCATCATTTTCCCCCTGTTCAGCACCTTGAAATGCTACAAGACTGTCCATTTGATTCACTTCACCTGGATAAGCCCTCAAATATTATAATTGAACAGGCGGACTTCACCAAACACCACGATCGCATACTATACTGGGGGACCCCAACAGGTTGCAATCTGCAAGACACTTAATTAAACACAACAAGCATCATCTCCCTAACGGACTTCCTATAAGATCCAGCCCCAGCATCAAGCTCACCCTAAAATAGCACAGTAAGGTCCACGTCTATAACCGACGGAGCACACCTGACTTTATAATGATCCTCACCAGTGACGGTGAGTCGAGTCCTGAACTCTACAACGGTACGCAGCGTATTTTCGCCCTATGTACCACTGTTATCCACCTGAAACGGAACGCTCTGACCATGACAGCACTGCCTGAGACATCCCTGCTCTTTGAGCTCATCACTATCCTGGATACAGTGACTGTCTCTCAAGAAACATCAACATATCACTTTTTTTCCGCAGGTTGGATAAGGTTAATGCCATGTTGGCAGTTCGGGAATAAAGCCCGCACCGGGTTCGGAAGGTGCAGAGCGGGGAGGGGGGAAGGGAATGTTAGAGTTATACAATCCTCATCGTGCTACCCAATGTCAATAGTAAGTAAATGTCTGTATACAACTCCCAGGGTATATCTGAAATCGGTCTGCAAAAATGTTGCCTATGATGGGACACTGTGAGATGGGGTGGCCTGAGTCATGGGGCTCAATACATAATGCACACACTTAGATGACCAATCTGAAATTTGTTACGTGGAATATCCGCGGTATCAGAGAACCTATTAAGAGGTCAGCAATATTTTCGATTATTAAAAAGCAAAGAGCAGACGTAGTGGCTCTGGTCGAAACACACGCCGAAGGCCTAGCACATAAAATACTCCAGAGACCATGGATTGGATGGGCGTTCCATTCAACCCATACTTCCCTATCTAGAGGAGTCTCACTCCTAATCGCTAAAAACATACACTTCGAGCTCCAGGACTCAGTAATCGACCCATCGGGTAGATATGTCCTCATAAAAGCCAATATCTACGGGGACCCAATCCTCCTCATGGCATTCTATGTTCCACCACCATTTACTGCGACTGTTATTGTTGAAGGGTTTAATTTCATGGCACTCCACCCCAACATCCCAGCTGTATGGCTAGGGGATTTCAATAATGTCCTAGATCCTGCATTAGATAGACTCAATACCTCATCTGCCGAACCTACGACGTCACACCCCACAAGATTCGCTAGACTCTTATCAGATTTTAGCCTAGTGGACACATGGAGATTCAGGAATCCTACAGATAAGCGATTTTCCTGCTTCTCCACGTCGCATCGGGCTATGTCGCGTATAGACCTCATATTAGTGTCCAAAATACTCCTCCCAAGACTGACAGACGCTGGCTTCTCTCCTAGGTCCCTCTCCGACCATTGTCCCTACTGGGCCACGCTCACAGTCCCTCACAATCGCCCACCAGCGACGTGGAGGCTAAACCCTTTCTGGCTGACTATATTGCCGGAGGAGGACGACCTCTTAACAGAATGGGAAAACTATTTTCAAATTAATGAAGGTTCCGCCCCAGTTCAACTGGTGTGGGAAACTTTTAAAAAACATGCCCGAATGATCCTTACCAGCAGAATTAATAAACTCAAAAGAATTTCAGAATCTGCGATAGCTAAAGCGGAGGATAGTCTCCGAGACTCTGAAAAACTGTTTCTTGAGGCCCCCACCGCAGACAAAGCCAACAATCTTAAACTGTGCTCAAGGGTATTAACTCAGCTACACTATGAAAAATCCAAAAGAAAACTATTTTTCCATAGACAGCGGTCATTCGAGCACAGGGAACGGGCAGGGAAACTATTGGCCTATCTGGTACATAGTGAAGATAGACCCCCCGTGGTAATTTCGTTGCGCTCACCCACTGGGACCGTAGAGACAGAGCCGCACAAGGTAACGGGCATCTTTAGAGAATTCTTCAGTAAACTCTACACTTCATTAGCTTCCACAGACACTTCCCTGATGGAAACATTCCTGGAGAAATTAACTATTCCCCAACTCTCCACAGAACAGGTTGAGGAACTAGAGGCCCCATTGACAACGGACGAGATATTCAGTGCTCTAGCGACACTCCCCGGCTCAAAGTCCCCAGGCTCGGATGGCCTACCGGTGGAATTCTATTCCACCTATGCAGAAACTCTGACCCCTAGATTGTTACAGCTATACGAGGCTATATTTAAGGATTCCAGCCTGCCAGCCTCCATGAGAGAGGCTACCATAGTCTTAATCCCCAAGCCAGGGAAGGATCCATTAGTCCCAGAGTCATACCGTCCCATATCTCTACTTCAAGTAGACATTAAAATTCTCGCAAAAATATTAGCCATTCGCCTTAACAAAGTAATCCTCTCCCTAATACATGGCGACCAGGCAGGATTTATGCCCGGCAGAAATACGTCCTTCAACCTCAGGAGACTATTTATAAATCTACAAGCCACCCATGACAACGTAGGAGCGAGAGTAGTCGTCGCCTTGGACACAGCCAAGGCGTTCGACTCGGTGGAGTGGAACTACCTGTGGAGCTGTTTGGCCAGGTTCGGCTTCGGCCCCAATTATATAAAATGGGTACAGCTCTTATACCAATCCCCATCGGCGAGGGTACTGGCGAACGGGTGGCCTTCCGAACAATTCCCATTGTCTAGAGGTACGCGGCAGGGGTGCCCTCTGTCGCCGCTGCTTTACGCTCTGTCGGCTGAGCCCCTTGCCATTGCCATTCGGGCACACCCAGAAATAAAGGGACTCCGCAGGGGGGAAGTGATTGAAAAAATCAGTACCTATGCGGACGACACCCTGTTATACCTAGACGACTCTGAGAACTCTTTGCCTCTCACACTTGACCTAATAAAACAGTTTCGGTACATTTTCTGGCCTCAGGATAAATTGGGACAAATCCCAAATATTACCCCTTGACAGTTTCCCACAACCCAAAGACAGAGCACTGCTGCCCCTACAGAGAGTTGATACCATCAAGTACCTAGGTGTAAGGACTACGAGAGACCCAGCTGACTACGAAACACTCAACATAACTCCGTTGTTTGCGATGCTTAAGCACAAGACACAGGTATGGGCTCGTCTCCCGCTGGGAGTAACGGGGCGAATAAACCTAGTTAAGATGGTCCTCCTACCCAAAGTATTATACATGACTTGGCACTCGCCAATATACCTGGTGCTTAGGCATTTTAAACTAATGGAAGTCATACTGAAACCATTCATTTGGGGAAACAATAGACACAAAATCGCCTGGCAAAAACTCAAAAATCCCACAGACTTAGCGGGAATGGCCCTGCCTGACCTCAATGCTTACTATATAGCAGCGCAGCTGTCCCAAATCTTTCATATAGACAAAACAGATAGTGAAAGATTCATACATCTCCTATGCCCCAAGTGGTCTCACCCAACACAAGACCCTCTAGTCGTGATAGCAGGGAAAACCACTAGAGAAGATAAAAATGCAAAAGGAAAAACACTGCTATATCACTATACTAAGATTTGGAACCTAGCCATGGACAAACTTCAACTGTCAGCAATTAATGAATTCACCCCCCTATGGCATAATATCAACCTTCCAGAATTTAATATAATACCAGACAATGAGGTGTGGAGTTCTAGGGGGATCTTTTACATATCACATATTATTCACAACGGCAGACTAAAAACCTTTGAAAGACTGAAAACAGAATTTGCATTACCAAATCAAATGCTTTTCAGGTACATACAACTACGCCATGCCTTTTATACACAGTTCCCGCAGGGGGAAACAAATCTGATAAACAACCCATTAATGGAGGCACTGAAATGCCCTGACCCAAAAAAACTAATCTCTCAGTTTTACCAGATGCTGACGCTGCCGCAGGCTACCACATCAGCTTACGCCCTAAAATCAAGGTGGGAGGGAGAAGTTGGCACAATAGCAGATGATGAGTGGAGCGATGCCTTAGATGCATGTAAATTAGTGTCTCCTAAGCTATCAGACCGCCTAACCCAAACCTTCCTGTTACATAGAGCATACCTCACGCCACTCAAGCTAGCAAAATACAAGAGTAACCAAACAACAATGTGCCCAATGTGCAATCAAGCCACAGGTACTTTTTTTCATTTACTATGGCAGTGCCCCCGAATCCAAGCGTACTGGGCGCAGATAGTGCGCTTCCTACATGACACCATGGGCTCCCCAGTAACACTACAACCCAAGCTCTGTCTACTGGGAATCCTACCAGACCCAGAGATAAATAAACTCAAAAAAATATTTGTTTACGAAACACTTTTCTCCGCACGTAAAGTTATTGCCAGAGCTTGGATGAGGCCTAACCCTCCAGAGTTCTCACATTGGATAACGGAAGTTAACAACACACTACCCTACAAAAAATTGGTGTACTTACACAGAGGTTGCCCTCTCAAGTACGACCAGATTTGGGATAGGTGGACTCGGTCGTCTGACACCTGTACGTGAGAATGTGCAGGGCATGGAAATGGCCCGATCGACGGTTCCCACCCACACCACACCAGAGAAGCTTTCTTAATGAAGACTGACCTACACAAACAAAACTTGGATAATTATCTTGCATATACACTACCGTTCAAAAGTTTGGGGTCACATTGAAATGTCCTTATTTTTGAAGGAAAAGCACTGTACTTTTAAATGAAGCTAACTTTAAACTAGTCCTAACTTTAAACAAATATACTCTATACATTGCTAATGTGGTAAATGACTATTCTAACTGCAAATGTCTAGTTTTTGGTGCAATATCTACATAGGTGTATAGAGGCCCATTTCCAGCAACTATCACTCCAGTGTTCTAATGGTACAATGTGTTTGCTCATTGGCTCAGAAGGCTAATTGATGATTAGCAAACCCTTGTGCAATCATGTTCACACATCTAAAAACAGTCTAGCTCCTTCCAGAAGCTACAAAACTGACCTTCCTGTGAGCAGATTGAGTTTCTGGAGCATCACATTTGTGGGGTCAATTAAACGCTCAAAATGGCCAGTAAAAGAGAACTTTCATCTGAAACTCGACAGTCTATTCTTGTTCTTAGAAATGAAGGCTATTCCATGCGAGAAATTGCAAAGAAATTGAAGATTTCCTACAACGGTGTGTACTACTCCCTTCAGAGGACAGCACAAACAGGCTCTAACCAGAGTAGAAAAAGAAGTGGGAGGCCGCGTTGCACAACTAAGCAAGAAGATAAGCACATTAGAGTCTCTAGTTTGAGAAACAGACGCCTCACAGGTCCCCAACTGGCATCTTCATTAAATAGTACCCGCAAAACACCAGTGTCAACATCTACAGTGAAGAGGCGGCTGCGGGATTTTGGGCTTCAGGGCAGAGTGGCAAAGAAAAAGCCATATCTGAGACTGGCCAATAAAAGAAAAAGATTAAGATGGGCAAAAGAACACAGACATTGGACAGAGGAAGACTGGAAAAAAGTGTTGTGGACGGATGAATCCAAGTTTGAGGTGTTTGGATCACAAAGAAGAACGTTTGTGAGACGCAGAACAAATGAAAAGATGCTGGAAGAATGCCTGACGCCATCTGTTAAGCATGGTGGAGGTAATGTGATGGTCTGGGGTTGCTTTGGTGCTGGTAAGGTGGGAGCTTTGTACAGGGTAAAAGGGATTCTGAATAAGGAAGGCTATCACTCCATTTTGCAACGCCATGCCATACCCAGTGGACAGCGCTTGATTGGAGCCAATTTCATCCTACAACAGGACAATGACCCTAAACACACCTCCAAATTGTGCAAGAACTATTTACAGCAGAAGCAGGCAGCTGGTATTCTATCGGTAATGGAGTGGCCAGCACAGTCACCAGATCTGAACCCCATTGAGCTGTTGTGGGAGCAGCTTGACCGTATGGTACGCCAGAAGTGCCCATCCAACCAATCCAACTTGTGGGAGCTGCTTCTAGAAGCGTGGGGTGCAATTTCTCCAGCTTACCTCAATAAATTAACAGCTAGAATGCCAAAGGTGTGCAATGCTGTAATTGCTGCAAAAGGAGGATTCTTTGATGAAAGCAAAGTTTGATGTAAAAACAATGTTATTTCAAATACAAATCATTATTTCCAACCTTGTCAATGTCTTGACTCTATTTTCTATTCATTTCACAACGTATGGTGGTGAATAAGTGTGACTTTTCATGGAAAACACAAAATTGTTTGGGTGACCCCAAACTTTTGAACGGTAGTGTATGTACCATGGGAAAAACATGAAAGAAACTAGACATGGGATATAAAATTGTATGTAAACTTATTTGTGCATGTTGAGAACTGTATTGTTATCCTCTGGGATCACTATGTACACAAAACTTTTTTCTTTAATGTTTTACTTTACTAAATAAACTCACTTTTGATGAAAAAGGCCTAGAGGACCGCCTTTTAAGTGGTGGGGTTAACGTGTTTCGTCCTGGAAGACGACTTGAGAAAACAGACCTCTTGCAAGAGTTTACACCACAAAATGTACTCAGCCAATGAGAGGTAATGACTCCATTTTTATTTTTCACCTGCTATCAATGGCCAACACGGTACAACACTTCATCCATGTCTTTGGTGATCTCTGATCTCCTTATCAACTGTTTCTTACATGATGAAGATCAGCCATGGAGTATATCTGAGGTGTATATCAGGGTGTGCTTCTTCCCCACATGTCCAGCAACATTCATATACAAGACATTTCCCGCACTCACTAACACACCTCGAGGGTTGTGTGGGACCCCTGATGTACAGGAAGACAGGACTTCAGTGAGGAACAATTCCCTCACTCAAGACAGGAATACGGCTTCTCCCCCGTGTGAGATCTCTAAAGTCTGTAAACAGAGGACTTCTGTGGGTTACATTTCCTCCAATCAGAACTGGAAAGTGGATCTACCTCCGTGTTGCGATCTCTGATGTGAGTTAAGATGGGACTTCTGTGAAAAACATTTCCTGCACTCAGGACAGGTATACGGCTTCTCCCCCGTGTGAGATCTCTGATGCGAGTTAAGATGGGACCTCTCTGAAAAACATTTCCCGCACACAGGGCAGGAATACGGCTTCTCCCCCGTGTGAGATCTCTGATGTGAGTTAAAACTGGACTTGTGTGAAAAACATTTCCCGCACTCTGGACAGGAATACGGCTTCTCACCATTGTGCAATCTCTGATGGGTGTAAAGGGTGGACCTTAGCGAAAAACATTTCCCGCACTCAGAACAGGAATATGGCTTCTCACCTTTGTGTAATTTCTGATGGGTGTAAAGACTGGACTTTTGTGAAAAACATTTCCCGCACTCTGGACAGGAAAACGGCTTTTCCCCCGTGTGAGATATCTGATGGGTGTAAAGGGTGGACTTCAGTGAAAAACATTTCCCGCACTCAGTACAGGAATATGGCTTCTCCCCTGTGTGTGATCTCTGATGTGAGTTAAGACCGGACTTGTGTAAAAAACATTTCCCGCACTCTGGACAGGAATAAGGCTTCTCATCCTTGTGCAATCTCTGATGGGTGTAAAGGGTGGACCTCAGTGAAAAACATTTCCCGCACTCAGAACAGGAATACGGCTTCTCACACTTGTGCAATCTCTGATGGGTGTAAAGACTGGACTTTTGTGAAAAACATTTCCCGCACTCTGGACAGGAATACGGCGTCTCGCCCATGTGAGATCTCTGATGTGAGATAAGACTGGAATTGCGTGAAAAACATTTCCCGCACTCTGGACAGGAAAATGGCTTTTCCCCCGTATGGGATCTCTGGTGGGTGTAAAGGTTGGACTTCAGTGAAAAACATTTCCCGCACTCAGTACAGGAATATGGCTTCTCACCCTTGTGCAATCTCTGATGTGAGTTAAGACTGGACTTTCGTGTAAAACATTTCCCGCACTCAGAACAGGAATACGGCTTCTCACACTTGTGCAATCTCTGATGGGTGTAAAGACTGGACTTTTGTGAAAAACATTTCCCGCACTCTGGACAGGAATACGGCATCTCGCCCATGTGAGATCTCTGATGTGAGATAAGACTGGAATTGCGTGAAAAACATTTCCCGCACTCTGGACAGGAAAATGGCTTTTCCCCCGTATGGGATCTCTGGTGGGTGTAAAGGTTGGACTTCAGTGAAAAACATTTCCCGCACTCAGTACAGGAATATGGCTTCTCACCCTTGTGCAATCTCTGATGTGAGTTAAGACTGGACTTTCGTGTAAAACATTTCCCGCACTCAGTACAGGAAAACCGCTTATGTGTTGGAAGGATGGCACCATCCCTCACAGTCTGAGGTTCCTCAGGATAAGAGGAATACGATGGTCCGGCACCGTCCCGCACAGTCTGAGGTTCCTCAGGATAAGAGGAATACGATGGTCCGGCACCGTCCCGCACAGTCTGAGGTTCCTCAGGATAAGAGGAATACGATGGTCCGGCACCGTCCCGCACAGTCCGAGGTTCCTCAGGATAAGAGGAATACGATGGTCCATCTACACTGTGTGGTGCCGGATGGACATTTGAGGTAGTCGGGTTTTCTCCTGGACTATACTGTGTGATGTCCTCATCTTCTACTTTACAGTCTGGAGACAAAGTGAGACAATCCTCTGAGGTTTTCCTCATCTCCCGTCCATCTACTAAAATAGAAATACAAAGATTATTACTAGACATGAGCAGATTGGTTCCCCTAAACCAGGACTCCGCCCACATCAGACAGCTTTGTCTCTGAGGATCTTACAATTCCCCCCTCAAGGTAACTAGTAAATGGGTCCTCTGATCTCCTACCAGTTCATTTCTTTATTCATGGACCTTAGTCAGAGAGTGAGGAAACAACGAGAACTGTCTTTTACAACATAGAGTATATAGTGCAGGAGTCAGGAGTATGTACCATACAATACACCGATCAGACATAAAATCATGACCATCCACCTAATATTGAGTAGGTCCCTCTTTTGCCAAGATACGAAACACATCCCCCAGGTGCCTAGGCTGAGCAGTGTCATGGTTATGCAGTAATCTTTCTCTGTCAGCTTACCCTCTCCTCATGTGTTTAGACTAAGAGGCCAGCCCCTCACACCTGGCTGGTTTTATAACCTCTCCTCTAAGCATGGCCCCACCCCAGGCCCTATCAGGGAACCCATATTAACCTGTGCACTGCAAGCCAGCGGTGCTGATTAACCATTGTGTGTTAGCTTTCATGTGTACTTGCTGTGTTTCCTACGTCTGATTCCAGTTACTGACTTTGGCCTGTTCTCAACTATTCCTGTCTGCTCGTGACCCTGACCTTGGCGTGAACTCTGTTGTCCTTGTCTGCTTTTGGCCCTGACCTGGGCTTATCCCTTCTTCTCCTGTAGTCTACCGTGAGCGTGAGCTGTGAGACCCTGAGGGGCCACGACCTGGAGCCAGACTGCAGTGCAGTCCATCCTCACCACTAGAGGCTCTGGTGAACACCTGCTGACTCTTATGCCGCGTACACACGGTCGTACTTTTCGTCTACAAAAGTCGGACAGCCTGTCGGACAGACTTCCGGCAGACTTTCGGTGGACTTGCCGCGGACTTGCGGCCTACTTTCTAACGACCGGACTTGCCTACACACGACCACACAAAAGTCGGTCGGATTCGTACGTGATGACGTACACCGGACTAAAATAAGGAAGTTCATAGCCAGTAGCCAATAGGTGCCCTAGCGTGGCTTTTTGTCCGTCGGACTAGCACACAGACGAGCGGATTTCGGGGTCCGTCGTAGGTACGAAGTAAAAGTTTTGAAGCATGTTTCAAATCTAAAGTACGTCGTATTTGAGGCTAAAAAAGTCGGTTGAAAGTCCGGAGAAGCCCACACACGATCGGATTACCAGCCAGCTTTAGTCCATCAGCGTCTGTTGGACTTTTGTAGACGAAAAGTACGACCGTGTGTACGCGGCATTAGACTCCGCGCCCTGGCAAATCTATGCTCTAGCTCCCAGTGGGATCTGTGTTAGTGATCCAGTAGACCTGCTTCCTGAACCTCCCAGGGTTCAATCCGCAGCAGTCAGTCCTAGGGTCCACTACCTTAGCAGTGCACTTCCGACTCCTACAGAGTGCATCTGTCACCTGGTCTCAGGTGACCTGACACTATGCCAAAAAACGAAATTTTCCTGCCAACACAGAGAAGGAAGATTATCTGAGAGAGATACAGGAATACAGGACAGGGGAACACAGCTTAGGAAAGTGACCAGAAGATTACAGGCTGATATCACCCAGTCCCCGCCCTACTCTGGACCAATCAGTGAGCAGTATGGGTGGAGGAATGTATTTAGAATTCATGACCCACCTGTGCTGATCTCTGTAGGAGTGTCCTCCTTTTTAAATGTCCCCGTTATTCCATCCTCCTCCATAGACTGCTGATCATCCCTCACGTACCTCTCTTCTTCTTCTGATTTAACCTCAAATTCTATATCGATTGGATCTCCACTCTAAACCAAGAAAATGAGAGAGAATATCATCAGAAAAATATAAACTTTATTACTGTGACATCACATAAGAAATCTACACATTGTCTCATAAGTCTGTGTTCTAGATTCTCCGCCCCACCAACCTTGTAACAGTGAGGGATGGTGTGACCTTCCTGTGTGGAATCCAAGGAATACAGAGGACGGGGACATCTCTCTGGTGGGTTTCTGTAGCTGGATGACTCCACCATGGTGTCCTGGTACAGATCTTTGTGTATTTCCCCCATCACCCCATCCTCATCATCCTCCTCTTTCATCTCTTCTTTAACCTCAACTTTAGAATCTCTCAAAATTCCCCTCTGAATATATAATAAAAATGACATCAATGGTAACAATGCAGATAATGTACAGATCCTAATGATACTATCAGTGATTGTTCCTCATCTACCTGATGATGATGAGGGATGGTGTGATCTTCCTGTGTGGAATCCCGGGAATACAGAGGACGGGGACATCTCTCTGGTGGGTTCCTGGTATTAGGTGGCTCCATCATATCCTTGTGTCCATCTGAAACCTCCTCCATCACTCCATACTCCTCATCCTGCTCTGTAAATTCTTCTTTTACAACAATATTATTCTTGAGGTTTTCATTCTGAAAGATATAATAAAACATTCATTGAAACAATCATGCTTGTGTATAAATCATAACGACCAATAATAGTTCCTCATCTACCTGATGATGGTGAGGGATGGTGTGACCTTCCTGTGTGGAATCCCGGGAATACAGAGGACAGGGACATCTCTCTGGTGGGTTTCTGTAGCTGGATGACTCCACCATGGTGTCCTGGTACAAATCATTGTGTATTTTCTCCATCACCCCATCCTCATCATCCTCCTCTTTTATCTCTTCTTTAACCTCAACTTTAGGATCTCTCAGGTTTCCACTCTGAATATATAATAAAAATGACATCAATGGTAACAATGCAGAAAATGTACAGATCCTAGACAGTGACATCCTGACACCTTATAGGAACCTGACACACACAATGATACAGTCACCATCCAGACACATCCCTTGTCTGTTACTGGATAATGTCCCAGAATTCACAGCACCGCTCACCTCTCCTGTCAGCAGCTCCATCATCTTCTTGGTGACTTCTAGAATCTTCTGCATGTTGTGTCTCTCAGGTTTTAGGGAGTCACATGGAGGCACTGTGATGGTCATATGATCACCTGACTTCACAAGAGGAAATCTCTGTATTGGAGAACCAATAGGAATATCATGTTAGATCCCAGAATCCTCCTCACCTCTCCGGTCAGGTCTGTGTATTATTAATAGAGATAAGAGTGATGTCATGTGACCTCCCAGAATCCTCCTCACCTCTCCGGTCAGCAGGTAGATGATCTCCAGGGTGAGGTTTAGTATCTTCTCAGTCACGTGACTCCGGTCCTCCTCCATCCTCATTGGTGCCGTCATTTGATCTATATAGGTCTCCTTGTAGACGGATACATTTGGGAAATTAAAGTAAGAATTATTTGGATGGTATTCGTCACACAATAATAGGATGTGGGGTGGGGGGGGGGGGTAATAGGTGGATTGATGTACATGGAAGAACTACTACCCCCCATGGGAACACATTTATTTTGAATTGTTTAGGGCGGGGCTAGACAAATGTGCTTTGAATCTAGGAGATAAAAATATTAGAAGCCAGTTTTTTTTGTATCTAACAAATCTTATGGGTGGAACATGTTCCCGAAGGTGAATTTATCCTTTAACCCTTTCTCAGGCAGAGCCGTTTTTTTGCACACGTTTAAAAAAGAATTTTAGGCCTGAAGATTCCATAAATTCCCCCAAAAAATTGTATATTTTCTTAAAGCAGACACCCTAGAGAATAAAATAGTGGTTGCTCTAAATTTTTATGTCAAGCAATATTACTGTAAAAGATGAGGTTGCACCGAGTAAATAGATATCAAACATGTCAAACCTTAAATTTGCGTGCGCCCATGAAATGGCGACAAACTTCAGTACCCGATATTTATTATATATATATATATATATAGATATATATATATATATATATATATATTTACATATTTATATTTACAAAAGCCTCCTATAGATCATCAGTTTAGCGTTACAGCGGAGGTCTGGAACGTGTATGTGGTGGTGGGGGGGCTCTCAATTTTTTTTTGGGGGGGGGGGGGATTTTATGTGCTTGGGTGTAACTTTAACTTTTTACAATAACATTTCTTTTTTTATTTTGCTTATTTTTTTCCCCACCACATATGGGACAAAAAGTGTGATGATTTTTTTTGGTGACAGGTTCTCTTTAATGAGACATCCAGGGTATAAAAGAACACCAATGTCGCCCCCTGAGCTCCACTGGATGTAATGCAATGCACATCACACTGCATTACATTTTTTCCTGGCCTCGATGAGCTGGGAAACTGTCATTGAGGACCTGGAAGTCATGTCATACACCTCATTTCCAGGTCAGCAACAAGAAGGGGAGGAGAGCGGATGTGTGTCCACTCTCCTCTCTCCCCTATACCCAGCAGCACCCGCTATGAAAGCCCCAAGCCTGCAGATGGGCAATCGGGATACATAGCGGCAATCGGGATACATTTTTAAAAATGTCAGGCGGTCCACGGAGTCTGTGGACAAACGCGTTCTATTTTCAGTAACAAAACCTCCAGCAGCACTGAATGCCCATTCAGAAAGCATGCTGGATGCAAGGCAGCCCAGCAGCTCAATTACATACTGTGCAAGTTCTGGCCAGTGGTCTATTCCCATGACCCAGTAAGTCAGTAGATCATCAACTGGAAAGCTCTCCATCTCTGTTTTCACAGATAGATAATGGGGTGTGTGGAGTATTCAGGCGGCAGCCCAGACACCAGGATGAAATTTTTCGTTGCCATGCCGGCCTGGCACCTGGGGTTTGTTGAGCCTGGTTTAGTGTTTGTTACATCTTATGCCGCGTACACACGGTCGGACTTTTCGTCTACAAAAGTCCAACGGACGCTGACGGACTAAAGCTGGCTGGTAATCCGATCGTGTGTGGGCTTCTCCGGACTTTCAACATACTTTTTTAGCCTCAAATCCGACGTACTTTAGATTTGAAACATGCTTCAAATCTTTACTTCGTAACTACGACGGACCCCGAAATCCGCTCGTCTGTGTGCTAGTCCGACGGACAAAAAGCCACGCTAGGGCACCTATTGGCTACTGGCTATGAACTTCCTTATTTTAGTCCGGTGTACGTCATCACGTAAGAATTCGACGGACTTTTGTGTGATCGTGTGTAGGCAAGTCTGTTCGTTAGAAAGTCCGCCGCAAGTCCGTCGAAAGTCCGCCGAAAGTCTGCCGGAAGTCTGTCGGACAGGCTGTCTGACTTTTGTAGACGAAAAGTCCGACCGTGTGTACGCGGCATTAGAGGACCCAGGACTAGGGAAGGGCGGAACGACCCCCAGTTCGGTTCACACCAGAACTTTCGAACATTGCAAAAGTTCAGAGCCGGATAATGAACCCCATTGAAGTCTATGGGACCCAAACTGGAAAAATCAAAAGTGCCCATTTTGAAGGCTTATATGCAAGTAATTGGGCATACAATGGTTATGGGGGCCTGGGTACTGCCCTGGATTTCCTTTCAATATAGTGCCTGGGGGGCCCCCTTAGTCTACCTGTGGCGCATCTTTACCATGTATAGAACCTGCTGCAGCAAAAATTGCATTTATAAAGCCAAAAAAGTTACATTTTCCCTGCAAGCTTTCCTTATTTTGTAAGCAACGACTTGGGAAACCAGTCTGCATGATGAGGCCACAATGTAGTGCACTGGGAACAAGATTAGAGATTTTTTGGATAAATTCTGGTGTCTTTTTCACAGACTTTGGATAGAAGCAACAGGTGCCGAAAAAAATGGTCTTTGGGTGTTGGTGGCGCCTTACCACCATAACCCTATAGAGGTACTCTTGTTGAAAGCAAGAATTGGCCTTGCAGTCTAAAATTGCAATAATATGCACCGGTCAAACAGGTATGGAAAATTTGGTCTTTGGGTGTTATTTGTGCCCATGAAACCTACACCAAAAAAATTCTTCCAGATGAAATCAACACACACAACACTAGGCAGCCTAGAAGTCCTGCGGAGATTCTACATCGCAAAAACACTTAATCGGCGACATCAGCATCAGGGGCTTCATAGCTGCTGGCAATCCAGGACTGATTAATTTTAAAAAATGTCAGACGGTCCACGGAGTCTGTGGACAAATGCGTTCTATCATCAGTAACAAAACCTGCAGCAGCACTGAATGCCCATTTGGAAAGCATGCTGGATGAAAGGCAGCCGAGCAGCTCAATTGCATACTGGGCAAGTTCTGGCCAGTGGTCTATTCCCATGACCCAGTAAGCCAGTGGATCATCAACTGGAAAGCTTTCCATCTCTATTTTCGCCCCTAGATAATCATCCACCATGTGATGCAGAGGCTGCCGATGGGATGTGAAATCTGACAGCCCTGGGCGGCGAGGACTAAAAAAATAGTGAAATGCATCACTTAGGCCACTTTCACACTGAACACTGCCTCGTGCTTGTGGTAAAGCACCGCTCGTTTTAGCGGCGCTTTACCTGCGCTGTGCGGGCGGTAGCAGGGCGCTTTTAACTCCAAAGAAGAAGTAAACAAGGGGTTAAAAGCGCCCGAAAAGCGCCGCTGCCAAATCGCTTTGCAGGCAATTCGGCAGAGCTGCCCAGTGATTTCAAAGAGTCGGGAAAAGCGTTAGATAAACTCCTCTTTCTGTACTCTCTGTGGGGACGGGTTCTGAGACTTTCCCCTTGTAACAATGGTCAAGGAGGGTTGCCAACCAATATTGATCCTTCTTCTTTATGCCACGTATTCTGGGGTCCTGCCACAGGCTTTGAAGCATGAGGGAGCCCATGAACTGCAAATTTGACCTCTTGGCCTTCTGGATTTCAGAAATTCCTTTTTCTCTGTTAGGTTTGTTTGGTTTCCAAACTGGATTTGATTTGTTTTAGATCTGCAGACAAGAAATGGTAAAAAAGATCCTTCCTGTGACTTGTTTGCTCCGAGGCAGTGCTGTGAGGTCAATGGAGGATCATCATGATGTCCAGGAAGGGTAACTTCCTACACAAATAGACTCAGCTCTAGGTGGGTCTGCTATATGGTCTCTTACGCTACCTTTGTAACTGCAGATGCAATGTCCAGCTTGTTACATGAAGACTAGGATGCACAAAAATTCCAAATTGAAATTTTATAGAGTGCAACCATCCAGAGATTTTGTGCATCCTAAGGGGAACTTGCTGACTTTTGTCTGGAGTTGCCGGCTAATCAGGATAATTGCTAGGCTTCAATCTCCAGCAGCCTGCTTACTGACAGGAGTGATGTCACTCTCTTCAGTAAGAGAAGGGATTGGATTAGATAACATGAGGATGCTGCTGGTGGAGTAGAGAGCTGTGGGGGAGGAGTCTGTTTTCTTCCCTCCAATGGCAGCCCAGTGTGGTTAGGAGGAGGACAGCAGGGAGAGGGGTTTGTTCTCTTGGTTGGCAAGTATACTGTAGTATCCAGGACATTGTACAGGGTGGTGGTGGGTTCCTGGGGCTCTGAATTTCAGCACCGGGCACTGCTAGACCCTGTATCATTGGAAGGTATTGGACTGAATCCTGTATGCATAGCACTGACCCCCAACCATCCGAGTGTCCAGCAAGGGGTCAAGGACTGCCCTTCTTCATTCCACTTGATATCTTGAAAATTTTTTATTTGACCAGTGAGATGGTAAGAAGGTGAAAGTCATCAATATCCTGGCAGGAGTTCTGTAAAGGAGTAGGGATGAGCCCGCGGTTCGAGTCGAACTTAAGTTCGACTCGAACATCAGGTGTTTGTTTGTTAAAACCATATTTAAAAAACCCTCACTAGACCCCACCTGTTTGAATAACTTAAGACCTATCTCCCTTCTCCCGTTTGCCTCCAAGCTCATCGAACGCCTTGTTCATGACCAAATGAGCCGCTACCTCACGGACAACAATCTTCTCGACCCCCTACAGTCTGGCTTCCACCTACAACATTCTACTGAAACTGCCCTACTAAAACTCACCAATGACCTAATAACTGCCAAAACCAATGGCCACTACTCCATACTCATACTTTTAGACCTCTCTGCTGCCTTTGACACAGTTGACCACCTGCTGCTCCTCAGCAAATTACACTCCATTGGCCTCCCTGATTCTGCATTATCCTGGTTCTCCTCCTACCTATCTCAGCGCACTTTCAGTGTCACAACTCCATCTCCTCCGCTCCCCTTCCTCTTTCTGTTGGGGTACACCAAGGCTCCGTCCTTAGGCCTCTCCTTTTCTCACTCTATACCTCTTCCCTGGGCCAGTTGATAACCTCCCATGGCTTCCAATACCACCTCTATGCCGATGACACACAGATCTATCTCTTCACTCCTCAACTCACCCCCTCGATCTCCTCATGGATCTCAAACTTGCTGAATGACATATTGGTATGGATGTCACACCACTTCCTCAAACTTAATCTTTCTAAAACTGAGCTTGTTATATTTCCTCCTTCACGGTCCCCCTCCTGTGACTTCACCATTAATATCAACAACACAACCATTGGTCCCTCCACACATGCCAGGGTCCTGGGTGTAATCCTTGACTCTGACCTCTCCTTCAGCCCCCATATCCAATCACTGGCTAAATCCTGCCGCCTTAACCTCCGCAACATCTCCAGAATTCCACCCTTCCTGACTAATGACACCACAAAGCAACTTATTCACTCCTTGATTATTTCCCGCCTCGACTACTGCAACTCTCTCCTTAATGGCCGACCCTTACACAGGCTCCTCCCCCCTTCAGTCTATTATGAATGCTGCTGCTAGACTAATACACCTCACCAATCGATCCGTGACTGCTGCCCCTCTCTGCCAATCCCTTCACTGGCTTCCCCTACCCCACCGTGTAAAATTCAAAATTCTAACCATAACATACAAGGCCATTCACAACATCGCCCCCATCTACATCACCAACCTCATCTGCAGATATCGCCCAAATTGCCCCCTCCGCTCCTCCCAGGACCTCCTGCTCTCTAGCTCCCTTGTTACCTCCTCCCATGCTCGCCTTCAGGACTTCTCCAGAGCCTCTCCCATCCTCTGGAATTCCCTACCCCAGTATATCCGATCAGCCCCTACCCTGTCCACCTTTAGGAGATCCCTGAAAACTCATTTATTCAGGGAAGCTTATCCCACACCCACATAACTGTCCCTGAGCCACCCCCATCAAATCATTCTTTGCAGCTATTACCTTTTGTACCACCACCCCCTCCCTTTAGAATGTAAGCTCTACGAGCCGGGCCCTCCTGTACCTTTTGTATTGAACTGTACTGTAATTGTGTTGTCCCCCTTATACATTGTAAAGCACTGCTTAAACTGTTGGCGCTATATAAATCTTGCATAATAATAATAATAAAACTAACCGAACATATGGGGCATTCGTGGAAAATTTGAGCGCCACGGAACGCCCCATAATGCACTGCGAGTTTGCAGTGCATTGCTGTATGATTGGCCAAAGCACGCACCTAACCTACATGCTTTCGCCAATAACAGCGCACTCTGCTGAGAGAGCCATAATTGGCCAAAGGCAGAGTGCCTTTGGCCAATCATGGCTCAAGGGAACTAAGTCTACGCCCCACACTATATAAAGCTGCTTATATAGCGGCCGTGTGTAGTGTTGTTGGCGTGGACAGAGAGATAGCTTGAGTTAGATTAGGCAGGCAGGTTATTCAGTTAGTGGCATTGTATTTGATATATATATACACACAGTCTAGTATATAAACTCTGCATTTAGCATAAACTATATATTCAGTGTTTACTCTATATTCAGGCAGTGCATTATTTTATATATATAGATACATATATATATATATATATATATATATATATATATATATATATATATATATATATATATATATATATATATACACACAGTCTAGTATATATAGATAGATAGATAGATAGATATATCTATATATATACACACACACTCTGCATCCAGTGTAGAGTATATCTACAGTGCATTCCTTGGTGTACTGTTTCTAATACACTTCAGGCGGTGTATATATATATATATATATATATATATATATATATATATATATATATATATATATATATATATATATATATATATACACACACACACACACACACATACATACAGTCTAGTATATACAAAAGTTAGTACGCCCCTCAGTCACATTTTTGTCAATCTTTTCTTCTATCTTTTCATGTGACAACACTGAAGAAATTACACTTTGCTACAATGTAAAGTAGTGAGTGTACAGCTTGTATAACAGTGTAAATTTGCTGTCCCCTCAATATAACTCAACACACAGCCATTAATGTTGAAACCGCTGGCAACAAAAGTGAGTACACCCCTAAGTGAAAATGTCCAAATTGGCCCAAAGTATCAATATTTTGTGTGGCCACCATTAATTTCCAGCACTGCCTTAACCCTCTTGGGCATGGAGTTCACCAGAGCTTCACAGGTTGTCACTGGAGTCCTCTTCCCCTCCTCCATGACGACATCACGGAGCTGGTGGATGTTAGAGGCCTTTGCGTTCCTCCAACTTCCATTTGAGGATGCCCTACAGATGCTCAATAGGGTTTAGGTCTGGAGACATGATTGGCCAGTCCATCACCTTTACCCTCAGCTTCTTTAGCAAGGCAGTGGTGGTCTTGGAGGTGTGTTTGGGGTCGTTATCATGTTGGAATACTGCCCTGCGGCCCAGTCTCTGAAGGGAGGGGATCATGCTCTGCTTCAGTATGTCACAGTACATGTTGGCATTCATGGTTCCCTCAATGATCTGTAGCTCTCCAGTGCCGGCAGCACTCATGCAGCCCCAGACCACAACACTCCCACCACCATGCTTGACTGTAGGCAAGACACACTTGTCTTTGTACTCCTTACCTGGTTGCCGCCACACACGCTTGACACCATCTGAACCAAATACGTTTATCTTGGTCTCATCAGACCACAGGACATGGTTCCAGTAATCCATGTCCTTAGTCTGCTTGTCTTTTCGGCAAACTGTTTGCAGGCTTTCTTGTGCACCATCTTTAGAAGAGGCTTCCTTCTGGGACGACAGCCATGCAGACCAATTTGATGCAGTGTGTGGCGTATGGTCTGAGCACTGACAGGCTGACCCCCCACCCCTTCAACCTCTGCAGCAATGCTGGCAGCACTCAAACATCTATTTCCCAAAGACAACCTCTGGATATGATGCCGAGCATGTGACCTCAACTTCTTTGGTGGACCATGGCGAGGCCTGTTCTGAGTGGAACCTGTCCTGTTATACCGCTGTATGGTCTTGGCCACCATGCTGCAGCTCAGTTTTGGGGTCTTGGCAATCTTCTTATAGCCTAGGCCATCTTTATGTAGAGCAACAATTCTTTTTTTCAGATCCTCAGAGAGTTCTTTGCCATGGGGTGCCATGTTGAACTTCCAGTGACCAGTATGAGAGAGTGAGAACGATAACACCAAATTTAACACACCTGCTCCCCATTTACACCTGAGACCTTGTAACACTTATGCTGGCCATACATGGTCGAATTTCGAAAGAATTTTCTTTTGAAAATCAGAAAATTTGTGCGTTTTGTGATCCGATGGTGCCACCTTTCATTTCGAAATTCGACCAACCAAGCCTTCAATTTCACCTCATTTTGCTACAGAAAAGAATTTTTTGTGGCTGGGAATCTTCTTTTCTTTCCGGGAATTTTATTTTCTTGCACATGTGCATTTCTTTTTCGATTACATTTCTCACATGATTCTCCCATCATACAGTGCAGCCGTTGTACAGTTTCTAATACAGTGCAGGTGGTGTACACAGTATCTAATATAGTGTGTATAGTTTCTACTGCACTTTTGGTGGTGTACACAGTATAAAATACAGTGCAGCCATAGTACAGTGGCTAATACAGTGCAGGCGAAAATTTTTTATATGCCCTTCCTCCAAACGAGATCACCACTAAACCAAATGACACAATGCGAACGCATCTGTAAGAGTGACCCCCACAACTGAGGACTGATATCACTCCTACAGTATACCAACATCTTAATGCAATCCCAAACGAAGCACTACCATCTTACAACACCAAATGGGCACCAGACATGGAATGCACATTCGAGATCGCAGACTGGTCCAGCATATGGCTAGCCACCAAATCTTCCTCCTCCGATAGCTTGGCGCTTGAAACCAATTATAAAATTCTGGCATGATGGTATCTAGTACCAGCGAGAATAGCAAAATTTGTCCCATCATACCCAGGGCCCTGCTTTCGGGTTTGCCCCGAATCGGGCACCCACATTCACATATGGTGGCAATGCCCGGTTGCCCAAGAATTCTGGAAAAAAATCTTTGCTATGGCCTCAAATGCCTTGGAAACTGATATTCTCCCCGACCCAACCATAGACATTTTGAACCTTAAACCAGATGTACTTTCTCCAATTACTCATCCACCTTACCACCACAGCCAGGCAAACCATCGCCAAGGCATGGAAATTCCAAACCTTGGTTGTGGCTGAAGCCAAACACAGGATGAATAGAGCCCTTGTCTTCGCCAAAATGACCACTATTGAAAACGATAAAATAAAAAAATTTGACAAAATATGGCAACCATGGGTCAAGCACTGCTTACTGCCTGACTTTAACAAATCTCTGTTATTGCCTTGTTAATACACTTCACCCTACCTAGAAACATTTCCTGACCGCGAATCGCACTACCGCCATGGGAGACTTTTTCCCCCTCTCCCTTCTTGATATATTAGGGGTGGGCAACGGGTAGTGATCCCTACCATTTACAAACCCTCGAGGAACCCTAACCCACACCTGGGCCTTTCACCCCTCTGCTTTTCTAAATCTACCCGCAACCATTTGGCCCACTTACATGGGATATTCGTTCACATCCCAACCGATAGCTTGTTTTAGCGAAGTTGAACCCATACCAATCTATGGAGACTATGGAGGAAGAGGACGGACATGACGGGGGGGTTACTGGGTGTAAATAGAAAATAAGATCTTATTACCTCCTCAGCTGCCACTTCCAGCAATGTCTCCTCTCTACTTCCTCCTGATTCACCTCTCACCCGGAACTTCCTGTCTGTACCTGATATCACTTCCTGTCTTCCATAGAGACTGGCTGTCCAGGTAGAAGTGAGAAGATCACCACCTTGTGGAGCTCAGAGGAGCTGCATCCCCAAGAAACATCTTGTAGAGTGAACACGGCCTTATGCTGTGTGTGTATGTACTGTATATCCTTATAGATGGGGTCATCTCCACTCCCACCAAGGGGGACATATATGTAAATAAATTTATATGGACATTTTTAATTGCCAATTTAATTTTTGAGTGAGTTCTAACCACAAAGTACGATGGTCAGAATAGGTAACATCTGTTATTCAGAGGTGAAGTAGAATAGTAAAGTATCGAACCAGGCAGAACTTAAGCAATGCAGGTTTATTAACAGCTGGTAACATACAGGTTTATGTTCAAAGTATTACAAGATACAGGTCTAATTTATACAGTTTCTTACAAGGCAAGCATATTAGATATAAATATTCTTATCCTCTAACCAAATTGAAACAATTGTGAATTGTTCTCACCTTGAACCAGAATGGGTCTTTACTGCCAATTCTTGGGAACCCGTCACCTGATAGGGACCAGTCGATCGACCAGTGCTCTGGTCCCCTCACAGAGTTCTGGGTTCCAGCTCGACCAAGTTTGTGAGGGAAATTCACCTGAGACCACATTCTGGAACAAGTCAAGAAGTCTTCTCTGACTCGTACGAGGAGACAAGTTATGGACAGATACTTGCCCATTGGTTCTGACCTCTATGACCCGTGCAATAGGGCAGCATACACAGAGTTCAGCCTTATAAGCTCCTATCTGACTTGTCCGAGGGGACAAGTTAGGACAGATACTTGCCCATTGGTTCTGACCTCTATGACCCGTGCAATAGGGCAGCATACACAGAGTTCAGCCTTATGAGCTCCTATCTGACTTGTCTGTTTAACAATTGCAGAGCTTGCATTTAAATACCATTTTACAAGTCTTATCTCAACCATCTCTCTCACATATGATTGGTCGCTAAGATTTACGTCAAAGTAACTAACCATAAATCTGACACCTGTTCTACAACCAGATAAACTTAATTATTCCCAAAATTCCTATATGTTCATTAAAGTTATTTATAGCTGGGTTTGTCCAATTAAAACACCTATGTAGAGACAGTCTGGCACCCAGCTGTGTTATCAAACTCTTCTCATCTTGATAAGATTTAACTAAGTTCAAAAATTACAGATTTATGACATTTGAGAAAATGAACTTTCAATAACCCCACCAGATGTGTTATATGTTTTACTATATAATCCTATATGCAAAAGTACTGTATCAAATATATATATATATATATATATATATATATATATATATACACTACCGTTCAAAAGTTTGGGGTCACATTGAAATGTCCTTATTTTTGAAGGAAAAGCACTGTACTTTTAAATGAAGCTAACTTTAAACTAGTCCTAACTTTAAACAAATATACTCTATACATTGCTAATGTGGTAAATGACTATTCTAACTGCAAATGTCTAGTTTTTGGTGCAATATCTACATAGGTGTATAGAGGCCCATTTCCAGCAACTATCACTCCAGTGTTCTAATGGTACAATGTGTTTGCTCATTGGCTCAGAAGGCTAATTGATGATTAGCAAACCCTTGTGCAATCATGTTCACACATCTAAAAACAGTCTAGCTCCTTCCAGAAGCTACAAAACTGACCTTCCTGTGAGCAGATTGAGTTTCTGGAGCATCACATTTGTGGGGTCAATTAAACGCTCAAAATGGCCAGAAAAAGAGAACTTTCATCTGAAACTCGACAGTCTATTCTTGTTCTTAGAAATGAAGGCTATTCCATGCGAGAAATTGCAAAGAAATTGAAGATTTCCTACAACGGTGTGTACTACTCCCTTCAGAGGACAGCACAAACAGGCTCTAACCAGAGTAGAAAAAGAAGTGGGAGGCCGCGTTGCACAACTAAGCAAGAAGATAAGCACATTAGAGTCTCTAGTTTGAGAAACAGACGCCTCACAGGTCCCCAACTGGCATCTTCATTAAATAGTACCCGCAAAACACCAGTGTCAACATCTACAGTGAAGAGGCGGCTGCGGGATTTTGGGCTTCAGGGCAGAGTGGCAAAGAAAAAGCCATATCTGAGACTGGCCAATAAAAGAAAAAGATTAAGATGGGCAAAAGAACACAGACATTGGACAGAGGAAGACTGGAAAAAAGTGTTGTGGACGGATGAATCCAAGTTTGAGGTGTTTGGATCACAAAGAAGAACGTTTGTGAGACGCAGAACAAATGAAAAGATGCTGGAAGAATGCCTGACGCCATCTGTTAAGCATGGTGGAGGTAATGTGATGGTCTGGGGTTGCTTTGGTGCTGGTAAGGTGGGAGCTTTGTACAGGGTAAAAGGGATTCTGAATAAGGAAGGCTATCACTCCATTTTGCAACGCCATGCCATACCCAGTGGACAGCGCTTGATTGGAGCCAATTTCATCCTACAACAGGACAATGACCCTAAACACACCTCCAAATTGTGCAAGAACTATTTACAGCAGAAGCAGGCAGCTGGTATTCTATCGGTAATGGAGTGGCCAGCACAGTCACCAGATCTGAACCCCATTGAGCTGTTGTGGGAGCAGCTTGACCGTATGGTACGCCAGAAGTGCCCATCCAACCAATCCAACTTGTGGGAGCTGCTTCTAGAAGCGTGGGGTGCAATTTCTCCAGCTTACCTCAATAAATTAACAGCTAGAATGCCAAAGGTGTGCAATGCTGTAATTGCTGCAAAAGGAGGATTCTTTGATGAAAGCAAAGTTTGATGTAAAAACAATGTTATTTCAAATACAAATCATTATTTCTAACCTTGTCAATGTCTTGACTCTATTTTCTATTCATTTCACAACGTATGGTGGTGAATAAGTGTGACTTTTCATGGAAAACACAAAATTGTTTGGGTGACCCCAAACTTTTGAACGGTAGTGTATATATATATATATATATATATATATATATATACACATATATATATACACACATATATATATATATATATACACATACACACACATAGCCAATTACTAATTCAATATTGTCTAATTATTACATACATATATATATATATATATATATATATATATATATATATATACAAATACATACACACATGTATTTCCTTATTCAATGTATTTTAACAGTTTTAATGAGGGCTCAAAAGACCTTTGTTTGACCCTGTCAAACTTAATTAATGTTCTGTACATAACTTTCCTGTATTCCACCTAATTATTTTAACCACCTGTTTTCTTATCTGTCTGAGACAATTCTATATTACTTGAATCTATTCTAATGAACTTTCACCCAGTAAACTATAAAAGTATAAGAAAGAAGCAGAGAGGTCATCCAAAGTTCAGCATTTAAAAATGAAGACTTTCTAAATCTATGGAAAACACAGTATACATTATTAAAAATTAATAATTGTTGCTTTACTTATTGAATAATAATATTGATAAAACCACTACTATATAATATTATGAATAATAATAATAATAATAATCAATAAAATATATGCAAATCAATATGAATAATATGAAATACATTGGCTAATATGAGATTCTACAACAGAGGGAGAAGGTGCTCGCTGTGTTATCATTCAGGGAATGTTTAGAACTCAACAAATGCCACATTTGCCGCCCGACTGCAAGAATTATTTTTTTCACACATCACCTCTCTAATCAGGGCCGATCCTGGCCGGGGTGCACGGGGTGCAGTGCACCCGGGCGCCACAGAGGTGGGGGCGCTGAAGCGCCAGAGTGCTCCCCTCCTTCCTCCTACACATCCTCTCTTTGTCCGTAGGCGGCTCTCTCCGCCGGTCACCGCCACCGCTGTGCCCACCCCCCCATCTCCTGTCAGAGGAGGAGAGCGAAACAGCCGGAGACCAGAGCGGCTGTCTCTGTGTGCAGAGAGAGACAAGCCACAGCCACGCAGTGACGTTACGGGGGGGGGTCCAAGCCTGACCCCGACGTGTTCCACTTCTCCTCCTGTGTGTAACTCCTGCCTGCTGCCCAAGCCTGACACGCTCTGTTCTCCACCCAGGCGGCGGGGCTGCACACCATCCTCTCCTCTCCAGCTGTCGCCCGGGTGTTTTTAATTAACCTAATGGAGGGGAGGTCTATACTAATGCAGGGGGGTGATTTGTCCTGGGGATCTAGACTAAACTAATGTGGGGGGGTGATTTGTCCTGGGGGTCTGTACTAATGTGGGGGGGTGGTTTGTCCTGGGGGGGTCTATACTAATGTAAGGGGGTGATTTGTCCAAGGGAGTCTAAACTAATGTAGGGGGGAGGTGATTTGTCCTGGGGGTCTGTACTAATGTAGGGGGGTGGTTTGTCCTGGGGTCTGTACTAATGTGGGGGGGGTGATTTGTCCTGGGGGGTTTAAGCTAATGTAGGGGGGTGATTTGTCCTGGGGGTCTATACTAATGTAGGGGGGTGGTTTGTCCTGGGGGGTCTATACTAATGTAGGGGGGTGATTTGTCCCGGGGGTCTGTACTAATGTAGGGGGGTGGTTTGTCCTGGGGGGTCTATACTAATGTAGGGGGTGATTTGTCCGGGGGGGTCTAAACTAATGTAGGGGAGTGATTTGCCCTGGGGGGTCTGTACTAATGTAGGGGGGGTGGTTTGTCCTGGGGGGTCTAAACTAATGTAGGGGGTGATATGTCCTGCGGGGTCTGTACTAATGTAGAGGGGGTGGTTTGTCCTGGGGGGCCTATACTAATGTAGGGGGGTGATTTGTCCTGGGGGTCTATACTAATGTAGGGGGTGTGATTTGTCCTGGGGGGTCTGTACTAATGTAGGGGGGTGGTTTGTTCTGGGGGTCTATACTAATGTGGGGGGGTGATTTGTCCTGGGGGTCTGTACTAATGTAGGGGGGTGGTTTGTCCTGGGGTCTAAACTAATGTAGGGGGGTGGTTTGTCCTGGGGGGTCTATACAGATCTGGGCTCTACCCAGCGGAGTCGCCACGGACAATTCAGAGTGAGCTGACTCCCAATCAGAGGAACCATTGTTGCTGTATCGCTGGGTCAGGTAAGAGGGCCGATCGGCCATTATCTACTAACGTCCATAGGAACTGCAGTCTCCAACCATCTCTTGTATCATGTCTGTAGTCTCTGACCATCTCTTGTATCATGTCTGCAGTCTCTGACCATCTCCTGTACTATGTCTGCAGTCTCTGATCATCTCCTCTAGTATGTCTGCAGTCTCTGGCTGTCTCCTGTAGTATGTCTGCAGTCTCTGATCATCTCCTGTAGTATGTCTGCAGTCTCTGATCATCTCCTGTATTATGTCTGCAGTCTCTGATCATATCCTGTACTATGTCTGCAGTCTCTGACCATCTCCTGTATTACGTCTGCAGTCTCTGACCGTCTCCTGTAGTATGTCTGCAGTCTCTGACCATCTCTTGTAGTATGTCTGCAATCTCTGATCATCTCCTGTACTATGTCCGCATTCTCTGACCATCTCCTGTAATATGTCCGCATTCTCTGACCATCTCCTGTAATATGTCCGCATTCTCTGACCATCTCTTGTAACATGTCTGCAGTCTCTGATCATCTCCTGTACTATGTCTGCAGTCTCTGACCATCTCCTGTATTATGTCTGCAGTCTCTGATCATCTCCTGTACTATGTCTGCAGTCTCTGATCATCTCTTGTATTATGTCTGCAGTCTCTGATCATCTCCTGTACTATGTCTGCAGTCTCTGATCATCTCTTGTATTATGTCTGCAGTCTCTGATCATCTCCTGTACTATGTCTGCAGTCTCTGATCATCTCTTGTACTAAGTCTGGGGGCTCTTTCTAACAGATTCTCTAACAGAAGCCCTCTCTGTGTGCATCAGAGAGACACCGCTCCAGGTCTCATTAGTGTACGCTCTTCCTGTATTTTATTTATTGTTAAAAGATCATGGGAGGATCCTAGGGTAACAAAGAGTTCTTAGGGGAACATCTCTGTGTTTGAGTCGTTGCCATAGAAACATTTGTAAAGGGGAGGAGTTGGTAAGATGACCACGCCCAGGGGTTAATCTAGGTTTCCACACTAAATATGTGTGTATCCTCATCTGCTGGAGATAAAAGACATCACAGTGACTATGGAGGAAGAGGACGGACATGACGGGGGGGGTTACTGGGTGTAAATAGAAAATAAGATCTTATTACCTTCTCTACGACCACTTCGAGCTTTGTCTCCTCTCTACTTCCTCCCGACTCACCTTTCACCCAGAACTTCCTGTCTGTACCTGACATCACTTCCTGTCTGTACCTGACATTATTTCCTGTCTCTACCTGACATCACTTCCTCTCTTCCATAGAGACTTCCTGTCTGGGTAGAAGTGAGAACATCACCACCTTGTGGAGCTCCGAGGAACTGCACCCCCAAGAAGCATCTCGTAGTGTGAACACGTGCAGGTTTAGGAGATATTTCCAGTACCTACCTGTAGGGTAAAGTGGTCTGTAAGGGTTTACAACCACTTTGTGCTGTGTGTATGTACTGTATATCCTCATAAATGGGGTCATCTCCACTACAACCAAAGGACACATATATGTAAATACATTTATATGGACATTTTTAATTGGCAATTAAATTTTAGAGAGAGTTCTAACCACAAAATATGATGGCCAGAATAGGTAACATCTGTTATTCAGGGGGAGAAGGTGCTCGCTGTGTTATCATTAGGGATGAGCTGAACACCCCCCGGTTCGGTTTACACCAGAACTTGCGAACGGACCGATAGTTCGCGCCAACTTTCGAACCCTGTTAAAGTCTATGGGACTCGAACATGAGAAATCAAAAGTGCGAATTTTAAAGGCTAATATGCAAATTATTGTCCTAAAAAGGGTTTGGGGACCCGGGTCCTGCCCCAGGGGACATGTTTTAATGCAAAAAAACTTTTAAAAACGGCCGTTTTTTCTTGAGCAGTGATTTTAATGATGCTTAAAGTGAAAAAATAAAAGTGAAATATACCTTTAAATATCGTGCCTGGGGGGTGTCTATAGTATGCCTGTAAAGTGGAGCATGTTTCCCGTGCTTAGAACAGTCCCTGCACAAAATGACATTTCTAAAGGAATAAAATTCATTTAAAACTGCTTGCGGCTTTAATGTAATGTCTGGTCCTGGCAATATGAATAAAAATCATTGAGTAAAAAGGCATGGGTACCCCCCCCCCCCCCCCAGCCCATTACCAGCCCCTTTGGGTCTTGTATGGATATTAAAGGGAATCCCACACCCAAATTAAAAGATTACAATTAAAAAGATTTCACCTCACTTTCTGTCCCAAAGGCAATTGGATTTTGAAAATTTGGGGGTTTTAGTGAAACAAGGAACTCTTACAGTAGAGAATTTCCCTTCCTAGGGGTAGATTTCCTCTCACTTCCTGTTGTCTTCTTCTGTTTGAAAGTAGGCGTCGTTTGTAAGTTGGATGTTTGAAAGTAGGGGTCTGCCCTATATACTCTGCAGAAATTTGGCCTTAGGTGTTGGTGTTGCCACAACACTGTAAGCCCTCACAGTTACTCTTGGTGGGCGCAGGAATGGGCCCTGCTGTGAAATATTAGATCAAGAATTGTAATTACCTGTCCCTGTTGAACAGGGGCAGAAAAATTGGGCCTTAGGCACAGGTGCTGGTGCCACAACACTGCAACCCCTCACAGAAACTCTAGTTGGAGCGCATGAATGAGCCCTGCTGCAAATTATTGCAGCAAAAATTGTAGTTACACGCCCCTGTTAAACAGGGGCATAAAAATTGAGCCTTAGCCACTGGTGGCGGTGCCCAGAACCAAAAATGTTCTTACAAGCTATCAGCATAAAAAATTGAGGAGGAAGAGGATTGTCACTCAGCATAACAGGATAGTCACTCAGTATCAGCATAGGCAGTCTTGAAGGGATCTCACATTTTAAAAAAAATTATTCGGTTACATCAGCATCAGGTGCTTGGTAGCTGGTGATCCAAGACTTCATTTTTATGAAGGTCAGACTCAGTCAGTTGACCGATTCGGTGGACAGGCGCACCCTGTGATTGGTTAAAAAGCCTCCAGCATCACTGAATGTGCGTTCTGAAAGAACGCTGGATGCAGGACAGGCCAGTAGCTCAATTGCATATTGTGCAAGCTCTGGCCAGTGATCCATCCTCAAGACTCAGTAACCCAGAGGATTTTCGGTGGGAAAGGTGTCCAAGTCTGATCTTGCCCCTAGGTATTCCTACACCATGTAAATCAGACGCTGGCGATGGTTGCTGGAACCAATTATACCTTGGGGGCTGCAGACTAAAAAATTGTCTGAATGCATCGGTCAGACAGCCACCTTCTCCTTCTTTGACTGACCGAAGCCTCGGCAACACGTTGTCAAGGACCAAGAATTTGTAACCTCCCAGGCTCTGGAAACGCGTTGCACAAACCTTTCTGCAAGGCTTCCCGAAGTTGTTTCATCCTCTGCTTCCTCTGCGACGGCAAGATAAGGTCCACAACCTTACCCTTGTAACGTGGATGAAGGAGGGTTGCCAGAAAGTAATCATCCCTCTCCTTGATACCACAAATACGAGGATCCTTAAGCAGGCTTTGCAGGATCAGGGAGGCCATGCAGCGTAGGTTTGCTGAGGCATTCGGTCCGGAGTCCTCTGGGTCACTAGGGACGATATGATCCGCAGCCACCTCCTCCCAGCCACGTACAAGTCCATGGGTTTCTTGGGACTGTAAATGATCCCTTGAAGAGTGCTGCTGATGGTGAGTGCTGGGCTCCACTTCCATGCTAACACAATCCTCCTCCTCCTCCTTTGTGATCAGCAGGCCAGCAGGAACACTGTCTGGATAAAGGGGGCCTTGAGGGGTGAGGAAGTCCTCCTCTTGCTCCCTCTGTTCTGCCTCAAGTGCTGTCAGGAGCCAGGGAGCGTCTCCGCTCGCCGGGCTCCGGTGCGCATGCGCACGGGATGAGCGCTTCGCCGCACACCTGTCTGCGGCCTGATGGTGCGGTGCGCGCGGGTGCACGGCGGTCCCCGTGTGCGCGCCGTAGCCCGTGCGGGTGCCCGGTAGCGCGTCACACTGACGCGCTCGCCGGGCAGGGGGCTATATCTGACGGCTCCAGCGCCCAGTCGGGTTGCTGGTTTGTCGCCAGCTCTCCCTGTTCCCTGAGCCTGTGTTACCTTGTACTTTTGCCTGATCTGTGTACCGAACCTCTGCTGGACTGTTTACCACTACTCTCCCGGATTGTCCCTTGTACCTTTGCCTGATCTGTGTACCGAACCTCTGCTGGACTGTTAACCACTACTCTCCCGGATTGTCCCTTGTACTTCTGCCTGATCTGTGTACCGAACCCTGGCCTGTTTAACCACTACTCTGCTGGACAATCCTACCAATAACCTGCCTGATCTGTGTACCAAACCCCTGGCCTGTTTAACTACTACTCTGCTGGACTATCTTGATTATACCTGCCGGATCTGTGCACCGAACCCTGGCCTGCTTAACCTCCGCGCTGCTGGATCTTGTGATACCCTGATTATTACCTGCTTGTTCCCTAACCTCTGCTTGTGTTTTCAGCCCTGCTCCCTGCGGATCCCAGGACACCCGCTTCCAGCTTCTGAACCTACTATCCTTCTGGAAGCCCGTGCCTCCGCGTTCCCTCAGCCTCCTGTACCCATTTCGGGGGTCTGGGTGCGCGTGGTCGTAAGGGCGAGCCGCTCTCGGCATCTCGGCCTCGGTGAGTATTTGTCCGTGACAGTACAAACCAGCCAGATGTCTGAGGCCGACAGAGCGCGCTCTCCTCTGGAGATCCTGTGCCAACAAGTATCTACCCTCGCGGACTCCGTACATAAGTTACAAGAAGGTTATACACAAATTGATAACCGTCTGCAGCAGATCACCGGGTTACTACCTTCCGCAGCCGCAGCTCCTGCACCCAGCAGTGGGGGTCCACTTCCCCAAGCTCCGGCCAACCCCACTGTGGTCATGGCTCTTCCTGAGCCCAGGGTCCCTACACCTGAACGGTTCTCGGGAGACCGCAAGAAGTTCAGGGCTTTTAAAAACGCATGTTCCCTCTACTTCGCTCTACAGCCGAGAACCTTCTCCTCAGAAATCGTCAAGGTGGGGTTTGTGATTTCCCTGCTATCCGAAGAACCCCAGGCTTGGGCCCACAGCCTGATGGAACAGAGCAGTCCTGCCCTGAACACTATCGAGGCCTTCTTTGAGAGCATGACCCAGCTCTACGATGATCCGCAACGCATGGCCACAGCCGAAGCTATCTTGCACCATTTGTACCAAGGAAGAAGACCTATTGAGGACAATACAGTGGAATTCCGTAAGTGGGCGGCCGACACAAATTGGAATGAGCCGGCCCTACGTTATCAATACCGTCAAGGCTTGTCTGAATTACTCAAAGATGAGTTAGCTAGGATGGAGACCCCTGCTTCCCTAGAGGAACTCATTCAAGCAGCTACAAAGCTCGATCGGCGTCTTCGGGAGCGGCGCTCAGAACGGTTTCAGCTGCCTCGCCCTGCCTGGGCATCGCCAAGACCTCACTCCACGGTACCCTCAACTTCATCTTCAGTTACCACTGCATCGGTCCCTGAGGTCGAACCAATGCAGCTCGGCTTGGTCCGAGGTCCGTTAACCTCCGAGGAGAGGCAGCGCAGGCGGCAGTCTAACCTTTGCCTCTATTGCAGAGGAACCGGACACTTCCTACGCAGCTGTCCGATCAGGCCTAGTATGTTCCCTCAGTCAAACGTATTGAACTTTCCAAACAATAACATTCCCAAGGCTTATGTGATGTTGTTTGTTTCTCTACAGCTTCCGGAAAGGGAGACTCGCCTGCAGGCCATCGTTCATTCCGGGGCCTGCAGTTGTTTCATAGATTCCACCTTGGCACACAGATTGAAGATCCCTCTACAAACCAAAGAGCGGGATCTACAAATACATTTGGCCGACGGATCCCTTCCTTGCTCTGGTCCCATCACCCAGGAGACCCAACCTATTTCAGTAGTCACGGACTCCGGCCACCGAGAGTTCTTACGGCTTGACCTAATTCGTTCACCAATCTTTCCCATCATACTTGGCCTACCATGGTTACAAGCTCACGATCCACTAATCAAATGGAGCACCAAGTCGGTATCCTTCTCTTCTCAGTATTGCTCTCAGCACTGCCTGCTCCCGGATTCCAAAGTTTGCGCCACAATGGCGGTACCACTAGGCAATCTCCAACACGTCCCCTCCGAGTACCTCGAGTTTCAAGAGGTTTTCAGTAAACCAATGGCTGACCGCCTACCACCTCACAGGGCCTACGACTGTCCAATTGACCTTCTTCCTGGATCCGAGATTCCATTTGGCCGGATATTTCCCCTTTCTGAAACCGAGCTGGAGGCTCTGAAGCAGTACATAGACGAAAATCTTGAGAAAGGTTTCATCCGCCCTTCATCCTCACCTGCCGGAGCGGGTATCTTTTTCGTTGGGAAAAAAGATGGTACTCTAAGACCCTGCGTAGACTATCGACAACTTAATAACATCACAATTAAGAACCGGTACCCGTTACCGCTCATTCCTGAGTTATTCCAGAGGTTCCGATCAGCCAAGGTGTTCTCTAAACTCGACCTCCGAGGGGCTTACAATCTCGTCAGGATCAGGGCGGGAGACGAATGGAAGACGGCCTTTAGATCCAGATTCGGTCACTTCGAGTATTTAGTGATGCCATTCGGTCTCTGCAACGCCCCAGCCACCTTCCAACATCTAGTGAATGATATATTTCGACAATATCTAGATGACTTCCTTGTGGTATATCTGGACGATATCCTTATCTTCTCCCCTACGCTAGAGATGCACAGGAGGCACGTTAAAACGGTTCTTGCTATTCTTCTACAACACAAGCTATACCTGAAAGCCGAAAAGTGTGAGTTTGAGAGATCAACCATACAATTCTTGGGATTCATACTCTCTACCAATGGGGTTGCAATGGACCCCCAGAAGATTCAGGCAATTCAGGAGTGGCCAGCTCCATCTAATAAAAAAGGAGTACAGAGGTTTATAGGATTCGCCAATTTCTATCGGAAATTTATCGTGGGATTCTCGGCCATTGTGGCACCTATTACCCAATTAACTTGGCAGCATCATTCTTTTCAGTGGTCCGCAGCTGCTCAAGAGGCTTTCCTTAAGTTAAAAGAACTATTCAGTTCCGCTCCAATCCTCTGCCATCCTGACCCGACTCAACCCTTCGTACTGGAGGTAGATGCATTGGAAATCGCAACCGGAGCAATTCTTTCCCAGAGACAGGGACCAAAGGCCATTCTACACCCAGTAGCTTTCGCTTCTCGGAAACTCAGCCCACTGGAACTCAATTACGACGTGGGTGACAGAGAGCTGTTGGCTATAAAGTTTGCTTTGGAGGAATGGAGGTATCTGCTGGAGGGGGCAGTTCATCCGGTGATGATCTTTACGGATCACAAGAATCTCGGGTACCTCAGAACAGCAAGACGCTTAAAACCCCGCCAAGCCCATTGGGCCCTTTTCTTCTCTCGCTTTAATTTCCATATAGCATACAGACCTGGGGCAAAGAACGGGAAGGCTGATGCCCTTTCACGGATGTTTTCCGCAGATTCCCAAATACCAACACCCAGCACGATCCTCTCTCCTCAAAATTTCCTCGGACTAACTCAAGCAGACTTAATATCCTCCATCAAATCTTCATCAGGCGCATGTACAGAACCAGCTGTGCATTCCCTGAGAAGATACGAAGATCTTTTCTGGATTAAAGGAAAAATATTTGTACCACAAGTGACTCGGCCCTTAGCCCTTCAGATGTGTCATGATCACAAGATGGCAGGACATTTTGGGAATAAGAAGACGGCTGAACTCCTTTCTCGTTCTTTTTGGTGGCCAGGATGGAGAAGGGATTGTAAAGAATATGTGGCGTCCTGTTCCCTGTGCCAGAGAAACAAGGGCCAAAACACCAAATTCTGGGGTCTGCTCAGACCTTTGCCCATTCCGGAACGACCATGGGCTGATGTGTCCATAGACTTCATCGTTGACCTACCCAGCTCAGAGAGTTTCTCCACCATCCTTGTTGTCGACCGCCTTTCCAAAATGGCCCACTTTCTGCCCAGGGGTACTCCCTCTGCCGTAGACACGGCCAACATCTTTCTAAAGGAGGTTGTTAGGCTCCATGGGATACCAAGGAGCATCGTGTCGGACAGAGGCGTCCAGTTCACGTCCAAATTCTGGAGGGAACTATGCAAGGCTTTGGGTATCAACATTTGTCTTTCTTCAGCTTATCATCCCCAAAGCAATGGCCAGACGGAGAGGACCAATCAGACGCTAGAGCAATACCTCCGCTGCTTCTGCTCGGGTTCACAGGATGATTGGGCGAGCCTCCTCTCCTACGCTGAATTTGCGTACAATAACTCTATCCATGCCTCCACCAACCAGACTCCTTTCTGGACCAATTGCGGGTTCCATCCCACATCCTTCGCTAACAACATCCCCGATACGGCAGTTCCTGCAGTCCAGGATAGGATAATTTCGTTACAATCCAACTTTCAGAAAATTCAAGACACACTACGCAAAACCCAGGAGGACTACAAGAAACAGTACGACCGGGGCAGAAAGGCAAACCCAAAATTTGACGTAGGAGACGAGGTCTGGCTGTCCACCGTTAATCTGAGATTACCGCTGCCATCTCGAAAGCTCGGGCCTAAATTCATTGGGCCTTTTCAAGTCAGGAGGATTATCAACCCTGTGGCTGTGGAGTTGACACTTCCCAAGACATATCGGATTCACCCCGTTTTCCATGTGTCACTATTGAAGCCTGTGGTGCCCAGCCCTTTTCCGGGAAGAAGAGAACCCCCTCCTCCGCCAGTCAGAATCGATGGCGAGAATGAATTCGAAGTGGAATCCATTCTTGGTTGCAGAAAGAGGGGCAGACAGTTACAGTACCTGATTCAATGGAAGGGGTACCCCCCCGAAGATAATTCCTGGGAGCCCGCCAGGAATCTGCATGCTCCACAGTTAATTCGAATGTTTCATCAAGATCATCCGGAACTGATGGCCAGCCTTGGCGTCCAGTGTCCGCCCTTAGGAGGGGGGCACTGTCAGGAGCCAGGGAGCGTCTCCGCTCGCCGGGCTCCGGTGCGCATGCGCACGGGACGAGCGCTTCGCCGCACACCCGTCCGCGGCCTGATGGTGCGGTGCGCGCGGGTGCACGGCGGTCCCCGTGTGCGCGCCGTAGCCCGTGCGGGTGCCCGGTAGCGCGTCACACTGAGGCGCTCGCCGGGCAGGGGGGCTATATCTGACGGCTCCAGCGCCCAGTCGGGTTGCTGGTTTGTCGCCAGCTCTCCCTGTTCCCTGAGCCTGTGTTACCTTGTACTTTTGCTTGATCTGTGTACCGAACCTCTGCTGGACTGTTTACCACTACTCTCCCGGATTGTCCCTTGTACCTTTGCCTGATCTGTGTACCGAACCTCTGCTGGACTGTTAACCACTACTCTCCCGGATTGTCCCTTGTACTTCTGCCTGATCTGTGTACCGAACCCTGGCCTGTTTAACCACTACTCTGCTGGACAATCCTACCAATAACCTGCCTGATCTGTGTACCAAACCCCTGGCCTGTTTAACTACTACTCTGCTGGACTATCTTGATTATACCTGCCGGATCTGTGCACCGAACCCTGGCCTGCTTAACCTCCGCGCTGCTGGATCTTGTGATACCCTGATTATTACCTGCTTGTTCCCTAACCTCTGCTTGTGTTTTCAGCCCTGCTCCCTGCGGATCCCAGAACACCCGCTTCCAGCTTCTGAACCTACTTTCCTTCTGGAAGCCCGTGCCTCCGCGTGCCCTCAGCCTCCTGTACCCATTTCGGGGGTCTGGGTGCGCGTGGTCGTAAGGGCGAGCCGCTCTCGGCATCTCGGCCTCGGTGAGTATTTGTCCGTGACAAGTGCCCTGTCCATTATTCCACGCAGCGTGTGCTCCAACAGGTGGACAAGAGGGACAGTGTCACTGATGCATGCACTGTCTCTGCTCACCATCCTCGTGGTCTCCTCAAATGGTGACAGGACAGTTCATGCATCCCTGATCATGACCCACTGGTGTGGGGAAAAAAAACAAGCTCCCCTGACCCTGTCCTGGTGCCATAGTCACACAGGTACTCATTGATGGCCCTCTGCTGCATGTGCAGCCACTGCAGCATGTTCCACCTGGTGTGCATGTCATAGATTAGGCGGTTGTTGGGCAGGTTAAATTCCTTTTGGAGGTCAGCCAGCTGAGCACTGGCATTATATGACCGGCAGAAATGCACACAGACATTCCTGGCCTGCCTCAGGAGATTCTGTAAGTCCGGGTACCTGCCCAAGAACCACTGCAAAACCAAGTTAAGGATGTGAGCCAAACAGGGCACATGGGTCAGGTGTCCCTGTAGGTGGGCGGAGAGGAGGTTGGTGCCATTGTCGCAAACCACCATTCCTGGCTTAAGCTGGCGTGGTGTCAACCACCTCTGAGCCTGCCCCTGCAAGGCTGACAGAATCTCTGCCCCAGTATGGCTCCTGTCCCCCAAGCACACCAGCTCAAGCACCGCATGGCATCTTTTTGCCTGCGTACTTGTGTAGCCCTTTGAACACCTACGGAGCACCGCTGGTTCCGAGGACAAATCAGCACAGGAAGAGGCCATGGAGGAAGAAGAAAAGGAGGGGGTGGAGGAGAGAGGTGTGTCAGAATCACCACTAGTAGAATTTTGGAGGCGTGGTGGCGGAACAACCTCCAACACTACTGCACCCTGTCCTGCATCCTTCCGAGCTGCCAGCAGAGTCACCCAGTGGGCCGTGAAAGATAGGTAACTTCCCTGTCCATGCCTGCTGGACCATGAGTCAGCAGTAATATGTACCTTACCGCTGACCGCCCTGTCCAGCGAGGCCAAGACATTGCCTTCCACAAGCCGGTAGAGAGCCGGACTCGCATTCCGTGAAAAAAAGTGGAGTTTGGGTACCTGCCACTGAGGAACCGCACATTCCACAAACTCACGGAAGGGGGCAGAGTCTACCAACTGAAAAGGCAGCAGTTGAAGTGCTAGCAATTTAGCCAAGCTAGCATTCAACCGCTGGGCATGTGGATGGCTGGGAGCAAACTTCTTTCGGCGGTGCAGCAGCTGGGGCAGGAAAATTTGCCTGGTACAATCGGACATTGGTGTAAAGATAGCAGATTGCCTGCAAGTACTTGGCAGTGACACACCTAATTCTACACCTTCATTCCTCTCAGTGCTGGTTTCTGAGAGGACTGAAGGTATAGTGGGGTTAGAGATCCCAGTTGATGAGGAGCAAGGAGAGGACTGCTTTGTTCTTTGGTGTGGGTCTTTTATGTATGCTCGCCCACGGACTGCATGGCAGGTCGACATATGTCTGGTCAAGCATGTGGTGCCCAAGCAGCTGCTGTTTTGGCCACGCGAGATACGCTTCAGAGATATGTTGCAATCAGCAACGGTGCGATCTGCTTCACACGTCTCAAAAAAGGCCCACACCAAAGAACTTTTGGAATAACGCGCAGAGATAGCAGCGCCCTGCACATGCGGAGACCTGCAGTGTGATGCAGTCTGTTGGCTGCCCTTAAGCTGGCCCCTGTAGGGCATCCTGCCTCGTTGGAGATGTGCCTCATCCTCTCTATCAGGCACCCATGTAGAGTCAGTGACCTCATCATCCCCTCCTTCCTCGTCACTGGAGCAAACCTGGCAGTATGCTGCAGCTGGGGGAACATGACTGCCAGTTTGCTGTCCTTCTTGGGCACCCCTTCTCTCTGGGCTCACGTACCTGCCTTCCTCAATCTGGGTACCATCATCGGAGCCCTCAAAACGCTGCGCATCCTCCTGCAGCATGTACCCAACACTGTAGTCAAACAGTTCGGGGGACTCCTCAGGACATGGTGGGGCTAGGGAAGGAGTGACTGATGCCATTAAGCCGAGGGAAGAGGTCACCTTGGCTGCCAAAGTACCCTGAGCCTGGGTGAGAGAGGAGGATGAGGACAGCTTGGTCATACACTCCACCAACTCTTCTGCATGTTGCAGCTCAACACGGCCAGCTGCCGAAAAAAAGGACAAGCGTGCCCCACGGCCACGTGCTGATGAGGATGTACCGTGTCCATGACCAGCACAGTTGCCTCTAGACACAGAGCCTGCCTGCCCTCTTTTATTGGCCTGTGTGTGTCTGCCTCTGCTTGTTGGCCTTCCAGACATACTGTCTTTGATGTATTGGAATAGGTAAGCAAGGAATAGTCTGCAGTCAGCTTTAGCTGTACACTGTGCCCAGTATACAGTACACTGACTTAATAAACTGCAGCTTAGCTCAATCAACTGCCTGTATTATTAGGAATAGAACAGGAATAGTCTGCAGTCAGCTTTACCTGCACACTGAGTCCAGTATACAGTACACTGACTTAATAAACTGCAGCGAGAATAACAGGAACACTCTGAAGTGAGATCTAGCTAAACTGAATACAGTATATATATATATATATATATATATATATATATATATATATATACACAACTCCTGGAATGCATGTATATATACTAAATACACTGACTGCAGCTACCTGAATTGCCTGCCTGCTATATCTAACTGAAATTAAATGAAATTACACTCTGACTCTTTTTATCTCTCTCACACGCCGCAACACACTACACAAGGCCGACATGCAGGCGGCCTTATATAGTGTGGGGCGTGAACCCACTCCCCTGAGCCATGATTGGCCAAAGGCACCCTTCCTTTGGCCAATTATGGCTCTCTGTGCTGACGATGCTGTGATTGGCCAAAGCATGCGGGTCATCGTGCATGCTTAGCCAATCATCAGCCAGCAATGCACTGCGATGCCGCAGTGAATTATGGGCCGTGACGCACCACTCGAATTTGGCGCGAACGGCCCATAATGTTCGAAATTCTGCGAACGCCTGAACTGACAAATTTAAAGTCGAACATGAAGCTCATCCCTAGTTATCATTCAGGGAATGTTTAGAACTCAACGAATGTCACATTTGCCACCCGAGTGCAAGAATTATTTTCTTCACACATCACCTCTCTAATATAGCATTTTAAAATATTACTTTCATGTGTGTCTTTATGGAAATCTGGTGTCGGTTGTACTGACCTTCCTTTTTTAGAGCAACATCATTAAAGTGAGAAGACAGACAAATGGAAGGTAAGATGGTATCCTCAGAAAGGTTAAAGGTGGACACAGTCTTTGGAAGGAAGGAGGATGGGCTGTAAATTGATCATGTTCTTGAGAAGAATAAGAAAAGGTGATTGGCCACCAACTCAGATACCTTCTCAGGTTGAGACAATAGTAACAAGGAAGGTTGCCTTCTGTGCTGGGGTCGTAGAAGGAACCTTGTGCAATAGTTTGAAGAAAGAATACTGAAGTGCTGATAACACATAGAGCCACGGGTCAATGTAACTGATGCCTATAAAAAAGATGTGACCCAAGTCAAGTTGCCAAGGATCCTTGGAATATTGCAGGGGCCAACAGCTGGCCCTTAATCGTGTTCAGTGGCAGGCACTGATCAATGGCACATTACATTTGGACAATGTAAATGACACCCTGAATAAAGCTGTGGCTCAGAAATTGGGTTGTAGGACACGATCTTTGGAGCGGGATATAAAGCAATCAAAAAGTCTTTAAGAAGAATAAGAAAAGGAGAACTCGGATACACTTCTTCAGGTTGAGACAATCACATGAAAGGCTTCCTTCTGGGCTGGGGTCTTAGGGCTCCAATCACAAAGCGGTATCTTACAGTGTCCGAGTATGCGGTGGGCATCGTGATTGACGATGGATCTACACCGGGGGAATATTTTCTATTTTTGCTTTATTAATAAAGGACTTGTCGAAAAAACTGCCTCCTGTGTTTATACTACACTTTTTTTAGTGAATAAGTAGGAATATCATGTACCCCACACTCATTCCCATAGATCTGGGGCTTACAGATTCCAATATTCCCCCCACCCACAACCACTAGCCAGGGTTGTGGGTAAGAGGCCCTTGTCCCCATCAACATAAGGGCAAGGTGCTTTGGGGGGAAGCCCCCCTGCCTCAAAGCACCCCCAATGTTGAGGGCATGCGCCCTGGTATGGTACAGAAGGGGGGGCACTTGTTCATCCCCCTATTTCCTGTTCTGCTGGGCTGCATGCTCGGATAAGGGTCTGGAATGAATTTTGTGGGGACTCCATACCTTTAAAAAAAAATGGCCTGGGGGTTAACCTCAAAATTCATACCAAACCCAAAGAGCCTGATATGAACTGGGGGGCCCCACATTGTTTTTTTTTTTTCTTCATTTTTCATTGCCCACAATTCATTTTTTTACGTTCAGCTGTCAGCGGGGAATCCCACTAACATCTGATGACTCGGACTTTAAGGACGCAACAACAACAATGTTGTTTACTGGTTGTTAAGGATGCCAGCGGCTGCTGGTTCCTCAAATATCTGACGCCGGGACTATTACTTATTTTTACTGCATGCATTTTTTTTTTCCTTTTGTTTATTGACTTTCATTCCTGTATTTGTGGTATTCACAGAGTGTTTTTGCTGTAAATACTGCATAGAGCAATAGTGAATTGACATTATCAGGGTTGCATGCAGTAATGCTCTTCTGGTGCTCACCACCTAACCAGGATGTTCTGCGCTGTTGGTTCTCACCTGCTCCGGTTTCTCCTCATTCTCTTTGTTGGGATTCTTTCACCTTCTGAATCAGTTACTGAACCGCGGCTCTCCGCGGGTTCGTATTCAGAATCCCAATCTGACAGTGAGAGCTCCTCCCAGCTACTCTCATCTGTCATGATCAGAATCTGAAAAGTCCCCTCCACTTCTGTACCTTTTATTGGACATGGCGTTCATGTTTCTGCTGGCTCTGGTGACACTGTACTGGTGTGATGGTGATCAGGAACACAGTTGCTGGTGTGTACTGGTCCAACACTGTTATAGATATTACTGGCTGCACTGGTCACATGGTACTGGTGTGACAGTGATCAGGTACTGGTATGTCACTGGTACAGATATTAATGGGGCCCTGTACCCCGATCTGTGATTGGTGGTGTCCAAATGACACAACTATCACATTTCTCACCCCTACACACCCCCGAGGGGTACAGTGGGAGGATGTACGGGTACGTTCCCCTAAATAGACAAAGCTCCCTTCCAACTGTATATGTATAATGGCTGGGCGAGAGGTGGTTAAATAAACATCTCCTGACACTTAGGATCTATTCAGAAATAATTTCCACAGCAATTTGTCCGTGTAAAGTAAAAAAGGGGTTTATAGGGAGCACAGGACTAACATGTTATCCAGAGAAAGTCTCTACTAGATTTAGGCAGTCCAAAATGATAAGGGAGGTGTAGGTGGAAGATGGGATGTTCTTCAGCAGATAGGGCTGCAACTTTTATAAGACTGAAGCAGGCTCTGAAATAACACAAAAGAAACAAAAAGGCGCCTCTAAGTGCAGAAGATTAACAATTTTAATGCCCCAAAAAAGGGTTAAAAACACTTACAGGATGGGAGTGGTAATCAGGCACATCATAGTTAGAGCTGCATTGGAAGGAGTGATGGTCAGAGAGAGCCTACAGCTGGGTGGGATCACTCAGCACAGCGGTGTGGAACACAGGGAGCCGCTGTGAAGCCGGCGTCATCAGCTGGAAGGGAGACGAACCCGGAAGTGATGTCATCCACAGGACGGCTTCAATAACCAGCTTGAACCGCAAACAGACAGCCTGGACAAGGATGTGATGTCATCAGAAAGGGACGCGTTTCGGAACCACCAATCGTTCCTTTTTCAACCTATGGCCATGCTGATGACTCGAGAGGAATATATACACACCCACTAACAGTGGATTGGCCAGTGGGCGGGGGCAGCAAGGAAACATTCATTAAATTGCGATCAGTTCGTTTTTGCATATAAATGAGAAGGAACACATGAAAACCTGCTACAGCAATCTAAAAATCATGAAGAACATTAAAAGACGGGATAAAATCAAAAAAATAAAAAAATATATATATATAAAAAATATATATATAAAAATACATATAAAAAATGTATATATATATATGTGAAGAATAAAGTGATCTGTGAAACAATACTAAACAGTGACCAATCATAGTGCCTGCAACACACATAAAACAAAGTGAGGATGGTTGATGGTCAATCATAGAACCCGCAAGACACATGATAGGATGGGGATGGTGTGAGCAGGCTAATATCGATATAAAACTATCAATAATTAATCGTTAAAAATTAAAATAAAAACGGTAATGGAGATAATTAAAACAACCTAAAAACCTTGTTAAAGTATGGCGCTAACTTCAAAATCTTCATTTAACCCTCCAGGGGCTAGAACATTAAGTAAGAATATCCAATACATTTCTCTATGGCATAGGCGTCGGTAACGTTCAGCAGCAGGGAGGTCTTTTGGCATTGCCTCAATAATCCATACTTTGAGGCCATTCGTGGACTTATTATGGGTGTGGAGGTAGTGTCTGGGAACACTATGGTTGTCTAGTCCACCTTCAATTAGACGGCGATGCTCACCAAACCGTTTCCGTAGTGGCCGAATGGTGCGCCCTACATAAAATAAACCACAGGGGCATGTGAGACAATAAATAACATGGTCTGAGGAACATGTGTGAAAGCCCTTTATTGGGTATGTTTTGCCTTTGATATGGAACTCTTTTTGGCCGTGTGTCACAAAGCTGCAAGTCTTGCAAAGGGGCTTACGGCACTGGTACATCCCAGACATGGCCAAAAACGTGGGCATATGGTAGCCCGGAGGCAAAGGTTTGGCCCTAAGTTTGCTGGTTGCTACCTTGCTTTTAATGTTGGGTGCCTTTCTATAAGCAAACTGAGGTCTATTGGGCAAGGTAGGGAGTAGATGTTCATCTTGTAATAGCAAAGACCAATGTTTTTTAATAATTTTTTCCATATGTTTATGACGGGTGTGAAACTGGGTGATGAATCTTAGATTATCTTTCTGGGTATTGGAACGTGAATGAGAATTCTTGATAGGCAATGTGGTCTTATATTGTTGGTAAGCTGAGTCAACAAGATCCATAGGAAAACCTTTTTCAAGAAACTTGGCTTTCAGAATTTTACCTTCAGTGTCATAGTCACTCTTCAGGGTACAGTTCTTTTTGAGTCTACAGAACTGACTCTTAGGTACATTGTTAAGCCACAGAGGGTGATGACAACTTTTATAATGAAGGAATGAATTTCCAGCTGTGGGCTTGGTGAAATTTTTTGCATGGATCTCTTTGCCTGTCCAAAAGAGTTCAAGGTCGAGGAAGGCTAGCTTATTTTGGTCAATGACTGAGGTGAAAGTGAGACCCATGTTATTGGTGTTACAATATGACACAAAATCCGTAAATGTTGGTACATTACCATCCCAGATGATAATCACGTCATCTATATAGCGGCCATAAAAAACAATGTGAGAGAGAAATGGATTGTTGTTCCATATATATAAGTGCTCCCAATGCCCCATAGTGAGATTAGCATACGAGGGTGCAAAGTGCGCCCCCATAGCTGTCCCTTGTAATTGCAGATAGAAATTATCCTCAAATTTAAAATAGTTGTGAGTAAGACAGAAGGATGTGGCTTCAACAATAAAGGAAGCCTGTCTAGGGTTCAGCATCGGGTCCTGGCAGAGAAAAAACTGTAGAGCGTTGAGGCCTACTTCATGAGGTATCGATGTGTATAGGGATTGGACGTCTAAAGATGCCCAATGATAATTATTTTCCCAAGAATAAGGGGTTAAAGTTTCCAGTAGATGAACCCCATCTCTTATGTGGGACTGGGGGGGCGCACTTTGCACCCTCGTATGCTAATCTCACTATGGGGCATTGGGAGCACTTATATATATGGAACAACAATCCATTTCTCTCTCACATTGTTTTTTATGGCCGCTATATAGATGACGTGATTATCATCTGGGATGGTAATGTACCAACATTTACGGATTTTGTGTCATATTGTAACACCAATAACATGGGTCTCACTTTCACCTCAGTCATTGACCAAAATAAGCTAGCCTTCCTCGACCTTGAACTCTTTTGGACAGGCAAAGAGATCCATGCAAAAAATTTCACCAAGCCCACAGCTGGAAATTCATTCCTTCATTATAAAAGTTGTCATCACCCTCTGTGGCTTAACAATGTACCTAAGAGTCAGTTCTGTAGACTCAAAAAGAACTGTACCCTGAAGAGTGACTATGACACTGAAGGTAAAATTCTGAAAGCCAAGTTTCTTGAAAAAGGTTTTCCTATGGATCTTGTTGACTCAGCTTACCAACAATATAAGACCACATTGCCTATCAAGAATTCTCATTCACGTTCCAATACCCAGAAAGATAATCTAAGATTCATCACCCAGTTTCACACCCGTCATAAACATATGGAAAAAATTATTAAAAAACATTGGTCTTTGCTATTACAAGATGAACATCTACTCCCTACCTTGCCCAATAGACCTCAGTTTGCTTATAGAAAGGCACCCAACATTAAAAGCAAGGTAGCAACCAGCAAACTTAGGGCCAAACCTTTGCCTCCGGGCTACCATATGCCCACGTTTTTGGCCATGTCTGGGATGTACCAGTGCCGTAAGCCCCTTTGCAAGACTTGCAGCTTTGTGACACACGGCCAAAAAGAGTTCCATATCAAAGGCAAAACATACCCAATAAAGGGCTTTCACACATGTTCCTCAGACCATGTTATTTATTGTCTCACATGCCCCTGTGGTTTATTTTATGTAGGGCGCACCATTCGGCCACTACGGAAACGGTTTGGTGAGCATCGCCGTCTAATTGAAGGTGGACTAGACAACCATAGTGTTCCCAGACACTACCTCCACACCCATAATAAGTCCACGAATGGCCTCAAAGTATGGATTATTGAGGCAATGCCAAAAGACCTCCCTGCTGCTGAACGTTACCGACGCCTATGCCATAGAGAAATGTATTGGATATTCTTACTTAATGTTCTAGCCCCTGGAGGGTTAAATGAAGATTTTGAAGTTAGCGCCATACTTTAACAAGGTTTTTAGGTTGTTTTAATTATCTCCATTACCGTTTTTATTTTAATTTTTAACGATTAATTATTGATAGTTTTATATCGATATTAGCCTGCTCACACCATCCCCATCCTATCATGTGTCTTGCGGGTTCTATGATTGACCATCAACCATCCTCACTTTGTTTTATGTGTGTTGCAGGCACTATGATTGGTCACTGTTTAGTATTGTTTCACAGATCACTTTATTCTTCACATATATATATATACATTTTTTATATGTATTTTTATATATATATTTTTTATATATATATATTTTTTTATTTTTTTGATTTTATCCCGTCTTTTAATGTTCTTCATGATTTTTAGATTGCTGTAGCAGGTTTTCATGTGTTCCTTCTCATTTATATGCAAAAACGAACTGATCGCAATTTAATGAATGTTTCCTTGCTGCCCCCGCCCACTGGCCAATCCACTGTTAGTGGGTGTGTATATATTCCTCTCGAGTCATCAGCATGGCCATAGGTTGAAAAAGGAACGATTGGTGGTTCCGAAACGCGTCCCTTTCTGATGACATCACATCCTTGTCCAGGCTGTCTGTTTGCGGTTCAAGCTGGTTATTGAAGCCGTCCTGTGGATGACATCACTTCCGGGTTCGTCTCCCTTCCAGCTGATGACGCCGGCTTCACAGCGGCTCCCTGTGTTCCACACCGCTGTGCTGAGTGATCCCACCCAGCTGTAGGCTCTCTCTGACCATCACTCCTTCCAATGCAGCTCTAACTATGATGTGCCTGATTACCACTCCCATCCTGTAAGTGTTTTTAACCCTTTTTTGGGGCATTAAAATTGTTAATCTTCTGCACTTAGAGGCGCCTTTTTGTTTCTTTTGTGTCCGTGTAAAGTGCATGTACATTCCTTCTCTGGGTATCGGGCTAAAATATGAATGTTATTTGGCTATTTGCTGAGCTTTTCATATGTTTTCCATTGATTTAAAATGAAAATACCACATTTGGCCACTAGTTGGCCCTAATCCCCATACTTAGCGCCATCTAATGACCAAATGTAGAATTGTTCTTTCTAAATCATTGGTTGGTATAATATTGTTGGCTTCATTAACTCACGTTCTTCAATGTCTTCTGTACTCATAAGTGTATGATCTCAGTTATTTGTATGAAATCACGTCTGATGGAGGAAACTAAGGGGTCTATTTTATAGAATATTAGTTGATGATTGTGACAAACATTTGCCCAGCCATGAAAAATTCTGTCCATTTTATAATGAACACAGTGATTTCCTATGATCCTCAGCTCCATCTAGTGTTTATAATGCAGTATTTTTCCCTGAAAGACCTTCATCAGTAAAACTAGTGCAACACCGCATTATAGCCACAAGATGGAGCCAATGATCATAGGAAATCATCATAAGAAATCAAATATGGACAAAATTCATCACAGTTGGGTGAATGTGCATCATCTTTCTTCAAGGAGTTTTACAAAACAGACCTGTAAGTGTTTGTGAAATTTTCCACCACAAAATGTACTCAGCCAATGAGAGGTAATGACTCCATTTTTATTTTTCTCCTGCTATCAATGGCCAACACAGTACAACACTTCATCCATGTCTTTGGTCATCTCTGATCTCCTTATCAACTGTTTCTTCCATGATGAAGATCAGCCATGGAGTATATCTGAGGTGTATATCAGGGTGTGCTTCTTCCCCACATGTCCAGCAACATTCATATACAAGACATTTCCCGCACTCACTAATACACCTCGAGGGTTGTGTGGGACCCCTGATGTACAGGAAGAAGGGACTTCAGTAAAGAACAATTCCTTCACTCAGGAGACAAATTCAGCTTCTCCTCCATGTCCAATCTCAGATGACTGTAAACAGAGGACTTCTGTGGGTTACACTTCCTCCAATCAGAACTGGAAAGTGGATCTACCTCCGTGTGCACTGATGTGAGTTAAGATGGGACTTCTGTGAAAAACATATCCCGCACTCAGAACAGGAATACGGCTTCTCCCCCGTGTGGGATCTCTGATGTGAGTTAAGATTGCACTTCTCTGAAAAACATTTCCCGCACTCAGAACAGGAATACGGCTTCTCCCCCGTGTGGGATCTCTGATGTGAGTTAAGACTGCACTTCTGTGAAAAACATTTCCCGCACTCAGAACAGGAATACGGCGTCTCCCCCGTGTGAGATCTCTGATGTGAGATAAGACTGAAATTGCGTGAAAAACATTTCCCGCACTCTGGACAGGAAAACGGTTTTTCACCCGTGTGAGATCTTTGATGTGAGTTAAGACTGGAATTGTGCGAAAAACATTTCCCGCACTCTGGACAGGAAAATGGCTTTTCCCCGGTGTGAGATCTCTGATGGATGTAAAGGGCAGACTTCAGTGAAAAACATTTCCCGCACTCAGTACAGGAATATGGCTTCTCCCCTGTGTGGGATCTCTGATGTGTGTTAAGACTGGACTTTCGTGTAAAACTTTTCCCGCACTCAGGACAGGAATGCGTGTGAGATCTTTTATGCACATTAAGATCGCCTTTCAAATGGAAAAACTTCCCACACTCAGTACAGGAAAACCGCTTCTCAACTGTGTGAGATCTTTTATGCTCATCAAGATTGAATTTAAAATAGAAACTCTTCCCGCACTCAGCACAGGAAAACCTCTTATCTGTTGGAAGAACGGCACCGTCCCGCACAGTCTGAGGTTCCTCAGGATAAGAGGAATACGATGGTCCGGCACCGTCCCGCACAGTCTGAGGTTCCTCAGGATAAGAGGAATACGATGGTCCATCTACACTGTGTGGTGCCGGATGGACATTTGAGGTAGTCGGGTTTTCTCCTGGACTATACTGTGTGATGTCCTCATCTTCTACTTTACAGTCTGGAGACAAAGTGAGACAATCCTCTGAGGTTTTCCTCATCTCCCGTCCATCTACTAAAATAGAAATACAAAGATTATTACTAGACATGAGCTGATTGGTTCCCCTAAACCAGGACTCCGCCCACATCAGGCAGCTTTGTCTCTGAGGATCTTACAATTCCCCCCTCAAGGTAACTAGTAAATGGGTCCTCTGATCTCCTACCAGTTCATTTCTTTATTCATGAACCTTAGTCAGAGAGTGAGGAAACAACGAGAACTGTCTTTTACAACATAGAGTATATAGTGCAGGGGTCAGGAGTATGTACCATACAATACACCGATCAGACATAAAATCATGACCATCCACCTAATATTGAGTAGGTCCCCCTTTTTCCAAGATACGAAACACATCCCCCAGGTGCCTAGGACGAGCAGCGCCTATGCCAAAAAACAAAATTTTCCTGCCAGCACAGAGAAGGAAGATTATCCGAGAGAAATACAGGAATACAGGACGGGGAACACAGCTCAGGAAAGTGACCAGGGATTACAGGCTGATATCACCCAGTCCCCGCCCTACTCTGGACCAATCAGTGAGCAGTATGGGTGGAGGAATGTATTTAGTGTTAATGACCCACCTGTGCTGATCTCTGTAGGAGTGTCCTCCTCTATAAATGTCCCCGTTATTCCATCCTCCTCCATAGACTGCTGATCATCCCTCACATACGTCTCTTCTTCTTCTGATTTAACCTCAAATTCTATATCGATTGGATCTCCACTCTAAACCAAGAAAATAAGAGAGAATATCATCAGAAAAATATAAGCTTTATTACTGTGACATCACATAAGAAATCCACACATCGTCCCATTAGTCTGTGTTCTAGATTCTCCGCCCCACCAACCTTGTAACATTGAGGGATGGTGTGACCTTCCTGTGTGGAATCCCGGGAATACAGAGGACGGGGACATCTCTCTGGTGGGTTTCTGTAGCTGGATGACTCCACCATGGTGTCCTGGTACAGATCTTTGTGTATTTCCTCCATCACCCCATCCTCATCATCCTCCTCTTTTATCTCTTCTTTAACCTCAACTTTAGAATCTCTCAGGTTTCCACTCTGAATATATAATAAAAATGACATCAATGGTAACAATGCAGATAATGTACAGATCCTAATGATACTATCAGTGATTGTTCCTCATCTACCTGATGATGGTGAGGGATGGTGTGACCTTCCTGTGTGGAATCCCGGGAATACAGAGGACGGGGACATCTCTCTGGTGGGTTCCCATTACTGGATCCATCTGTAGGAAACACACACACTGACTGAATACATTGTTTCTATGTGTTTATCAGATGATGGGGGATCTAGGTGGAGCCTCCGTACTGCTCTCTCCTTTACAATAAAGTCTCCTCTTACCCGGTGATGTGAGGGGCGGCTGATTGTCCATCATGACGTCCTTGTAGAGATCCTTGTGTCCTTCTAAATACTCCCACTCCTCCATGGAGAAATAGACAGTGACATCCTGACACCTTATAGGAACCTGACACACACAATGATACAGTCACCATCCAGACACATCCCTTGTCTGTTACTGGATAATGTCCCAGAATTCCCAGAATCCTCCTCACCTCTCCTGTCAGTAGATGGACCATCATGGTGGTCAGTTCCAGGATCTTCTGCTCTTTCTTCCTCTCAGGTATGGGAGAAGGAGGGGGAGACACCATGGTGGGGCTCTGGGTCCTGCTCCATCCTCCTGAGATTGGCTCCCCACTAGACTTCTTCACTACAACATAATCCTACAGATCAGGAGAAAGATAAACCGATATCAATCATCTGACATAATCTAAATGTCTACAATAAGAACATGGTCTATTGACCAGACTAGACAAGAGTGATGTCATGTGACCTCCCAGAATCCTCCTCACCTCACCGGTCAGGTCTGTGTTTTATTAATAGAGATAAGAGTGATGTCATGTGACCTCCGAAAATCCTCCTCACCTCTCTGGTCAGGTCTGTGTTTTATTAATAGAGATAAGAGTGATGTCATGTGACCTCCCAGAATCCCCCTCACCTCTCCGGTCAGCAGGTAGATGATCTCCAGGGTGAGGTTTAGTATCTTCTCAGTCATGTGACTCCGGTCCTCCTCCATCCTCATTGGTGCCGTCATTTGATCTATACAGGTCTCTTTGTAGACAGATAACTTTGGGAAATTAAAGTAAGAATCATTTGGATGGTATTGGTCACACAATAATAGGATGTGGGGGGGGGGGGGTAATAGATGGGTTTATGTACATTGAAGAACTACTACCCCCCATGGGAACACATTTATTTTGGAATGTTTAGGGCGGGGCTTGACAAATTTGCTTTGAATATAGGAGCTAAAAATATTAGAAGCTAGTTTTTTTGTAACTAACAAATCTTACGGGTGGAACATGTACCCAAAAGTGAATTTATCCTTTAACCCTTTCTCGGGCAGAACCATTTTTGCGTTTTTTGCACACATTAAAAAAAGAATTTTAGGCCTGAAGATTCCATGAATTCCCCCAAAACATGATATATTTTCTTAAAGCAGACACCCTAGAGAATAAAATAGTCGTTGCTCCAAATTTTTATGTCACGCAATATTACCGCAAAGTGCCGCACGTAAAATGGCAACAAACTTCAGTACCCGATATTTATTTTATATATATATATATATATATATATATATATATATATATATATATATATATATATATATATATATATATATATATATATATATTTATTTATATCTGCTTTGAAAGCCTCCTATAGATCATCAGTTTATTTTTACAGTGGAGGTCTGGTGTTAGAATTATCGCTCTCATTCCGGGGCTCTCAATTTTTTTTGGGGGGGGGGGGTTTATGTGCTTGGGTGTAACTTTAAATTTGTACAATAAAATTTCTTTTTTTATTTTACTTTTTTTTTTCCCCACCACATATGGGACAAAAAGTCCTCTATGTGATGATTTTTTTTCGTGACAGGTTCTCTTTAATGAGACATCCAGGGTATAAAAGAACCCCAATGTCCCCCCTGAGCTTCACTGAATGTAATGCAATGCACATCACACTGCATTACATTTTGTCCCAGCCTCGATGGGCGGGGAAACTGTCATTGAGGACCTGGAAGTCATGCCATACACCTCATTTCCAGGTCAGCAACAAGAAGGGGAGGAGAGTGGATGTGTGTCTGCTCTCCTCTCTCCCCTATACCCAGCAGCACCCACTATGAAAGTCCCAAGCCTGCAGATGGGCAATCGGGATACATAGCGGCAATCAGGATACATTTTTAAAAAATGTCAGGCGATCCACGGAGTCTGTGAACAAACGCGTTCTATTATCAGTAACAAAACCTCCAGCAGCACTGAATGCCCATTCGGAAAGCAAGCTAGATGCAGGGCAGTTCAGCAGCTCAATTGCATACTGGGCAAGTTCTGGCCAGTGGTCTATTCCCATGACCCAGTAAGCCAGTGGATCATCAACTGGAAAGCTCTCCATCTCTGTTTTTGCCCCTAGATAATGGGTTTTGTGGATTATTCAGGCGGCAGCCCAGGCGCCAGGATGACATTTTTCGTTGCCATGGCGGCCTGGCACCTGGGGTTTGTTGAGCCTGATTTAGTGTTTGTTACATCTTAGAGGACCCAGGACTAGGGATGGGCGGAACGACCCCCAGTTCGGTTTGCACTAGAACTTTCGAACATTGTGAAAGTTCAGAGCCAAATAACGAACCCCATTGAAGTCTATGGGACCCAAACTGGAAAAATCAAAAGTGCCCATTTTGAAGGCTTATATGCAAGTAATTGGGCATAAAATGGTTATGGGGGTCCGGGTACTGCCTTGGAGGACATGTATCAATGAAAAAAAGAAGCTTAAAGTGAAAGCATAAAAATGAAAAATTCCTTTTTAATATAGTATGCCTGGGGTGTCCCCTTAGTCTACCTGTAAAGTGGCGCATCTGTACCATGAAAAGAACCTCCTGCAGCAATAATTGCATATATATAGCCAAAAAAATGTCATTTTGCCCTGAAAGCTTTCTTTATTTGTAAGCAACGACTTGGGAAACCAGTCTGTATGATGAGACCACAATGTAGGGCACTGGGAACAAGATTAGAGATTTTTTGGATAAATTCTGGTGTCTCTTTAACAGACTTTGGATAGAAGCAACAGGTGCAGAAAGAAAAGGTATTTGGGTGTCGGTGGCGCCTTCACACCATAACCCTATAGAGGTACTCTTGATGAAAGCCAGAATTGGCCTTGCTGTCAACAATTGAAATGATATGCACCTGTCAAACAGGTGCAGAAAAATTAGTCTTTTGGTGTTGGTGGTGCCTTTATACCATAACCCTATAGAGGTACACTTGATGAAAGCAAGAATTGGCCTTGCTGTCTAAAATTGCAATGATATGCACCTGTCAAGCAGGTGCGGAAAATTTGGTCTTTGGGTGTTATTTGTGCCCATGAAACCTACACCAAAAAAATTCTTCCAGATGAAATCAACACCCACAACGCTAGGCAGCCTAGAAGTCCTGCAGAGATTCCACATCCGAAAAACAGTTAATCGGCGACATCAGCATCAGGGGCTTTATAGCTGCTGGCAATCCAGGACTGATTAATGTTAAAAAATGTCAGACGGTCCACGGAGTCTGTGGACAAACGCGTTCTATTATCAGTAACAAAACCTCCAGCAGCACTGAATACCCATTCGGAAAGCATGCTGGATGCAGGGCAGCCCAGCAGCTTAATTGCATACTGGGCAAGTTCTGGCTAGTGGTCTATTCCCATGACCCCGTAAGCCAGTGGATCATCAACTGGAAAGCTCTCCATCTCTGTTTTCGCCCCTAGATAATCATCCACCATGTGATGCAGACGCTGCCGATGGGATGTTTTAGCTCGTTTTAGCCGCGCTTTACCTGCGCTGTGCGGGCAGTAGCGGGGCGCTTTTAACCCCAAAGAAGAGGTTAACAAGGGGATAAAAGTGCCCCGAAAAGCGCTGATGCCGAAGCGCTTTGCAGGTGATTTGGCAGCGCTGTCCAGTGATTTCAAAGAGTCGGGAAAAGCGTTAAACTCCTCTTTAAGGTGTCCTCAAGAGATTTCATCTTCTGCACTCTCTGTGGGGACGGGACAAGTTCTGAGACTTTCCACTTGTAACAGTGGTCAAGGAGGGTTGCCAACCAATAGTGATCCTTCTTCTTTATGCCACGTATTCTGGGGTCCTGTCACAGGCTTTGAAGCATGAGGGAGCCCATGCACTACAAATTTGCCCTCTTGGCCTGCCGGATTTCAGAAATTCCCCTTTCTCTGTTGGGTTTGTTTGGTTTCTGAACTGGATTTGATTTGTTTTAGATCTGTAGACAAGGAATGATAAATACGATCCTTCCTGTGACTTGTTTGCTCTGAGGCAGTGCTGTGAGGTCAATGGAGGGTCATCATGATGTCCAGGAAGGGCAACTTCCTACACAAATAGACTCAGCTCTAGGTGGGTCTGCTATATCGTCTCTCACACTATCTTTGTAATTGCAGATGCAATGTCCAGCTCGTTACCTGAAGACTAGGATGCACAAAAATTCCAAATTGATATTTTATAGAGTGCAGCCATCCAGAGATTGTGTGCATCCTAAGGGGAACTTGCTGACTTTTGTTCTGAGTTGCTGGCTAATCAGGATAATTGCTAGGCTTCAATCTCCGGCAGCCTGCTGACTGACAGGAGTGATGTTACTCTCTTCAGTAAGAGAAGGGACTGGATAACATGAGGAGGCTGCTGGTGGAGTAGAGAGCTGTGGGGGAGGAGTCTGTTTTCTTCCCTCCAATGGCGGCCCAGTGTGTGTAGGAGGAGGACAGAAGGGAGAGAGGTTTGTTCTCTTGGTTGCCAAGTATACTGTAGTATCTAGGACATTGTACAGGGTGGTGGTGGGTTCCTGGGGCTCTGAATTCCAGCACCGGGCATTGCTAGACCCTGTATCATTGGAAGGTATTGGACTGAATCCTGTATGCATAGCACTGACCCCCGACCATCCGAGTGACCATCAAGGGGTCAAGGACTGCCCTTCTTCATTCCACTTGGTATCTTAAAAATTTTTCATTTGACCAGTGAGATGGTAAGAAGATGAAATTCATCATTTCCTGGCAGGAGTTCTGTAAGGGGTAGGGATAAGCCCGCGGTTCGAGTCAAACTTAAGTTCGACTCAAACTTCGGGTGTTTGTTAAAGCGTTCACGGAAAATTTGAGTGCCGCGGAACGCCCCATAATGCATTTCGAGTTCGCAGTGCATTGCTATACGATTGGCCAAAGCATGCACCTAACCTGCATGCTTTGGCCAATGACAGCGCACTCTGCTGAGAGAGCCATAATTGGCCAAATTGAGCCAATCATGGCTCAAAGGGGGTAAATCTACACCACACACTATATAAGGCTGCTTACATAGCGGCCCCGTGTAGTGTTGTTGGTGTGGACAGAGAGATAGCTTGAGTTAGATTAAGCAGGCAAGTTATTCAGTTGCTGGCAGTGTATTTGATATATATAAATATATATATATATATATATATATATATATATATATATATATATATATATATACATATATACTCTGCATCCAGTGTAGCCTATATCTACAGTGCATTCCGTGGTGTACTGTTTCTAATATAATTCAGGTGGTGTATTATTATTATATATATACAGTCTAGTATATACAGAAATAAGTACACCCCTCACATTTTTGTAAATATTTTATTATATCTTTTCATGTGACAACACTGAAGAAATGACACTTTGCTACAATGTAAAGTAGTGAGTGTACAGCTTGTATAACAGTGTAAATTTGCTGTCCCCTCAAAATAACTCAAAACACAATGCTGGCAACAAAAGAGAGTACAACCCTAAGTGAAAATGTCCAAAATGGGCCCAATTAGCCATTTCCCTCCCCGGTTTCATACAGTTAATACAGTGCAGGCAGTGTATACAGTATCTAATACAGTGTGTACATTTTCTAATACACTTCTGGTGGTGTACACAGTATAAAATACAGTGCAGCCATAGTACAGTTTCTAATACAGTGCAGGCGGTGTACACAGTATCTAATACAGTGTGTACAGTTTCTACTGCACTTCTGGTGGTGTACACAGTATAAAATACAGTGCAGCCATAGCACAGCTGCTAATACAGTGCAGGCGAGAAATTTCTATATGCCCTTCCTCCAAACGAGATCACCACTAAACCAAATGACACAATTCAAATGCATCTGTAAGAGTGACCCCCACATCAGACGACTGATATCACTCCTACAGTATACCAACATCTTACTGCAATCCAAAACAAAGCATTACCATCTTACAACACCAAATGGGCACCAGACATGGAATGCACATTCGAGATTGCAGATTGGTCCAGCATATGGCTAGCCACCAAATCTCCCTCACCTGATAGCTCGGCGCTTGAAACCAATTAAAAAATTCTGGCACGATGCTATCTAGTACCAGCGAGAATAGCAAAATTTGTCATATCATACCCAGGGCCCTGTTTTCGGGGCTGCCCTGAATCGGGCACCCACATTCACATATGGTGGCAATGCCCGGTTGCCCAAGAATTCTGGAAAAAAATCTTTGCTATGGCCTCCAATGCCTTGGAAAACGATATTCCCCCCTCCCAACCACAGCCCTTTTGATCCTTAACCACTTAACAACCGGCCCATAGCCGAATGACGGCTGCAGGGCGGTTGCTTAACTCTGGGAGGGCGTACTATGACGTCCTCCTAGAATTCCCCTCTCGCGCGCCCCCTGGGGCGCGCACCCGAACGCATCCGTGACCGCCGGGTCCAGAGGACCCGGCGCATCACGGATCCCGGTAAATGGCCGCTGATCGCAGCCGTTTACCATGTGATCGCTCCGTCAAATGACGGAGCAATCACATGTAAACAGACCGGCGTCATCTGATGATGCCAGTTCCTCTCCTCCCCTCCTGTGTACCGATCGGTACACTGTGAGCGGAGAGGGGGATGGATGGATGGCTGCAGCGCTGTGGGCTGGATGTGTAGTGCCCACAGCGCTGCACAGTGACATCCAGCCATGCTCAGCCATCCCTAATGCCCTGATCTACTCTGCAATGCCCTGCAATGCCCCACAATACTCGGCAATGCCCCACAATACTCGGCAATGCCCCACAATACTCGGCAATACCCCCACAATACTCGGCAATACCCCCACAATACTCGGCAATACCCCGCAGTACCCCGTAATACCCCGCAGTACTCTGCAATACCCCCACAATACTCTGCAATACCCCGCAATACTCTGCAATACCCCGCAGTACTCTGCAATACCCGGCCGCAATACTCTGCAATACCCCGCAGTACTCTGCCATACCACGCAGTACTCTGCCATACCACGCAGTACTCTGCCATACCACGCAGTACTCTGCCATACCACGCAGTACTCTGCCATACCACGCAGTACTCTGCCATACCCCGCAGTACTCTGCAATACCCCGCAGTACTCTGCAATACCCCCACAATACTCTGCAATACCCGGCCGCAGTACTCTGCAATACCCCGCAGTACTCTGCAATACAACGCAGTACTCTGCAATACTCTGCAATACCCCGCAATACTCTGCAATACCCCGCAGTACTCTGCAATACCCCGCAATACTCTGCAATACCCCGCAATACTCTGCAATACCCCGCAGTACACTGCAATACCCCGCAGTACTGTCATACCCTGCAATACTCTGCAATACCCCGCAGTACACTGCAATACCCCGCAGTACTGTCATACCCCGCAATACTCTGCAATACCCCACAATACTCTGCAATACCCCCCAATACCCCGCAGTACTCTCCAATACCCCGCAGTACTCTCCAATACCCCGCAGTACTCTCCAATACCCCGCAGTACTCTCCAATACCCCACAATACTCTGCAATGCCCCCCAATACCCCGCAGTACTCTCCAATACCCCGCAGTACTCTCCAATACACCGCAATACTCTGCAATACCCCGCAATACTCTGCAATACCCCGCAGTACACTGCAATACCCCACAGTACTCTGCAATACCCCACAGTACTCTGCAATACCCCACAGTACTCTGCAATACCCCACAGTACTCTGCAATACCCTGCAATACCCCAATACTCAGTCATACCCTGCAATATCCCGCCATACTCAGCCATACTCAGCCATACTCGGCTGTACTTGGCCTCTGTATGTGGCCAGGCTGTGGAAGTCTCACACATGTGGTATCGCCGTACTCAGGAGGAGTAGGAGGATCTATTTTGGGGTGTCATTTTTGGTATGTACATGCTATGTGTTAGAAACATTGTATAAATGGACAACTTTGTGTTAAAAAAAATGTGTTTTAACCACTTCCTGCCCGCCGGCTGTCATACGACGTCCTTGACTTTGTGCGGGGATATCTGAATGATGGGTGCAGCTACAGGCATCATTCAGATATCAGCTTTTTCAGCCGGCGATTCCCTACACCGTAAGAATGATCATAGCAGCTGTTCCACTGCTTGATCGTTCTTACGGGAGGCGAGAGGGGATGTCCCCCCTCCCGCCGCCCTCCGGTGCTTCTACCGACTCACCGCTACGATCGAAGCCATGATATATATATTTTTTTTTATTTCAGGCTTCCCAGCCTAGAGGTGAGATTTGGGGTCTTATTGACCCCATATCTCACTGTAAAGAGGACCTGTCATGTCATATTCCTATTACAAGGGATGTTTACATCCCTTGTAATAGGAATAAAAGTGGTCAAAAAAATTTTTTTTTGGAAAAAAGCATCAAACTAAAATAAATAAAGTAAAATGAACAATAAAAAAAACACATTTTTTAAAACGCCCCTGTCCCTGTGTGCTCACATGCAGAAGCGAACGCATACGTAAGTCCAGCCCACATATGAAAACTGTGTTCAAACCACACATGTGAGGTATCGCTGCGATCGGTAGAGCGAGCGCAATAATTTTGGCCCTAGACCTCCTCTGTAACTCAAAACATGTAACCAGTAAAAAAATTTAAAGCGTCGCCTATGGGGATTTTTGAGAAGCGAAGTTTGGCGCCATTCCACAAGCGCGTGCAATTTTGAAACGTGACATGTTGGGTATCTATTTACTCGGTGTAACTTCATCTTTCACATAATGCAAAAACATTGGGCTAACTTTACTGTTTTGTTTTTTTTTAAAGCACAAAACTGTTTTTTTTACAGAAAAAAGCGTTAAAAAAATTGCTGCGCAAATAATACCGTGCGAGATAAAAAGTTGCAATGACCACCATTGTATTCTCTAGGGTCTTTGCTAAAAAAAATATATAATGTTTTGGGATTCTATGTAATTTTCTAGCTAATAAATGATGATTTTTACATGTAGGAGAGAAATGTCAGAATTGGCCTGGGAGCTCCAGAACGCCTGAAGGTGCTCCCTGCATGTTGGGCCTCTGTATGTGGCCACGCTGTGTAAAAGTCTCACACATGTGGTATCACCATACTCGGGAGTAAAAGCAGAATGTGTTTTGGGGTGTAATTTGTGGTATGCATATGCTGTGTGTGAGAAATAACCTGCTAATATGACAATTTTGTGAAAAAAAAAAAAGTAAAAAAAACCCCTTGATTTTGCAAAGAATTGTGGGAAAAAAATGACAACATCAAAAAATCCACCATGCATCTTTCTAAATACCTTGGAATGTCTTCTTTCCAAAAAGGGGTCATTTGGGGGGTATTTGTACTTTTCTAGCATGTTAGGGTCTCAAGAATTTAGATAGGCCGTCAGTACTTTAGGTGTGATCAATTTTCAGATATTGGCACCATAGCTTTTGGACTCTATAACTTTCACAAAGACCAAATAATATCCACCGATTTGGGTTATTTTTACCAAAGATATGTAGCAGTACAAATTTTGGCCAAAATATATGAAGAAAAATTACTAATTTGCAAAATTTTATAACAGAAATTAAGAAAAATGCATTTTTTACAGATTTTTCGGTCTTTTTTCTTTTATAGCGCAAAAAATAAAGAACCCAGCGGTGATTAAATACCACCAAAAGAAAGCTCTATTTGTGTGAAAAAAAGGACAAAAATTTCATATAGGTACAGTGTTGCATGACTGAGTAATTGTCATTCAAAATGTGAGAGCACCGAAAGCTGAAAATTGGTCTGGTTGGGAAGGGGGTTTAAGTGCCCAGTGGTCAAGTGGTTAAACCAGATGTACTTTCTCATGCTCAATTCCGATTACTCATCCACCTTACCACCGCAGCCAGGCAAACCATCGCCAAGGCATGGAAATTCCAAACCTTGGTTGTGTCTGAAGCCAAACACAGGATGAATAGAGCCCTTGTCTTCACCAAAATGACCACTATTGAAAACGATAAAATAAAAAAAATTGACAAAATATGGCAACCATGGGTCAAGCACTGCTTACCGCCTGACAAATCTCTGTTATTGCCTTGTTAATACACTTCACCCTATCAATAGTTAGAAACATTTCCTGACCGCAAATCGCACTACTGTCCTGGGAGACTTTCTCCCCCTCCCCCTCTCTTCTTGATATATCAGGAGTGGGCAATGGGTAGTGATCCCTACCATTTACAAACCCTAGGGGAAACCTAACCCACACCTGGGCCTTTCACCCCTCTGCTTTTCTAAATCTACCCGCAACCATTTGGCCCACTTACAAGGGAAGTTGAACCCATACCAATCTACCCCAAGTTATGTTCTTCACAACTCTCTTATCAGACCAATTTTCTACGTGAACGAAGGTAGTGCCATAAAGTGTACACTATTCGCATACTCCCTATACCACACCCCTAGCTAATGTTAAGAACGAAATGTTATTTGACAGATGTGCCCCCACCCGTTCACAGTTTGATCCCATCAGGGGTGAGCGGGTGGACTGGAGGCACACTCAACATCATACAAGGACCATTAGTGACCCCAAGTTTCAGTCCTCCTTGCTAACCCATTTTATTGTCTATGTATTAATTGTACTTAATGTGTTCAACCTCCGACACCTAAGCTTCTGTATGATAATGTTCAAAGAATTTAAGAAAAGAAAATAAGATCTTATTACCTTCTCTACTGCCACTTCCAGCAACGTCTCCTTCCTACTTCCTCCCGACTCACCTCTCACCCAGAACTTCCTGTCTGTACCTGACATCACTTCCTGTCTTCCATAGAGACTTGCTGTCCGGGTAGAAGTGAAAAGATCACCACCTTGTGGAGCTCAGAGGAACTGCATCCCCAAGAAACATTTCGTAGTGTGAATACGGCCTTGTGCTTTGTGTGTAAGTACTGTATATCCTTACAGATGGGTAGGGATGAGCCGAACACCCCCCGGTTCGGTTCGCACCAGAACCTGCGAACGGACCGAAAGTTCGCACAAACTTTAGAACCCCTTTAAAGTCTATGGGACTCAAACGTTGGAAATCAAAAGTGCTAGTTTAAAGGCTAATATGCAAGTTATTGTCCTAAAAAGGGTTTGGGGACCCGGGTCCTGCCCCAGGGGACATGTATCAATGCCAAAAAAAGTTTTAAAAACAGACGTTTTTTCGGGAGCAGTGATTTTAATGATGCTTAAAGTGAAAAAAAAGTGTGAAATATTCCTTTAAATATCGTACCTGGGGGGTGTCTATAGTATGCCTGTAAAGTGGCGCGTGTTTCCCGTGCTTAGAACAGTCCCTGCACAAAATGACATTTGTAAAGGAATAAAAGTCATTGCTGGATGCAGGACAGGCCAGTAGCTCAATTGCATACTGTGCAAGCTCTGGCAAGTGATCCATCCTCAAGACCCACTAACCCAGAGGATTTTTGGTGGGAAAGGTGTCCAAGTCTGATCTTGCTCCTAGGTAATCCTGCACCATGTGAATCAGATGCTGGCGATGGTTGCTGGAACTGATCATACCTTGGGGCTGCGGACTAAAAAATTTTCTGAACGCATCGGTCAGACGGCCACCTTCTCCACCGCTCCTTCTGTGACTGACCGAAGCCTCAGCAACACGTTGTCCAAGAGGACCAGGAAATTGTAACCTCCCAGGCTCTGGAAGCGCATTGCACAAACCTTTCTGCAAGGCCTCTCGAAGATGTTTCATCCTCTGCTCTCCCTCTGCGATGGCAAGATAAGGTCCGCAACCTTACCCTTGTAACGTGGATCAAGGAGGGTTGCCAGCCAGTAATCATCCCTCCCCTTGATACTACGAATACAAGGATCCTTCCACAGGCTTTGCAGGATCAGGGAGGCCATGCAGCGTAGGTTTGCTGAGGCATTCGGTCCAGAGTTCTCTGGGTCACTAAGGACAACATGATCCGCAGCCACCTCCTCCCAGCCACGTACAAGTTCATGGGTTTCTTCAGACTGTAAATGATCTCTTGAAGACTGCTGCTGATGCTGAGTGCCAGGCTCCACCTCCATGCTGACACAATCCTCCTCCTCTTCTTCCTGTGTGATCGGTGGGCACGCAGAAACACTGTCTGGCTAAAGGGGCCTTGAGAAGAAGGAAGTCCTCCTCTTCCTCCCTCTGTTCTGCCTAAAGTGCCCTGTCCATTATTCCACGCAGCATGTGCTCCAACAGGTGGATGAGAGGGACAGTGTCACTGATGCATGCACTGTGAAAGATAGGTAACGTCCCTGTCCATGCCTGCTGGACCATGAGTCAGCGGTAATATGCACCTTACAGCTGACCGCCCTGTCCAGGGAGGTGAAGATATTGCTTTCCACATGTCAGTAGAGAGCCGGAATCACCTTCCGTGAGAAAAAATGGCGTTTGGTAACCTGCCACTGAGGAACCGCACATTCCACAAACTCACGGAAGTGGGCAGAGTCTACCAACTGAAAAGGCAGCAGTTGAAGTGCTAGCAATTTAGCCAAGCTAGCATTCAACCACTGGGCATGTGGATGGCTGGGAGTGAAATTCCTTCTGCGGTGCAGCAGCAACCTTACCCTTGTAACGTGGATCAAGGAGGGTTGCCAGCCAGTAATCATCCCTCCCCTTGATACTACGAATACAAGGGAAATTTGCCTGGTACAATTTGACGTTGGTGTACCGATAGCAGATTGCCCGCAAGTACTTGGCTGTGACACACCTAATTCTACACCTTTATTCCTCTCAGTGCAGCTTTCAGAGAGGACTGAAGGTATAGTGGGGTTGGAGATCCCAGCTGATGAGGAGCAAGGAGAGGTCCGCTTTGTTCTTTGGTGTGGGTCTTTTAGGTACGCTTGCCAACGAACTGCATAGCAGGTCGACTTATGTCTGGTCAAGCATGTGGTGCCAAAGCGGGTGATGTTTTGGCCACGCAAGATACGCTTGAGACATATGTTGCAAATAGCAGCGGTGGGATCTGATGCACTCGTCTCGAAAAAGGCCCACACCAAAGAACTTTTGGAATAACGCGCAGAGACAGCAGCGCCCTGCACATGCGGAGCTCTGCAGTCCGTTGGCTGCCCTTAAGCTGGTCCCTGGAGGGCATCCTGTCTCGTTGGAGATGTGCCGCCTTCTCCTCCTCTCAGGCACCCACGTGGAGTCAGTGACCTCATCATCCCCTCCCTCCTCATCACTGGAGCAAAGCTGGCAGTATGCTGCAGCTGGGGGAACATGACTGCCAGATTGCTGTTCTTCTTGGGCACCCCCTCTGTCTGGGCTCATGTTACTGCCTTCCTCTAGCTGGGTACCATCATCGGAGCCTTCAAAACCCTGGGCATCCTCCTGGAGCATGTACCCAACACTGTGGTCAAACAGTTCGGGGGACTTCTCAGGAGGACATGGTGGGGCTAGGGAAGGACTGACTGATGCCATTGAGCCGAGGGAAGAGGCCACGTTGGCAGCTGCTTTGCCAGACAAAGTACTCTGAGCCTGGGTGAGAGAGGATGAGGACAGCTTGGTCATCCACTCTACCAAGTCTTCTGCATGTTGCAGCTTAACACAGCCAGCTGCCGAAAAAAAGGACAAGCGTGTCCCATGGCACGTGCTGATGAGGATGCACCGTCTCCACAACCAGCACTGTTGCCTCTAGATACAGAGCCTGCTTGCCCTCTTTTATTGGCTTGTGACTGTCTGCCTCTCCTTGTTGGCCTTCCAGACATACTAATGGCCTGCAGTGAGATGTAGCTGCACAAAGCTGGGATGTATATTTATACTGATACTACAGCTAGCAGAATCAACTGCCTGCCTGCAGTATTATTAGTATGAGAACACCAGCAATTGTCTTCAGGTAGCTTTAGGTGCACACTGTGCAGAGGACACAGTACACAAACTGTAAATACTGCAGCTGCCTGCCTGTGGTATTAATAGGATCAGAACAACAGCAATTGTCTTCAGGTAGCTTTAGGTGCACACTGTGCAGAGGACGCAGTACACTAACTGTAAATACTGCAGCTGCCTGCCTGTGGTACTAATAGGATCAGAAGAACACCACCCATTTTCTTCAGGTAGCTTTAGGTGCACACTGTGCAGAGGACACAGTACACTAACTGTAAATACTGCAGCTGCCTGCCTGTGGTACTAATAGGATCAGAAGAACACCACCAATTTTCTTCAGGTAGCTTTAGCTGAACACTGTGCAGAGGACGCACTACACTAACTGTAAATACTTTAGCTAATAGGACTAATAGGATCAGAAGAACAACAGCAATTTTCTTCAGGTAGCTGTAAATACTGTAAAAACACCTGCCTGCCTGTCAGTAGGAAGAGAATAATAGGAACGGATCTAGCTAAACTGAATACAGTGTATATATACACCTAGGATATATATATATATATATTTATACACAATACACTGTAAGTGCAGCTAACTGACTCGCCTGCCTACTCTAACTTAAATCAAATGACACTGTCCCTCTCTCTCCCCCACGCACGCGGCCTTATATAGTGTGGGGCGTGTACTAAACCCCCTGAGCCATAATTGGCTAAAGCCACCCTGGCATTGGCCAATTACGGCTCTTTGTACAGATGGCACTGTGATTGGCCAAGCATGCGGGTCATAGTGCTTGCTTGGCCAATCATCAGCCAGCAATGCACTGCGATGCCGCAGTGAATTATGGGCCGTGACGCGCCACTCGAATTTGGCGCGAACGGCCCATAACGTTTGAAATTCGACGAACGGTCGAACATGGGTTCGACTCGAAGCTCATCCCTATAGATGGGGTCATCTCCACTTCCACCAAGGGGGACATATATGTAAATAAATTTATATGGACATTTTTAATTGCTAATTACATTTTTGAGTGAGTTCTAACCACAAAGTACGATGGCCAGAATAGGTAACATCTGTTATTCAGCAGGAGAAGGTGCTCTCTGTGTTATTATTCAGGGAATGTTTAGAACTTAACGATTTTCACATTTGCCACCCGACTGCCAGAATTATTTTCTTCACACATCACCTCTCTAATATAGCATGTTAAAATAATAATCCAATGTGTAGAGTCCCAAAAAGGGGTGATTGGCGCTGTTCCACTAAAATTCGTCTAATGTGCAGACGCTAATGTGGTGTATCAAGTAAAATGTGAATGAATAAAAAACTGAACATAAATTATTATGTATGTAGGACTGATGAGATTACAGTCGTGTGAGAATTTCTGGAATATATGCGACAAATGCCCACATATACATAAAGTGCAACGTGTATTATCTCCTTACTAGACAAAAGGTAATCAAAAACAAAACCTTATAAGTGGGTATAAAAAAGTGATATGAATTCCCAAAAAACCTTCAGAAAAGCCTTAAAACATGACATAAATATGTGCATAAAAACGCAAATATGTGCATAAATTGCTGAAATAAAAAATATATGGACCCTATAAAAAGTGCATAAAGGAGTTAAAAATAAATCATGAAATCATCAGTCCACAGGATGTCCCAAAAAAGAAAAAGAAAAAGAAAAAGAAAAAGAAAAAAAGGGGAAAAAAAGGAAAAAATCTTGAAAACGTTCTTCCTAAAGTGCAAATGGTGAGTCTCTTCAAACTTCTAGCAGTGCTCTTAGTGATGTAAACTCTTCCAGCCTTCCAAAGGCCCCCCAATGTGCCCTCACTCACCGGAAGAATTCACCTCTGCAGGGGTATCAAGCCTGTCAGCCGTATCCTGCAGCAATGGTCCCTGGTGAAAGTCCCTCAATCGGATCTCCACTCCTGGTATCCGGATCGGTTCCAGTCACTCCCCGCAGACACATCCATATAAAACAAAAATGAGCCCCATCGCGTGAATCCGTAAAAAATATATATTACTTTATTAAAAATGTTGATAAAACAAGCAACAATGCTCCGCTGCCTGGTTGGCAGTCAAACCAAGTGTGGTGAGAGCAGCGCGGTGCGGCGTGCGTTCCACCGCTCGCTCCACACCCGGAAGTAAAGCAAAAAGACAAGACGTATGCGTATCACGTGGCCAAGCCTTACGCGTTTCGTCATCCAGACGTCATCTGAGACGCCATCAGATGACGTCTGGATGACGAAACGCGTAAGGCGTTTCCCCTTTTTTTCTTTTTCTTTTTTGGGACATTCTGTGGACTGATGATTTCATGATTTATTTTTAACTCCTTTATGCACTTTTTATAGGGTCCATATATTTTTTATTTCAGCAATTTATGCACATATTTGCGTTTTTATGCACATATTTATGTCATTTATGTCATGTTTTAAGGATTTTCTGAAGGTTTTTTGGGAATTCATATCACTTTTTTATACCCACTTATAAGGTTTTGTTTTTGATTACCTTTTGTCTAGTAAGGAGATAATACACGTTGCACTTTATGTATATGTGGGCATTTGTCGCATATATTCCAGAAATTCTCACACGACTGTAATCTCATCAGTCCTACATACATAATAATTTATGTTCAGTTTTTTATTCATTCACATTTTACTTGATACACCACATTAGCGTCTGCACATTAGACGAATTTTAGTGGAACAGCGCCAATCACCCCTTTTTGGGACTCTACTTTACTTAGAATTTCACCTCGGTGTTATTCTGTGCTGGGGGGGCTGCAGTTCCTTTATTACCTAAGCGCGGAGCTATTTGTTTCTTATAATAATCCAATGTGTGTCCTCATGGAAATCCGGTGAGCGTTGTACAGAGCTTACTTTTTGTCTAGCAACTTCATTACGGTGAGAAGACGACAGACAAATGGAGGGTAACATGGTATCCTCCGGAAGGTGAAAGGTGGACACAGTCTATGGAAGGGAGGATGGGCTGTAAATCAACCATGTCCTTGATAAGAGTAAGAAAAGGCGATTGGCCACCAACTATCCAATCTGAGACAATAGTAACAAGGAAGGCTGCCTTCTGTGCAGGGGTCATAGAAGGGACCTTGGGCAATGGTTTTAAGGAAGGATACTATAGTGCTGATAACACATAGAGCCACGGGAGGCTTAATAAATGGGACAATGCAACCAATGCCATTGTTGTAAACCAAGTAAGGGTTGCCAAGCATCCTTGAAATATTGCAGGGGCCAACAGCTGGCCCTTAATCAGTGCAGGCTCTGATCAATGCCACAAATACAGCTGTGACTCAGAAAGTGGGTTGTAGGACACGATCTTTGGAGTGGGATGTAAAGCAATCATAAAGTCCTTAAGAAGAATAAGAAAAGGTGAATGGCCGCCAACTTGGATACAATTCTCCAGGTTGAGACAATGGCAGGAAAGGCTTCCTTCTGGGCTAGGGTCATAGGGCTTCATTCACAAAGCGGTATCTTATAGGATCCGAGTATGGGGAGGTCATAGTGATTGACGATCGATCTACACCCAGGGACTTTTTCTTAAATTTTTTTTTTTTTTAATAAAGGAGTTGTCAAAAACTGCGGGGGTTTTTTTACGCTAATTTTTGAAGAAAGAGATGGTGTACCATGTACCCCATGCTCATTCACATGAGCCCCCCCCCCCCGTCCATACACCCCCACAACCACTGGCCAGGGTTGTGGAGAAATGGCCCTTGTCCCCATGGGGACAAGCTGCTTTGGGGGGGGTAAAGCAACCCCCCCCGTGTTGAGGGCATGTGGCCTGGTATGGTACAGGGGGGGCGCTCCCTTATCCCTCCCTTTTCCTGTCCAGCCGGGCTACATGCTCAAATAAGGGTCTGGAATAGATTTGAGGGAGGGGGGGCACGCCATTTGTTTTTCAATTTTGGTGTGAGGGTTCTCCTCAATATTCATACTAGACCCAAAGGGCATGATCTGGATTGAGTGGGCCCCATGCCTATTTTTTTTCTTTTTCATTGCCAGCAAATCTTTTTCTTTACATTCAGCTGTCAGCGGGGAATCCCTCTGACAGCTGATGACTCATTGGTTGTTAAGGACGCGCCGGCCGCTCGCTCGGTGTTGTTTACTGGTTGTTAAGGATGCCAGCGGCTGCCGGTTCCTTCAATATCACATGCGGAGACCACTACTTATTTACCGCGTGCATTTTTTTTTTCCTTTTGTGAATTGACTTTCACTCCTGTTTTGGCATTTTTTTTACCGAGCGTCTTTTGCTTTTTGTGGTAAATACCGCATAAAGCAATAGTGAATTGACATTTTCAGGATCGCATGTTGTATTTGGGAAAACACTTAAATACCGCGTGCGATCTGCTTTTATGAATGGAGCCCATAGAAAGAATGTCACACATTGGTTTGAAGGACAGATACAGAAATACTGACAGCACCAGATTACTGCCTGAGACACACCACGAGAATATCGGACGAACGATCGTCTGTTTTTTATTTTTGCATGCAAGTCTCATAGCGATAAGTGAATAGGTTACCAGAGTTACGAGGATTATTGTAAGACAGAATACAACTTCCCGCGATGATGTAATGTATTGTATAGTAATCCTTCGTTTCCAAACATCTGAGTCTTGGTCACTCGATTTTTATGGACGAATACAGTACTGGTTAAACATAAAACGTTTATTCTGTTATCTTCCAAGAAAATCTTTGTGCTTGTCCCTTCAAATACTTTTGCATGAACTGTCATGATTGGCTCTTGAAAGCTGTGAACTTCCGGTGCTCACCACCACCAGGATGACCCTAGGCAAAAGTAACACCCCGAACCGCCCACCCTGGTGGTGCTAGTCTTGAGTAGGGTGTGGGTGAGAATAGGAAAAGAGCAGGATAGTTTTGCCTACGCCCGGAGACCTGATGGTGCCTGCCTCGTCCGGCTCCCCATTGTCCTCCCCCCAGGGTCCTCCTCCACCTCCACAGCTGTGTCCGCCAGACATTCTTCAGCCCCTCGTGTTCCTATGTTAGGCTAGAGGGGAAGTCGGTGGCCGTTGCTGCGCCTCCTAGGCAGCAGTGCACCCTAGGCGGCTGCCTAGTTCGCCTAGCCGGAGCGCCGGCCCTGTACGTTCCCCTAAATAGACAAAGCTCCCATCACGTCTGATGGAGGAAACTAAGGGGTCTATTTTATATAATATTTGATGATGATTGTGACAAACATTTGCCCAGCCGTGAAAAATTCTGTTCATTTTATAATGACCACATTGATTTCCTATGATCCTCAGCTCCATCTAGTGTTTATAATGCAGTATTTTTCCCTGAAATACCTTCATCAGTAAAACTAGTGCAACACCGCATTATGGCCACAAGATGGAGCCAATGATCATAGGAAATCATCATAAGCAATAAAATATGGCCAAAATTCATCACAGTTGGGTGAATGTGCATCATATTTCTTCAAGGAGTTTTAAAAAATAGACCTGTAAGTGTTTGTGAAATCTTCCACCACAAAATGTACTCAGCCAATGAGAGGTAATGACTCCATTTTTATTTTAAAAAGCCTAGAGGACCGCCTTTTAAGTGGTGGGGTTAACGTGTTTCGTCCTGGAAGACGACTTGAGAAAACAGACCTCTTGCAAGAGTTAACACCACAAAATGTACTCAGCCAATGAGAGGTAACTCATTCCATTTTTATTTTTCTCCTGCTATCAATGGCCAACACGGTACAACACTTCATCCATGTCTTTGGTGATCTCTGATCTCCTTATCAACTGTTTCTTACATGATGAAGATCAGCCATGGAGTATATCTGAGGTGTATATCAGGGTGTGCTTCTTCCCCACATGTCCAGCAACATTCATATACAAGACATTTCCCACACTCACTAATACACCTTGAGGGTTGTGTGGGACCCCTGATGTACAGGATGACAGGACTTCAGTGAGGAAAAATTCCCTCACTCAGGACAGGAATACGGCTTCTCCTTCGTGTTCAGTCTCAGATGACTGTAAACAGAGGACTTCTGTGGGTTACACTTCCTCCAATCAGAACTGGAAAGTTGATCTACCTCCGTGTGCACTCTCTGATGTGAGTTAAGATGGGACTTCTGTGAAAAACATTTCCCGCACTCAGAACAGGAATACGGCTTCTCCCCCGTGTGGGATCTCTGATGTGAGTTAAGATTGCACTTCTCTGAAAAACATTTCCCGCACTCAGAGCAGGAATACGGCTTCTCCCCCGTGTGAGATTTCTGATGCGAGCTAAAACTGGACTTGTGTGAAAAACATTTCCTGCACTCTGGACAGGAATACGGCTTCTCACCCTTGTGCAATCTCTGATGGGTGTAAAGGGTGGACCTCAGTGAAAAACATTTCCCGCACTCAGAACAGGAATACGGCTTTTCACCCTTGTGCAATCTCTGATGGGTGTTAAGACTGGACTTTTGTGAAAAACATTTCCCACACTCAGGACAGGAATACGGCGTCTCCCCCGTGTGAGATCTCTGATGTGAGATAAGACTGGAATTGCGTGAAAAACATTTCCCGCACTCTGGACAGGAAAACGGCTTTTCACCCGTGTGAGATCTCTGATGTGAGTAAAGACTGGAATTGTGCGAAAAACATTTCCCGCACTCTGTACAGGAAAATGGCTTTTCCCCCGTGTGAGATCTCTGATGGGTGTAAAGGGTGGACTTCAGTGAAAAACATTTCCCGCACTCAGTACAGGAATATGGCTTCTCACCCTTGTGCAATCTCTGATGTGAGTTAAGACTGGACTTTTGTGTAAAACATTTCCCGCACTCAGGACAGGTAAACCGCTTATGTGTTGGAAGAACGGCACCGTCCCGCACAGTCTGAGGTTCCTCAGGATAAGAGGAATACAATGGTCCGGCACCGTCCCGCACAGTCTGAGGTTCCTCAGGATAAGAGGAATACGATGGTCCATCTACACTGTGTGGTGCCGGATGGACATTTGAGGTAGTCGGGTTTTCTCCTGGACTATACTGTGTGATGTCCTCATCTTCTACTTTACAGTCTGGAGACAAAGTGAGACAATCCTCTGAGGTTTTCCTCATCTCCCGTCCATCTACTAAAATAGAAATACAAAGATTATTACTAGACATCAGCAGATTGGTTCCCCTAAACCAGGACTCCGCCCACATCAGGCAGCTTTGTCTCTGAGGATCTTACAATTCCCCCCTCAAGGTAACTAGTAAATGGGTCCTCTGATCTCCTACCAGATCATTTCTTTATTCATGGACCTTAGTCAGAGAGTGAGGAAACAACGAGAACTGTCTTTTACAGCATAGAGTATATAGTGCAGGGGTCAGGAGTATGTACCATACAATACACCAATCAGACATAAAATCATGACCATCCACCTAATATTGAGTAGGTCCCCCTTTTGCAAAGATACGAAACACATCCCCCAGGTGCCTAAGCCGAGCAGCGCCTATGTCAAAAAACAAAATTTTCCTGCCAGCACAGAGAAGAAAAATTACCTGTGCTGATCTCTGTAGGAGTGTCCTCCTCTATAAATGTCCCCGTTATTCCATCCCCCTCCATAGACTGCTGATCATCCCTCACATACCTCTCTTCTTCTTCTGATTTAACCTCAAATTCTATATCAATTGGATCTCCACTCTAAACCAAGAAAATCAGAGAGAATATCATCTGTAATATATAAGCTTTATTATTGTGACATCACATAAGAAATCCACACATCGTCCCATTAGTCTGTGTTCTAGATTCTCCGCCCCACCAACCTTGTAATATTGAGGGATGGTGTGACCTTCCTGTGTGGAATCCCGGGAATACAGAGGACGGGGACATCTCTCTGGTGGGTTTCTGTAGCTGGATGACTCCACCATGGTGTCCTGGTACAGATATTTGTGTATTTCCAACATCAACCCATCCTCATCATCCTCCTCTTTTATCTCTTCTTTAACCTCAACTTTAGGATCTCTCAGGTTTCCACTCTTAATATATAATAAATATGACATCAATGGTAACAATGCAGATAATGTACAGATCCTAATGATACTATCAGTGATTGTTCCTCATCTACCTGATGATGGTGGGGGATGGTGTGACCTTCCTGTGTGGAATCCCGGGAATACAGAGGACGGGGACATCTCTCTGGTGGGTTCCCATTACTGGATCCATCTGTAGGAAACACACACACTGACTGAATACATTGTTTCTATGTGTTTATCAGATGATGGGGGATCTAGGTGGAGCCTCCGTACTGCTCTCTCCTTTACAATAAAGTCTCCTCTTACCCGGTGATGTGAGGGGCGGCTGATTGTCCATCACGACGTCCTTGTAGAGATCCTTGTGTCCTTCTAAATACTCCCACTCCTCCATGGAGAAATAGACAGTGACATCCTGACACCTTATAGGAACCTGACACACACAATGATACAGTCACCATCCAGACACATCCCTTGTCTGTTACTGGATAATGTCCCAGAATTCCCAGAATCCTCCTCACCTCTCCTGTCAGCACCTCCATCATCTTCTTGGTGACTTCTAGAATCTTCTCCATGTTGTGTCTCTCAGGTTTTAGGGAGTCACATGGAGGCACTGTGATGGTCATATGATCACCTGACTTCATAAGAGGAAATCTCTGTATTGGAGAACCAATAGGAATATCATGTTAGAATCCCAGAATCCTCCTCACCTCTCTGGTCAGGTCTGTGATTTATTAATAGAGATAAGAGTGATGTCACGTGACCTCCCAGAATCCTCCTCACCTCTCCGGTCAGGTCTGTGTTTTATTAATAGAGATAAGAGTGATGTCATGTCACCTCCCAGAATCCTCCTCACCTCTCCGGTCAGGTCTGTGTTTTATTATTAGAGATAAGAGTGATGTCATGTGACTTCCCAGAATCCTCCTCACCTCTCCGGTCAGGTCTGTGTTTTATCAATAGAGATAAGAGTGATGTCATGTGACCTCCCAGAATCCTCCTCACCTCTCCGGTCAGGTCTGTTTTATTAATAGAGATAAGAGTGATGTCATGTGACCTCCCAGAATCCTCCTCACCTCCCCGGTCAGCAGGTAGATGATCTCCAGGGTGAGGTTTAGTATCTTCTCAGTCATGTGACTCCGGTCCTCCTCCATCCTCATTGGTGCCGTCATTTGATCTATACAGGTCTCCTTGTAGACGGATGCATTTGGGAAATGAAAGTAAGAATTATTTGGATGGTATTGGTGACACAATAATAGGATGGGGGGGGGGGGGGGGGGGGTAATACCCCCATAGGAACACATTTAATTTGGACTGGTTAGAGCGGGGCTTGACAAATTTGCTTTGAATATAGGAGTTAAAAATATTAGAAGCCAGTTTTTTTGTAACTAATAAATCTTATGGGTGGAACATGTTCCCGGGGGTGAATTTATCCTTTAACCCTTTCTTTTTTGCCCACGTTTAAAAAACAATTTTAGGCCTGAAGATTCCATAAATTCCCCCAAAACATAATATATTTTCTTAAAGCAGACACCCTGGAGAATAAAATGTGTATATGTGGTGGTGGGGGCTCTCAATTTTTTTTTTTGGGGGGGGGGGGGGATTTTATGTGCTTAAGGTGTAATTTTAACTTTTTACAATTAAATTTTTTTATTTTTTTTTACTTTTTTTTTTCCCCCACCACATACGAGACAAAGCCCTCCATGTGATGATTTTTTTTGGTGACAGGTTCTCTTTATTGAGACATCCAGGGTATAAAAGACCCCCAATGTCTCTCCTGATTACTGAATGTAAAATGCAATGCACAACACACTGCATTACATTATTGCCCGGCCTCAATGGTCGGGGAAACTGTCAATGAGGACCTGGAAGTCATGTCATACACCTCATTTCCAGGTCAGCAAAAAGAAGGGGAAGAGAGCGGATGTGTGTCCGCTCTGCTTTATACCCGGCAGCACCCGCCATGAAAGTCCCGAGCCTGCAGATGGGCAATCGGGATACATACAGTCCCTGACAAAAGTCTTGTCGCTTGTGTACAAATTGACCTGAAGTGCCGCTAAAATATATTTCTAATCAAGATTTTGTTACAAGAAATGGGTCATTTTAATCCCAACAGCTTTTGTAATAATGTTTCAGTGCAAAACGAAACTGACAAAAAGTATTCTAATATTCACAGCTTGGTAAAGCCCATTGAGTCAATTTTTGCCAAGACATAAGTGTTGTCGCCTTGTTATATGAGCGTCATCTGTGACTAATAATGGATCAATTAGGTGTGTATAAAAAGAACACCAGTACACTAGACCTTCTCAACTGCAACTAGACCTCTGCAAACATGCCTAAGATTCACTCGGAGACTAAAGTGATGATTATCAAGAGGCTGAAGACCAGATCCACTGCTGATGTGGCAGACACCTTCAATGTGTCTCAGCGTCAAGTTCAGAGGATAAAAAAAAGATTTGAAGAGACTGGAGACGTTTTGGACAAGGCCAGGTCAGGCCGACCCCGCAAGACAACTGCTCGAGAGGACCGTTTGTTGGCTCGAAAATCCAAGGCCAGCCCTTTTTCCACTGCAGCAGAGCTCCACGAGACCCGGTCACCTGAAGTCCCTGTGTCAACCAGAACAGTTTGTCGGATTCTGTCTCGAAATGGCCTCCATGGTCGAATCAGTGCCCATAAGCCAGCACTAAACAAAAGACAATTGAAAAACTGTGTGGCATTTGCCAAGGGCCACAGCCTGCTAAAAGGATGGACTCTGGAAAAGTGGCAGAAGGTGGATTTTTCAGATGAATCTTCTGTTGAATTACACCGCAGTCGCCGCAAATATTGCAGGAGACCTACTGGAACCCGCATGGAGCCGAGATTTATCCAGAAAACAGTGAAGTTTGGTGGAGGCAAAATCATGGTCTGGGGTTACATCCAGTATGGGGGTGTGCGAGGGATCTGCAGGGTGGAAGGCAACATCAATAGTCTAAAATACCAAGAAATCTTAGCTACCTCTTATATTCCCAACCATAAAAATTTTTGCAGCAGGATGGTGCTCCATCGCATACTTCCATCTCCACATCAAAGTTCCTTAAGGCAAAGAAGATCAAGATGATCCAGGATTGGCCAGCCCAGTCACCAGACATGAACATCATTGAGCATATGTGGTGTATGATGAAAGATGAAGCATGGAAGACGAAACCAAAGAATATTGATGAACTCTGGGAGGCATGCAAGACTCTTTTCTTTGCTATTCCTAATGACTTCATCAATAAATTGTATGAATCGTTGCCAAACCGCATGGATGCTGTCCTTCAAGCTCATGGAAGTCATACAAGATATTAAATTTGGATCTCACAGCACCACTACTTAATTTGCTGACATATTTTTGGATTTTCAGTAAAGTTGTTCAATTTCTGTATAGGCGACAAAACTTTTGTCTTGCCAAAATTTGACCTGTCTGTCTTGATTAAATGATAAATCTTTTTTCAGTAAAACTAATTTATTTCAGTGCATTAAACATCATTTCAGAGGGCTTTAGCTTTTCATATAAGCTATTTCTAACACCATATATATATATATATATATATATATATATATATATATATATATATATATATATATATATATATATATACTCTGCATCCAGTGTAGCCTATATCTAACAGCACAGTGTACTGTTTCTAATACACTTCAGGTGTATTAATATATATACCGTCTAGCATATACAAAAGTGAGTACACCCCTCACATTTTTGTAAATCTTTTTTTCTATCTTTTCATGTGACAACACTGAAGAAATGACACTTTGTTACAATGTAAAGTAGTGAGTGTACAGCTTGTATAACAGTGTAAATTTGCTGTCCCCTCAAAATAACTCAACACACAGCCATTAATGTCTAAACCGCTGGCAACAAAAGTGAGTACAGCCCGAAGTGAAAATGTCCAAATTGGGCCCAAAGTGTCAATATTTTGAGTGGCCACCATTATTTTCCAGCACTGCCTTAACCCTCTTGGGCATGGAGGTCACCAGAGGTTCACAGGTTGCCACTGGAGTCCTCTTCCCCTCCTCCATGACAACATCACGGAGCTGGTGGATGTTAGAGACCTTGCGCTCCTCCACCTTCCATTTGAGGATGCCCCACATATGCTCAATAGGTTTAAGTCTGGGGATATGCTTGGCCAGTCCATCACCTTTACCCTCAGCTTCTTCAGCAAGGCAGTGGTGGTCTTGGAGGTGTGTTTGGGATCATTATCATGTTGGAATACTGCCCTGCGGCCCAGTCTCCTCGAAGGGAGGGGATACTGCTCTGCTTCAGTATGTCACAGTACATGTTGGCATTCATGGTTCCCTCAATGAACTGTAGCTCCCCAGTGCCGGCAGCACTCATGTACCCCCAGACCATGACACTCCCACCACCATGCTTGACTGTAGACAAGACACACTTGTCTTTGTCCTCCTCACCTGGTTACCACCACACATGCTTGACACCATCTGATCCATATAAGTTTATCTTGGTCTCATCAGACCACAGGACATGGTTCCAGTAATCCATGTCCTTAGTCTGCTTGTCTTCAGCAAACTATTTGTGGGCTTTCTTGTGCATCATCTTTAGAAGAGGTTTCCTTCTGGGATGACAGCCTTGCAGACCAATTTTATGCAGTGTGCACCATATGATCTGAGCACTGACAGGCTGACCCCCCACCCCTTCAAACTCTGAAGCAATGCTGGCAGCACTCATACGTCTATTTCCTAAAAACAAACTTTGGATATGACGCTGAGCACGTGACCTCAACTCCTTTGGATGACCATGGCGAGGCCTGTCCTGAGTGGAACCTGTCCTGTTATACCGCTGTATGGTCTTGGCCACCGTGCTGCAGATCAGTTTCAGGGTCTTGGCAATCTTCTTATAGCCTAGGCCATCTTTATGTAGAGAAGCAATTCTTTTTTTCAGATCCTCAGAGTTCTTTGCCATGGGGTGCCTTGTTGTACTTCCAGTGACCAGTATGAGAGAGTGAGAGTGATAACACCAAATTTAACACACCTGCTCCCCATTCACACCTGAGACCTTGTAACACTTATGCTACCCATACATGATCGAATTTTCAAAAGAATTTTCTTTTGAAAATCGGAAAATTTGTGCGTTTTGTGATCCAACGGTGCCACCATTGATTTCGAAATTCGACCAACCAAGCCTTCAATTTCACCTCATGTTGCTACAGAAAAGAATTTTCATGGCTAAGAATACTCATCCACCTTACCACCGCAGCCAGACAAAACTATTGCCAAGGCATGGAAATCCCAAACCTTGGTTGTGGCTGAATAGAGCCCTTGTCTTTGCCAAAATGACCACTATTGAAAACGATAAAATAAAGAAACTTGGCAAAATATGGCAACCATGGGTCAAGCACTGCTTACTGCCCGACTTTGACAAATCTTTGTTATTGCCTTGTTAATACACTTCACCCTACCTAGAAACATTTCCTGACTGCGAATCGCACTACCGTCATGGGAGACATTCTCCCCCTCCCTTCTTGATATATTAGGAGTGGACAATGGGTAGTGATCCCTACCATTTACAAATCCTAGAGGAACCCTAACCCACACCTGGGCCTTTCACCCCTCTGCTTTTCCTTATCTACCCGCAACCATTTGGCCCACTTACAGGGGAAGTTGAACCCATACCAATCCACCCCAAGTTATGTTCTTCAAAACTCTCTTATCAGACACAATTTTCCACCTGAACGAAGGTAGTGGCATAAAGTGTACACTATTCGCATACTCCCTATACCACACCTCTAGCTACTGTCAAGGACAAAATGTTATTTGACAGATGTACCCCCACCCGTTCACAGTTTGATCCCATCAGGGGTGAGCGGGTGGACTGGAGGCACACTCAACATCGTACAAGGACCATTAGTGACCCCAAGTTTCAGACCTCCTTGCTAACCCATTTTATTGGCTATGTATTAATTGTACTTAATGTGTTCAACCTCCGGCACCTAAGCTTCTGTATGATAATGTTCAAACAAATTGTATCCCATGTAACTGCTTATAACCTTCTCTGTTTTTCTTATGTACTCCTCAATAAAAACAATGAACAGAAAAAGACGTCACAGTGACTATGGAGGAAGAGGACAGACATGGCGGGGGGGTTACTGGGTGTAAATAGAAAATAAGATCTTATTACCTCCTCTACTGCCACTTCCAGCAACGTCTCCTCACTATTTCCTCCCGACTCACCTCTCACCCCGAACTTCCTTCCTGTACCTGACATCACTTCCTGTCTTCCATAGAGACTTGCTGCCCGGGTAGAAGTGAGAAGATCACCACCTTGTGGAGCTCAGAGCAACTGCATCCCCGAGAAACGTTTCGTAGTGTGAACACGGCCTTGTGCTGTGTGTGTATGTACTGTATATCCTTATAAATGGGCTCTTCTCCACTCCCACCAAGGAACATATATGTAAATAAATTTATATGGACATTTTTAATTGCCAATTACATTTTTGAGTGAGTTCTAACCACAAAGTACGATGGCCAGAATAGATAACATCTGTTATTCAGCGGGAGAAGGTGCTCGCTGTGTTATCATTCAGGGAATGTCGAGAACTCAACGAATGTCACATTTGCCGCCCGACTGCCAGAATTATTTTCCTCACACATCACCTAATATAGCATGTTAAAATAATAATCCAATGTGTGTCCTCATGGAAATCCGGTGACCGTTGTACAGAGTTTACTTTTTGTCTAGCAACTTCATTCGAGTGAGAAGAAGACAGACAAATGGGTGATAACATGGTATCCTCAGGAAGGTGAAAGGTAGACACAGTCTTTGGAAGGAAGGATGGGCTGTAAATCAACCATGTCCTTGAGAAGAGTAAGAAAAGGTGATTGGCCACCAACTGTCTAATCTGAGACAATAGTAACAAGGAAGACTGCCTTCTGTGCTGGGGTCATAGAAGGCACCTTGGGCAATGGTTTGAAGGAAGAATACTAAAGTGCTGATAACACATAGAGCCACGGGAGGCTTATTAAATGGGACAATGTAACTGATGCCATTGTTGTAAACCAAGTAAGGGTTGCCAAGCATCCTTGAAATATTGCAGGGGCCAACAGCTGGCCCTTAATGTAGTTCAGTGCAGGCTCTGATCAGACCACCTCTGACCACATTACATTCGGACAACGTAACTGACACCTTGAATAAAGCTTTGACTCAGAAATCGTTTTGTAGGACACGATTTTTAGAGTGGGATGTAAAGCAATCAAAAAGTCCTTAAGAAGAATAAGAAAAGGTGAAGGGCCACTAACATGGATACACTTCTCCAGGTTGAGACCATGACAAGAAAGGCTTCCTTCTGGGCTAGGCTCATAGGGCTCCATTCACAAAGCGGTATCTTAAGGTATCCGAGTAAGGGGAGGTCATAGTGATTGACGATCGATCTACACCCGGGGACTTTTTCTTACTTTTTTTGTTTTTTTTAATAAAGGACTTGTCAAAAACATTTTTTTACGCTACTTTTTTTGAGGAAAGAGAACGTGTACCATGTACCCCATGCTCATTCACATGAGGGGGCTGGGATCCAGATTCTGATAAGCCCCCTGCCCATACACCCCCACAACCACTGGCCAGGGTTGTGGAGAAATGGCCCTTGTCCCCATGGGGACAAGCTGCTTTGGGGGGCAAAGGAACCACCCCCGGGTTGAGGGCATGTGGCCTGGTATGGTACAGGGGGGGGGGGCACTCCCTTATCCCCCCCCTTTTTCTGTCCTGCCGGGCTCAAATAAGGGTCTGGAATGGATTTGGGGGAGGCGGGCACGCCATTTGTTTTTACATTTTGGCGTGAGGGTTCTCCTCAATATTCATACTAGCTCCAAAGGGCATGGTCTGGATTGAGTGGGCCCCATGCCTATTTTTTTTTCTTTTTCAGCAAAAAATTGCCAGCAAAACTTTTCTTTACATTCAGCTGTTATCGGGGAATCCCTCTGACAGCTGATGACTCATTGGTTGTTAAGGACGCGCCGACCGCTCGCTCACTGTTGTGTACAGGTTGTTAAGGATGCCAGCAGCTGCCAGTTCCTTCAATATCACATGCTGAGAACACTACTTATTTACCGCGTGCATTTTTTTTCCTTTTGTGAATTGACTTTCACTCCTGTTTTGGCGTTTTTTTACCGAGCGTCTTTTGCTTTTTGTGGTAAATACCGCATAAAGCAATAGTGAATTGACATTTTCAGGATCGCATGTCATATTTAGGAAAACACCTAAATACCGCGTGCGATCTGCTTTTATAAATGGAGCCCATAGAAAGAATGTCACACATTGGTTTGAAGGACAGATACAGAAATACTGACAGCACCAGATTAATGCCTGAGACACATCATGAGAATATCGGACGAACGATCGTCTGTTTTTTTTTTTTGCATTCAAGTCTCATAGCGATAAGTGAATAGGTTACCAGAGTTACGAGGATTATTGTAAGACAGAATACAACTTCCCGCGATGATGCAATGTATTGTATAGTAATCCTTAGTTTCCGAGCATCCGAGTCTTGGTCACTCGATTTTTACGGATGAATACTGTACTGATTGTAGGAAAGTCACTTGTTCTGTTATCTTCCGAGAAAATCCTTCGTGCTTGTCCCTTCAAATAATTTTGCATGAACTGTCGTGATCGGCTCTCGAAAGCTGTGAACTACCGGTCTTCGCCACTTCCCCAGGATGACTATTTTGCACCCTAGGCAAAACTAACCCCCCCCCCCCAATGCCAACCGCCCACCCTGGCAGGGGGGTGGCGCTAGTCTTGAGTAGGGTGTGGGTGACAATAGGAAAAGGGCAGGATAGTTTAACCTACGCCTGATGTGCCCACCTCGTATGGCTCCCCAGTGTCCTCTCCCCAGTTTCCTCCTCCACCTCCCCAGCTGTGTCCACCAGACATTCTTCAGCCCCTCGTGTTCCCCAGTTAGGCTAGAGGGGAAGTCAGTGGCCGTGGCTGCGCCCCCTAGGCAGCAGTGCACCCTAGGCAGCTGCCTAGTTCACCTAGCGGGAGCGTCGGCCCTGTACGTTCCCCTAAATAGACAAAGCTCCCATCCAACTGTATATGTATAAAGACTAGGCAGGAGGTGATTAAAAAAACATCTCCTGACACTTATGGATCTATTCAGAAATAATTTGCACTGTAATTTGCCCGGGTAAAGTGCATATGCATTCCTTCTCTGGGTATCGGGAGTAAAAAATGAATGTTATTTGGCTATTTGCTGAGCTTTTCATGTTTTTCCATTGATTTAAAATTTTAAATATCACATTTGGCCACTAGATGGTCCTAATCCTCATACCTAGCGCCATCTAATGACCAAATGTAGAATTGTCCTTTCTAAATCAATGGTTGGTATAATATTGATGGCTTCATTAACCACCTCAATACAGGGAACTTACACCCCCTTCCTACCCAGACCAATTTTCAGCTTTCAGCGCTCTCATACTTTGAATGACAACACTGTACCCATATGAAATTTGCATCATTTTTTTTTCACACAAACAGAGCTTTCTTATGGTGGTATTTAATCACTAGTGGGTTTTTTATTTTTTGTGCGATAAAAAAAAAAAAGACAGAAAATTTTGTGAAAAAAAGTGCCTTTTTCTTTGTTTCTGTCATAAAACTTAGCCAATTAGTAATTTTACTTCATAAATTTTGGACAAAATTTATACCGCTACATATCTTTGGTAAAAATAACCCAAATTAGTGTATATTATTTAGTCTTTGTGAAAGTTATAGTCTACAAACTATAGTGCCAATCACATTTGATGTACTGGCGGCCTCATTTCTCATTTATTGAGACACTAACAAGCCAGGAAAGTACAAATACCCCCCAAATGACCCCTTTTTAGCAAGTAGTAATTCCAAGGTATTTAGTAAGTAGCACTGTGAGTTTTTTTAAGTTGTAATTTTTTACCACAATTCTTTGCAAAATGAAGATTTTTTTTTTTTTTTACAAAATTGTCATATTAACAGGTTATTTCTCTCACATAGCATATGCATACAGCAAACTACACCCCAAAATACACTCTGCTACTCTTCCTGAGTATGGCAATACCACATGTGTTCTGCTACTCTTCCCGAGTATGGCGATACCACATGTGTGAGACTTTTACACAGCCTGGCCACATACAGAGGACCAACACTGAAGTAGCACCTTCAGGCGTCCTACGTGCATAAATGACACATCTTCATTTCTCAACCACCTATTACACTTTTGAAGGCCCTGGAGCACCAGGACAATGGAATTGCCCACAAAAATGACATTTTGGGAAGCAAACACCCCAACGTATAATCTATGAGGCACAATGAGTCTTTTGAATGGTTCATTTTTTTCCAGCAGTTTTTAGAAAATGTGGAATAAAAAATGAAAAAGGCGTTTTTTTTTACACGGAGTTGTCAATTTATAGGATATTTCATATGTATATAGCAAAAATTACACCCCAAAACACATTCTGCTACTCCTCCTGAGTATGGCGATACCACACGTGTGAGACTTTTACACAGCCTGGCCACATACAGAGGCCCAACATTGTAGTACCTTCAGGCGTTCTAGGAGCATAAATTACACATCTCATTTCATTCCTACCTATCACACTTTTGAAGACCCTGGAGCACCAGGACAATGCAATTACCCACAAAATGACCCCATTTTGGAAAGCAAACACCCCAACGTATATTCTATGAGGCATGGACTGCAGATATGTACTAGGGTACTCTGATGGGCTGCAGATAGGTACTCAGGTTCGCTGATGGGCTGGAGACAGGTACTCGGGTAACTTGATGAGCTGCAGATAGGTACTCAGGTACTCTGATGGGCTGGTGACAGGTACTCAGATGGGCTGGTGGCAGGTACTCGGTTACTCTGATGGGCTGGTGACAGGTACTCGGTTACTCTGACGGGCTGGTGACAGGTACGCGAGTACTCTAATGGGCTGGTGACAGGTACTCGGGTACTCTGATGGGCTGGTGACAGGTACTCTGATGGGCTACAGATAGGTATTTGGGTACTCTGATGGGCTGGTGACTGGTACTCTGATGGGTGGTGATAGGTACTCAGATGGGCTGTGACAGGAACTTAGATGGACTGTGACAGGTACTCCGGAACGCAGATGGACTGTGACAGGCACTCGGTTACTCAGATGAACTGTCACAAGTACTTATATGGACTGTGACAGGTACTTTGATGGGTGGTGACAGGTCCTCTTTATTGGGGGGGGCAATCAGTGTGATTGGTCTACACTGTAAGCGGTAACGAGATGTTACTGCAATCTTCTTCTCACACACGATCGGTGTGTGAGGAGGAGAACCCGGTAACATCTCGTTACAGCTCTGTGTTTACATTTAGTGATCGGCAGTGAAAGGATCACAGCTGATCACGTGGTAAACAGCCGCCGGCCAATGGCTGTTTACCAGCGTTGGTGACGAGCAGTGTTCCTGGGAACATGTTGCCACCGACGTGCACGTGCAGCGCGCTCATGCAAAATGGGTAGGTACCATCTGTGTTCGGCTGTGACTTCATCACAGCCGATCACACGGTAAACAGCCATGCCCAATGGCGGTTTACCCCCCTCAGTGATGAGCGATGTCTCCACCGACAGTACAGGGTTGCACGCACACGATCGGGCATGCCCTGTTTAAATGAATGGACGACATATGAAGCCTGCCCAGAATGAGAGCCACGCCACCTGGCTGTCATATGACGGCCGGCGGACGGCAAGTGGTTAACTTACGTCCTTCGATGTCTTCTGTACTCATAAGTGTATGATCCCAGTTATTTGTATGAAATCACGTCTGATGGAGGAAACTAAGGGGTCTATTTTATAGAATATTAGTTGATGATTGTGACAAACATTTCTCCAGCTGTTAAAAATTCTGTTTATTTTATAATGAACACAGTGATTTCCTATGATCCTCAGCGCCATCTAGTGTTTATAATGCAGTATTTTTTCCTGAAATATCTTCATCAGTAAAACTAGTGCAACACCGCATTATGGCCACAAGATGGAGCCAATGATCATAGGAAATCATCATAAGAAATCAAATATGGCCAAAATTCATCACAGTTGGGTGAATGTGCATCATATTTCTTCAAGGAGTTTTAAAATACAGACCTGTAAGTGTTTGTGAAATCTTCCACCACAAAATGTACTCAGCCAATGAGAGGTAATGACTCCATTTTTATTTTTCTCCTGCTATCAATGGCCAACACGGTACAACACTTCATCCATGTCTTTGGTGATCTCTGATCTCCTTATCAACTGTTTCTTCCATGATGAAGATCAGCCATGGAGTATATCTGAGGTGTATATCAGGGTGTGCTTCTTCCCCACATGTCCAGCAACATTCATATACAAGACATTTCCCGCACTCACTAATACACCTCGAGGGTTGTGTGGGACCCCTGATGTACAGGAAGACAGGACTTCAGTGAGGAACAATTCCCTCACTCAGGAGACGAATACAGCTTCTCCCCTGTGTGAGATCTCAGATGACTGTAAACAGAGGACTTCTGTGGGTTACACTTCCTTCAATCAGAACTGGAAAGTGGATCTACCTCCGTGTGCACTCTCTGATGTTTGTTAAGATGGGACTTCTGTGAAAAACATTTCCCGCACTCAGAACAGGAATACGGCTTCTCCCCCGTGTGGGATCTCTGATGTGAGTTAAGACTGCACTTCTGTGAAAAACATTTCCCGCACTCAGGACAGGAATACGGCTTCTCCCCTGTGTGAGATCTCTGATGTGTGTTAAGACTGGACTTCATTGAAAAACATTTCCCACACACAGGACAGGAATACGGCTTCTCCCCTGTGTGGGACCTCTGATGTGTGTTAAGACTGGACTTCTGTGAAAAACATTTACCGCACCTAAGACAGGAATACGGCTTCTCCCCGGTGTGCAATCTCTGATGTTTGTAAAAATAGGACTTCTCTGAAAAACATTTCCCGCACTCAGGGCAGGAATATGGCTTCTCCCCGGTGTGAGATCTCTGATGTTTGTAAAAATTTAACTTCTCTGAAAAACATTTACCGCACTCAGGGCAGGAATACGGCTTCTCCCCTGTGTGAGATCTCTGATGTCTGTAAAAACTGGACATATCTGAAAAACATTTCCTGCACTCTAGACAGGAATATGGCTTCTCCCCTGTGTGAGATCTCTGATGTTTGTTAAGACTGGACTGCAACGAAAAACATTTCCCACACTCAGGACAGGAATACGGCTTCTCCACCATGTGGGATCTCTGATGTGTGTTAAGACTGGACTTCTGTGAAAAACATTTACCACATTCAGGACAGGAATACGGCTTCTCCCCCGTGTGGGATCTCTGATGTGTGTTAAGACTCGACTTCTGTGAAAAACATTTCCCGCACCCAAGACAAGAATACGGCTTCTCCCCTGTGTGCAATCTCTGATGTTTGTAAAAATAGGCCTTCTCTGAAAAACATTTCCCGCACTCAGGGCAACAATATGGCTTCTCCCCCGTGTGAGATCTCTGATGTTTGTAAAAAGTGAACTTCTCTGAAAAACATTTCCCGCACTCAGGGCAGGAATACGGCTTCTCCCCTGTGTGAGATCTCTGATGTGTGTTAAGATTAGACTTTTTTGAAAAACATTTCCCGCACTCAAGACAGGAATACGGCTTCTCCCCTGTGTGAGATCTCTGATGTGAGTTAAGAGTGGACTTTTGTGAAAAACATTTCCCGCACTCAGGACAGGAATGAGTTTTTTCTCCTGTGTGAGATCTTTTATGCACATTAAGATCGTATTTAGAACGGTAACGCTTTCCGCACTCAGGGCATTGAAATCTCTTATGTGTTGGAAGGACGGCACCGTCCCGCACAGTCTGAGGTTCCTCAGGATAAGAGGAATATGATGGTCCGGCACCATCCCGCACAGTCTGAGGTTCCTCAGGATAAGAGGAATACGATGGTCCGGCACCGTCCCGCACAGTCTGAGGTTCCTCAGGATAAGAGGAATACGATGGTCCATCTACACTGTGTGGTGCCGGATGGACATTTGAGGTAGTCGGGTTTTCTCCTGGACTATACTGTGTGATGTCCTCATCTTCTACTTTACAGTCTGGAGACAAAGTGAGACAATCCTCTGAGGTTTTCCTCATCTCCCGTCCATCTACTAAAATAGAAATACAAAGATTATTACTAGACATGAGCTGATTGGTTCCCCTAAACCAGGACTCCGCCCACATCAGGCAGCTTTGTCTCTGAGGATCTTACAATTCCCTCCTCAAGGTAACTAGTAAATGGGTCCTCTGATCTCCTACCAGTTCATTTCTTTATTCATGGACCTTAGTCAGAGAGTGAGGAAACAACGAGAACTGTCTTTTACAACATACAGTAGAGTATATAGTGCAGGGGTCAGGAGTATGTACCGTACAATACACCAATCAGACATAAAATCATCACCACCCACCTAATATTGAGTAGGTCCCCCTTTTGCCAAGATCCAAAACACATCCCCAGGTGCCTAGGCAGAGCAACGCCTATGCCAAAAATCAACATTTTACTGCCAGCACAGAGAAGGAAGATTATCTGAGAGAAATACAGGAATACAGGACGGGGAACACAGCTCAGGAAAGTGACCCGGGGATTACAGGCTGATATCACCCAGTCCCCGCCCTACTCTGGACCAATCAGTGAGAAGTATGGGTGGAGGAATGGATTTAGTGTTAATGACCCACCTGTGCTGATCTCTGTAGGAGTGTCCTCCTCTATAAATGTCCCCGTTATTCCATCCTCCTCCATAGACTGCTGATCATCCCTCACATACCTCTCTTCTTCTTCTGCTTTAACCTCAAATTCTATATCAATTGGATCTCCACTCTAAACCAAGAAAATCAGAGAGAATATCATCAGAAAAATATAAGCTTTATTATTGTGACATCATATAAGAAATCCACACATCGTCCCATTAGTCTGTGTTCTAGATTCTCCGCCCCACCAACCTTGTAATATTGAGGGATGGTGTGATCTTCCTGTGTGGAATCCCGGGAATACAGAGGACGGGGACATCTCTCTGGTGGGTTTCTGTAGCTGGATGATGCTATCATGGTGTCCTGGTACAAATCTTTGTGTATTTCCTCCATCACCCCATCCTCATCATCCTCCTCTTTTATCTCTTCTTTAACCTCAACTTTAGAATCTCTCAGGTTTCCACTCTGAATATATAATAAAAATGACATCAATGGTAACAATGCAGATAATGTACAGATCCTAATGATACTATCAGTGATTGTTCCTCATCTACCTGATGATGGTGGGGGATGGTGTGACCTTCCTGTGTGGAATCCCGGGAATACAGAGGACGGGGACATCTCTCTGGTGGGTTCCCATTGCTGGATCCATCTGTAGGAAACACACACACTGACTGAATACATTGTTTCTATGTGTTTATCAGATGATGGGGGATCTAGGTGGAGCCTCCGTACTGCTCTCTCCTTTACAATAAAGTCTCCTCTTACCCGGTGATGTGAGGGGCGGCTGATTGTCCATCATGACCTCCTTGTAGAGATCCTTGTGTCCTTCTAAATACTCCCACTCCTCCATGGAGAAATAGACAGTGACATCCTGACACCTTATAGGAACCTGACACACACAATGATACAGTCACCATCCAGACACATCCCTTGTCTGTTACTGGATAATGTCCCAGAATTCCCAGAATCCTCCTCACCTCTCCTGTCAGCAGATGGACCATCATGGTGGTCAGTTCCAGGATCTTCTCTTCTTTGTTCCTCTCAGGTATGGGAGAAGGAGGGGGAGGCACCATGTTGGGGCTCTGGGTCCTGTTCCATCCTCCTGAGATTGGCTCCCCACTAGACTTCTTCACTACAACATAATCCTACAGATCAGGAGAAAGATAAACCGATATCAATCATCTGACATCATCTAAAGGTCTACAATAAGAACATGGACTATTGACCAGACTAGACAAGAGTGATGTCATGTGACCTCCCAGAATCCTCCTCACCTCACCAGTCAGCAGGTAGATGATCTCCAGGGTGAGGTTTAGTATCTTCTCAGTCATGTGACTCTGGTCCTCCTCAATCCTCATTGGTGCCATCATTTGATCTATACAGGTCTCCTTGTAGACGGATAACTTTGGGAAATGAAAGTAAGAACTATTTGGATGGTATTGGTCACACAATAATAGGATGGGGGGGGGGGGTAATAGTAGGGTTGCTGTACATTGGAGAACTACTACCCCCATGGGAACACATTTCATTTAGACTGTTTAGGGCGGGGCTTGACAAATTTGCTTTTAATCTAGGAGCTAAAAATATTAGGAGCCGTTTTTTGTAACAAATCTTACGGGTGGAACATGTTCCCGAAGGTGTATTTATCCTTTAACCCTTTCTCAGGCTTTAAAAAAGAATTTTAGGCCTGAAGATTCCATAAATTCCCCCAAAACATGATATATTTTCTTAAAGCAGACACCCTAGAGAATAAAATAGTGGTTGCTCCAAATTTTTATGTCACGCAATATAACTGCAAAGGTCTAGGAAACACAAAATTTCAAAAAACACATTGAAAGTTCATTTTTACGGGGCACAAAATCGTAATAGATTACTGAATTTTTTGGTAAAATATAAAAGATGAGGTTGCACCAAGTAAATAGATACCAAACATGTCAAACCTGTGAAATGGCGACAAACTTCAGTACCCAATATTTATTATATATATATTTATATCTGCTTTGAAAGCCTCCTATAGGTCATCAGTTTAGCATTACGGTGGAGGTCTGGCTTTAGAATTTTCACTCTCATTCCGGCGTGTGCGGTGATATGTAATGCCTGTAGCACAATCAGCGTTTTCAGGCATAGGCACATGTGTTTACGTTTGTACGTGTGTATATGTGGTGGTGGGGGGCCTCAGTTTTTTTGGGGGGGGTGATTTTAGGTGCTTGGGTGTAACTTTAACTTTTTACAATTAAAGATGATTTAATTATGGGACAAAAAGTGATGATTTTTTTTGGTGACAGGTTCTCTTTATTGAGACATCCAGGGTCTAAAAGACCCCCAATGTCTCCCCTGAGCTCCACTGAATGTAATGCAATGCACATCGCCTCGATGGTCGGCGAAACTTTCAATGAGGACCTGGAAGTCACGTCATACATGTCACTTTCAGGTCAGCAACAAGGAGGGAAGGAGACCGGATGTGTGTCCACTCTCCTTCCTCCGCTCTAGCCGGTGGCACCCACTATGCCAGTCCTGAGCCTGCAGATGGGCAATCGGGATACATAGCGAAGGGCGCGCATGAGGTGTGTGGAGAATTCGGGTGGCAGCCCAGGCACCAGGACACAATTGTTTGTTGACATGGCGGCCTGGCACCTGGGGTTTGTTGAGCCTGGTTTAGTGTTTGTTACATTTTAGAGGACCCGGGACTAGGGGTGGGCCGAACAACCTCCTGTTCAGTTCGCACCAGAACTTCGAACATCGCAAAAGTTTGGAACCGAATTACGAACCCCATTGAAGTCTATGGGACCCAAACTGGAAAAATCAAAAGTGCCCATTTTGAAGGCTTATATGCAAATAATTGGGCATACAATGGTTAGGGGGGTCCAGGTACTGCCCTGGGGGACATGTATCAATGAAAACAAAATTTGTAAAATACGACATTTTTAAATGAGCAGTGATTTATTGATGCCTAAAGTGAAAGCATAAAAATGAAAAATGCCTTTCAATATAGTGCTATAGTTTACTACCTGTAAAGTGGTGCATCTGTACCATGTATAGAACCTGCTGCAGCAATAATTGTATTTATAAAGACAAAAAAATGACATTTTCCTTGCAAGCTTTCTTATTTTCTAAACAATGGTTTGGGGAGCCAGTCTGTATGATGAGGCCACAATGTAGTGCACTGGGAACAAGATTAGAGATTTTTTTTGGATAAATTCTGGTATCTCTTCCACAGACTTCGGATAGAAGTAACAGGTGCGGAAAAATTGGTCTTTGGGTGTCGGTGGCGCCTTCACCCCGTAACCCTATAGAGGTACGCTTGATGAAAGCAAGAATTGGCCTTGCTGTCAAGAATTGAAATGATATGCACCTGACAAACAGGTGCAGAAAAAATTGGTCTTTGGGTATTAATTGTGCCTATGAAACCTACACTAAAAACATTCTTCCAGATGTAATCAACACCCACGACGCTAGGCAGCCAAGAAGTCCTGCAGAGATTCCACATCCCAAAAACACTTAATCAGCGACATCGGCATCAGGGGCTTCATAGCTGCTGGCAATCTAGGACTGATTCATTTTGATAAATGTCAGATGGTCTACGGAGTCTGTGTGGACAAACGCACTCTATTATCAGTAACAAAACCTTCAGCAGCACTGAATGCCCATTCGAAAAGCACGCTGGATGCAGGGCAGCCCAGAAGCTCAATTGCATACTGGGCAAGTTCTGGCCAGTGGTCTATTTTCATGACTCAGTAAGCCAGTGGATCATCAACTGGAAAGCTCTCCATCTCTGTTTTCGCCCCTAGATAATCGTCCACCATGTGAAGCAGACGCTGCCGATGGAATGTGAAAGCTGACAGCCCTGGGCGACGAGGACTAAAGAAACAGTGAAATTCATCAGTTAGGCGTCCGCCTTCTCACCCGCTCCTCTCTTGACCAACAGAACCTCAAAATTATGTTTGCCAAGTGCGCATGCGCGGAGCTCTGAAGATGGCCGCTTGAGCTGAGAGCTCTGCTCCAGACCGAAACAGCGGCGCCCACAGCACGGTGTTCCTAACGAAACCACAACAACGGGAGGCACTCCCCACATACCCATATGCATGGGGCACCGGTCAAGAGGGACCTCAGGCCGCAATTTCAGAAGGCAGGAGCAAGCGGGATATCCAAGAGGGCCGCCGCAGCACAGCCTCAGCTCCACGATCCCAGCTCCACAGGACTGGCGGACTACAGGTCAGACCCACCCCTCATCCCACAACACTTCACCCCAGGGAGGCAGGCGGGATTCTTGCAAGCCATCACCCCCTCCCCTGCCTCCACGTAATCCCTTATCGAGAGCTCCATGACTGAATACACCCTCTCCCCCCTGGGGCCTAACGCAGTGGTGCAACCAGGCTACCCCATCCATGAGACCCAGGCCAGAGACCATGTTTTCCCCATGGAGGACCTCTTCCAACAATTCTCAGAACTCCTAGACAGAGGCCTAGAGCAAACGGCAGCAAAAATTACAGGGGACCTAAAGGCAGACTAACACAAAATGGAGCAAACTATAGGTCGTGACAAACCAAAATTCCAAGCACATACACACAGTGCAGGAACAACTAGACCTAGCCATGGCCCGTATCGATGACCTGGAGAACAGGACCAGAAGGTACAACATCAGAATCCGGGGGCTCCCGGAGACCATACTGAATGTTCCAGAAGCAGTGCAGGACCTGATTAAAAACCTGCTACCCAATATTTCTCCTCACCGCCTTAAACTAGATAGGGCACACAGAGCCCTAGGGCCCCCCAGGAAAGACAGCACCCTGAGAGACATTATATTGCCAAACCCCACCACTATTCCGTGAAAGAGGAAGTGATGAGACAAGCTAGGTCTGCTCCCAAAGTGATGTTCCAGGGCCACCAGGTACAGATCTTTGTGGACCTCTCACCCTCCACGATTCAGAGGAGAAGATCTCTGAAACCACTACTCCACGCACTGACTCAGAGGGATATAAAATACAGATGGGCCTTCCCATTCGCGGTCAAGTTTACCGACAAGGGGAGACGCTATGCTTTCTTCACCTTAACGGAGGGAGAAAAACTACTCCTGCATCTAAAGCTCATATCCCAAGAAGCTGAAATGGACACCACCAACGACACTGGCTCCAACAAAAGACAAACACCAACCAGCCCCCAGTCCCCCCTGTGGACCAAAGGAAAAGCGAAGAAGGCCAAAGACAACGGTCCCACCTGAAGCAAGTCCCCCCATGGACTGCCTTTTTTTTCTCCCGAACCTACAGTTCGGACCAGAGGACTCGTAACCTCACTGATGTGGGCTTTACTCCACGTCCCAAGTTTCATCTACCACTTAGGCTTAGGCCTTAGCTACTGAGTTAGCTGTTTGCAGTTTCGAGTTTATTTTTTGTTGACAGTGTTGACCATGGAAGGTTCTGGGCCCTCCAAGACTCTCAGGCCTCTCCGGTTTGCTCTTCAGATTTTACCTACACCCCTCTAAGGGGCAGTGTTCCCACACTGCATAATAGACTTGTCCCCCCAATGGACGTTCTGCTGTGGTGGGGAGGGGGGGTAAGAAGCCTTTAGGGACACTGACCCTCTCCCAAATTCCGGTTTACCTTTCTTGGAGACCTTTTCACATCTATTCTCCCCCCCCCTCTCCTCCCTCTTCCTTGTCTTCAAAAATGTGCCTAATACCAGTGTCTTTTTCAGATCAACAACACACCTTACAGGAAAAAGGAGCCAAGGCTCCACCAGAACAAAGCGGAGAACCCTCCGAAACTATCTCGGTTTCAAGACATCCAAGGGTAAGTGAGGGCAGTTCACACAGCTTTCCACCTCCTTTGCTCCATGGCTGACGGCCCAGAGGCTAAACTCCACATAGCTTCCCACAATGTCCAGGGCCTCAACTACAAGTCCTTCAAGCTAGACATTCTTATGTTACAAGAAACACACTTACCTTCCCAGTAAAGCCCCAAGTTCCTCCACCCACACTTCCCTCACTTCTTCCTAGCCAGTGCAGACAACAAAACCAAGGGGGTGGTGATCATAATATTCAAAACCTGCAAATTCGGAAAAATCTCTGACTATGCTGATCCAGAAGGGAGGTTTATTCTGGTTAAAGGCATGCTGGGGGACCACCTGTACTCCCTAGTTTCATATTATGCACCAAATAAAGGACAAGCCAAATTTTTCAATTCCCTACTGAGCACCCTCTCCTCGAAGGCTAGAAGGAACGATCATCTTTGGGGGCGACTCGAATAATGCATTCGACCGGGGCCTAGACAAATCTAAACCCCCGCGGTCCCAACCAACTCGCCCAACAAAAGAGAGCCTCAAAATAGCAAAGGTATTACACGCTCATGGTCTGGCAGACACATGGAGGGAACTCAACCCCTCCAAGAGGGACTTCACCCATTACTCACACCCTCACAACACTTATGCGAGGACTGACCATATCCTAACCCCGTCCACCCTCCTCCCAGTAGACCTCAAAGTCCACATCAGGGAGACAGCATTATTGGACCACTCAATTGTAGTCATAACAATCCACTCTGGGGACTCGGGTGGGTCACGAGGATGGAGACTGAATGAGTCTTTGCTTTCTGACCCCATCAGAGTTTCAGAAATCGGAAAAGCCCTACAAGAGTACTTTACTCTCAATAACATGTAACAAACCACCCCAGAAATGCTCTGGGCTGCGCACAAAGCTTTCATCAGGGGCAAGCTCATTCAGATCTCCACCCAAGTTAAACGGGAAAGGCGGGCCGACATATCTCGTCTAGACAGGGAATATGTCGTACTAAGGGCTCTACACAAAAAAAGACCCAACAAAGATCCCAATACCTCAAATTGACAAAGCCAGATTAGATCTCAATCTTGCACTCAAGGCTAAGGCCGAAAAATCCATCCGCTGGAGCGGACATAAATTCCACGCCAAGGCAGACAAAATGGGTCCTCTTTTATCAGCTAAACTATCCCTTCGCATCAGGGTCCACATCATGCCCAAGATCAGGGTAGCAGGTCAACCCCCCACGACCACCCCAGTCAAGATACTCAAAGCTTTCCAGGGATTCTACTTAAAACTATACAGCCTACCCATTCAGGCTTGATCCCGTGGTTTCTGGATGGCCTTCCCATCCCCTCCCTAACTGATGCCCACAAAGAGAGGATGGAATCATCCATCACAGAGGAGGAGGTGTTGGGGGTCATCAGGGACCTCAGAAAGGGGTCAGCCCTGGGACCTGATGGTCTATCCATACCCCATTACAAATCCTTTGCGGACACCCTAACACCGCACCTGACCAAATTTTTTTAACTTCAAAACCAAAGGAGACCCCCTAGATATCCACCTCAATACGGCATTTATCACAGTCATACCCAAACCAGACAAAAATGATGAAGACGTTAGTAATTATCGCCCAATTACACTCATAAATAACAATTTAAAAATACTCACCAAAATACTAGCAAACAGGCTGGCGTCCTTCATCAGTCAATACATACATAAAGATCAAGTGGGTTTCATACCCGGAAGACAGGGCCCTGACCAAATCCGGCGGGCAATAGACATATCCTCGATCTTACAAACCAACTGGGAGGAGGGGGTCGAAACAGGGATTTCTCCTATCCTTAGACCTGCAGAAGGCCTTTGATACGGTGTCTAGGAATGAGCCGAACACCCACAGGGTTTGGTTCGCAGCAGAACATGCGAACAGGCAAAAAAATCGTTCGAACACGCAAACACCGTTAAAGTCTATGGAACACGAACATGAATAATCAAAAGTGCTCATTTTAAAGACTTATATGCAAGTTATTGTCATAAAAACTGTTTGGGGACCTGGGTCCTGCCCCAGGGGACATGTATCAATGTAAAAAAAAGTTTTAAAAACATACGTTTTTTCGGGAGCAGTGATTTTAATAATGCTTAAAGTGAAACAATAAAAGTGAAATATTCCCTTAAATTTCGTACCTGGGGGGTGTCTATAGTATGTCTGTAAAGTGGTGCATGTTTCCCATGTTTATAACAGTCTTAGAGCAAAATGACATTTCTAAAAGGAAAAAAAGTCATTTAAAACTACTCGCGGCTATAATGAGTTGTCGGGTCTTGGCAATACAGATAAAAGTCATTGAAAAAAACGGCATGGGATTCCCCCACAGTTCATTACCAGTGCCTTTGGGTCTGGTATGAATATTAAGGGGAACCCCGAACCAATATTTTAAAAAAAAATTGTGTGGGGTCCCCCCAAATTCCATACCAGGCCCTTCAGGTCTGGTATGGATATTAAGGGGAACCCCGCGCCAAAATTTTAAAAAAAATGGCGTGGGGGTCCCCCTCAAAATCCATACCAGACAAATGTTTCCCATGTTTACAACAGTCTGACAGCAAAATTACATTTCAAAGGAAAAAAGGTCATTTAAAACTACTCGCGGCTATTAATGAATTGCCGGTCCGACAATACACATAAAAGTTCATTGATAAAAACGGCATGGGAATTCCCCACAGGGGAACCCCGAACCAAAAATTAAAAAAAAAAAAATTACGTGGGGGTCCCCCTAAATTCCATACCAGGCCCTTCAGGTCTGGTATGGATTTTAAAGGGAACCCTGCGCCAAATTTTTTTTTTAAAATGGCGTGGGGTCCCCCCAAAAATCCATACCAGACCCTTATCCGAGCACGCAACCTGGCAGGCCACAGGAAAAGAGGGGGCGAGAGAGCGCTACCCCCTCCTGAACCGTACCAGGCCACATGCCCTCAACATGGGGAGGGTGCTTTGGGGTAGCTCCCCAAAACACCTTGTCCCCATGTTGATGGGGACAAGAGCCTCAGCCCCACAACCCTTGCCCGGTGGTTGTGGGGGTCTGCGGGTGGGGGCTTAGCGGAATCTGGAAGCCCCCTTTAACAAGGGGACCCCCAGATCCTGGCCTCCCCCCTGTATGAAATGGTATTGGGGTACAAATGTACCCCTACCATTTCACAAAAAAGTGTCAAAATGGTAAAAATGACATGACACAGCTTGGGGTCCTTTATTAAAAAATAAAACTGTCCCACGAAGTCTTCTTCTTCTCTTGTTCCAACGGACCGAAAAAAAAAAAAGCCACACGACCCGCCTCCATGGGAGGCACTCGCCGTATGATGCGTCCTCGCAGGTGACAGTTTCATACATAGAGCCATAGGGATGTCCCCGTGCGTCAGAGGGGGGTGGCCCCGCCCCCCTCTGACGCTACGGGGAAGCCATAGGGATGTCTCCGTGCGTCATAGGGGGCGGGGTCACTCGGGGACATCACAGTGTGGCCCCACCCTCAGTTATAAAAGAGCTGTCATACGGCGAGTGCCTCCAAAGGAGGCGGGTCGGTGCGGCTTTTTTTTTTTCAGTCCGTCGGAGCAAGAGAAGAAGAAGACTTTGTGGGACTTGTCCCCAAGCTGTGTCATGTCCTTTTTACCATTTTGACACTTTTTTGTGAAATGGTAGGGGTACATTTGTACCCTGTTACCATTTCACACAGGGGGGGAGGCCGGGATCTGGGGGTCCCCTTGTTAAAGAGGGCTTCCAGATTCCGATAAGCCCCCGCCAGCAGACCCCCACAACCACCGGGCAAGGGTTGTGGGGATGAGGCCCTTGTCCCCATCAACATGGGGACAAGGTGCTTTGGGGGCTACCCCAAAGCACCCTCCCCATGTTGAGGTCATGTGGCCTGGTAAGGTTCAGGAGAGGGGGTGCTCTCTCGTCCCCCCCTCTTTTCCTGCAGCCTGCAAGGTTGCCTGCTCGGATAAGGGTCTGTTATGGATTTTTGGGGGGACCCCTACGCAATTTTTTTTAAAATTTTGGTGCGTGGTTCCCCTTAAAATCCATACCAGACCCTTGGTCTGGTATGGATTTTGATGGGGACCCCCACGCCATTTTTTTTTTAAATTTTGGCGCATGGTTCCCCTTAATATCCATACCAGACCTGAAGGGCCTGGTATGGAATTTGTGGGGACCCCCACGCAATTTTTCTTTTAAGTTTTGGTCCGGGGTTCCCCTTAATATTCATACCAGAACCAAAGGCACTGGTAATGGACTGTGGGGGAATCCCATGCCGTTTTTTTCAGTGACTTATCTGTATTGCCGAGACCCGACAATTCATTATAGCCGCGAGTAGTTTTAAATTACTTTTTTCCTTTAGAAATATAATTCTGCTCTCGGACTGTTCTAAACACGGGAAACACGCGGCACTTTACAGGCATACTATAGACACCCCCCAGGTACGACATTTAAAGGAATATTACACTTTTATTGTTTCACTTTAAGCATTATTAAAATCACTGCTCCCGACAAAACGTCTGTTTTTAAAACTTTTTTTTTGCATTGATACATGTCCCCTGGGGCAGGACCCAGGTCCCCAAACCCTTTTTATGACAATACCATGCATATTAACCTTTAAAATTAGCACTTTTGATTTCTCCCATAGACTTTTAAAGGGTGTTCCGCGGCTTTCGAATTTCCCGCGAACACCCCAAAATAATGGGCGAACAGCTAATGTTCGAGTCGTACTCATATTCTAACTGAACATAAAGCTCATCCCTAATGGTGTCCTGGTCTTACATCTTTTCTCTCTTAGAGCGATGGGGTTTTGGTAACCGCTTCATGGGACTCCTACATGCACTTTACTCACAACCAAAGGCTCTCATCCATCTCCAGGGGCACTACTCCAAACCAATAGATATCACAAGATGCACCAGACAAGGATGTCCTTTATCCCCACTCATATTAGCCATAGCCATAGAAACCCTTGCGATCACTGTCCGACATAATCCCGATATTAAAGGGGTGATCTGTGGGGACCAGACGCATAAATGCGGATTATTTGCAGACGACATCCTCCTTTTCTTGACCTCCCCTCTCACCTCACTCCCCAATCTGTGGCAAGTACTGCAAGACTTTGCCAAAATCTCGGGTCTTCGAGTCAACTTCTCCAAATCACAAGCCCTCAACGTATCCCTGCTTCTCCAGAGAGTCTCTTTGCTAAAACAGTCTTTCCAATTTGAATGGAACGACACTTCCGTTCGCTACCTAGGCATCTCATTGACGGCCAAAACAGAAACTCTTTACACCCACAATTATCCCCCACTCTTCAAGAAACTGGAGACAGACCTTAAACTCTGGTCAAAACACGAATGACTAGTAAGGATCAACTCAAATTAAATGACCTTACTCCTGAGAATCCCCTATTTCTTCCGCTCCCTCCCTATACCAATCAGGAAAGACCACCTGCGATCACTCCAAAGTAAAATACTAAAATATACCTGGTATAAAGCGGGATATCTCATCCCACAAAGCACCCTATTCCTCCATAGACGCAGAGGAGGACTAGGCCTTCCAAACTTACATAAATATTTCATAGCGGCTAGACTGGCCCAATTGTCCACTATCTATTCCAGATATGAAAAACCTGACTGGGTGACAATCGAAAGGCAGGCCACCCCCAACTTCACGTTAGATTACCTCCTATGGTGCCCCCCAAAGACTCGGCCCCCCATTCTCTCACCCACTTTATCCCACTCATGCACTTTATGGGACAAGCTCAGGCACACCCCAGCTCTGGTCTCCGCAGGATGCCCGCTCGCACACCTCTTCCACAACCCTGATTTTCAACCTGGATTGGACATTACAGCATTCAAGTGGTGGCTGGATAAGGGGCTATACCGGATAGGGCACTACTTCACTTCTAGCGGTCCAATTACCCTCAGCTTCTGTATAAAAAACTTGGAGCTCCCGGACTCAGAAAAGGTTCCGCTTCAATCAAATTTCCCATTTTTTACATAAAATCTGGAGGGACAAACCCCTCCCTCCCAAATTCACAGCACACAGATTGTGGTGTGGACAGGCCATGGAGCAAAGGGTAGCATTTTGGTGATATACTCTGCCCTCACTCACGCTATTGAAAAAACTTCTTACATGACGGCCTGGGAGGCTGATTTTCAATGCAGCTGGGAGCTGGAGTCCTGGCAAGCGGCTTTTACCTGATCCTTCAAAGGGATCCAAAAGATCTCCCTCATGGAAGCTAGCATTAGGAAAATAACCAGATGGTACCTAACCCCTGCCAGGCTGGCGGCCATTTACCCTATCAGCAAACCCTCTATGCTTCAGATGATGTCAACTCCTGGGCTCTATGGCCCACACATGGTGTGAATGCCCCAAGATTCACTCATTTTGGAGACAAATCTTCAATATGATCTACAAGGTGACTGATTGCCAGGTGCCCAGATCCCCAAAGGTGCCCATCCTCAATGCACACATCCCAGGACTCCCTAGGGCTTCCCAATCGCTAATCCAATTTATCCTCCTGGGCGCTAAACACAATCGCCAAAGCCTGGAAACAGCCAAAACCCTCCTTGCAGGCGGTCAAAAGGAAGATATCATGGATTATGACCCAAGAAAAACTATCCAGCATCCTGACAGACACTTCAAAGAAATTCCAAAAGATCTGGGAGCCTTGGGCCCATTATGCAGGAATCTCCCTCATACCAGGTGTCCAGGTACACACCACCCCTCAGCCCAGCAACAGGCACGCATTTCCCGCAGACCCACAATAGGCACGCAGCTCCCCCCTCTCTCCCTCCTCTTTTATGAGGACTCCTATCTCCCCCCCCCTTTTTCACTTTCTTTCTCTTTCCTCTATTTCAACTCAGGTTTCTCTTATGTTATCACAGTCTGAGGCGATCTACCTCAAACTGGGAGAATCCCAGGTAATCCAGCCCTCCAACCGGGCTAGTCCAGGAAGGCCTGGGCGATGCACCGGGAGAGGCGGGTGGATTCCTCACCTGGCACAATATGATCCTGTTAGGGGTGCCAGGGGACGAGGAAACACTAATACTCCAGGGGCCTGACCCCGAGTTGTTCCTCAGGGCAGCTAGGCCAAGTAAGCCAGTTGGACAGCCCTCCCAACTTCACATAATGTTGGGACAGTTAATAGACAAGACTGTATACTTTTTGTACTGCTTACCCGGGGGCCTTCTGTTTAATGTATTAACTTAATATGTTTGTGCATATTGAAAATAAAAACATATTGAAAGTAAAATTATGTTTTCCACGACATTTTAACCTACCAGAATTGGGAAAAGTGCTATATAAACTCCTCTTCTAGGTTTCCTCAAGAGATTTAATCTTCTGCACTCTCTGTGGGGACGGGATAAGTGTCCCCACAGAGAGTGCAGAAGAGTGTCCCCAAAACTGCAAGAATCCTCCTCCTCCCTCTTCTCGTGTGTGTTCTGTGGTGTAGGAACAATGGTGTCTGCATAAAGTGGGCCTTGAGAGGAAAAGAAGTCCTCCTCTTCCTCCCGTTGCTCTGCCTCGAGTGCCCTGTCCAAAATGCTATGCATAGTCTGCTCCAGCAGGAACACAACAGGGATTGTGTCACTGATGCATGCATTGTCACAGCTCACCATCCTTGTGGCCTCCTCAAATGGTGACAGTACAGTGCATGCAACCTTTATGAGCAGCCATTGGCTTGGGGAAAAAAAAAGCAGAGCCGGCCTGAGCCTGTCATTGTGCCGTACTCAAACAGGTATTAGTGCATGTGTAGCATTGCCAAAGTCGAGTTCCACCTGGTGAGCATGTGACAAATTAGACGGTTTACAGGCAGGTGGAATTCTCACTGAATTTCAGCCAACCGAGCACTGGCTGTGTATGACCGCCTGAAATGGCTACAGACTCTTCTGGCCGGCTTTAGCAGATCTTCCAACCCTGGGTACCTATTTAAGAAATGCTGCAACACCAAATTGAGGTGTGCCAGGCATGGCACATGTGTCAACTTTCCCTGTCTAAGTGCGGACAGGAGGTTTGTGCAATTATCGCACACCACCATTCCTGGCTCCAGCTGGCGTGGCGTGAACCACCTCTGGGCCTGCCCCTGCAAAGCTACAAGAATCTCTGCTCCGGTGTGGTTCCTGTCCCCTAGGAACACCAGCTGAAGCATCACATGGCACCTTTTAGCCGGACTCTTTAAATAGCCCCTTGAACGCTTAGGGGGTACTTGTGGTTCATAGGACAATTCAGCAGAGGAGGAAATGGAGAAGGGGGTAGAGATGACAAATCCTGCATCATCACCACTAGCTGAATGGAGACGTGGCAGCACAACAAGCTACAGCACTGAGCTCTGTCCTGCATCGTTTCGAGTTGCAAGCAGAGTTACCCAGTGTGCTGTGAACAAAATAAATCGTCCCTGATCATGCTTGCTGGATTACGTGTCAGCAGTAATGTGGGATTTGTGGCTGACTGCCTTGCCCAACAATGCCACAAAATTGCCTTCCGTGTGATGGTACAGAGCTGGAATGGCCTTACATGAAAAGAAATAGCGACTGGAAACCTGCCATTGTGGTACAGCACATTCTGCAAATACACAAAAGGGGGCAGAATCCACTAGATGGAAAGGCAGAAGTTGTACAGCCAGCAACTTTGACAAGCTTTCATTAACATGCTGGGCATGAGGGTGGCAGTGGCTGTATTTTTTTTTTCCGCTGCAGCAGATGGGGCAGAGAAATTTGCCGGCTATAGTCTACAGCTGATGGTGTGCTACTGGCAGATGTGTTGCAAGGACCTGAGACACCCTGCGCTATACCATCATCTTTATCAGTGGAGGCTGCTGAGAGGCCATGAGATATAGCGGGGGCAGACTGAAGTGAGTAAGGAGGAGGAATAGAATTGTGCCCCTTTTGTGCGGCTTTCAGGTGCTCTTGCCAATGGGCTGAGTGGTGGGAGGTTAAATGCCTGGTACTTGGGTACCACATGATGGTGGTGGCTGGTGTTTTTGCCACGCTTGATGTGCTTGAGACAAAGTTTGCAAATTGCAAGAGTGCGATTGGCTGCACATGTACTAAAAAAGGCCCAGACAGCTGAGCTGTGGGAAGTGGGCCGGGAGATAACAGCTCCATAATGTGATGGAATAGGATGGCTGCTCTCTACTCCTCCATGATAGCTGCCTCGTTGGGGTTGTGCCTCACCCTCCCTTTCCTCCTCTGCTCTATCTGGCACCCAAGTCACGGCAGTGACCTCATCATCATCATCTCCTCCATCCTCATTACCACTGGAGACAACTTGGCAATACGCTGCAGCTGGGGGAACATGACTGCCAATTTGTGTACCAGTGTTCTCCCCTCTCTGTAGGCTTATGTTCCTGACTTCCTCAACCTCAGAACCAACATCTGAATCAAGTAATGTCTGTGCATCAAGGTGCAAGTGGCTTATGATGTGTTCAAATAACTCAGCTGACTCCTCCATGTCTGATGCTGGCGCTATGGCAGGAGTAGCTGTGGACAGGGAGGCAGGTTTAGCCACTCTGACAGCTGCAGTGGACTGCGCACAAGTCTCTGCTTGGGTGACGGAGGATGAGGATGGTTTAATAAGCCAGTCCACCACCTCCTCTGCATGCTGTGACTGGATAGCACGGACAACATGACTAAACAGAGGAAATGAAGCCCTGCCTGAGGACTGAGGTCCACCTTTTCCTGTGGACACCTACGCTGCTGGACCCCTCACAGTGCCATGGGAACGTATGCCTCTCCTTGTTGTCCTCCCAGACATGATGGGGGGGGGGGGCTTATTAAAATAATATACTAAAGATGTGGAAATGTGTATTTGGACGCATTTTAGTTAATGGAAAGTGGTTTTTGGTGCACTTTAACTTAAGTACTCACTTCACAGACACACTCTACTGATACAATATAATATACTGCAGTAAATCTGCACTGAGGCACTGCAATATACTGCGTCAAACGTGCAGTAAAGCACAGAAATATACTGCAATGAAGGTACACCAACACACTGAAATATACGGTGTTAAACTTGCAGTAACGCACTGAAATATACTGTGTTAAACGGCACGTAACGCACTGAAATATACGGTGTTAAACTTGCAGTAATGCACTGAAATATACTGCATTAAAGGTACACCAACGCACTGAAATATATGGTGTTAAACTTGCAGTAACACAGTAACTTGCAGTAATGCATTAACAAATTAACAAAACGCCCCATAATTTGGGTGTTCATCGAATGGGCGAACAGCTAATGTTCGACCTAAACTAATGCCTGGGTCGAACTGTTCGCCCATCCCTACCCGGGACCCTCTTGGCCTGTCGGATCAGAAATTTGCTTTTCTCTGTTGGGTTTGTTTGGTTTCTGAACTGGATTTGATTAGTATTAGATCTGCAGACAAGGAATGATGAATATGATCCTTCCATTTGCTCTGAGGCAGTGCTGTGAGGTCAATGGAGGATCATCGTGATGTCCAGGAAGGGGAACTTCCTACACAAATGGACTCAGCTCTAAGTGGGTCTGCTATATGGTCTCTCACGTTATCCTCGTAACTGCAGGTGCAATGACCAGCTCGTTGCTTGAAGCCTAGGATGCACAAAAATTCCAAATTGAAATTTTACAGCATGCGGCCATCCAGAGTTTTTGTGCATCCTAACTTGCTAGACTTTTGGCCCAGAGTTGCCGGTTAATCAGGATAATTGCCAGAACTCCGGCTGCAAGGCTCCAATCTCCGGCAGCCTGCTGACTGACAGGAGTGATGTGACTCTCTGCAGTAAGAGAAGGGATTGGATTGGATAACATTAGGATGCTACTGTTGGAGTAGAGAGTTGTGGGGGGGGATCTGTTCTATTCCATCCAATGGCAGCCCAGTGTGGGTAGGAGGACAGCAGGGGGAAGTGTTTGCTCTCTTGGTTGCCAAGTATGCTGTAGTATACAGTACATTGTACAGGGTGGTGGTGGGTTCCTGGTCTCTGAATTCCAGCACCGGGCACTCCCAAACACTGTGTCATGGGAAGGTATTGGACTAAACCCTGTATGCATAGCACTGACCCCTGACCATCCGAGTGCACTTCAAGGGGTGAAGGACTGCCCTTCTTCATTCTTGGTATCTTGAAAATTTTTCATTTGACCAGTGAGATGGTGAGAAGGTAAGAAGGTGAAGGTTGCTTTCATTTCCTGGCAAGAGTTTTGTAAGGAGGTCTGAAAAGTAAGCGTAGTTGCTAGGACCATCATAGACCAAGAGCCCCATTCCCCACTTAGAGTCCCTCTGACCCTACAGCCTCCTCTTCCCTCAGAGCCCTGCTGCCTGCCAACCCTATGAAGGGCCCAGAGCCATTCAACTCCACTACCCCCTCAGGGGCTGCAAAGTCCTCTAGCCTCAGTACCCCCTGAGATGTTCCTCAGCTCCCCTACTTCTTTCAGTTCCCTCAGTATTTTCCTCCTTCTGGCACCAATGATGGAACATATTCTTCATGACAGGCTGGGGAATCTTTTCTTCCTCCTGACCAGCAATGTATGGGGCTCTATGGTTCATACTCCTGACTACGGATGAGCTCTGGCGTGTTCGCAAGCTGCACGTGCCGAGCCCGTCAGGAAGTCGGCACGGCGCTGCGCTAATCACAAGCAGTGAGACATTTCCCGATGTGCGGCTGCAGAGATCAGGAAATGTCTCACTGCCTGTAATTAGCGCAGCGCAGTGCCGACTTCCTGGCGGGCTCGGCACGTGCAGCTTGCGAACACGCCAGAGCTCATCCTTACTCCTGACCCCTGCACTCCATCATTGTGTTGGTTGCATAGTGTAATTAATGCCCATAGGGATGCACCGACAGCATTTTTTTAAGAGTACCGGGACTTTTTTCAAGTACACAGTAGAGGGGGTTTGGAGGGCACAGTAAGGGGTTAGGAGGGCACAGTACAGGGGGTGTAGGAGGGCACAGTAAGAGGGTTAGGAGGGCACAGTAAGAGGGTTAGGAGGGCACAGTAAGAGGGTGTAGGAGGGCACAGTACAGAGGGTTAGGAGGGCACAGTACAGGGGGTTAGCTCCTCTACTTCCCTCAGTATTTTCCTCGCTATAACAGGCTGCCTGTGTAGTGTAATAATTGCCCTTTGTAGGCCATGTATGGTCAGGATGATCATTGTCTTGTCTATTTATTGTCAGTGCTGTTTGTTTAGAGGAACAAATTACTAGAATTTATCTCTAAAAATGAAGAGAATGTTCCGGCCCCGTAAGTGGGGGAATGTTCTGCCCCTGAAGGGGTTAATCTAGGTTTCCACACTATATATGTGTGTATCATCATCTGCTGGAGATAAAAGACGTCACAGTGACTATGGAGGAAGAGGACGGAACATGACGGGGGGGTTACTGGGTGTAAATAGAAAATAGGATCTTATTACCTCCTCTGCTGTAACTTCCAGCGATGTCTCCTCTCTACTTCCTCATGACTCACTTCTCACCCGGAACTTCCTATTTATACCTGACATCACTTCCTGTCTTCCATAAATACTTCCTGTCTGGGAAGAAGTGAGAAGATCACCACCTTGTGGACCTCAGAGGAACATGCACCCCCCAGCATACATCTTGTAGTGTGAACACGGTCTTGTGCTGTGTGCGTATGTACTTATAGATGGGGCCATCTCCACTCCCACCAAGGGGGACATATATGTACAGTAAATATTTGATATTGATATGGACATTTTTAATTGGCAATTACATTTTAGAGTGAATTCTAACCACAAAGTACGATGGCCAGAATAGGTAACATCCATCTGTTATTCAGCGGGAGAAGGTGCGCGATGTGTTATCATTCACGGAATGTTTAGAACTCAACAAATGTCACATCTTTCCACCCGACAGCCAGAATTTTTTCTCCACGCATCACCTCTCTAATGTAGCATTTCAAAATAATACTTTAATGTGCATCCCTATGGAAATCTGGCGTCAGTTGTACTGACCTTCCTTTTTAGAGCAACTTCATTACAGTAAGAAGAAGACAGAGAAATGGAGGGTATCCTCAGGAAGGTGAAAGGTGGACACCGTCTTTGGAAGGAAGGAAGGGGTAAAAAAACGTGCAGCGCCAAAAAAACAACTGGTATCAAAAATAATTACCTAGTGCAGATGATAATAAAATCAGAAAATACAGTGACATATATTCAATGAAAGTTATTGTCCATAAGTGAAAATGAGGGACCACAGAGAGCTCCTAATAAGTCCTGAAATGTGATCCAAGTGAGAATTAAAGAGGAGGGCCAGTAAAAAAAAAAAAAAATTAAAAGTCAGCAGCTACAAATACTGCAGCTGCTGACTTTTAATTGGACACTTACCTGTCCCTGGGTCCAGCGATGTGGGGGATAGAGGCCCCGCTCGTCTCCCCCTCCGTTCGGCGGCGCCGGCATTGCAACTGTGGGCGCTAGACTGTGGCTTCACAGCCTGGCACCCACTGCGCATGCGCGAGCGGTGCCGAGCGCCGTGATTGGCCGCTCAGTCACCTGGGACCTGTAATGGGTCCCAAATGATTGATAGGAGGGAGGGAGCAGAGCTGAGCCCTTCCTGTGCCGAGATGAAAGTGATGTCACCAGCCCAGGCACTGGAAGAGGCAGACTACGAGGGACCCCCTAGCAACAGGCATTTAGAGGTGAGTAAAAAAAAAAATATCCAAATGTTTTTTTATTTTTTTTTAGGATTTTTCATGTAGTTTTTTTTTTTTGGGTGGAACCCCACTTTAAGTGGCAATCACTGTAATTGTTGAACAGGCATCCGAAATTATTGTGCATGCCATAGACAAGGTAACAGGAAGGCACAGTTTCATTGCATGGATGTAACTTCCAAGTGGACGTTCAAGGTGTTGCGTTCAGCAGGTTAAAACACAGAGGCAGGTCAGCCCAACCATGAGGGTGAAGAGGAAAAGAAGGGGGCGTATAGCGTAATTCCGTAAAGATATTTATTGTAAACAAACATAAGAATTACACTTACATTCTCCAATGATAAAATTAAGGGCCTCAGAACAGGACAGTATCTGTGGAACCAGCGTGGGGTTCTCTTCACCCTCATGGTTGGGCTGACCTGCCTCTGGGTTTTAACCTGCTGAACGCATCACCTTGAACGTCCACTTGGAGGTTACATCCATGCAATGAAACTGTGCCTTCCTGGTTACCTTTTAAAGCTTGATTGGCTCGTCAGGTGTACACCTGTATGAGTCCAATATTTCCGGTAAGAGACTGGTGGTTCTGGTGGTGGACTGTCTATGTCAGGCACAATTTTTTCTGATGCCTGTTCAACGATTACAGTGATTGCCACTTAATTTTCACTTGGATCACATTTCGGGGCTTATTAGGACCTCTCTGTGGTCCCTCATTTTCACTTATGGACATTAACTTTCATTGAATATATGTAACTGTATTTTCTGATTTTATTATCATCTTCACTAGTTAATTATTTTTGATACCAGTTGTTTTTTAGCGCTGCACATTTTTTACCCCTTCTGTGCTGGGTTCGTAGAAGGAACCTTGGGCAATGGTTTGAAGAAAGAATACTGAAGTGCTGATAACACATAGAGCCACGGGACAATGTAACTGATGCCTATAAGAAAGATGTGACCCAAGTCAAGTTGCCAATGATCCTTTGAACATTGCAGGGACCACCAGCTGGCCATTAACGTTGTTCAGTGGCAGGCACTGATCAATGCCACATTACATTCAGACAATGTAACTGACACCCTGAATAAAGCTGTGACTCAGAAAGTGGGTTGTAGGACACGATCTTTGGAATGGGATGTAAAGCAATCAAAAAGTCCTTAAGAAGAATAAGAAAAGCTGAATGGCCACCAACTCGGATACACTTCTTCAGGTTGAGACAATGGCAGGAAAGGCTTCCTTCTGGGCTAGGGTCATAGGGCTCCATTCACAAAGCGATAACTTACCACGTTTGAGTATGCAGCGGGCATCGTAATTGACGATGGATCTACACCGGGGGGACTTTTTTATTTTTGCTTTATTAATAAAGAACTTGTCGAAAACTGCCTCCTGTGTTTACACTACACTTTTTTGGTGAATAAGTAGGAGTACCATGTACCCCATACTCATTCCCATAGATCTGGGGCTTACAGATTTCAATATGCTCCCCACAGCCACAGGCCAGGGTTGTGGGGAAGAGGCCCTTGCCCATTAACAAGGGGACAAGGTGCTTTTTTTGTTTTTTAAAAAAAGGACTTGTCAAAAACTGCCTCCTGTGATTAAACTACACATTTTTTTTGGTGAATAAGTAGGCGTACCATGTACCCCATACCCATTCACATGGGGGGGTCAGGATCTGGGGTTTCCAGACTCCGATAAGCTCCCCGCTCACAGACCCCCACAACCACTGGCCAGGGTTGTGGGGAAGAACACCTTGTTCCCAGCAACAACAATGTGCTTCGGGAGGGGCAGAGGCACCCCCCCCGGCCCCAAAGCACCCCACATGTTGAAGTGATGTGGTTTGGTATGGTTCAGGTGAAGGGTGGAGCACGCTCGTCCTCCGCTTTCCTGTATTGCATGCTTGGATAAAAGTCTGGTATGGATTTTGGGGGGGAACCCACGCCATTTAAAAAAAAAAAAATTGGTGTGGTGGTTCCCCTCAAAATTCATACCAGAACCAAAGGGTTTTTTTTTTTCTAAATTTTTAATTGCCGGCAATTCTTTTTATTTACATTCAGCTGTCAGCCACAGCTAACGACCCATTGGTTGTTAAGGAAGCGGCAGTCCCCGACTGCCGCTTCCTTAGTCCGACTTATTTACAGCATCCTTTTTTTTCTTTTCCTTTTGTGAATTGACTTTCACTTCTGTTTTTGCGGTATTTACTGTTTTTTTTTTTAGCTTTATGCGGTAAATAGCGAAAGTGAATAGGTTACCAGAGTTATGGAAATTCTCCTAAAGCCTCGTACACACGATTGGACTTCAAACAAACTTTTCCAAGGATTTCTGTCCAAAGGGCGTTGGCCGTGAACTTGGTATGCATACACACGGCAGGACTTTTCTCAGCCAACTTTCACCAAATCATGTGGTTTTTCAGCTCTTTACCGCCACCCTTTGGTCAACTTCTGTATTGTTGTCTGATCTTTTGCATTGGTTCTGAACATGCATGTTTGTACTTTGGACTAAAGTCCGATGGATTTGTGTGTACACACGATCGGACGAGCCGACCTAGGACTTATGTTGCCGCCAAGTTTGTCTGTTCGCACAGCCAACATTTGTCCGATGAAAACTGAAAAAGTTTGTCCGATGGAGCGTACACACGGTCGGATGTTGCCTTAAAACAGGTAATTTGCATGTTTGTTGTCAAAAAGTCAGATCGTGTGTACGGGCCTTAAGACAGAATACAACTTCCCACAATGATGTAATCTATTGTAGTTTATTGTATAGTAATACTTCGTTTCCGAGCATCTGAGTCTTGGTCACTCGATTGCTTACGGACATATACTGTACTGATGTACCGAAAATCGTTTGTTCTGTTATCTTACGAGAACCATTTTCATGCTTCTCTCTTCAAATAATTTTCCATTAACTGATGTGAACGGCTCTCGAAAGCTGTGTACTGCCGGTGCTCGCCACTTCACCAGGATCGGGGTAAAAAATGAATGTTATTCGGCTATTTGCTGAGCTTTTCATATGTTTTCCGTTGATTTAAAATGGAAAATACCCCATTTGGCCACTAGTTGGCCCTAATTCCCATACTTAGCGCCATCTAATGACCAAATGTAGAATTGTCCCTTCTAAATCAATGGTTGGTATAATATTGTTGGCTTCATTCACTCACGTTCTTCGATGTCTTCTGTACTCATAAGTGTATGATCTCAGTTATTTGTATGAAATCACGTCTGATGGAGGAAACTAAGGGGTCTATTTTATAGAATATTAGTTGAGGATTGTGAAAAACATTTGCCCAGCCGTGAAAAATTCTGTCCATTTTATAATGAACACAGTGATTTCCTATGATCCTCAGCTCCATCTAGTGTTTATAATGCAGTATTTTTTCCTGAAATACCTTCATCAGTAAAACTAGTGCAACACCACATTATGGCCACAAGATGGAGCCAATGATCATAGGAAATCATTATAATAAATAAAATATGGCCAAAATTCATCACAGTTGGGTAAATGTGCATCATATTTCTTCAAGGAGTTTTAAAAAACAGTCCTGTAAGTGTTTGTGAAATCTTCCACCACAAAATGTACTCAGCCAATGAGAGGTAATGACTCCATTTTTTATTTTAAAGGCCTAGAGGACTGCCTTTTAAGAGGTGGGGTTAACGTGTTTCGTCCTGGGAAAACAGACCTTTTGTAAGAGTTTACACCACAAAATGTACTCAGCCAATGAGAGGTAATGACTCCATTTTTATTTTTCTCCTGCTATCATTGGCCAACACGGTACAACACTTCATCCATGTCTTTGGTGATCTCCGATCTCCTTATCAACTGTTTCTTACATGATGAAGATCAGCCATGGAGTATATCTGAGGTGTATATCAGGGTGTGCTTCTTCCCCACATGTCCAGCAACATTCATATACAAGACATTTCCCACACTCACTAATACACCTCGAAGGTTGTGTGGGACCCCTGATGTACAGGAAGTCAGGACTTCAATGAGGAACAATTCCCTCACTCAGGACAGGAAAGTGGCTTCTCCCCCATGTGCAGTTTCTCATGTTTGTAAAGACTGCACTTATGTGAAAAACGTTTCCCGCACACAAGACAGAAATGCGGCTTTTCCCCCGTGTGAGATCTCTGATGTGTGGTAAGATTGGACTTCATTGAAAAACATTTCCCGCACACAGGACAAGAATACGGCTTCACCCCCGTGTGAGATCGCTGATGTATGGAAAAATTGGACTTCTCTGTAAAACATTTCCCGCACTCTGGACAGAAATATGGCTTCTCCCCTGTGTGAGACCTCTGATGACGGTAAAGAGTGGACTTCTCTTGAAAACATTTTCCACACTCAGGGCAGGAATATGGCTTCACACCCATGTGAGATCTCTGATGTGAGTTAAGACTAGACTTCAGTGAAAAAAATTTCCCGCACTCTGGGCAGGAATACGGCTTCTCCCCCGTGTGAGATCTATGATGCAAGTTAAGACTGGACTTCTGTGAAAAACATTTCCCACACTCAGGACAGGAATACGGCTTCTCCCCTGTGTGAGATCTCTGATGGCTGTAAAGCATGCACTTCAGTAAAAAACATTTCCCACACTCAGTACAGGAATACGGCTTCTCACCCGTGTGAGATCTTTGATGACGGTAAAGAGTGGACTTCGATTGAAAACATTTCCCACACTTAGTACAGGAATACGGCTTCTCTCCCGTGTGAGATCTCTGATGTGTGTAAAGAGTGGACTTCTGTGAAAAACATTTCCCGCACTCAGTACAGGAAAACCTCTTATCTGTTGGAAGAACGGCACCGTCCCTCACAGTCTGAGGTTCCTCAGGATAAGAGGAATACGATGGTCCGGCACCGTCCCGCACAGTCTGAGGTTCCTCAGGATAAGAGGAATACGATGGTCCGGCACCGTCCCTCACAGTCTGAGGTTCCTCAGGATAAGAGGAATACGATGGTCCATCTACACTGTGTGGTGCCGGATGGACATTTGAGGTAGTCGGGTTTTCTCCTGGACTATACTGTGTGATGTCCTCATCTTCTACTTTACAGTCTGGAGACAAAGTGAGACAATCCTCTGAGGTTTTCCTCATCTCCCGTCCATCTACTAAAATAGAAATACAAAGATTATTACTAGACATGAGCAGATTGGTTCCCCTAAACCAGGACTCCGCCCACATCAGGCAGCTTTGTCTCTGAGGATCTTACAATTCCCCCCTCAAGGCAACTAGTAAATACACAGATTGGCCATGAAATCATAACCATCCATTTAATATTGAGTAGGTCCCCTCTTTGCCAACATCCAAAACACATCCCCCAGGTGCCTAGGCAGAGCAACGCGTATGCCAAAAATCAACATTTTACTGCCAGCACAGAGAAGGAAGATTATCCGAGAGAAATACAGGAATACAGGACGGGGAACACAGCTCAGGAAAGTGACCAGGGGATTACAGGCTGATATCACCCAGTCCCCGCCCTACTCTGGACCAATCAGTGAGCAGTATGGGTGGAGGAATGTATTTAGTGTTAATGACCCACCTGTACTGATCTCTGTAGGAGTGTCCTCCTCTATAAATGTCCCCGTTATTCCATCCTCCTCCATAGACTGCTGATCATCCCTCACATACCTCTCTTCTTCTTCTGATTTAACCTCAAATTCTATATCAATTGGATCTCCACTCTAAACCAAGAAAATGAGAGAGAATATCATCTGTAAGATAGAAGCTTTAATTTTGTGACATCACATAAGAAATCCACACAGCGTCTCCATAAGTCTGTGTTTTATAATCTCCGTCCCACCAACCTTGTAACAGTGAGGGATGGTGTGACCTTCCTGTGTGGAATCCCGGGAATACAGAGGACGGGGACATCTCTCTGGTGGGTTTCTGTAGCTGGATGACTCCACCATGGTGTCCTGGTACAGATCTTTGTGTATTTCCAACATCACTCCATCCTCATCATCCTCCTCTTTTATCTCTTCTTTAACCTCAACTTTAGGATCTCTCAGGTTTCCACTCTGAATATATAATAAAAATGACATCAATGGTAACAATGCAGATAATGTACAGATCCTAATGATACTATCAGTGATAATGTCCCAGAATTCCCAGAATCCTCCTCACCTCTCCTGTCAGTAGATGGACCATCATGGAGGTCAGTTCCAGGATCTTCTGCTCTTTGTTCCTCTCAGGTATGGGAGAAGGAGGGGGAGGCACCATGGTGGGGCTCTGGGTCCTGCTCCATCCTCCTGAGATTGGCTTCCCACTAGACTTCTTCACTACAACATAATCCTACAGATCAGGAGAAAGATAAACCGATATCAATCATCTAACATCATCTAAATGTCTACAATAAGAACATGGACTACTGACCAGACTAGACAAGAGTGATGTCATGTGACCTCCCAGAATCCTCCTCACCCCTCAGGTCAGGTCTGTGTTTTATTAATAGAGATAAGAGTGATGTCATGTGACCTCCCAGAATCCTCCTCACCTCTCCGATCAGCAGGTAGATGATCTCCAGGGTGAGGTTTAGTATCTTCTCAGTCATGTGACTCCGGTCCTCCTCCATCCTCATTGGTGCCGTCATTTGATTTTTACAGGTCTCCTTGTAGACACATTGAAGGGTAATTTTAGGGAGCACAAAATCGCAATAAATTACCATTTTTTTTGGTAAAATATAAAAGATTAGGTTGCACCGAGTAAATAGATACCAAACATGTCAAAACTTAAATTTGCGTGCGCCCTTTAAATGGTGAGAAACTTCAGTACCTGATATTCATTATATATATATATATTTATATATGCTTTGAAAGTCCCCTATAGGTCATCAGTTTAGCGTTACGGTAGAGGTCTGGTGTTAGAATTATTACTCTCATTCCGGCATGCGCGGTCATATGTAACATGAGTGTCGCAATCAACGTTTTCAGGAGTACCCACTGCGTGAATATATGTGGCGTGGGGGGGCCTAATTTTTTTGGGGGGGGGGGGACATTTCATGCACTTGGGTGTAACTTTAATTTTTTACAATTAAAAAAAAAATTTTTTGTTACTTAACTTATTTTTTCCTATCACATACGGGACAAAAAGTCGTCTATGTGATGATTTGTTTAGTGATACATCACTCCCAATTGTCCGGGATTCGGAGGGACTGTCCCTGATTTGGATGGACTGTCCCGGATTGGGAGGGACTGTCCCTGATTTGGATGGACTGTCCCGGATGTGGAAGGACTGTCCCGGATGTGGAGGGACTGTCCCGGATGTGGAGGGACTGTCCCGGATGTGGAGGGACTGTCCCGGATGTGGAGGGACTGTTTCGGATGTGGAGGGACTGTCCCGGATGTGGAAGGACTGTCCCGGATGTGGAGGGACTGTCCCGGATGTGGAAGAACTGTCCCGGATGTGGAGGGACTGTCCCAGATGTGGAAGGACTGTCCCGGATGTGGAAGGACTGTCCCGGATGTGGAGGGACTGTCCCGGATTTGGAGAGACAGTCCCTCATTTGGAACAAGGTCCCTCTGTCTCTCTCTCCTCCTCATTTGTCCCTCATTTTGGTCTGATCTATATAGTTGTATATAAAATGTACTTTTTATCTTTCAAAAAGTGTTTCCCCGGAGCTAAACCTTTCATCCAAATTCTAAATTGCTGTATTTGTCAATTCCAAAAGCCAATATAAGGAAATTGTAGTGGTAAAAAAAAGCACTTGTGGGCTTAACCAATCATTTATTTTGTACAATTTCCCTTTAAGAGGGCGTGGCAGGGGGTGTGTCCTATGCCTACATACTTTTGCTAATTGGTGTCCCTCGTTCCCATCCCAGAAAGTTGGGAGGTGTGGTACAGTACATTAACGCCACCGAATGAGGGTGTCAAGAAATGCCGTCTGTTGCTTATGACTATCAGTTTGGCGGTGAGCAGTGCGGGGTGTACCAAGATGGCCGACCCCACTTTCTGACTGCAGCCTTGCCGATCGTTTTTCAAATTTAACATGAAGACAGTATCACAGATCTACAATACTGTGTTCCAGGATATACGAGGGGAGGCCAACAAGTCCTTACCCTCACCAAGATCCAGATGTGCCAGGGATCTGAAATTTAGTCCGCTGACTCTTCCTTCTCTACATTTCCACCTCCTATGGTTACACACTTCTCACCTCTGTGGAACAGACCTTTGATACCATCTGTGTAGAAGTATGCCGATTTGGAGGAAAACCAGCTATCAACTTCAGTAATGACGGCCTCAGCCTTTTTGGGGGTTGGGTGATGAAGCACGTTTCCATGTTTTACTCACTTCTTTAGTCTCAGGATCATCTAGATATACCCAGCTTTCATCCATGGTCACTAATCGGTTTAAAAAGTCCTGCTCATCTTTGGGCAGATTTCCCTCTTTGAAGATGGAGGAACCTAATCACGGCTCGCTATTCCACTTACTCCAATTCTCTTGGCTCTAACTATAATTCACCACGACCCACAACAACAAAAAATTTGGCATGCATATTACTACGATATCCACCAATAAACCTTCAAAATTTCAGATCCCTAGCACATCTAGATCACGGTGAGGGTAAGAACTTATTGGCCTCCCCTTGTAAGCTGACTGCTAAAACGAGTGTGAAATCCCAGACTAAGCTAGGTATATCAAGATGTCCGCTGCCGCCTTCGTGTTCTGTCAGAATAGGAAACCTATTGGAAAGCATAGTGGCCATGCTGGAAAGCATTGCGCATGCGCAGTAAGCAATTTGTGTTGGTAACGTCACTTCCGTTACCAAATCTGACATGTTGCCTAATCTGATGGAACGCCGGATCAGAAATTCCCTTTTCTCTGTTGGGTTTGTTTGGTTTCTGAACTGGATTTGATTGGTTTTAGATCTGCAGACAAGGAATGATAAATACGATCCTTCCTGTGACTTGTTTGCTCTGAGGCAGTGCTGTGAGGTCAATGGAGGGTCATCATGATGTCCAGGAAGGGGAACTTCCTACACAAATGGACTCAGCTCTAGGTGGGTCTGCTATATGGTCTCTCACGTTATTTTCGTAACCGCAGGTGCAATGCCCAGCTCGTTACCTGAAGACTAGGAGGCACAAAAATTCCAAATTGAAACTTTATAGAGTGCAGCCATCCAGAGATTTTATGCATCCTAAGGGGAACTTGCTGACTTTTGGCCGCAGTTGCCGGCTAATCAGGATAATTGCCAGAACTGCGGCTGCAAGACTCCAATCTCCGACAGCCTGCTGACTGACAGGAGTTATGTCACTCTCTGCAGTAAGAGAAGGGATTTGATTGGATAACATGAGGATGCTGCTGGTGGAGTAGAGAGTTGTGGGGGGAGGAGTCTGTTCTCTTCCCTCCAATGGCAGCCCAGTGTGGGTAGGTGGAGGACAGCAAGGGGGAGGGGTTTGTTCTCTTGGTTGCCAAATATACTGTAGTATCCAGAACATCGTACAGAGTGGTGGTGGGTTCCTGGGGCTCTGAATTCCAGCACCGGGCATTGGACTGACCCTGGTATGCATAGCACTGACCCCTGACCACCCATTAGGCAATTCTGCACAAACAGACCTCCTCTAAGTATGAGTGGCCACCAAGGGTTGAAGGACTGTCCTTCTTCATTCCACTTGGTATTTTGCAAAAAATTATTTGACCAATGAGATGGTAAGAAGGTGAAGGTCGCCTCCATTTCCTGGCAGGAGTTCTGTTAGAAATTCTGAAGTAAATGCAGTTGGGAGGACCATCATAGACCAAGAGCCCCGCTCCCTATCTTAAGAGTCCCCCTGAGCACTACAGCCTCCTCTTAACTCAGAGCCCTGCTGCCCACCTACCTTATCAATGGCCCAGAGCCATTCAAATCCACTACCCCTTTGGGGGCCCCAAAGTCCTCTAGCCTCAATACCCCCTGAGATGTTGCTCAGCTCCCCTACTTGCTTCAGATCCCTTAGTATTTTCATCCCTCTTATCCCAATGATGGAACATATTCTTCATGGAAGGCTGGGGAATGTTTTCTTCCTCCTGACCAGCCATGTAAGGGGCTCTATGCTCCATACTCCTGACCAGCAATGTAAGGGGCTCTATGCTCCATACTCCTGACCAGCAATGTAAGGGGCTCTATGCTCCATACTCCTGACCAGCAATGTAAGGGTCTCTATGCTCCATACTCCTGACCAGCAATGTAAGGGGCTCTATGCTCCATACTCCTGACCAGCAATGTAAGGGGCTCTATGCTCCATACTCCTGACCAGCAATGTAAGGGGCTCTATGCTCCATACTCCTGACTAGCAATGTAAGGGGCTCTATGCTCCATACTCCTGACCAGCAATGTAAGGGGCTCTATGCTCCATACTCCTGACCAGCAATGTAAGGGGCTCTATGCTCCATACTCCTGACCAGCAATGTAAGGGGCTCTATGCTCCATACTCCTGACCAGCAATGTGAGGGGCTCTATGCTCCATACTCCTGACCAGCAATGTAAGGGGCTCTATGCTCCATACTCCTGACCAGCAATGTGAGGGGCTCTATGCTCCATACTCCTGACCAGCAATGTAAGGGGCTCTATACTCCATACTCCTGACTAGCAATGTAAGGGGCTCTATGCTCCATACTCCTGACTAGCAATGTAAGGGGCTCTATGCTCCATACTCCTGACCAGCAATGTAAGGGGCTCTATGCTCCATACTCCTGACCAGCAATGTAAGGGGCTCTATGCTCCATACTCCTGACTAGCAATGTAAGGGGCTCTATGCTCCATACTCCTGACCAGCAATGTAAGGGGCTCTATGCTCCATACTCCTGACCCCGGCACTCCATCATTGTGTTGGCTGCATAGTGTAATGATTGCCCATAAGGATGCACCGATAGCATTTTTGTAACACTGAGTACTCGCCGATAACAATTACCGTTACCTATCGCCTAGGAAGACTAGGTTGAGGGGTAGTTTGGGAGGTGGGTAAGGGCAGGGTGGGAGGGGGGGAGTAGAGGGGTAAGTGAGGGCAGGGTAGTTGAGCGAGGGATTGAAATAGGGATTGTGGGTGGGAGAGTTGAGATGGAAAAGGCTGTGATCACTGGGGGGGGGGGGGGGGGGGATGGAGATGGGAGGGTCATTGGAAGACATTGGGGCAGAGGTGAGAGCTGGTGGAGAAAGGAGGACACAACACAGGGAGGGCACAGTACAGGGGGTTAGAAAGGCACAGTACAGGGGGCTAGGAGGGCACAGTACAGGGGGTTAGGAGGGCACAGTACAGGGGGCTAGGAGGGCACAGTACAGGGGGTTAGGAGGGCACAGTACAGGGGGTTAGGAGGACACAGTACAGGGTGAGAAAGAGGGCACAGTACAGGGGGCTAGGAGGGCACAGTACAGGGGGTTAGGAGGGCACAGTACAGGGGGCTAGGAGGACACAGTACAGGGGGCTAGGAGGACACAGTACAGGGGGCTAGGAGGACACAGTACAGGGGGCTAGGAGGACACAGTACAGGGGGCTAGGAGGACACAGTACAGGGTGAGAAAGAGGGCACAGTACAGGGGCTTAGGAGGGCACAGTACAGGGGGTTAGGAGGGCACAGTACAGGGGGTTAGGAGGGCACAGTACAGGGGGTTAGGAGGGCACAGTAAGGGGGTTAGGAGGGAACAGTAAGGGGGATAGGAGGGCACAGTGGCATCGCTAGGGGGGGAGCGTGGGGGGTGAGGGCCGCACCCAGGTGATACCCGCCAGAGGGTATCTATACACATGGTAGCTGTAAGGGAATGGGATGGGGAGGAGGAGCTCTTAGTTCTGTGCTCAAGATGTGTGCCATGTGGAGATGGGAGACTGCCGGCAAGTGTCAGGGGTGGTGGAGGGCTTGGAAGAGGGGAGCCCACCCCTCCCTAGTACCCCTGCCCAGTACCCCACCCACCCCCAGTACCCCCCTAGATAGGGTTGCCACCTGTCCCTGATTCACCCGGACAGTTCGGGTTTGGAATCGTGTGTCCGGGTTTCAGGCCTCCAGAAACCCGGACACAATATTCATAATGGACTGTGGCTCCCCAAGTAACTGAGTACCACAACCGCCGAGTGCATAGACAAGAGAGGAGAGAGGGCTTGATCTGCTCCTCCTCCTCCCACCCCTACAACTCTGTCTGCCCACGCACACTCCAATCCCCGGCTTTCTGGTCCCCTGGAAAGCGATGTATGGGCTGGAAATCTGAAGTTCAGCAGATACATCATGGATGAAAGGTGTCGATACCTGAGCCTCCATCCTTGGGTGAGTGAGCTCACCATCCAATGTCTGTAACTAAAGTCCCCCCCCCCACCTTCTCTCTCTTGCACCCGAGCGAGTGAATACACTAAGGTAAGAGGGACTCAGATGTAGGGGACACCCTGTGGACTCTGATTCAAGGAGGTATTTGAGTTCCCCTTTACACCAGAGTCCACAGCATTCCCCTTTAAAAAAAGTGTTTGGGTTTGGCTTGAAGAAAAGGTGGCAACCCTACCGCTAGATCGGGGCATGATCTGACCTCTGCTACGTGTGCTGGAGGAATGTCTACTGCTCCGATCCCCGCCGGCTCTCCTCTCCATGCCCTGTGATTGGAGCCCTGTGCATTAAGATGGCCCTGGGCCTGAGGAGGGAGCCGGCCGGAGGGGAGGAGGAGGCGTTCCACTCCCAAGGTGACGTCACTTCCTGTATTGGAGCATTTTCACGAGTACCGATACTCTCAAACATGCCTAGTATCGGCCCCGATACCGGTATGTCCATTTGTTAGCTGTGTAGTCAGGATGTAGGCCATGTATGGTCAGAATGGTCATTGTCTTGTCTATTTATTGTCACTGCTGTTTGTTTAGAGGAACATATTACTAGAATTTATCTCCAAAATGAGGAGAATGTTCCGGCCCTGGTAGTGGGGGAATGTTCTGCCCCTGAAGGGGTTAATCTTGGTTTCCACACTATATATATCTGTGTATCATCATCTGCTGGAGATAAAAGACATCACAGTGACTATGGAGGAAGAGGACGGACATGACGGGGGGGTTACTGGGTGTAAATAGAAGATAAGATCTGAAGGATACTGAAGCATGTCCCCTCATACAAATCATATTCTCATATTACCTCCCTCACTCTTCTGTTTCTCCTAATTGCTGGAGATATTTCCCCAAACCCTGGGCCCCCTTTATTTAACTGTGCCCAACACACCCATCACCATCACCCTACACCCTCTGGCAGTAGTCGCAATCTAAACAATTTTGTCTCCATTCCTCTTCTTCCCAACACCAGCCTCCCCCTCTCCTGCACCCTCTGGAACGCCCGCTCTGTCTGCAACAAACTCACTGCTGTTCATGACCTCTTTGTCACTAATTCTTTTAATCTACTTGCTGTCACCGAAACCCGGCTCCACGAATCTGACACCCCTTCTCCTGCTTCCCTCTCCCAGGGTGGCCTTCACTGGACTCACTCCCCTAGGCCTAATGGATGCAAGGGAGGTGGAGTGGGATTCCTCCTATCCCCCCAGAGCACCTTCCAGGTTATTCACCCTCCTCCCTCTTTTTCCCTCTCATCATTCGAAGCCCACTGTATACGTCTATTCTCTCCTACTTCCCTAAGAATTGCTGTGATCTACCGGCCCCCTGGACCATTATCGACTTTCCTTGATGAGTTTTCTGCCTGGCTACCCTACTTTCTCTCTTCGGAAATTCCCACAATCCTTCTCGGTGATTTCAACATCCCTGCTAATACAAACACTCCTGCTAGTTCTAAACTTCTTAGTCTAACCTCTTCATTTGACCTGAAGCAATGGGTACAGGCTTCTACTCACTCTGATGGCAACACCCTTGACCTTGTATTCTCCTACCTATGCACTCCATGCAACTTCTCAAACAATCCTTTTCCTCTCTCCGACCACCACCTTATTAGTTTCTCTCTCCCCCCGTCTTCCACCACCTTTCCCTCCAATCGCCTAACCGTCACCCGTAGAAACTTTCGCAACTTCAACTCCTCTCTCCTCTATTCTGCTACTGACCACCTCTATGACAAAATCTCTCCCCTGTCCTGCCCCAACCAAGCCACGTCCATCTACAATAAATCCCTGTCCTCCACCCTGGACAAGCTCGCTCCCCTCACTACACGCAGAATCAGGCCTCGACCCCTACAACCCTGGCAAACAGATGACACTAAAATTCTTAAAAAACATAGTCGCGCTCTTGAGTGTCTGTGGCACAAGACTAAGTCTCCCAAAGACTTCAACCAATACAAATCTGCCCTCCAAAAATACTATTCTTTCCTCCACACTGCCAAGCAAACCTATTTTACAACTCTTATTAACACCTTCTCATCCAGTCCCCGTAAACTCTTCTCCACCTTCAACTCTCTACTTTGTCCTCCACCGCCTCCACCCACTGACTTACTCATTGCCCAGGAGATCGCTAATCACTTCAAAAACAAGATTGATACAATCCGTGATGAAATCTCCATTCTACAGGTATCTCCCCCAGCTAAGACCCCATGTCAACAGGTACAACTGACACTCCCCCTATTCAAATATGCTACTACAGACGAAGTTGCTAAACTCCTTTCTATCGCCCACCTAACCACCTGTCCCCTGGACCCGATTCCCTCTCAAATGCTACGGTCACCCCTCTGACCCCATCCTACACTCTCTAACCCACATCTTCAATCTCTCCCTCACCTCTGGCGTCTTCCCCGATGCTCTAAAACATGCACTGGTCACTCCCATACTTAAAAAGCTGTCCTTGGACCCTACCAATCTTAAAGCGGAGCGCCGCCGAAATTTTTTTTTTTAAAAGTCAGCAGCTACAAATACTGCAGCTGCTGACTTTTAAAACATGGACACTTACCTATCCAGGGCGCCCGCGATGTCGGCACCCAAGGCCGAAACGTCTCTCCGTCCTCGGGTGCTGCCGCATCCATCTTCGGTAAGGGAATCAGTAAGTGAAGCCGTGCGGCTTCACTTCCCGGTTCCCTACTGCGCATGCGCGAGTCGCGCAGCGCAATACGGATGGTCCCTGCTGCCTCTGGGACCCGTGTGTTTCCCAGCAGGCAGCGGGGAGGGAGCAGGAAGTGGCGTAAATACCCGCAGATTCTGCGGCTATCTATGCCGGAAGTGGGTACAGATACCTGTAATATACAGGTATCTGTACCCCCCTCCCCCCTGAAAGGTGCCAACTGTGTCACCGGAGGGGGGGAGGAATCTGATGAGTGGAAGTTCCACTTTTGAGTGGAACTCCACTTTAACAACCTACGCCCCATATCTCCTTGCTCCCCTTTTCCTCTAAACTCCTTGAACGCCTGGTTTACAACCAACTGAGTGACCACCTCATTAAAAACAACCTTCTTGATCCCCTACAATCTGGATTTCGCCCTCAACACTCCACAGAAACTCACTCTTTTAAAACTCACAAATGACCTACTAACTGCAAAAACCAACGGACACTATTCTGTACTCCTACTTCTGGACCTTTCAGCTGCCTTTGACACGGTTGACCACCCCCTCCTCCTCGAAAAACTTTACTCCCTCGGTCTCCGTGACTGTGCTCTTCAGTGGCTCTCATCTTACCTACCCCAACGCACCTTCAGTGTCACTTACAATTCTACTTCCTCCACTCCTCTTCCCTTCTCTGTTGGGGTCCCCCAAGGTTCTGTTTTTGGACCTCTTTTATTTTAGATGTACACCTCTTCCCTGGGTCAGCTGATAGCCTCTCACGGCTTTCAATATCATTTCTACGCTGACGACACACAAATCTATCTCTCCACCCCTCAACTCACTCCATCAGTCTCCTCCTCCTCCCAAATCTATCTCTCCACCCCTCAACTCACTCCATCAGTCTCCTCCTCCCAAATCTATCTCTCCACCCCTCAACTCACTCCATCAGTCTCCTCCTCCTCCCAAATCTATCTCTCCACCCCTCAACTCACTCCATCAGTCTCTTCCTCCTCCCAAATCTATCTCTCCACCCCTCAACTCACCCCATCAGTCTCCTCCTCCTCCCAAATCTATCTCTCCACCCCTCAACTCGCCCCATCAGTCTCTTCCTCCTCCCAAATCTATCTCTCCACCCCTCAACTCACTCCATCAGTCTCCTCCTCCTCCCAAATCTATCTCTCCACCCCTCAACTCACCCCATCAGTCTCCTCCTCCTCCCAAATCTATCTCTCCACCCCTCAACTCACCCCATCAGTCTCCTCCTCCTCCCAAATCTATCTCTCCACCCCTCAACTCATCCCATCAGTCTCCTCCTCCTCCCAAATCTATCTCTCCACCCCTCAACTCACCCCATCAGTCTCCTCCTCCTCCCAAATCTATCTCTCCACCCCTCAACTCACCCCATCAGTCTCCTCCTCCTCCCAAATCTATCTCTCCACCCCTCAACTCACCCCATCAGTCTCCTCCTCCTCCCAAATCTATCTCTCCACCCCTCAACTCACCCCATCAGTCTCCTCCTCCTCCCAAATCTATCTCTCCACCCCTCAACTCACTCCATCAGTCTCCTCCTCCTCCCAAATCTATCTCTCCACCCCTCAACTCACCCCATCAGTCTCCTCCTCCCAAATCTATCTCTCCACCCCTCAACTCACCCCATCAGTCTCCTCCTCCTCCCAAATCTATCTCTCCACCCCTCAACTCACTCCATCAGTCTCTTCCTCCTCCCAAATCTATCTCTCCACCCCTCAACTCACCCCATCAGTCTCCTCCTCCTCCCAAATCTATCTCTCCACCCCTCAACTCACTCCATCAGTCTCTTCCTCCTCCCAAATCTATCTCTCCACCCCTCAACTCACCCCATCAGTCTCCTCCTCCTCCCAAATCTATCTCTCCACCCCTCAACTCGCCCCATCAGTCTCCTCCTCCTCCCAAATCTATCTCTCCACCAGTCTCCTCCTCCTCCCAAATCTATCTCTCCACCCCTCAACTCACCCCATCAGTCTCCTCCTCCTCCCAAATCTATCTCTCCACCCCTCAACTCATCCCATCAGTCTCCTCCTCCTCCCAAATCTATCTCTCCACCCCTCAACTCACCCCATCAGTCTCCTCCTCCTCCCAAATCTATCTCTCCACCCCTCAACTCACCCCATCAGTCTCCTCCTCCTCCCAAATCTATCTCTCCACCCCTCAACTCACCCCATCAGTCTCCTCCTCCTCCCAAATCTATCTCTCCACCCCTCAACTCACTCCATCAGTCTCCTCCTCCTCCCAAATCTATCTCTCCACCCCTCAACTCGCCCCATCAGTCTCCTCCTCCTCCCAAATCTATCTCTCCACCCCTCAACTCACTCCATCAGTCTCCTCCTCCTCCCAAATCTATCTCTCCACCCCTCAACTCGCCCCACCAGTCTCCTCCTCCTCCCAAATCTATCTCTCCACCCCTCAACTCGCCCCATCAGCCTCCTCCTCCTCCCAAATCTATCTCTCCACCCCTCAACTCACCCCATCAGTCTCCTCCTCCTCCCAAATCTATCTCTCCACCCCTCAACTCACCCCATCAGTCTCCTCCTCCTCCCAAATCTATCTCTCCACCCCTCAACTCACTCCATCAGTCTCCTCCTCCTCCCAAATCTATCTCTCCACCCCTCAACTCCCTCCATCAGTCTCCTCCTCCTCCCAAATCTATCTCTCCACCCCTCAACTCACCCCATCAGTCTCCTCCTCCTCCCAAATCTATCTCTCCACCCCTCAACTCGCCCCATCAGTCTCCTCCTCCTCCCAAATCTATCTCTCCACCCCTCAACTCCCTCCATCAGTCTCCTCCTCCTCCCAAATCTATCTCTCCACCCCTCAACTCACCCCATCAGTCTCCTCCTCCTCCCAAATCTATCTCTCCGCCCCTCAACTCGCCCCATCAGTCTCCTCCTCCTCCCAAATCTATCTCTCCACCCCTCAACTCACTCCATCAGTCTCCTCCTCCTCCCAAATCTATCTCTCCACCCCTCAACTCACCCCATTAGCCTCCTCCTCCTCCCAAATCTATCTCTCCACCCCTCAACTCTCTCCATCAGTCTCCTCCTCCTCCCAAATCTATCTCTCCACCCCTCAACTCACTCCATCAGTCTCCTCCTCCTCCCAAATCTATCTCTCCACCCCTCAACTCGCCCCATCAGTCTCCTCCTCCTCCCAAATCTATCTCTCCACCCCTCAACTCACTCCATCAGTCTCCTCCTCCTCCCAAATCTATCTCTCCACCCCTCAACTCACTCCATCAGTCTCCTCCTCCTCCCAAATCTATCTCTCCACCCCTCAACTCACCCCATCAGTCTCCTCCTCCTCCCAAATCTATCTCTCCACCCCTCAACTCACTCCATCAGTCTCCTCCTCCTCCCAAATCTATCTCTCCACCCCTCAACTCATCCCATCAGTCTCCTCCTCCTCCCAAATCTATCTCTCCACCCCTCAACTCGCCCCATCAGTCTCCTCCTCCTCCCAAATCTATCTCTCCACCCCTCAACTCACTCCATCAGTCTCCTCCTCCTCCCAAATCTATCTCTCCACCCCTCAACTCACTCCATCAGTCTCCTCCTCCTCCCAAATCTATCTCTCCACCCCTCAACTCACTCCATCAGTCTCCTCCTCCTCCCAAATCTATCTCTCCACCCCTCAACTCACTCCATCAGTCTCCTCCTCCTCCCAAATCTATCTCTCCACCCCTCAACTCACTCCATCAGTCTCCTCCTCCTCCCAAATCTATCTCTCCACCCCTCAACTCACCCCATCAGTCTCCTCCTCCTCCCAAATCTATCTCTCCACCCCTCAACTCACCCCATCAGTCTCCTCCTCCTCCCAAATCTATCTCTCCACCCCTCAACTCACTCCATCAGTCTCCTCCTCCTCCCAAATCTATCTCTCCACCCCTCAACTCACCCCATCAGTCTCCTCCTCCCAAATCTATCTCTCCACCCCTCAACTCACCCCATCAGTCTCCTCCTCCTCCCAAATCTATCTCTCCACCCCTCAACTCACTCCATCAGTCTCTTCCTCCTCCCAAATCTATCTCTCCACCCCTCAACTCACCCCATCAGTCTCCTCCTCCTCCCAAATCTATCTCTCCACCCCTCAACTCACTCCATCAGTCTCTTCCTCCTCCCAAATCTATCTCTCCACCCCTCAACTCACCCCATCAGTCTCCTCCTCCTCCCAAATCTATCTCTCCACCCCTCAACTCGCCCCATCAGTCTCCTCCTCCTCCCAAATCTATCTCTCCACCCCTCAACTCACTCCATCAGTCTCCTCCTCCTCCCAAATCTATCTCTCCACCCCTCAACTCACCCCATCAGTCTCCTCCTCCTCCCAAATCTATCTCTCCACCCCTCAACTCATCCCATCAGTCTCCTCCTCCTCCCAAATCTATCTCTCCACCCCTCAACTCACCCCATCAGTCTCCTCCTCCTCCCAAATCTATCTCTCCACCCCTCAACTCACCCCATCAGTCTCCTCCTCCTCCCAAATCTATCTCTCCACCCCTCAACTCACCCCATCAGTCTCCTCCTCCTCCCAAATCTATCTCTCCACCCCTCAACTCACTCCATCAGTCTCCTCCTCCTCCCAAATCTATCTCTCCACCCCTCAACTCGCCCCATCAGTCTCCTCCTCCTCCCAAATCTATCTCTCCACCCCTCAACTCACTCCATCAGTCTCCTCCTCCTCCCAAATCTATCTCTCCACCCCTCAACTCGCCCCACCAGTCTCCTCCTCCTCCCAAATCTATCTCTCCACCCCTCAACTCGCCCCATCAGCCTCCTCCTCCTCCCAAATCTATCTCTCCACCCCTCAACTCACCCCATCAGTCTCCTCCTCCTCCCAAATCTATCTCTCCACCCCTCAACTCACCCCATCAGTCTCCTCCTCCTCCCAAATCTATCTCTCCACCCCTCAACTCACTCCATCAGTCTCCTCCTCCTCCCAAATCTATCTCTCCACCCCTCAACTCCCTCCATCAGTCTCCTCCTCCTCCCAAATCTATCTCTCCACCCCTCAACTCACCCCATCAGTCTCCTCCTCCTCCCAAATCTATCTCTCCACCCCTCAACTCGCCCCATCAGTCTCCTCCTCCTCCCAAATCTATCTCTCCACCCCTCAACTCCCTCCATCAGTCTCCTCCTCCTCCCAAATCTATCTCTCCACCCCTCAACTCACCCCATCAGTCTCCTCCTCCTCCCAAATCTATCTCTCCACCCCTCAACTCGCCCCATCAGTCTCCTCCTCCTCCCAAATCTATCTCTCCACCCCTCAACTCACTCCATCAGTCTCCTCCTCCTCCCAAATCTATCTCTCCACCCCTCAACTCACCCCATCAGCCTCCTCCTCCTCCCAAATCTATCTCTCCACCCCTCAACTCTCTCCATCAGTCTCCTCCTCCTCCCAAATCTATCTCTCCACCCCTCAACTCACTCCATCAGTCTCCTCCTCCTCCCAAATCTATCTCTCCACCCCTCAACTCGCCCCATCAGTCTCCTCCTCCTCCCAAATCTATCTCTCCACCCCTCAACTCACTCCATCAGTCTCCTCCTCCTCCCAAATCTATCTCTCCACCCCTCAACTCACTCCATCAGTCTCCTCCTCCTCCCAAATCTATCTCTCCACCCCTCAACTCACCCCATCAGTCTCCTCCTCCTCCCAAATCTATCTCTCCACCCCTCAACTCACTCCATCAGTCTCCTCCTCCTCCCAAATCTATCTCTCCACCCCTCAACTCATCCCATCAGTCTCCTCCTCCTCCCAAATCTATCTCTCCACCCCTCAACTCGCCCCATCAGTCTCCTCCTCCTCCCAAATCTATCTCTCCACCCCTCAACTCACTCCATCAGTCTCCTCCTCCTCCCAAATCTATCTCTCCACCCCTCAACTCACTCCATCAGTCTCCTCCTCCTCCCAAATCTATCTCTCCACCCCTCAACTCACTCCATCAGTCTCCTCCTCCTCCCAAATCTATCTCTCCACCCCTCAACTCACTCCATCAGTCTCCTCCTCCTCCCAAATCTATCTCTCCACCCCTCAACTCGCCCCACCAGTCTCCTCACCCATCACTAACTTACTAACAGACATATCTGTATGGATGTCACACCACTTCCTCAAACTCAACTTGTCCAAAACCGAGCTTATAATATTTCCTCCCCCACGTGCCTCTTCCCCTGACTTCTCTGCCAAGAGCAATGGCACAACCATCCACCCATCCCCCACATGTCAGGGTGCTAGGTGTTATCCTGGATTCTGAACTCTCCTTTCGGCCCCACATCCAATCACTTTCCAAAGCTTGCCGCCTCAACCTCCGCAACATCTCTAAACTACGTCCCTTTCTAACCAATGAAACCACAAAGCACCCGATTCACTCCCTGGTCATCTCTCGCCTCGACTACTGCAATTCCCTCCTCATTGGCTTACCTTTAAATAGACTCCTCCCCCCATCATGAATGCTGCTGCCAGACTCATCCACCTTACAAACCGCTCAGTGTCTGCAACCCCTCTCTACCAATCCCTCCATTGGTCTCCATTCAGTGTCCTCCACCCCTCTCTGCCAATCCCTCCATTGGTCTCCATTCAGTGTCTGCTACCCCTCTCTGCCAATCCCTCCATTGGTCTCCATTCAGTGTCTGCTACCCCTCTCTACCAATCCCTCCATTGGTCTCCATTCAGTGTCTGCTATCCCTCTCTACCAATCCCTCCATTGGTCTCCATTCAGTGTCTGCTACCCCTCTCTGCCAATCCCTCCATTGGCTACCACTCGCCCAACGAATTAAATTCAAAATACTAACAATAAGTTACAAAGCCATCCACAACTCTGCCCCCAGCTACATCACTAGCCTAGTCTCAAAATACCAACCTAATCGCCATCTCCGTTCCTCCCAAGACCTCCTGCTCTCTATCTCCCTCATCACCTCCTCCCATATCCGCCTCCAGGACTTCTCCCGAGCCTCGCCCATCCTCTGGAATTCCCTACCCCAATCTGTCAGACTGTCTCCAAATGTATCCACTTTTAGGTGATCCCTGAAAACTTTCCTCTTCAGAGAAGCCTATCCTGCCTCCATCTAATAACTGCATTATTTTCTCCATTAGCTCATCCCCCACAGCTATTACCCTTTTGTATAACTTGACCCTCCCTCCTAGATTGTAAGCTCTAACGAGCAGGGCCCTCTGATTCCTCCTGTATTGAATTGTATTGTATTGTCTGCCCTAATGTTGTAAAGCGCTGCGTAAACTGTCAGCGCCATATAAATCCTGTATAATAATAATAAAAAAGATCTTATTACCTCCTCTGCTGCCCCTTCCAGCAACGTCTCCACTCTGCTTCCGCCTGACTCACCTCTCACCCAGAACTTCCTGTCTGTACCCGACATCACTTCCTGTCTACCAGAGAGACTTCCTGCCTGGGTAGAAGTGAGATCACCACCTTGTGGAACGCATAGGAACTGCAGTCCCGAGACGTCTGGTAGTGTGAACACGGCCTTGTGCTGTGTGTGTATGTATTGTATATCCTTATAGATGGGGATCATCTCCACTCCCACCAAGGGGAACGTATATGTAAAAAAAAAATTGATATAAACATCTTTAATTGGCAATTTAATTTTAGAGAGAGTTCTAACCACAAAGTACGATGGCCAGAATAGGTAACATCTGTTATTCAGCGGGAGAAGGTGCTCGCTGTGTTATCATTCAGGGAATGTTTAGAACTCAATGAATGTCACGTTTGCCGCCCGACTGCCAGAATTATTTTCTTCACACATCACCTCTCTAATATAACATTTTAAAATAATAATCCAATATTTGTTTTCCCATGGAGATCTGGTGACCGTTTTATGGAGCTTACTTTTTCTAGCAACTTCATTTGAGTGAGAAGAACACAGACAAATGGAGGGTAACATGGTGTCTTCAGGAAGGTGAAAGGTGGACACAGTCTATGGAAGGAAGGAGGATGGGCTGTAAATCAATCATGTCCTTGAGAAGAAAAAGAAAAGGTGATTGGCCACCAACTCAGAGACAACAGTAACAAGGAAGGCTACCTTCTGTTCTGGGGTCATAGATGGAACCTTAGGCAGTGGTTTGAAGAAAGGATATTTGCACAGCCATTTGCCCGGATAAAGTGCATGTACATTCCTTCTCTGGGTATCGGGGTAAAAAATGAATGTTATTTGGCTATTTGCTGAGCTTTTCATGTTTTCCATTGATTTAAAATGGAAAATACCACATTTGGCCACTAGATGGTCCTATTCCCCATACTTAGGGCCACCTAATGACCAAATGTAGAATTGTCCTTTCTAAATCAATAGTTGGTATAACATTGTTGGCTTCATTAACTCACGTTCTTCCATGTCTTCTGCAAAAAATTCTGTCCATTTTATAATGAACACAGCGATTTCCTATGATCCTCAGCTCTATCTAGTGTTTATAATGCAGTATTTTTTCTTTAAAATACCTTCATCAGTAAAACTAGTGCAGCACCGCATTATGGCCACAAGATGGAGCCAATGATCATAGGAAATCATCATAAGAAATAAAATATGGCCAAAATTCATCGCAGTTGGGTGAATGTGCATCATATTTCTTCAAGGAGTGTTAAAAAACAGACCTGTAAGTGTTTGTGAAATCTTCCACCACAAAATGTACTCAGCCAATGAGAGGTAATGACTCAATTTTTATTTTAAAAGGCCTAGAGGACCGCCTTTTAAGTGATGGGGTTAACGTGTTTCGTCCTGGAAGACGACTTGAGTAAAAACAGATCTCTTGCAAGAGAATAATAGACCTCTAAGTCTCCATACCACAAAATTCCCTCACTCAGGACAGGAAAGTGGCTTATACTTCGTGTGAGATCTCTGATGTCTGTTAAAATTGAACTTATCTGAAAAACATTTCCCACACTCAGGACAGGAATACGGCTTCTCCCCCGTGTGAGACCTCAGATGTCTATCAAGCAGGGACTTGTGTGAAAAACATTTCCCGCACTCATGACAAGAAAGTGGTCTCTCCCCCGTGTGAGATCTCTGATGTCTGTCAAGCTGGGACTTGTCTGAAAAACATTTCCCACATTCAGGACAGGAAAAGGGCTTCTCCTCTGTGTGCAATCTCTGATGTTTGTAAAGGGTGCACTTCTGTGAAAAACATTTCCCGCACTCAGAACAGGAATACGGCTTCTCCCCAGTGTGAGATCTCTGATGTGTGTTAAAATTGGGCTTATCTGAAAAACATTTCCCGCACTCTGGACAAGAATAGGGCTTCTCCCCCGTGTGAGATCTCTGATGTGTGTTAAAATTGGGCTTATCTGAAAAACTTTTCCCGCACTCTGGACAGAAATACGGCTTCTCACCCGTGTGCAATCTCTGATGTGTGTAAAGACTGGACTGGTGTGAAAAACATTTCCCGCACTCAGGACAGGAAAAAGGCTTTTCACCCGTGTGAGATCTCTGATGTGGGTAAAGACTGGACTTATCTGAAAAACATTTCCCGCACACAGGACAGGAAAATGGCTTTTCACCCGTGTGAGATCTCTGATGCTTGTCAAGATGAGCCTTCTTTGAAAAACATTTCCCACACTCAGGACAGGAAAACCTCTTATCTGTTGAAAAAACAGCACCGTCCCTCACAGTCTGAGGTTCCTCAGGATAAGAGGAATACGATGGTCCGGCACCGTCCCGCACAGTCTGAGGTTCCTCAGGATAAGAGGAGTACGATGGTCCGGCACCGTCCCTCACAGTCTGAGGTTCCTCAGGATAAGAGGAATACGATGGTCCGGCACCGTCCCGCACAGTCTGAGGTTCCTCAGGATAAGAGGAATACGATGGTCCGGCACCGTCCCTCACAGTCTGAGGTTCCTCAGGATAAGAGGAATACGATGGTCCGGCACCGTCCCTCACAGTCTGAGGTTCCTCAGGATAAGAGGAATACGATGGTCCGGCACCGTCCCTCACAGTCTGAGGTTCCTCAGGATAAGAGGAATACGATGGTCCATCTACACTGTGTGGTGCCGGATGGACATTTGAGGTAGTCGGGTTTTCTCCTGGACTATACTGTGTGATGTCCTCATCTTCTACTTTACAGTCTGGAGACAAAGTGAGACAATCCTCTGAGGTTTTCCTCATCTCCCGTCCATCTACTAAAATAGAAATACAAAGATTATTACTAGACATGAGCAGATTGGTTCCCCTAAACCAGGACTCCGCCCACATCAGGCAGCTTTGTCTCTGAGGATCTTATAATTCTCCCCTCAAGGTAACTAGTAAATGGGTCCTCTGATCTCCTACCAGTTCATTTCTTTATTCATGGACCTTAGTCAGAGAGTGAGGAAACAACGAGAACTGTCTTTTATAGGAGTGACAGTGATGAGGGGATTATAGGACGAATGTCAGGACTATGTAATGTGCAACATAGAGTATATAGTGCAGGGGTCAGCAGTATGCACCGTACAATACACAGATCGGCCATGAAATAATAACCATCCACCTAATATTGAGTAGGTCCCCCTTTTGCCAAGATCCAAAACACATCCCCCAGGTGCCTAGGCCAAGCAACACCTATACCAAAAATCAACATTTTACTGCCAGCACAGAGAAGGAAGATTATCGGAGAGAAATACAGGAATACAGGACGGGGAACACAGCTCAGGAAAGTGACCAGGGGATTACAGGCTGATATCACCCAGTCCCCGCCCTACTCTGGACCAATCAGTGAGCAGTATGGGTGGAGGAATGGATTTAGTGTTAATGACCCACCTGTGCTGATCTCTGTAGGAGTGTCCTCCTCTATAAATGTCCCCGTTATTCCATCCTCCTCCATAGACTGCTGATCATCCCTCACATACCTCTCTTCTTCTTCTGCTTTAACCTCAAATTCTATATCGATTGGATCTCCACTCTAAATCAAGAAAATCAGAGAGAATATCATCTGTAAAATTGAAGCTTTAATTTTGTGACATCACATAAGAAATCCACACATCGTTTTCAAAGTCTGTGTTTTATAATCTCCGTCCCACCAACCTTGTAACAGTGAGGGATGGTGTGACCTTCCTGTGTGGAATCCCGGGAATACAGAGGACGGGGACATCTCTCTGGTGGGTTCCTGGTATTTGGTGGCTCCATCATATCCTTGTGTCCTTCCAAAAACTCCTCCATCACTCCATACTCCTCATCCTCCTCCTCTTTAAACTCTTCTTTGACAAAAATATTATCATCCCCGAGGTTTCCACTCTGCAATATATTATAAAACATTTATTGTAACACACAAGCTCGTGCATAATGTATAACTACCAGTGATTGTTCCTCATCTACCTGATGATGGTGAGGGATGGTGTGACCTTCCTGTGTGGAATCCCGGGAATACAGAGGACGGGGACATCTCTCTGGTGGGTTTCTGTAGCTGGATGACTCCACCATGGTGTCCTGGTACAGATCTTTGTGTATTTCCCCCATCACCCCATCCTCATCATCCTCCTCTTTTATCTCTTCTTTGATATCAACTTTAGAATCTCTCAGGTTTCCACTCTGAATATATAATAAAAATGACATCAATGGTAACAATGCAGATAATGTACAGATCCTAATGATACTATCAGTGATAATGTCCCAGAATTCCCGGCACCGCTCACCTCTCCTGTCAGCAGATGGACCATCATGGTGGTCAGTTCCAGGATCTTCTGCTCTTTCTTCCTCTCAGGTATGGGAGAAGGAGGGGGAGGCACCATGGTGGGGCTCTGGGTCCTGCTCCATCCTCCTGAGATTGGCTTCCCACTAGACTTCTTCACTACAACATAATCCTACAGATCAGGAGAAAGATAAACCGATATCAATCATCTGACATCATCTCAATCTCTACAGTAAGAACATGGACTATTGACCAGACTAGACAAGATTGATGTCATGTGACCTCCCAAAATCCTCCTCCCCTCTCCGGTCAGGTCTGTGTTTTATTAATAGAGATAAGAGTGATGTCATGTGACCTCCCAGAATCCTCCTCACCTCTCCGGTCAGGTCTGTGTTTTATTAATAGAGATAAGAGTGATGTCATGTGACCTCCCAGAATCCTCCTCACCTCTCCGGTCAGGTCTGTGTTTTATTAATAGAGATAAGAGTGATGTCATGTGACCTCCCAGAATCCTCCTCACCTCTCCGGTCAGGTCCGTGTTTTATTAATAGAGATAAGAGTGATGTCATGTGACCTCCCAGAATCCTCCTCACCTCTCCGGTCAGGTCCGTGTTTTATTAATAGAGATAAGAGTGATGTCATGTGACCTCCCAGAATCCTCCTCACCTCTCCGGTCAGCAGGTAGATGATCTCCAGGGTGAGGTTTAGTATCTTCTCAGTCATGTGACTCCGGTCCTCCTCCATCCTCATTGGTGCCGTCATTTGATTTATACAGGTCTCCTTGTAGACACAATGAAAGTTAATTTTGGGGAGCCCAAAATCGCAATAAATTACTATTTTTTTTGGTAAAATATAAAAGATGAGGTTGCACCGAGTAAATAGATACCAAACATGTCAAAACTTAAATTTGCGTGCGCCCTTTAAATGGTGAGAAACTTCAGTACCTGATATTTATTATATATATATATATATATATATATATATATATATATATATATATATATATATATATATATATATATATATATATATGCTTTGAAAGTCCCCTATAGGTCATCAGTTTAGCATTAAGGTGGAGGTCTGGTGTTAGAATTATTACTCTCATTCCGGCATGCGCGGCCATATGTAACAAAAGTATCGCAATCAACGTTTTCAGGCATACCCACTGCGTGCGTATATGTGGCGATGGGGGGGCCTAATTTTTTTTGGAGGGGGGGGTGATTTCATGCGCTTGGGTGTAACTTTAATTTTTTACAATTATAAAAAATGTTTTTGCTTTTTATAAGTTTTTTTTCCCATCACATACAGGACAAAAAGTTGTGATGATTTCTATAGTGATACATCGCTCCCAACTGTCCCTGATTTGGAGGGACTGTCCCGGATGTGGAAGGACTGTCCCGGATGTGGAAGGAGTGGGTCGGCTATATGATTTCTCACGTTATTCTCGTAACCATAGGTGCAATGCCCAGCTCCTCACCTGAAGACTAGGATGCACAAAAATTCCAAAATTGAAATTTTACAAAGTGCAGCCATCCAGAGTTTTTGTGCATCCTAAGAGGAACTTTCTGACTTTTGACCGGAGTTGCCGGCTAATCAGGATAATTGCCAGAACTCCGGCTGCAAGACTCCAATTTCCAGCAGCCTGCTGACTGACAGGAGTGATGTCACTCTCTGCACTAAGAGAAGGGATTGGATTGGATAACATGAGGATGCTGCTGGTGGAGTAGAGAGCTGTGGGGGAGGAGTCTGTTTTCTTCCCTCCAATGGCAGCCCAGTGTGGGTAGGAGGGGGTCAGTAGGGAGAAGGGTTTGTTCTCTTGGTTGCCAAGTATACTGTAGTATCCAGGACATTGTACAGGGTGGTGGTGGGTTCCTGGGGCTCTGAATTCCAGCACCGGGCACTGCCAGACCCTGTGTCATAGGAAGGTATTGGACTGACCCCTGTATGCATAGCACTGACCCCTGACCATCCAGTCAGGTAATGCTGCACAAACAGAACTCCTCTAAGTACGAGTGACCACCAAGGGGTGAAGGACTGTCCTTCTTCATTCCATTTGGTATTTTGAGAAAAAAATATTTGACCAGTGAGATGGTAAGAAGGTGAAGGTTGTTTCCATTTCCTGGCAGCAGATCTGTAAGGAGGTCTGAAAATTAAGTGTAGGTGGGAGGACCATTATAGACCAAGAGTCCCCCTCCTTACCTTAAAGTCCCCCTGAGCCCTACAGCCTCCTCTTCCATCAGAGCCCTGCTGCCCACCTACCTTGGTCCAGAGCCATTCAACTCCACTACCCCCTCAGGGGCTCCAAAGTTTTTTTGCCTCAGTACCCCCTGAGATGTCCCTCAGATCCCCTACTTCCTTCAGACCCCTCAGTATTTTCCTCCCTCTGACCCCAATGATGGGACATATTCTTCATGGCAGGCTGGGGAATGTTTTCTTCCTCCTGACCAGCAATGTAAGGGGCTCTATGCTCCATACTCCTGACCCCGGCACTCCATCATTGTGTTGGCTGCATAGTGTAATGATTGCCCGTGGGGATGCACCGATAGCATTTCTTTAACACAGAGTACGAGTACTGATACTTTTTTCAAGTCCCCGCCGATACCAATTACAGATACCTATCGCCTAGCAAGAGTAGGTAGAGGGGTGGTTTGGGAGGTTGGTGAGGGGAGGTTGGTGAGGGCAGGGTGGGAGGGGGGGGGGAGTAGAGGGATAAGTGAGGGCAGGGTAGTTGAGGGAGGGGTGAAATAGGGATTGTGGGGTGGGAGAGTTGGGATTCAAAAGGCTTTGATCGCTGGGGGGAAAAGGATGGAGATGGGAGGGTCACTGGGAGACATTGGGGCAGAGGTGAGAGCTGGTGGAGAGAGGAGGACACACCACAGGTAGTTAGGAGGACACAGTACGGGGGGTAGGAGGTAGGGCTGTTGAATATAATCGTAGCATCGATGCATCGCGATTCGACCATACGATGCGGCATCGATGCTACGACTGGAATAATCAATGTTCGGATGACGTCATCCTGGCCCTGCGCTATGCCCCGCCTCTGAGACCGAATGGAGCCGAAGAGCTGTGGGAGTAAGCCGCGCCGGCTTTTCCCGCTTCCCACTGATGCCATGCCCCCCTGCGTCGCGGAATGAGGCCGCAAGGAGCCACGCTGTGTGCACGTTGACAGGGACATGGAGCTTGGGGTGGCTGGAGCTGTTCGTGCTGGAGCTGCTGCTGATAAGAGTGGCGGCGGCCGGCTTGTGGAGCACGGAGCTCTGAGGAGGAGAGTGGAGACATCAGTGCTTTTGGTCCTGGAAGGGTTTTGGGGCGGCCGCGGCGGCATATCCAGCCAGAGGTGTGACAGATGAGGCAGAGCCGGAGGAGAGCAGTAGAGGCAGGTGAGGGGACCGTGGGGAGGACACCGAGGGGACTGGACGTGGTAAGGGAGGTGCCAGACTGTCCTATCCAAGCTAACCAATACCCCACCCCCCCACCACTAACCTGTCACCATATAATACTGTTTCATTACCATAGCGCTCCCCTGCCCAGTGTCACCACGGACCAATTCCCATCCTTCTCGACCAGCATCCACACCAGTATACCAGGAGTATACCACGTCCACAGCCACCCCTCTGTCCAAGTATACCACGTCCACAGCCACCCCTCTGTCCAAGTATACCACGTCCACAGCCACCCCTCTGTCCAAGTATACCACGTCCACAGCCACCCCTCTGTCCAAGTATACCACGTCCACAGCCACCCCTCTGTCCAAGTATACCACGTCCACAGCCACCCCTCTGTCCAAGTATACCACGTCCACAGCCACCCCTCTGTCCAAGTATACCACGTCCACAGCCACCCCTCTGTCCAAGTATACCACGTCCACAGCCACCCCTCTGTCCAAGTATACCACGTCCACAACCACCCCTCTGTCCAAGTATGCCATGTCCACAGCCACCCCTCTGTCCAAGTATACCACGTCCACAGCCACCCCTCTGTCCAAGTATACCACGTCCACAGCCACCCCTCTGTCTAAGTATACCATGTTCACAGCCACCCCTCTGTCCAAGTATACCATGTCCACAGCCACCCCTCTGTCCAAGTATACCACATCCACAGCCACCCCTCTGTCCAAGTATACCACATCCACAGCCACCCCTCTGTCCAAGTATACCACATCCACAGCCACCCCTCTGTCCAAGTATACCACATCCACAGCCACCCCTCTGTCCAAGTATACCACGTCCACAGCCACCCCTCTGTCCAAGTATGCCACGTCCACAGCCACCCCTCTGTCCAAGTATACCACGTCCACAGCCACCCTTCTGTCCAAGTATACCACGTCCACAGCCACCCCTCTGTCCAAGTATACCACGTCCACAGCCACCCCTCTGTCCAAGTATACCACGTCCACAGCCACCCCTCTGTCCAAGTATACCACGTCCACAGCCACCCCTCTGTCCAAGGTTTAACTTACCTCTTCATAAAAAGAAATCAGGTTTGTCTGACAACTTCTGTCTTTCATGAATCCATGCTATCTGTTGCTTAAAATGTTTTTTTCCAGCAAGAACTCGTCTATGTGGTCTTTTATTAAACTCTCCAGTATCTTCCCGACTATAGAAGTTAAACTAACAGGTCTATAGTTACTTAGTAACGACTTTGATCCCATTTTAAATATAGGCACCACACTGGCCCTGCACCAATCCAGTGGTACTATTCCCGTCATTAACGAGTCCCCAAAAATTAGATACAATGGCTTTGAAATGACAGAGCTCAATTCTTTTAGGATCCGTGGGTGGATGCCATCAGGTCCAGGTGCTTTATCCACCTTTATTCTGTCTAAATATTTCTGGACCAGATCACTTTTGAGCCATTGTGGATCATTCGGGGCTGTGTCACTACCACCCCCATTATGGACATGAGCTCCCCCATGCTCCTTTGTATACACAGAGCTGAAGAAAGTATTTAATAAATTAGCCTTCTCCTTGTCTCCAGTCACCCACTCCAGACCATGATGTAAAGGGCCGACATGCTCAGACCTGACCTTTTTACTATTAATATATTTGAAGAATTTTTGGGGGTTTGTCCACTATTTTCTATATACTATTATACTATGTTCTGCCCCTGAAGGGGTTACTCTAGGTTTCCACACTATATATATGTGTATCATCATCTGCTGGAGATAAAAGACGTCACAGTGACTATTGAGGAAAAGGACGGACATGACGGGGGGGTTACTGGGTGTAAATAGAAAATAAGATCTTATTACCTCCTCTACTGCCACTTCCAGCAATGTCTCCTCTCTACTTCCTCCCGACTCACCTCTCACCCGGAACTTCTTGTCTGGACCTGACATCACTTCCTGTCTATTCCATAGAGACTTCCTGTCTGGGTAGAAGTGAGATCACCACCTTGTGGAGCTCAGAGGAACTGCAGCCCTGAGAAACGTCTCGTAGTGTGAACACGGCCTTGTGCTGTGTGTGTATGTACTGTATATCCTTATAGATGGGGTCATCTCCACTCCCACCAAGGGGGACAAATATGTAAATAAATTTAAATGGACATTTTTTAATTGGCTATTTATTTAAGAGTGAGTTCTAACCACAAATTACAATGGGCAGAATAGGCAACATCTGTTGTTCAGCCGGGTAAGGTACTCACTGTATTATCTTTCAGGGAATGTTCAGAACTCAACAAATGTCACATTTGTCGCCCAGCAGCCAGAATTCATTTCTTCACACATCATCTCTCTAATATAACATTTTAAAATAGTACTTTAATGTGTGTCTTTATGGAAATCTGGCATCCGTTGTACTGACCTTCCTTTTTAGAGCAACTTCATTACAGTGAGAAGAAGACAGACAAAATTCATACCAAACCAAAGGGTCTGGTATGAATTGGGGGGTGACCCCATGTTGTTTTCCTTTTGTTATTGACTTTAACTCCTGTTTTTGCGGTATTTACCGAGCGTTTTTGCAGTAAACACTGCATAAAGCAACAGTGAATTGACATTTTCAGGATCACATGCGGTACTGCACTTCTGATGCTCGCCACCTCACCAGGATGTATTACACTGCCAGTGGTCTCAATTTCACCAGGATGTACTGCACTGCTGGTTCTCGCCACCTCACCAGCATGTATTACACTGCCAGTGGTCTCAATTTCACCAGGATGTACTGCACTGCTGGTTCTCGCCACCTCACTAGGATGTACTGCACTGCTGGTTCTCGCCACTTCACCAGGATGTACTGCACTGTTGGTTCTTGCCACCTCACCAGGATGTACTGCACTGCTGGTTCTCGCCACCTCACTAGGATGTACTGCACTGCTGGTTATCGCCACCTCACCAGGATGTACTGCACTGCTGGTTCTTGCCACCTCACCAGGATGTACTGCACTGCTGGTTCTTGCCACCTCACCAGGATGTACTGCACTGCTGGTTCTCGCCACCTCACCAGGATGTACTGCACTGCTGGTTCTTGCCACCTCACTAGTAGTGTTGAGCGAACGGTTCGGCCGGAGCATTGGCTGTTTGCTCATTCAATGAACATGCGAATTGTCAGGGCATTCAAATGTTTGTTCGGCCCACTGCATGCTGCACAGTGCATTGGAAGCCCTGATTGGCTGAAGCAATGAAAGATTTGCCCAATCAGGGCACAGAACACTGTCAGAGCCATGATTGGAGAAAGTAATGATGATTGTGCCCAATCATGGCCCATTGCTCATACACCCACCCCCCTCTATGAAGGGATCCTTCCCACAGCGGCCATTTGATATTGGAGTGGAGAGAGATAGAACAGGGCTCTGCTCATTGCTACTAGAGAGTTATTGCACTTTGTGTGTGTAAGTGTAGAGTGAATATAGTGATAGTGCAGAGTGAGTGTAGTGCGTTCAAATTTACTTTAGTGTCACTGTATAGTGTCAGGGCACGTTTACTGCAGTACATTGAGGTGCGTTAGTGCACGTTTACTGCAGTATATTGCGGTGCATTCGTGAACATTTACTGCAGTATATTTAGGTGTGTTACTGAATGTTTACTGCAGTACATTGAGGTGCATTAGTGCACGTTTACTGTAGTATATTGAGGTGCATTAGTGCACGTTTACTGCAGTATATTGAGGTGCGTTAGTACACGTTTACTGCAGTATATTGAGGTGCGTTAGTGCACGTTTACTGCAGTATATTGAGGTGCATTCATGCATGTTTAGTTCAGTATATTGAGGTGCTTTAGTGCACGTTTACTGCAGTATATTGAGGTGCGGTAGTGCACATTTACTGCAGTATGATGAGGTGTGTTAGTGCACGTTTACTGCAGTATATTGAAGTGCGTTAGTGCACTTTTACTGCAGTATATTGAAGTGCGTAGTGCATGTTTACTGCAGTATATTGAGGTGCATTAGTGCACGTTTACTGCAGTATATTGAAGTGCATTAGTGCACGTTTACTTCAGTATATTGAGGTGCATTCATGCACGTTTAGTACAGTATATTGAGGTGCATTAGTGCACATTTACTGCAGTATATCGAAGTGTGCTAGTGCATGTTTACTACAGTATATTGAGGTACATTAGTGCATGTTTACTGCAGTATATTGAGGTGTGTTGGTGCACGTTTATTGCAGTATACTGAAGTGCATTAGTGCACATTTACTACAGTATATTGAGGTGCATTAGTGCACATTTACAGCAGTATATTGAGGTGTGTTAGTGCACGTTTACTGCAGTATATTGAAGTGCGTTAGTGCACATTTACTACAGTATATTGAGGTTTATTAGTGCATGTTTACTGCAGTATATTGCGGTGCATTAGTGCACATTAACTGCAGTATATTGAGGTGCATTAGTACACGTTTACTGCAGATTATTGAAATGCGTTAGTGCACGTTTATTGCAGTATATTGAAGTGCGTTAGTGCATGTTTACTGCAGTATATTAAGGTGTGTTGGTGCACGTTTACTACAGTATATTGTGTTGCATTAGTGCACATTTACTGCAGTATATTGAGGTGTGTTAGTACACGTTTACTGCAGTATATTGAAATGCATTAGTGCACGTTTACTGCAGTATATTGCGGTGCATTAGTGCACGTTTACTGCAGTATATTGAGATGCATTTGTGCACGTTTAGTGTAGTATATTGAGGTGCATTAGTGCACGTTTACTGCAGTATATTGAGGTGCGTTAGTGCATGTTTACTGCAGTATATTGAGGTGCATTAGTGCACGTTTACTGCAGTATATTAAAGTGCATTAGTGCACATTTATTGCATGATATTGAGGTGCGTCAGTGCACGTTTACTACAATGTATTGAGGTGCGTTAGTGCACTGCTGGTTCTCGCCACCTCACTAGTATTGTTGAGCGAACGGTTCGGCCGGAGCATTGGCTGTTTGCTCATTCAATGAACATGCGAATTGTCAGGGCATTCAAATGTTTGTTCGGCCCACTGCATGCTGCACAGTGCATTGGAAGCCCTGATTGGCTGAAGCAATGAAGGATTTGCCCAATCAGGGCACAGAACACTGTCAGAGCCATGATTGGAGAAAGTAATGATGATTGTGCCCAATCATGGCCCATTGCTCATACACCCACCCCCCTCTATAAAAGGATCCTTCCCACAGTGGCCATTTGATATTGGAGTGGAGAGAGATAGAGCAGGGCTCTGCTCATTGCTACTAGAGAGTTATTGCACTTTGTGTGTGTAAGTGTAGAGTGAATATAGTGATAGTGCAGAGTGAGTGTGGTGCGTTCAAATTTACTTTAGTGTCAGTGTAGAGTGTCAGGGCACATTTACTGCTGTCAGACTTGTGCGTAGCAGACAGGTGAGCCCGATGTAGCAGGGGGAGGCCTCCCTTACGTATCTGGTTACCGGCCCCTGGTAGTATGGACAGGAGGCACGGGAGCACAGAGTGGTATGAGAGCCTGGCGGGTAGCTGCAGGAAGATCCCGGTTAAGATGGTTATGGAGATCACCAGTCAACTGGAGCACAGGCAGTGGGTGCAGAGCAGGAGTGGAGCGGGGTTGGTCGGTCACAGGCAGAGGTCGGCAGCAGGCGGGCAACGCAGTACAGAGGAGCAGGCAGATTCGTAGTCAGGACGGTCCGGGATCAGTGGCAGGCAGCAAACAAGGAGGAACAGAGACAGGCCGGTGGTCAGGAGATCGGAACCAAACAGGAAACAGGAAGCAGGAAGCAGGAACACAGGAAGCTGAAGATCGGACAGCACCGAGCCCCCTGTGCAGATGGCCTAAATAGGCAGGTTGGCGCCAAACACCGGGCGCGCGCGCCTGCCGACGCGCGCCGACGCGCCGCGATGCCCACCAACAGCGCATCTGCCCAAGGGAACTCTCTGACAGTGCCCCCCCCTCAAGGGCAGCCTCCGGATGTCCAACTGTGCCAATTTAGAAGCGTGGGTACTCCTAAAAGACCTCAGAAGCTCTTCGGCATGTAAGTTGCCCTCTGGCTCCCAGGAGTTATCCTCTGGTCCGTACCCCTCCATTTGATCAAATACTGCAACTGGTTGCGTCTTTTCCTGCAATCCAGAATAGCTTCCACCTCGAATTCTTCCTTGCTATCGACAATTATGGGTTCTGGTGGGTCAGTACTTCGACCAGCAAAAGTGTTGGGTACAACAGGCTTCAACAATGAAATGTGAAAGACCGGATGAATCTTCAGGGTACTAGGTAGATTGAGTTCGTAGGCCACATTGTTAATCCTCTTCTTGACTGCGAACGGAGCCAAGAATTTGGGGCCCAATTTCTTTGAAGGGCAGGCCATTCTTATATTGGTCGTGGATAACCAAACCTGGTTGCCAGGTTCCAGGATGAGCTCTCCCCGCCTCTTCCTGTCAAACATCTTTTTATTATACTCTTGGGTCTTAGCCATGGTATCCTGCAAGAGCTTGTTGTTACAAAGAAAGAAGTCCATGGTCTCAGAGACCGCAGGGATCGCACATTCAGGTAAAGACCTGGGCAGAAAGGACGGGTGGAATCCGTAATTGGCAAAAAACGGTGTTTGCTTAATGGCCGAATGTAGAGAGTTGTTATAGGAGAACTCAGCGATTGGCAGCAGAGAGACCCAGTTGTCCTGAGAGAAAGATGAAAAACAACGGAGGTATTGCTCCAAAGTTTGATTAGTTCTCTCCGTCTGCCCATTAGTCTGGGGATGATAAGCGGAGGAGAGTGCCAGCTCGATTTCCAGGGAGTTACAGAGAGCCTTCCAGAACCGTGAGGTGAACTGAACACCACGATCAGATATGATGTTCGATGGGACTCCGTGCAACCTGACAATCTCTTTAATGAAGACCCTTGCTGTCTCCATGGCCGAAGGTGTGCCCTTCATCGGCAGGAAGTGAGCCATCTTGGTTAACCTGTCTACGACGACAAAGATGGTAGAGAAACCCTCTGACTGGGGAAGCTCTACAATGAAATCCATTGATATCATCTTCCACGGTCTTTCCGGGACGGGTAATGGCTTTAACAGACCCCAGGCTCTAGTCCGGCTATTCTTGTTCCGGGCACAGGTGGTACAAGATTCTACATAGCTCTTGCAGTCGTTCACTAACAAAGGCCACCAAAATGTGCGCTGCACTAACTCCGTTGTCTTCAGCACACCGAAATGTCCAGCCATCTTATGATCATTTTACCCTTGTGCCAAAAAAGACCATCCTGGGCCCTCACCAGCTCTCCGGAACTTGGGGTCCAATTTAAAGAAGCTTGTTTTATGCGGGATAATAGATCCACTTGAAGCAAAAGAAAATTTCCGGATGAAAGAATGGTGTCCGGATGCTCAGGTTTGCCAGAATCAGGGAACATACGAGAAAGAGCATCCGGCTTGGTATTCTTGGAACCAGGTCTGTACGTTATATGAAACTGAAATCTGGAGAAGAATAGAGCCCATCTTGCTTGTCGGGGTTTCAGTCTTTTGGCAGTTCGGAGATACTCCAGATTTTTGTGGTCCGTATAGACCAGGATAGGGTGTGCTGCACCCTCCAGTAGATAACGCCACTCCTCCAAAGCGGATTTAATGGCCAGAAGCTCCCGATCGCCAACATCATAATTTCTCTCCGCTGCAGAGAGTTTGCGGGAGAAAAAGGCCACTGGGTAGAGAAGGGCCTTTGGGCCTTGCCGTTGGGACAGAACAGCTCCGACTGCAACCTCCGAAGCGTCCACTTCAAGGACGAATGGTAGAGCAGGATCCGGGTGTTTTAAAATTGAGGCGGAGGTGAACAGCTCCTTGAGTTTTTCGAAGGCAGATTGTGCCTCAAGGGACCACTGGAATCGATTCCCTTGTCTGGTTATTTCGGTGATGGGGGCAATTATTGTAGAGAAGCCCCTAATGAACTTCCTGTAAAAGTTCGAGAAGCCGATGAACCTTTGAACCCCTTTTTTATCGGAGGGAGCGGGCCACTCCAGAATGGCAGATACTTTCTGCGGATCCATTTTTATACCATCAACAGAAATGATTAGGCCTAAAAACTGGATGCTTTGAAGTTCGAATTGGCATTTTTCTGGTTTAGCATAAAGTCCATGCTGCCTGAGACGAGCTAACACATTTCCGACATGCCTGCGATGATCTGAGACTGAGGAGGAAAAGATCAGGATATCATCTAGGTAGACAATAACATAAAGATCCAGGAAGTCACGGAAGATGTCGTTGACAAAATGTTGGAACGTAGCAGGTGCGTTGCACAGACCGAAGGGCATGACAAGGTATTCGTAATGCCCAAATCTGGTGCGAAAGGCTGTCTTCCACTCATCTCCTTCTCGAATGCGGATCAGGTTGTAGGCACCACGGAGATCTAGCTTGGTAAAGATTACTGCGGATCCTAATCTCTGGAAGAGTTCGGGCACTAAGGGTAGCGGGTAACGGTTTTTGATTGTTACTTTGTTCAATTCCCGATAATCGATACAAGGACGCAAGGAATGGTCCTTTTTCTCCACAAAGAATATGCCAGCCCCGGCCGGAGAGGTAGATGGGCGGATAAACCCTTTCTTCAGGTTCTCGTCGATATATATTTTTAGAGTATCCAGCTCCTGCTCTGTCAGTGGGAAAATCCTTCCAAAGGGAACTTCTGCTCCAGGTAATAGCTCGATTGGGCAATCGTAAGGCCTGTGAGGAGGTAAGGCCTCTGCTCCTTTTTTGCTAAAGACGTCCAGAAAGTCCCAATAGGGTGCAGGGACCACCTGTTGAAGCTCGGATTCGGTGTCTAAACAGAGTAATTGGGTAGACTCAGCAGAATTTGTATGTAAGCAGTGTTGTCGGCAGTAATGAGACAAGAACTTGACTTCTCCACTGGACCAGTCAATGCTGGGGTTATGGGCCTGTAACCATGGCATCCCCAATATGATGGGAAAAAGGGGAGAGGAGATGGCATCCAGGCGCAGAAGTTCTTGATGGTTAGGGCCCATGGTGGCCAACAAAGGAATGGTTTCCTGCGTGACAGGGCCGGAGCGAAGAGAGGAGCCATCTGCGAGATGTACCGAGAGTCCCCGGACTTTGGACTGAAGAGGAATGTGATGGTTGGCAGCGAAGGTCAGATCAATAAAACAGCTGCAGGCTCCTGAATCAATGATGACTGTAGCTGGAATAATCTTTCCTGGAAGCTGTAGGGTGATAGACAGAGCAAGATGATTAACAGGTTTAGAGAAAGCAGGTGCACAAATTGAAGAGATGGGCAGCGACTTAAGCGACTTACGTGTCTTATTTGGGCAAGACCTCACGAAGTGTCCAGGCTCCCCACAGTACATGCAGAGATTGTTAACTCTTCGGCGTTGGCGTTCTTCTGGATCGAGAGAAGGGCGGAATAGCCCGAGTTGCATTGGCTGGGAGGTGTCAGGAACTGATGTGGTCGGTGCCGGGAAGGACTGGCTGGGAGAGCTTGGAACCTTGGGTAGCATCCAGGTAGGGCGGAATTGGCTGGTAGACCTCTCGGAGCGACGCTCTCTGAGGCGTCGGTCGATCTGAATAGCCAGATTGATGAGTTCATCCAAGGTTTGGGGTACACCGACCCGTGCTAACTCATCCTTCAAGGGATCAGACAACCCCATGCGGAATTGATAACGTAAAGCCGCATCATTCCAACCAGTGTCGGAACTCCACCGCCTAAATTCCACCACATAGTCCTCTGCGGCTCTACGCCCCTGTTGAAGGGCGTGCAGGGCGGCTTCGGCAGTCGCTGTTACCTGAGGATCCTCATACAACTGGGACATGACGGTGAAAAAGGCATCAAGGTTGTCCAGTGCTCCAGACTTCTGTTCCAGGAGGCGGTGAGCCCAGGTCTGTGGTTCACCAGACAAGAGGGAGATCACAAAGCCCACCTTGGTCGCCTCCAAGGAAAAAGTGTGAGGTTGCAGGGCGAAGTATAGCTCGCAGGCATTGCGGAAGGCACGAAATTTACTGCGGTCCCCAGCAAATCTTTCGGGTACGGGTACCTTAGGCTCTGGAGGTAGCATAACTACTGAGGGCGCAGATGGCGCTCCGGCCGATGAAGCAGCTTGTGGATGGGTTGGAGCTGACAGGACCTGGACTTGTTCTTCCAGCCTTGTGTAGCCTTCCTGGAGGCTCTTCACAGCTTGCGTGAGACCCGCCAGGTGTCTACACAGTTCCTCCATGGGGGAGGTTCCCTGCTCGGGCTCGGACATGGCTGTCCGATACTGTCAGACTTGTGCGTAGCAGACAGGTGAGCCCGATGTAGCAGGGGGAGGCCTCCCTTACGTATCTGGTTACCGGCCCCTGGTAGTATGGACAGGAGGCACGGGAGCACAGAGTGGTATGAGAGCCTGGCGGGTAGCTGCAGGAAGATCCCGGTTAAGATGGTTATGGAGATCACCAGTCAACTGGAGCACAGGCAGTGGGTGCAGAGCAGGAGTGGAGCGGGTTGGTCGGTCACAGGCAGAGGTCGGCAGCAGGCGGGCAACGCAGTACAGAGGAGCAGGCAGATTCGTAGTCAGGACGGTCCGGGATCAGTGGCAGGCAGCAAACAAGGAGGAACAGAGACTGGCCGGTGGTCAGGAGATCGGAACCAAACAGGAAACAGGAAACAGGAAGCAGGAAGCAGGAACACAGGAAGCTGAAGATCGGACAGCACCGAGCCCCCTGTGCAGATGGCCTAAATAGGCAGGTTGGCGCCAAACACCGGGTGCGCGCGCCTGCCGACGCGCGCCGACGCGCCGCGATGCCCACCAACAGCGCATCTGCCCAAGGGAACTCTCTGACAACTGCAGTACATTGAGGTGCGTTAGTGCACGTTTACTGCAGTATATTGAAGTGTGTTAGTGCACGTTTACTGTAGTATATTGAGGTGGATTAGTGCACGTTTACTGCAGTATATTGAGGTGCGTTAGTACACGTTTACTGCAGTATATTGAAGTGCATTAGTGCACGTTTACTGCAGTATATTGAAGTGTGTTAGTGCACGTTTACTGCAGTATATTGAGGTGCATTCATGCATGTTTAGTGCAGTATATTGAGGTGCTTTAGTGCATGTTTACTGCAGTATATTGAAGTGTGTTAGTGCACGTTTACTGCAGTATATTGAGGTGCATTCATGCATGTTTAGTGCAGTATATTGAGGTGCTTTAGTGCACGTTTACTGCAGTATATTGAGGTGCGGTAGTGCACATTTACTGCAGTATGATGAGGTGTGTTGGTGCATGTTTACTGTAGTATACTGAAGTGCGTTAGTGCACGTTTACTGCAGTATATTGAAGTGTGTTAGTGCACGTTTACTGCAGTATATTGAGGTGCATTCATGCATGTTTAGTGCAGTATATTGAGGTGCTTTAGTGCACGTTTACTGCAATATATTGAGGTGCGGTAGTGCACATTTTCTGCAGTATGATGAGGTGTGTTAGTGCACGTTTACTGCAGTATATTGAAGTGCGTTAGTGCACGTTTACTGCAGTATATTGAAGTGCGTTAGTGCATGTTTACTGCAGTATAATGAGGTGCATTAGTGCACATTTACTGCAGTATATTTAGGTGCATTAGTACACGTTTACTGCAGTATATTGAAGTGCATTAGTGCACGTTTACTGCAGTACACTGCAGTGCATTAGTGCATGTTTACTGCAGTATATTGAGGTGCATCAGCGCACGTTTACTGCAGTATATTTAGGTGTGTTAGTGAATGTTTACTGCAGTATATTGAGGTGCATTAGTGCACGTTTACTGCAGTATATTGAAGTGCATTAGTGCACGTTTACTTCAGTATATTGAGGTGCATTCATGCACGTTTAGTACAGTATATTGAGGTACATTAGTGCACATTTACTGCAGTATATTGAGGTGTGTTGGTGCACGTTTACTGCAGTATACTGAAGTGCATTAGTGCACATTTACTACAGTATATTGAGGTGCATTAGTGCACATTTACAGCAGTATATTGAGGTGTGTTAGTGCATGTTTACTGCAGTACATTGAAGTGTGTTAGTGCACGTTTACTACAGTATATTGAGGTGTATTAGTGCATGTTTACTGCAGTATATTGCGGTGCATTAGTGCACATTAACTGCAGTATATTGAGGTGCATTAGTACACATTTACTGCAGTATATTGAAATGCGTTAGTGCACGTTTACTGCAGTATATTGAAGTGCGTTAGTGCATGTTTACTGCAGTATATTGAGGTGTGTTGGTGCACGTTTACTACAGTATATTGTGGTGCATTAGTGCACATTTACTGCAGTATATTGAGGTGCGTTAGTACACGCTTACTGCAGTGTATTGAAATGCATTAGTGCACGTTTACTGCAGTATATTGATGTGCGTTGGTGCACTTTTACTGCAGTATATTGCGGTGCATTAGTGCACGATTACTGCAGTATATTGAGGTGCATTAGTGCACATTTACTGCAGTATATTGAGATGCATTTGTGCACGTTTAGTCTAGTATATGGTGCATTAGTGCACGTTTACTGCAGTATATTGAGGTGCATTAGTGCACGTTTACTGCAATATATTAAAGTGTGTTAGTGCACATTTATTGCATGATATTGATGTGCGTCAGTGCACGTTTACTACAATGTATTGAGGTGTGTTAGTGCACGTTTACTACAGTATATCGAGGTGCGTTAGTGCACATTTACTGAAGTATATTGACATGTGTTAGTGCATGTTTACTGCAGTATATTGAGGTGTGTTAGTGCATGTTTACTGCAGTATATTATAGTGTGTTAGTGCACGTTTACTGCAGTATATTGAGGTGCATTCATGCATGTTTAGTGCAGTATATTGAGGTGCTTTAGTGCACGTTTACTGCAGTATATTGAGGTGCGGTAGTGCACATTTACTGCAGTATGATGAGGTGTGTTGGTGCACGTTTACTGTAGTATACTGAAGTGCGTTAGTGCACGTTTACTGCAGTATATTGAAGTGTGTTAGTGCACGTTTACTGCAGTATATTGAGGTGCATTCATGCATGTTTAGTGCAGTATATTGAGGTGCTTTAGTGCACGTTTACTGCAATATATTGAGGTGCGGTAGTGCACATTTTCTGCAGTATGATGAGGTGTGTTAGTGCACGTTTACTGCAGTATATTGAAGTGCGTTAGTGCACGTTTACTGCAGTATATTGAAGTGCGTTAGTGCATGTTTACTGCAGTATAATGAGGTGCATTAGTGCACATTTACTGCAGTATATTTAGGTGCATTAGTACACGTTTACTGCAGTATATTGAAGTGCATTAGTGCACGTTTACTGCAGTACACTGCAGTGCATTAGTGCATGTTTACTGCAGTATATTGAGGTGCATCAGCGCACGTTTACTGCAGTATATTTAGGTGTGTTAGTGAATGTTTACTGCAGTATATTGAGGTGCATTAGTGCACGTTTACTGCAGTATATTGAAGTGCATTAGTGCACGTTTACTTCAGTATATTGAGGTGCATTCATGCACGTTTAGTACAGTATATTGAGGTGCATTAGTGCACATTTACTGCAGCATATTGAAGTGTGCTAGTGCACGTTTACTACAGTATATTGAGGTACATTAGTGCACATTTACTGCAGTATATTGAGGTGTGTTGGTGCACGTTTACTGCAGTATACTGAAGTGCATTAGTGCACATTTACTACAGTATATTGAGGTGCATTAGTGCACATTTACAACAGTATATTGAGGTGTGTTAGTGCATGTTTACTGCAGTACATTGAAGTGCGTTAGTGCACGTTTACTACAGTATATTGAGGTGTATTAGTGCATGTTTACTGCAGTATATTGCGGTGCATTAGTGCACATTAACTGCAGTATATTGAGGTGCATTAGTACACATTTACTGCAGTATATTGAAATGCGTTAGTGCACGTTTACTGCAGTATATTGAAGTGCGTTAGTGCATGTTTACTGCAGTATATTGAGGTGTGTTGGTGCACGTTTACTACAGTATATTGTGGTGCATTAGTGCACATTTACTGCAGTATATTGAGGTGCGTTAGTACACGCTTACTGCAGTATATTGAAATGCATTAGTGCACGTTTACTGCAGTATATTGATGTGCGTTGGTGCACTTTTACTGCAGTATATTGCGGTGCATTAGTGCACGATTACTGCAGTATATTGAGGTGCATTAGTGCACATTTACTGCAGTATATTGAGATGCATTTGTGCACGTTTAGTCTAGTATATGGTGCATTAGTGCACGTTTACTGCAGTATATTAAGGTGCGTTAGTGCATGTTTACTGCAGTATATTGAGGTGCATTAGTGCACGTTTACTGCAATATATTAAAGTGTGTTAGTGCACATTTATTGCATGATATTGATGTGCGTCAGTGCACGTTTACTACAATGTATTGAGGTGTGTTAGTGCACGTTTACTACAGTATATCGAGGTGCGTTAGTGCACATTTACTGAAGTATATTGACATGTGTTAGTGCATGTTTACTGCAGTATATTGAGGTGTGTTAGTGCATGTTTACTGCAGTATATTATAGTGTATCAGTGGAGTGTGTCTGTGTACTCAAATTAAAGTGCACCAAACACCACTTTCCATTGATTAAAGTGCATCCACATACACATTTCTGTGTCTCTATCACATTTCAGTACTAAGCCTCCCTTATCATGTCTGGGAGGACAACAAGGAGAAACAGACGTTCCCACGGCACTGTGAGGGAGGCAGCAGCGTAGTTATCCACGGGCAAAGGTCCACAGACAGGGCATCATTTCCTCTGTTTAGTGATGTTGCCCATGCTATCCAGCCACACAATGCAGAGGAGGTGGTGGACTGGCTTACTAAACCATCCTCATCCTCCATCGTCTAAGCAGAGACAGTCCCCTGCAGCTGCCAGAGTGGCTTATTCTGCCTCCTTGTCCACAGCTATTCCTGCCATAGCGCCAGCATCAGGCATGGAGGAGTCAGCAGAAATATTTGAATATAGCATCAGTCACTTACCCCTTGATGATGCACAGCCATTGCTTCATCGTCAAGAGTACCTCCATAGGGTTATGGTATGAAGGCGCCACCAACGCCCAAAACCCAATTTTTCCATACCTGCGACTTCTATCCAAAGTCACCAAAATTTATCCAAAAATCTCTAATCTTGTTCTCAGTGCACTACATTGTGGCCTCATCATACAGACTGGCTCTCCATGCTGTTGCTTACAAAATAAAGAAACCTTGCAGGAAAAATCTATTTAAATGTAATTTTTTGGCCTTTCTAAACATAATTTTGCTGCACCAGGTTCTATACATGGTACAGATACACCACTTTACAGGCAGACTAAGGCGACCCCCCAGGCACTATATTTAAAGGAATTTTTCATTTTTCTGCTTTCACTTTAAGCATCAGTATATTACTGCTCATTTAAAAATGATGTTTTTTTAAAAAACTTTATTTCATTGATACATGTCCCCCAGGGCAGTACCTGGACCCCCATAATCATTGTATTCCCAATTACTTGAATGAGCACTTTTGATTTTTCCAGTTAGGGTCCCATAGACTCGTTATTCGGCTTTGAACTCTCTCGATGTTCAAAAGTTGTGCCACGAACCTAACAGGGTTTGTTCGGCCCAACTGTAATCACCAGGATGTACTTCACTGCTGGTTCTCACCTGCTGCTTTTTCGGTTCTCTTTGTTTTGATCCTTTCATCTTCCTATTCAGTTACTGAGCCGCTGCTCTCCACGGGTTCACATTCAGAATCCTAATCTGACAGTGAGAGCTCCTCCCAGCTACTCTCATCTGTCATGATCAGAATCTGAAGACCCCCCTCACTTCTGTGCCTTTTTTTTTTAGACATGGTGTTCATATTTCTGCTGGCTCTGGTGACACTGTACTGGTGTGACGGTGATCAGGAACTGGCTTGTACTGGTTTGAAACTGGTACAGATATTGCTGGCTGCACTGGTCACATGGTACTGGTGTCACGATGATCAGGTACTGGTATGTCAGTGACACTGGTACAGATATTACTGACTGCAATGGTCACATGGTACTGGTGTGACGGTGATCAGGTACTGGTATGTCAGTGACACTGGTACAGGTATTGATGGGGCCCTGTACCCCGATTTGTGATTGGCGGTGATCAAGAGACATGATGATCACAGGTCCCACCGCTACACGCCCCCGAGGGGTACAGTGGAAGGATGTATGGGTATGTTACCCTAAATAGACAAAGCTCCCGTCCAACTGTATATGTATAATGGCTGGGCGGGAGGTGGTTCAATAAACATCTCCTGACACTTAGGGGTCTATTCAGAAATAATTTGCACAGCAATTTGCGCGGGTAAAGTGCATGTACATTCCTTCTCTGTGTATCGGAGTAAAAAAATGAATGTTTATAATGCAAAGAGATGCAGCGCTAGAAAAGGGATTGGCGAAAAGAAAGTGAAAAAAAGGACTAAGGCATAGTCTTATAAGCATAAAAAAAATACTCATTGAGCAAAACAAATTGATGAGCTCACGTGCAAATTAATAAAGTAATATAATAACTATATGGGTATGGATAAATGCAAAATCTAGTCAAAATAACAATAAGTGAAAAATTGCTATATATATAAACCTTGAGTAATAAAACAAATGAGTGATAAATAATTAATGAAGTGTGTGCAGAGGGAACCCACAAAAAAAAAAAAACAGTCCTGAAAAAAGTGACCAAAAAAAGAACAACCATAAAAAGTGCCAAGGAAAAGAAACGAAGAAAGTCTTCTGTGTCTTGTCACACTCAAGATGAGAAATCAAATGCACTTACCAGACGGCTTTGACTGCAATTACGGCAGTCTCGCCCAGCACAGGGAAATCGGTCTCCCAACAACCATAACGCACAGCAGCAGCTAGCAGCAGATGATTCCCAGGGATATGAAACAAAAACATTCCATAGTGTAATACGTCCAAAAAGAATGATTTATTGAGTATAAAAGTACACTTACAGGATCGCAGTGTTAAAAGGGCAGCGTAATATATAGCATAAAAAACTCCGGTGTCTCCGTCTGTAACCTCCACTTCCTAGGTTCATGTATAGCCCGTCCGAGAACAACGTGATGACGTTGTAGGCTCCTCCCTACGCGTTTCGTCACGATAGGACGTCGTCTGGGGATTGGCCAAGCTATAGCATCATCACGTATGGGCATTAAATACACTACAAACGCCATCTTGACTGATGACAATTCAATCACTGAAATGAAGACGGTTCTGCCATCTTGATTGCTGGCCGTCAATGCACATTAAGGAGCTAGAATCAATCTAAAGGGTGGAGGAAAAGGAAGCGCCATCTTGTGGCGAAAAAGTAAACTGACTAAAAATCGATACTTCAGACCATACATGAAAACTCTATTAAAAAATAGATACAATCTTGGAACACTAAAGTACATATTGATATGAATAATTATCCGCATATAATATTAAATAAAAATTGAATAAAAATTATATAAAAAGTAAAATATAAAAAAGGGTATAGACTAATAAAAATTATTTAAAAATTAGGAATTATTTATAAAACAATTAATGTCCCAATCAACGTTTAATCCAAAGGGAACAAAAGATTTCATAATAAAGATCCACTTAGTTTCAAGTCTAGAAATGGATCTAACTTTGTTTGTACCTCTCCAGTGGGGGCGTATCTTATCGAAGGCTAGGAAAAGAGTACCCATCAATTTTTTATTGTGATGTTTGGCGTAGAGACAAGTTGTGTTTGGTGAAACCTCGCTTTATGTTAGCCACATGTTCTGATAAGCGTACATGTAGTTCACGTCTCGTTCATCCAATATACTGTCTAGAACATGGACACTGGATAAGACAGACGACATACTGAGCATAACATGTGATGAATGACTCAATGTCGTATATCTTATTCGTGACTGTAGATTGAAAAGTCTCACATTTCCTCCCCATAAAGGAGTTAATTTGGCAGATACTGCATTTACGGAAGGGAAAGAAACCTTTCATAGTATGAAAAAAAGAGATGGTTTTAGGGGGATCTATAACGTTCACGGCAACACTGTGTCACAATGAAGGAGCACCCCTGTATATCATTACTGGTTTATCAGGAATGGCCGCCCCAAGTACTTTATCATTTTTAAGTATATTCCAGTGTTTCTGAAAGATTTTTTTAACAGAAAAATGTTGATTCGAGTAGCCAGAGATCATGGACCATCAAAAGTTATTGTCTGGTAAAGGACTACGTTCCACTTCCCTATGCAACATAAGGGCCCTATCCATATTAGCAACCTGGATTATGGTGGTATCAATATCGCTTTCAGAATAGCCTTTATCAAGAAACCGTTGTTTCAGTATATAGGCTTGTCGATGGTATTCTGAAATGTCAGTGCAATTGCGCCTGATACGCTGAAACTGGCCTTGAGGAACAGCCCTTAGCCAAGCCAGATGATGACAGCTAGAAAGTGGGATGTAGGCATTCTGATCGGTCGCCTTAAAATGTGTATTGGTAGTAAGGCGACCATTCTCGACTATGATGTTAAGGTCAAGGAAATGAATCTCAGAACAACTGATTGCGAATTGAAGGGATATACCCCTATCATTCTGATTCAGTTGTGTAAAAAAGTTTTCAAGGGAAGCTTGATCACCATCCCACAGGAGAAGAACATCATCTATGTACCTTCTCCATAGACATAGCTCTTTGGGGGTATTGCTATCAATGACCTCCTTCTCCCATCTGGCCATAAATAAATTGGCCAGACTGGGCGCGAATTTGGCGCCCATGGCCATGCCACGAATCTGCAGAAAAAAATCACCACCAAACCAAAAATAGTTATGGCCTGTTGCAAAACTTAAAAGTGATAGAATAAATTCTTTTTGAGGCCGGGGTAAAGAAAGATCTTGATCTAGATAGTAACTTACCGCCTCAAACCCCTGCTGGTGGGAAATGATGGTGTATAGAGAGGCCACATCTGCCGTAGCGAGAATGTAGCTCTCTCTCTACTCACATCCCTCCAAAAGGTTAATAACCTGAGTGGTATCTCTCAAATACGCTGGGGTTGCAGTCACTAGGGGCTGAAGGAAATTGTCTACATATTTGCCAATCCTAGCCGTGACCAAGTCTATGCCACTAATGATTGGGCGACCTGGAGGCTTAGAAAGGCATTTATGTATTTTGGGCAAAAAGTACATAACTGGGATCCTCGGGGCAGAGGGAACCAGGTATGCCTTTTCTTTTTTATTAAGAATGCCTTGCTCTAAACCCCTATCAATCAATCCCTGAAGTTCTTTTTTTAATTTGATTGTGGGGTTTGAGGCCAAGGGCAGATATGTGTCACAAACGGAAAGAAGTCTATTCATTTCTTCCAGATAGTGAATTTTATCTAAAATAACAACTCCCCCTCCTTTATCCGCAGGACGTATGACAATGTCATTCCGTTCGCAGATTTTTGTTAAGTGATGGTGAAAATCACTTTGTTGGTTCCTAGGGCATTTGAGTGCTATTAAATCCTTAATAACCATTTCCTTAAAAACTAGTATGGAGGGAGCAATAGGACCTGGGGGATTAAATAATGAGGCATTAGACAAATCAGTATGTCTGATGGGGACATTAACTACATGGTTAGAAGCAACCAGGGGTGCTGAATTAACCACACCACCAGTTGTAATTGAAGGCCTGTTAACAGAAGGTTTTTGACTTTGATTGCCGATTGGATTTAATGTCTCTTAATGTTCATCTTTCGTATGAACTTGTGTACATCGATAAATGTCTCAAATTTATTCAATCTGTGGGGGGGGGGGCAAACTTAAGGCCTTGACTCAAAACTTTTTGTTCACCCGCAGAAAGTTGGACTGTACTCAAATTAAATACACCACTGATGTTTACTGCTTTCTTTTCTTTGGACCGGATCCTCCTCCCCCCTCTAGTGCCTCTCGTTCTTCCTATCCTCTTTTTACTCTGTTGTTGTTCCTGGGAAAAAGTCTGACTCCCTTCTGAAAAAGTCTGAGGTGAGTCCTGGTAGTCATTCCTAGGATAATTAGGACAATCATCATATTGGTTAGGATGTCTAACAATAACGTGATTGTCCTCATTGAAGCCATCGTGTTGATAAGAAAGGGGAGTGAATCTGTTATACAGAGGAATCTCCCTCCCTCCGGGAGTATAGACACGTTGGGCAGATGGATGATCCCTAAAATCTCCCCTATATTCCCAGGGCCTCCAAAAATTATCCCTAGGGTCACCTCTATAGTCCCTTTGCCTCTGCTGCTGGAAATTCCATTATGGCCACAAGATGGAGCCAATGATCATAGGAAATCATCATAAGAAATAAAATATGGACACAATTCATCACAGTTGGGTGAATGTGCATCATATTTCTTCAAGGAGTTTTAAAAAACAGACCTGAAAGTGTTTGTGAAATCTTCCACCACAAAATGTACTCAGCCAATGAGAGGTAATCACTCCATTTTTATTTTAAAAGGCCTAGAGGACCGCCTTTTAAGTGGTGGGGTTAACGTGTTTCGTCCTGGAAGACGACTTGAGAAAACAGACCTTTTGCAAGAGTTTACACCACAAAATGTACTCAGCCAATGAGAGGTAATGACTCCATTTTTATTTTTCTCCTGCTATCAATGGCCAACACGGTACAACACTTCATCCATGTCTTTGGTGATCTCTGATCTCCTTATCAATTGTTTCTTACATGATGAAGATCAGCCATGGAGTATATCTGAGGTGTATATCCCCACATGTCCAGCAGCATTTATATATAAGACATTTCCCGCACTAATACACCTCAAGGGTTTTGTGGGACCCCTGATGTACAGGAAGACAGGACTTCAGTGAGGAACAATTCCCTCACTCAGGACAGGAATACGGCTTCTCCCCCGTGTGAGATCTCTGATGTCTGTAAACAGAGGACTTCTGTGGGTTACACTTCTGCTAATCAGTGGAAAGTGGATCTGCCTCTGTGTTGCGATCTCTGATGTTTGTTAAGACTGGACTTCAGTGAAAAACATTTCCCGCACTCAGGACAGGAATACGGCTTCTCCCCCGTGTGAGATCTCTGATGTGTGTTAAGACTAGACTTCTGTGAAAAACATTTCCCGCACCCAGGACAGGAATACGGCTTCTCCCCCGTGTGAGATCTCTGATGTGTGTTAAGTCTAGACTGCTGTGTAAAACATTTCCCGCACTCAAGACAGAAATACAGATTCTCCCCCGTGTGAAATCTCTGATGTGATGTAAGACTGGAACTGTGTGAAAAGCATTTACCACACTCAGGACAGGAATACGGCTTCTCCCCTGTGTGAGATCTCTGATGTGAGTGAAGACTTGAATTGTGTAAAAAACATTTCCCGCACTCAGGACAGGAATGTGTTTTTTCTCCTGTGTGAGTTCTTTTATGCACATTAAGATCGTATTTAGAAAGGTAATGCTTCCCGCACTCAGGGCAGGGAAATCTCTTATGTGTTGGAAGGATGGCACCGTCCCTCACAGTCTGAGGTTCCTCAGGATAAGAGGAATACGATAGTCTGGCACCGTCCCGCACAGTCTGAGGTTCCTCAGGATAAGAGGAATACGATAGTCTGGCACCGTCCCGCACAGTCTGAGGTTCCTCAGGATAAGAGGAATACGATAGTCTGGCACCGTCCCGCACAGTCTGAGGTTCCTCAGGATAAGAGGAATACGATGGTCCGGCACCGTCCCTCACAGTCTGAGGTTCCTCAGGATAAGAGGAATACGATGGTCCGGCACCGTCCCTCACAGTCTGAGGTTCCTCAGGATAAGAGGAATACGATGGTCCGGCACCGTCCCGCACAGTCTGAGGTTCCTCAGGATAAGAGGAATACGATGGTCCATCTACACTGTGTGGTGCCGGATGGACATTTGAGGTAGTCGGGTTTTCTCCTGGACTATACTGTGTGATGTCCTCATCTTCTACTTTACAGTCTGGAGACAAAGTGAGACAATCCTCTGAGGTTTTCCTCATCTCCCGTCCATCTACTAAAATAGAAATACAAAGATTATTACTAGACATGAGCAGATTGGTTCCCCTAAACCAGGACTCCGCCCACATCAGGCAGCTTTGTCTCTGAGGATCTTACAATTCCCCCCTCAAGGTAACTAGTAAATGGGTCCTCTGATCTCCTACCAGTTCATTTCTTTATTCATGGACCTTAGTCAGAGAGTGAGGAAACAACGAGAACTGTCTTTTATAGGAGTGACAGTGATGAGGGGATTATAGGACGAGTGTCAGGAGTATGTAATGTACAACATAGAGTATATAGTGCAGGGGTCAGGAGTATGTACCATACAATACACAGATTGGCCATGAAATCATATCCATCCACCTAATATTGAGTAGGTCCCCCTTTTGCCAAGATTTAAAACACATCCCCCAGGTGCCTAGGCCGAGCAACACCTATACATTTTACTGCCAGCACAGAGAAGGAAGATTATCCGAGAGAAATACAGGAATACAGGATGGGGAACACAGCTCAGGAAAGTGACCAGGGGATTACAGGCTGATATCACCCAGTCCCCGCCCTACTCTGGACCAATCAGTGAGCAGTATGAGTGGAGGAATTTATTTAGTGTTAATGACCCACCTGTGCTGATCTCTGTAGGAGTGTCCTCCTCTATAAATGTCCCCGTTATTCCATCCTCCTCCATAGACTGCTGATCATCCCTCACATACCTCTCTTCTTCTTCTGCTTTAACCTCAAATTCTGTAAATTCTGTATTCTGTAAAATAAAAGTTTACATACAAAATCTACACATTTCCATGAGTCCATGTTCTAGATGCTCCATCCTACTAACCTTATAATGATGAGGGATGGTGTGATCTTCCTGTGTGAAATCCCGGGAATACAGAGGACGGGGACATCTCTCTGGTGGGTTCCTGGTATTAGGTGGCTCCATCATATCCTTGTGTCCTTCTGAAAACTTCTCTATCACTCCATACTCCTCATCCTCCTCTTTAAACTCTTCTTTAACATCAATATTATCATCCTCAAGGTTTCCATTATGAATATATAATAAAACATTCAATGTAACAAACATGCTTGTGTATAAATCATAACTACCAATAATTGTTCCTCACCTACCTGATGATGGTGGGGGATGGTGTGATCTTCCTGTGTAGAATCCCGGGAATACAGAGGACGGGGACATCTCTCTGGTGGGTTCCCATTACTGGAATCATCTGTAGGAAACACACACACTGACTGAATACATTGTTTCTATGTGTTTATCAGATGACGGGGGATCTAGGTGGAGCCTCCGTACTGCTCTCTCCTTTACAATAAAGTCTCCTCTTACCCGGTGATGTGAGGGGCGGCTGATTGTCCATCATGACGTCCTTGTAGAGATCCTTGTGTCCTTCTAAATACTCCCACTCCTCCATGGAGAAATAGACAGTGACCTCCTGACACCTTATAGGAACCTGACACACACAATGATACAGTCACCATCCAGACACATCCCTTGTCTGTTACTGGATAATGTCCCAGAATTCCCAGAATCCTCCTCACCTCTCCTGTCAGCAGCTCCATCATCTTCTTGGTGACTTCTAGAATCTTCTCCATGTTGTGTCTCTCAGGTTTTAGGGAGTCACATGGAGGCACTGTGATGGTCATGTGATCACCTGACTTCACAAGAGGAAATCTCTGTATTGGAGAACCAATAGGAATATCACGTTAGAACCCCAGAATCCTCCTCACCTCTCCGGTCAGGTCTGTGTTTTATTAATAGAGATAAAAGTGATGTCATGTGACCTCCCAGAATCCTCCTCACCTCTCCGGTCAGGTCTGTGTTTTATTAATAGAGATAAGAGTGATGTCATGTGACCTCCCAGAATCCTCCTCACCTCTCCGGTCAGCAGGTAGATGATCTTCAGGGTGAGGTTTAGAATCTTCTCAGTCATGTGACTCCGGTCCTCCTCCATCCTCATTGGTGCCGTCATTTGATCTATACAGGTCTCCTTGTAGATGGACAACTTTGGGAAATGAGAGTAAGAATTATTTGGATGGTATTGGTCACTCAATAATAGGTTGTGGGGTTGGGGGTGTGGTGGGAATAGTAGGGTTGCTGTACATTGAAGAACTACTACCCCCATGGGAACACATTTCATTTGGAATGTTTAGGGCGGGGCTCGACAAATGTGCTTTGAATATAGGAGATAAAAATATTAGAAGCCATTTTTTTTGTAACTAACAAATCTTACGGGTGTTCCCGCAGGTGAATTTATCCTTTAACCCTTTCTCAGGCACAGCCATTTTTGCGTTTTTTTGTACACGTTTAAAAAAAAAAAGTTAAGGCCTGAAGATTCCATAAATTCCCCCCAAATATGATATATTTTCTTAAAGCAGAAACCCTAGAGAATAAAATAGTGGTTGCTCCAAATAATTATGTCACTGTCAGGGCTGGGCTCAGCCCTTTCTTCTCTGAGCTGGCTGCTCAGCTGTTGGCTAATTGCCAGCTCCCATCTCTCTCCACAGTAACTCAGCTGTTGATGATATCCTGCTCATCAGTCCTGCCTACTTAAGCCGTCCAGTCCAGAGGATCTCTGCCTTCGCCTTGGTCAACATAATAAGAGACTATCTCCTGTGTTCCTGTTTAAAAACTTTGCTTTGCTGACATCCCTTCTGGCTCCAGCTCCTGCTTGTTGTTCCACTACTTTGATCCCTGACTTCTGGCTTGGCTGACTATCCATTCCGGTTACTGAACTCTGGCTATGTTTTGACTACAGAAGGGGAAAGGGGATCACTGCTCCAAGTAGATCAAATGGAGATGAACCTCTCCTCGGAGTTGAAGCAACAGGTGCTGGCAATGCATAAAGCAATTAGGATGAGGGAAGATTCTGGACAGCCGCACTCCGAAAATTAGCATTTATTCATAAAAAAGAATATCAAAAATAAATGCCACAGCAGAACACAGGACAGAAGCCCTGACGCGTTTCACACTATCAAACAACGCTTAATCATAGCTATGATTAGAGTGTGAAATGCGTCAGCTCTTCTGTCCTGTGTTCTGCTGTGGCATGTATTTTTGATATTCCTTTTTTATGAATAAAGACTAATTTTCGGAGTGGGGCTGCCCAGAATCTTCTCTCTGGGAAGATTCGTTTGTTCTTTTTACTTTTATTATTAAACAAGTGTGATTTAACTGTACTTCTGTCTCGGTCTGATTTCATGGTTTCTGACAGTCACACAATATTACCGCAGGTAAGGAAACACAAAATTTGTGTAAAAGAAAAACGCATTGAAAGTAAATTTTAGGGGGCACAAAACCTCTATATATATTTCCCAATTTTTTGGTAAAATATAAAAGATGAGGTTGCACCGAGTAAATAGATACCAAACATGTCAAACCTTAAATTTGTGTGCGCCCGTGAAATGGCAAAAAACTTCACTACCCGATATTTATTATATATATTTATATCTGCTTTGAAAGCCCCCTATAGGTCATCAGTTTAGTGTTACGGTGGAGGTCTGGTGTTAGAACTATTGCTCCCATACCGACGTGTGCGAAGATATGTAACATGTAAAACGTTTTCAGGTGTAGGCACCCCGTTGCATGTTTACATTTGTACGTGCGTATATGTGGCATGAGGGCCTAATTTTTTTTGTGTGTGGGGGGGGGGATTTTATGCACTTGGGTGTAACTTGAATTTTTTACGATTAAAAAAAGATTTTTTTTTACTTAACTTTTTGTTCCCCACCACATACGGGACAAAAAGTAGTCTATGTGATGATTTGTTTAGTGATAAATTGCTCCCAACTGTCCTGGATTTGGAGGGACTGTCCCGGATGTGGAAGGACTGTCCCGGATGTGGATGGACTGTCCCGGATGTGGAGGGACTGTCCCGGATGTGGAGGGACTGTCCCGGATGTGGAGGGACTGTCCATAAAATTTGAAACAAGGTCCCTCTGTCTCTCTCTCTCTCCTCCTCCTCATTTGTCCCTCATTTTGGTCTGATCTATATAGTTGTATACAAAATTCACTTTTTATCTTTCAAAAAGTGTTTCCTGGTGCTAAACCTTTCATCAAAATTGCTGCATTTGTAAATTCCAAAAGCCAATATAAAGAAATTGTAGTGGTAGAAAAAAAAGCACTTTTTGGGTTTAACCAATCATTTTTTTTTTGTACAATTCTTCTTTAAGAGGGCGTGGCGGCAGGGGGTGTGTCCTATGCCTACATACTTTTGCTAATAGGTGTCCCTTGTTCCCATCTCAGAAAGTTGGGGGGTGTGGTACAGTACATCAACGCCACCGAATGAGGGTGTCAAGAAATGCCGTCTGTCCCTTATGACTATCAGTTTGGCGGTGAGCAGTGCGGGGTGTACCAAGATGGCTGACGCCACTTTCTGACTGCAGCCTTGCCGATTGGTTTTCGAATTTAACATGAAAATAGTACAATATTGTGTTCCAGGATATACGAGGGGAGGCCAATAAGACCTTACCCTCACCAAGATCCAGATGTGCTAGGGATCTGAAATTTAGTCGGCTGACTCTTCCTTCCCTACATTTCCACCTCCTATGGTTACACACTTCTCTCCTCTGTGGAACAGACCTTTGATACCATCTGTGTAGAAGTATGCCGATTTGGAGGAAAACCAGCTATCAACTTCAGTAATGACGGCCTCAGCCTTTTTGGGGGTTGGGTGATGAAGCACGTTTCCATGTTTTACTCATTTCTTTAGTCTCAGGATCATCTAGATATACTCAGCTTTCATCCATGGTCACTAATCGGTTTAAAAAGTCCTCCTCATCTTTGGGCAGATTTCCCTCTTTGAAGATGGAGGAACCTAATCACGGCTCGGTATTCAACTTTGACCGGCATGACACTTACCAGGGGCAGATCCAGGGGGAGCAACGAGGCAATTGCCCCCAACCCCCCCCCCAACCCCCCGAGAAATTAGTGACAGGCAGGCAGGTGGATCAGTCAGTGTGCCGGCGGGTGAGCGGCCCAACAGACCAGTCGGCGTAGAGCGGGCAGGGGAGCAGAGAGATGATATCATCTCTCACTGCCCGCCCTGCATCACCGCTCTCCTGCCCTCACTGTGCAGCTGCGCTAACCTGCTCAGTGACCGGTTGGCCCTGTGCATTAAGATGACCCTGGGCGAACGCTCGCCGCGGTGGCTAGCGCCAACTCCCCGTCCTCAACAATCTCTGCGATTAGATCCCCAAAGGGGGAAATAGTCACGGATCCTGGGAAGATAAGGGAGATATTTTTTGATTTCTATAGCTCTCTGTACAAAACGAAACAGCTTGCGGGTAATGGCGCATTAGATAAATTAATGAAGGGAATTATATTACCAACGTTAACTATAACAGATAAAATGAACCTGGAGGCCCCCATCACACTGGAGGAACTTAGGAGCGTGGTGGCGGCCATGCCTAATCGCAAAGCCCCAGGCCCAGACGGACTCCCCCTGGAGATCTATAAATACTATGGGGAAACTTTGCTCCCCACCCTCCTGAGGACATTAGAGGGGGTGCTGGCGGACGGCGGCCTCCCCTCCTCAATGTCAGAGTCTAATATTATACTCATCCAAAAGGAAGGGAAAGACCAACTAGAGGTGACCTCATATAGACCAATCTCCCTGCTTTGTTCGGATATTAAAATCCTTGCAAAGGTTTTGGCAACCAGGCTAAGCAAGTGCATCGGCAAATTGATCCATCCAGACCAGACGGGATTTATCCCCCATAGGTCTACCAGTGTAAATATTAGGAGAGCATATTTGAACTTGCAGACCCCAGTAGTGGACGGGGGCTCTAGAGCAGTCGTTTCGCTGGATATTGCCAAGGCCTTTGACAGCCTGGAATGGGGCTACCTCTGGGAAATAATGGATAAATTTGGATTTGGCCCGGTCTTTGTTAAATGGGTAAAAATTTTATATAGTCACCCATCAGCTAAGTTAAAAATCAATAATGAGTATACAGACAGTCTGACATTGGAGAGGGGCACAAGGCAGGGGTGTCCGCTGTCCCCCCTCCTATTTGCCTTGGCGATGGAACCATTGGCGGAGGGTATGAGGAGGGCATCGGATATACAGGGGTTCAGGAGGAGGGGTGGGGAGGAAAAAATCGCACTTTACGCGGACGACGTTTTGGTATTCCTGGGGGACACAGGACCCTCCTTGGAAGGAATGATGAGATTGGTGGAAGGATTTGGGAAAGCGTCGGGCCTAGTAGTTAATTGGGATAAACCTGCATTACTACAGATGGACTCAATGGACAGCCCCCCCACCGACCGCCTTCCTGGGCTAAAAATAAGTGATAAAATAAAGTACTTGGGAATAGAGCTGGCCAGCGATCCCAATATTTATATTCGGGATAATCTGGTCCCTCTAGTCGCGAAACTTAAAAAAAAATGCGATATCTGGTGCCGGCTCCCCCTGTCGTTGGCAGGGCGGGCAAACCTGATCAGAATGATCTGGTTACCACAAATCCTCTATATTCTCCATAACTCCCCGGTGTGGATCGGGAGAAAATGGTTTAAAAAAAATAGACTCCTTATTTAGGGATCTTCTCTGGAAGAAAGGCCAGGCCAGGATCAAACTGCAAGCGCTGCAGTGCCCTGCGTGGGAGGGAGGGTTAGCAATTCCACATCCGTATGGATATTTTTTGGCTGCTCAACTGCAGCACCTGGGGGGGTGCGAATCGAGTAGCAAATTAAGCGCTAGTAATAAAATAATGCTGGAAGGCAGCCCACATAGATGCCTGGCAGATGCACTTGAGGCAGGCTCCCTCCAGAAAAAATTACCAACATCTAAATTAGTAAGTAAAGTCTGGCAAACAGTCAAGCGGATCATGGAGTACAGGGGCATTACGGAATATTCGCCAATATGGTCTAATGAATCCCTGAGGGAATTAAGGGTTATAGAAAAGCATCCCGTTTGGGAAAGCCACGGAATCTATAGATTGTCGCAGTTATATACTGGTAGCATCCTGAAATCCTTCATGGACCTCAGAACGGAATTTGGTATCCCAAGTAATACATTCTATAAATATCTTCAGATAAGGCACGCGTTGAGCACCCAATTTAGGTCTAGCCCCATGGAGCAAAGTAAAACGCCACTCCTTAATAAAGTTGTCAAAGCAACAAATGCCAAGGGGTTGATTGGAGCCGGGTATGCACAAATAGTGGACAAAATACTATCTCAAAGTGCAGCAGCCGGGCCCAGGGCGGGATGGGAGGCGGACGTGGGAAAGCTGTCAGATGCTCAGTGGCGAAGAACGCTGAAGCTGAGCCAGTCGGTATCAATTTCGCCCTCACAGAAGGCCTCACACCTACTCCTCGTACACAGAGCCTATTACACCCCTAGAAGATTATATAGATTTGGGGGTAGGCCAGATGACAAATGCCCTAGGTGCAACAATACAGGGGACCTTATACATATGGTTTGGAGATGTCCAAAATTGGTAAGATATTGGACGGAAGTGGTCAGGACAATTAATCGCAGATTTAGAATCAAATTAGCGTTGGATCCTAAGGTATGTGTGCTGGGACTGGTGGGAGATACTGTAGGTCACACTAAATTAGTCACAGCCGCGGTTAGATGCTTATACCAGGCTAGAAAGCTGATAGCACAGTCCTGGCTCTCAAGAAAACCTCCAACCGTAGAGGACTGGATTAAAACGGTAGATTCCCTAGTCTGGACAGAGAGGACAGTTTATATTAGAAAAGGGAACTATAGAAAGTTTATTGGACTATGGAAACCCTGGCTGCAGGAACTGAACGCCCGCCAACTATTCTGAATCTAACAGCTCTGTACTTCAATCGCCTAGTAGGGCGTATGCATAACCAGTGCTGAAAAAGCCTAAGCGGTGGGATAGCCCCCACTGGAGGCTAGTTAGACATAATATCTTGCGACCGCTGGAGGTATTTCTTTTTTCCTTTCTCTCTCCTATTCTTTTCTTTTTCTCTTTTCTTTTTTTTCTTTTTTTCCCTTGCTGATCTCCTCCCCCTCCTCCGCCTCCTCTCTCCTCGTCCCTCTCTTGACGTGTTCTTGATGGTATGGTGCTCGCGGGGCGGGGTGGGGGGAGATGGATGGTAGGGGGATTAGAGCATAACGGAGGGTGGGTTAGACAGGGGTTAGGGGGGAAGGGTAGGAAAAAAGGGGATAAACGTGGCACAACACAAAATATGGAGATATATTTATGAAGGCACATTCAAAAACACTTTGGAGTATAAAAAACACGCAAAACGGGGGTTTTAAATATATTTTTACAGTGTCTGTACTAGGCTTTATTACTGTAATATATGCACTTTAAATGCACTTTGGTATGTAAAACATGTAACCTTGTTGTTATTCTTATTGCCACAAAAGGTAAATAAAAGCAATTTAAAAAAAAAAAAAAAAAAAAAAAAAAGATGACCCTGGGCCAGAGGAGACAGCCGGCCACAGGGGAGGAGGAGGCGTTCCATTCCCAAGGTGACGTCACTTCCTGTATTGGAGCATTTTCACGAGTACCGATACTCTCAAACATGCCTAGTATCAGCCCCGACACCGGTATGCCCATTTCTTAGCTGTATAGTCAGGATGTAGGCCATGTATGGTCAGGATGGTCATTGTCTTGTCTATTTATTGTCAGTGCAGTTTGTTTAGAACAGGGGTCTCAAACTGGTGGACCTCCAGCTGTTGCGGAACTATAAGTCCCATCATGCCTCAGGCTCTGCCTGTGGGAGTCACGCTTGTAACTGTCAGCCTTGCAATGCGTCATGGGACTTGTACGGTCTAGTCTTGCAACAGCTGGAGGGCTGCCAGTTTAAGACCCCCTGGATTAGAGGAAAAAATTACTAGAATTTATCTAAAAAATGAAGAGAATGTTCCGGCCCCATAAGTGGGGGAAATGTTCTGCCCCTGAAGGGGTTAATCTAGGTTTCCACACTACATATGTGTGTATCATCATCTGCTGGAGATAAAAGACGTCACAGTGACTATGGAGGAAGAGGACGGACATGACGGGGGGTTACTGGGTGTAAATAGAAAATAAGATCTTATTACCTCCTCTACTGCCACTTCCAGCAATGTCTCCTCTCTACTTCCTCCTGACTCACCTCTCACCCGGAACTTCCTGTCTTCCATAGAGACTTCCAGACTTGGTGGGAGTGAGAAGATCACCACCTTGTGGAGCTCCACTCCAGGCAAGGGCATAGTTGCCAACATTGTAAAAAATGTATAGGGACACTTTTTTGGCTGTAGGCGGAGTCTTATTATAATTAGGGGGTGGGGTATGCGTTTGTAGGTGTGACACAGCAAAAAAAAGAAAAATGCAGGGCGCACGAGGGAGGGAGGGAGGGAGAGAGAAAGAAGGAAAGAAGAGAAGGAAGGAAAGAGGGATGGAGGGACAGTGGGCCCAAATCCTAGACCAAAATAGAAATGTGTAACAATGAATAAATTTAGAGGCTTGTCTCTAAACATGTATATAATACCGTGACCTAAACCTTGTGGTTGCCTCCCAACCCCTATAGTCAATAAACCAAAAAGATAGGTCCCAAACAGATGGGGACCAAAAGAACAGCGGGGCTTATTGGAAAGGCAATGAAAAGGATGTATATATCAAAAGAAATAATTTATTGTGGGTACACAGTAGAAAAACATGAAGAAATGTACAGCAGCTTAACCATGGAGTGGCCTTGCCCTAGTAAAACGTGACCAAAATCTGAATTGGTCAGAGACAAAAAACACACAGACATGGGGAACATGTAACAAGACATACAAAAAACACCGGTCCGGACGTCAAAGCTTATTGATGTCTGCGCAAACCAACAATGAGGAGTGTACAGCAATTGCTGAATGAGGTTTTGCTGAAGCAGACATCAATACCCCCGGGGGAGGAGTGGCTCAATTGGTGGGGTGGGGGGGTTGGGGAGGGGGGGGGAGGGGAGGAGAGGGAAGGTGGAATGGGAGGGGGAGGGGCGAGGGATGTGGGGGAGAGAGAGGTTGGTAACCGTGGGCAGGGATGCCGGGATGAGTCCTAGGACATCAATTGATGTGAATGACGAAAATGTGCCGGCCTTCCATATGAAATAGATAGGTTGTAGTGTCCAGGATACAAAGTAGTGTACAGCTGATCGCTGTCATGTACAGTACTTTCCGGAATGTTATGGGTACTTCTACATATAGCCTCCCTGTGGTGGAAACAGGCAATATTGTGCATGAACTGCACTACATATACAAATGGCTGTGTACGTTACCACTCCCGGGTCCCAGCTGGGAATCCTTATGTGATGCCGGATAGCGGTAGCCTCTGTGTATTTTAGCTGCTCCACTGGTCGCTATAGATGGTACCAGACACTGTCCCGGTATGGTTGTTCATACACCCTGGATCAGAAGGTGTAGTTCGTAAGGGTAGATGGATGGCCGTGCAGCTGCATCTGTTACCTTCCCCACGGTTTGTTCACAGCATGGAGCGGAACGTCCTCTCGATCGATGAGCCGGCTAGCCCCAACGGGGGATGACAGCGGGCATGACGTCCGGACGGAATGACGTCAACGCGTTTCACAACATAAACTTGTGTAGCTTCGTCTGGACGTACAGGTGGTGTGTGAGGGCTCCTTCTTATAATAATCCCTCCCTCTAACACGCCCACCAAGCTGGAATCAATGAAGGAGATGTATCAAGTCTGTGTATGTCCAAGCTGTCATTCATTGCTTGTTTGTTGTTTGTTGCTTGTGGTTTATTTTATTTTATGATCGAGCGTCCTTATTTACAGATGGGTATACATTTTACCTGCCCAGATTCTGAGAAAAACAGCCCATCTTCGTATACAAAGTATCCCTATCTAACCAACATATACCTATTACAGATAGTATGTATAGTGGTAACATATTGAAAAGGCTATTGTTAGTCTATGCAGCACACGATACACAGTACAGGAAACAGATATATATCCAAAAGGCGGACACTCCAAGACATGGAAGTTAATTAAATTAAAATTATAACACAAAAAGAGATGGGGATCGGTGAGATACAAGGGACACAGGGGCGAGAAAGGGGGAAGAGGAAAGGAAAGAAAAGAAAAGAAAAGAAAAGAAAAGGAAAGACGAACCCTTTAGGTCCCAGAATAAGGAAGTTCCTGAGTTCAGAGGGTAGATTCAAAGATCAGGCCATTGCTCTATTGAGAAGGTTACCCATTTTTGGAAGGTAGTCTAGGTGGATCAAATGTTGGCGTTTTGTATGCTAGGCCCATCCATGCAGATGTTCATACTGCAAGGAAAGGCTGGAGGTTCAGTTCAGTATTCAAGCCCAGGGGAGACAAAGAGGACAGGCGAAAGATCCATCTTTTTTCCTTTTGTTGTAGGATTTGGTCAAAATCCCCTCTTCTGGGGGAGAGATTCAGGGCATAAATACCTTTTACCTGCATGCCAGACAGTTTGCCCTGGTGGTATTGGGCAAAATGTCTGGCTATAGGTTTTTCCGGATTTTTCTCCAAGATCTCCCTCATATGCTCCCCTAGGCGAATCCTGAACTGCCGTTTTGTCTTGCCAATATAAATTTTCCTACAGGGGCATGTCAACATGTATATGACCCTGGTGGTGGCACAATTAATGAGACTTTTTATCTCGAAATTGTTTTTATTTAAAGAATCACTGAAGGTACTTGTCCTATGCACATAAGGACACACCTGACAGTGTCCACAGGGGAACATCCCCTTGCTTCTGGGAAATCGAGAGAGCCACGAATCATTTACCGTTCTCGTATGTTCCGAGTGGATTAAGGAGTCACCTAAATTTCTGGCTCTCCTAGCAACCATTTTGGGATTAGGTCCCACTATCTGGGCTATACCTGGGGTGTTAGTAAGTATACCCCAGTGTTTCTCTAAGATGGTTTTGACTGTGTCCCATTGGGATCCAAAATCTGTAATAATTCTCACCGGTTCTTGGGTCGGGGGTGAGGGAAGGGTAGGTCGTAGGTTTTTAGATTGTCTGCCATCCAAGAGGGACGGGCGTTCTCTACTTGCTGCCTTGAGTTTAGCCCTCCTAAGCTGTTTATGTGAGTATCCACGCTCCCGAAAACGTTTGTAGAGCTCGTCACTTTCCCTCCTATAGTTTTCTTTGTTGGAACAGTTTCGCTTGATACGGAGGAATTGGCCCACAGGGATACTGTCCTTAAGCCATTTTGGGTGGTGACTATCTGCTCTAAGGAGTGTGTTTGCAGAGGTCTCCTTGTGGTAAGTCTGTGTCTCCAGCAAGGAGCCCCTTCTGCTGATAAACAGATCTAGGAAGGAGATTTTATCATGGTCCCATGAGTATGTTAGTTTGATATTACGTTCATTGATATTGAGAAAATCAATGAACTGTACCAAAGTGTCATGGTTGCCCCTCCAAATGACAAACACGTCGTCGATGTACCTGAGCCACGTGTGTACATGGCCCAGGTACATCGGCGAGGTGTATACGAACTCCTCCTCCCATAGTCCCCAATGTAGACAGGCATAAGCTGGAGCCCATGGTGCACCCATAGAGGTGCCATTAGTTTGTTGGTAGAAGTTGGACAGAAATTGGAAAAAGTTGTTTTTGAGTGCAAAAGACAGAAGGTCCACCAGAAACTCGTTTTGTGGGCCGTGACTAGGAAAGTGTCTGTCCAAAAAGGTGTTGACTGCTTTGATTCCCCATTCATGGGGAATCGACGTGTACAAAGATTCGACGTCGATCCCCACTAGGAGTACCTCTCCCTGTACATTGATCTGTGAGATATGTCTCAGAACATCGCCTGTATCCTTCACATAAGATCTCAGATAGAAATGTGTATTCCAGAGTTTAACAAATCAGCAGATAAAGATACTCCAAACACCTGGTGTTAGCGCTTCGATCATCCCAGCACCATGGTTGTCGTGGTGTCAGGATGATTGAAGCGCATTATTACTATTATAACATTGTTATATAGAATGAAATCATTCAACTCACCATAATCCAGAATCAGTGGAACCCCTGAGCTTGTCACCTGCCACCAGATGCCATCAGGTGCCCCCAGCAGAGTCCGTCCTTGCATCAGGTGTCCCCAGCAGAGTCTGTCCTTGCATCAGGTGCCCCCAGCAGAGTCCCTCCTTGCATCAGGTGCCCCCAGCAGAGTCCCTCCTTGCATCAGGTGCCCCCAGCAGAGTCCCTCCTTGCATCATGTGCCCCCAGCAGAGTCCCTCCTTGCATCAGGTGCCACCAGCAGAATCAGTCTTTACACCAGTGTTCCCAGCCTCAGTCCTTAAATCAGTGTCCCAGGCAGAGCCATAGTTACCCCCCCCTGTACATAGTTACCCCCTCCGCCTGTATATAGCTAAACCCCCTCCTCCTGTATATAGCTAACCCCCTTCTGTAAATAGTTACCCCCCCCTCCTCCTGTATATAGTTAACCCCCCTCCTGTACATTAAAGTTAAATTGCTGCAGAGACAAGAGCGGCACTACAGCTGGTGTCACCCGGTGCGGAAAAAAATTGGTGTCACCCCGCCTCCACCAACTATGGCCCCCCTTCAGTACAGACCCCCATCCCTCAGTAAAGACCTCCCCCACTAAGTACAGACCGTCCCTCCAGCAGTATAGATCCTCCTCCCTCAGTACAGACCCCCCCACTAAGTACAGACCCCCTCCATCAGTTTAGACCCCCTCAGTGTAGACCCCCCTCATCAGTATAGACCCCCTCAGTACAGACTCCTCTCCTTCAATACAGACCCCCCTCAGTGCGGTCCTCCATCTAACAGTATAGACCCCCTCAGTGCAGACCCCCCCTCCATTAGTGCAGACTCCCCTCCATCAGTGCAGACCCCCCTCAGTGCAGACCCCCCCTCTATCAGTGCAGGCCCCCCTCAGTGCAGACCCCCCCTATCAGTGCAGACCCCCCTCTATAAGTGCAAACCCCCCCTCTATCAGTGCAGACCCCCCTCTATCAGTGCAGACCCCCCTCTGTCGGTGCAGACTCTTCCTCTATCAGTGCAGACCCCCCTCTCTATCAGTTCAGACCCCCTCTATTAGTGCAGACCCCCCCCCCTCTATTAGTGCAAAACTCCCTCAGTGCAGATCCCCCTCAGTGCAGACCCCCCTCTATTAGTGCAGAACCCCCTCAGTGCAGCCCCCCTCATTAGTGCAGGCCCCCTCAGTGCAGACCACCCCCTCCATCAGTGCCAGTGCAGACCCTCCCCTCCCAAAACACCCCCCCCCAGCACACGTCCAAGAACTCCAGGAGCAGCCGGTGTTCTGATGAAATTAGTGTCCCCCCATCGGATAGTGTCCGCTCCGCACTATGCAGGCGCCAATAGACACCGGCGCCGTGTGTTCAGTGGAAAGGGGAGGAGCCGATCCGTGCAGCTAAAGAAGCCGATTCATTGGCTGCACGGATCGAGCCCCCTTCCTCTCTCCACTGAACACAAGGGGGAAGATCCAGCGGCGGCGCCGGCAGCCATTTTGCTGGAGCCAGCTTCTCCAAAAATTAAAAATCAAACATTCCCGATTTTCCTGATGAAAATCCCAATTCGGGACAGCCTCCGATCGGGACGAGAGTCCCAAAATCGGGATTGTCTAGGGAAAATCGGGACTGTTGGCAGCTATGTAGTGCACGTTTACTGCAGTATATTGAAGTGCATTAGTGCACCTTTACTGCAGTATATTGAGGTGCGTTAGTGCACATTTACTGCAGTATAGTGAGGTGCATCCGTGCACGTTTACTGCAGTATATTATAGTGTATCAGTGGAGTGTGTCTGTATACTCAAACTAAAGTGCACCAAACACCACTTTCCATTGATTAAATGGCATCCACGTACACATTTCTGCGTCTCTATCACATTTCAGTAATAAGCCCCTCTTATCATGTCTGGGAGGACAACAAGGAGAGGCAGACCCTCCCATGACACTGTGAGGGGGCCAGCAGCGTAGTTATCCACGGGCAAAGGTTGTGGTCAGTCCTCAGGCAGGGCATAATTTCCTCTGTTTAGTGATGTTGCCCGTGCATTCCAGCCACACAATGCAGAGGAGGTGGTGGACTGGCTTACTAAACCGTCCTCATCCTCCATCACCTAAGCAGAGACTAGTGCGCAGTCCCCTGCAGCTGTCAGAGTGGCTAAACCTGCCTCCTTGTCCACAGCTATTCCTGCCATAGCGCCAGCATCAGGCATGGAGGAGTCAGCAGAGTTATTTGAACACAGCGTCAGTCACTTACTCCTTGATGATGCACAGCCATTGCTTGATCATCAAGAGTACCTCTATAGGGTTATAGTGTGAAGTCACCACCAACACCCAAAGCCCAATTTTTCCACACCTGCGACTTCTATCCAAAGTCTGCGAAGGACACCAGAATTTATCCAAAAAATCTCTAATCTTGTTCCCAGTGCACTACATTGTGGCCTCGTCATACAGACTGGCCCACCATGCTGTTGTTTACAAAATAAAAAAACCTTGCAGGGAAAATCAATTTAAATGTCGTTTTTTGGCCTTTATAAATGTAATTTTTGCTGAAGCAGGTTCTATGCATGCTACAGATGCGCCACTTTACAGGCAGACTAAGGCGACCCCCCGGGCACTATATTTAAAGGAATCTTTCATTTTTCTGCTTTTACTTTAACCATCAGTATATTACTGCTCATTTAAAAATTACGTTTTTTAAAAACTTTTTTTCATTGATACATGTCCCCAGGGCAGTACCTGGACCCCCATAATCATTGTATTCCCAATTACTTGAATGGGCACTTTTGATTTTTCCAGTTAGAGTCCCATAGAATTCAATGGGGTTCGGTTTGAACTTTCTCGATGTTCAAAAGTTGTGCCGCGAACTAAACAGGGGTTTGTTCGGTCCAACTGTAATCACCAGGATGTACTTCACTGCTGGTTCTCACCTGCTGCTTTTTCAGTTCTCTTTGTTTTGATCCTTTCATCTTCCTAAATAGTGAGTGAAATAAACTGAACCGCTGCTCTCCACGGGTTCATATTCAGAATCCCAATCTGACAGTGAGAGCTCCTCCCAGCTACTCTCATCTGTCATGATCAGAATCTGAAGACCCCCCTCACTTCTGTGCCTTTTTTTTAGACATGGTGTTCATGTTTCTGCTGGCTCTGGTGACACTGTACTGGTGTGACGGTGATCAGGAACTGGCTTGTACTGGTTTGAAACTGGTACAGATATTGCTGGCTGCACTGGTCACATGGTACTGGTGTCACGATGATCAGGTACTGGTATGTCAGTGACACTGGTACAGATATTACTGACTGCAATGGTCACGTGGTACTGGTGTGACGGTGATCAGGAACTGGTGTGTACTTGTTTGAAACTGGTACAGATATTGCTGGCTGCACTGGTCACATGGTACTGGTGTGAAGGTGATCAGTTACTGGTATGTCAGTGACACTGGTACAGGTATTGATGGGGCCCTGTACCCCGATCTGTGATTGGCGGTGTCCAAGAGACACAGTGATCACAGGTCCCACCGCTACATGCCCCCGAGGGGTACAGTGGGAGGATGTACGGGTATGTTCCCCTAAATAGACAAAGCTCCCGTCCAACTGTATATGTATAATGGCTGGGCGGGAGGTGGTTAAATAAACATCTCCTGACACTTAGGGGTCTTTTCAGAAATAATTTGCACAGTAATTTGCCCTGGTAAAGTGCATGTACATTCCTTCTCTCGGTATCGGGGTAAAAAATGAATGTTATTTGGCTATTTGCTGAGCTTCATCAGTAAAACTAGTGCAACACCACATTATGGCCACAAGATGGAGCCAATGATCATAGGAAATCATCATAAGAAATACAATATGGACACAATTCATCACAGTTGGGTGAATATGCATCATATTTCTTCAAGAAGTTTTAAAAAACAGACCTGAAAGTGTTTGTGAAATCTTCCACCACAAAATGTACTCAGCCAATCAGAGGTAATGACTCAATTTTTATTTTAAAAAGCCTAGAGGACCGCCTTTTAAGTGGTGGGGTTAACGTGTTTCGTCCTGGAAGACGACTTGAGAAAACAGACCTCTTGCAGAATTCTGTTCATTTTATAATGAACACAGTGATTTCCTATGATCCTCAGCTCCATCCAGTGTTTATAATGCAGTATTTTTTCCTGAAAGACCTTCATCAGTAAAACTAGTGCAACACGGCATTATGGCCAGAAGATGGAGCCAATGATCATCGGAAGTCACCATGGGAAATAAAATATGTCCAAAATTTATCACAGTTGGGTGAATGTGCATCATATTTCTTCAAGGAGTTTTACAAAACAGACCTGTAAGTGTTTGTGAAATCTTCCACCACAAAATGTACTCAGCCAATGAGAGGTAATGACTCCATTTTTATTTTTCTCCTGCTATCAATGGCCAACACGGTACAACACTTCATCCATGTCTTTGGTGATCTCTGATCTCCTTATCAACTGTTTCTTACATGATAAAGATCAGCCATGGAGTATATCTGAGGTGTATATCAGGGTGTGCTTCTTCCCCACATGTCCAGCAACATTCATATACAAGACATTTCCCGCACTCAATGCACTAATACACCTCGAGGGTTGTGTGGGACCCCTGATGTACAGGAAGACAGGACTTCAGTGAGGAACAATTCCCTCACTCAGGACAAGAATACGGCTTCTCCCCCGTTTGAGATCTCTGATGTCAGTAAATAGAGGACTTCTGTGGGTTACACTTCTGCTAATCAGTGGAAAGTGGATCTGCCTCCGTGTTGCGATCTCTGATGTTTGTTAAGACTGGACTTCAGTGAAAAACATTTCCCGCACTCAGGACAGGAATACGGCTTCTCCCCTGTGTGAGATCTCTGATGTGTGTTAAGACTGGACTTCTGTGAAAAACATTTCCCGCACCCAAGACAGGAATATGGCTTCTCCCCCGTGTGAGATCTCTTATGTTTGTAAAAATAGGCCTTCTCTGAAAAACATTTCCCGCACTCAGGGCAGGAATATGGCTTCACCCCCGTGTGAAATCTCTGATGTGAGTTAAGACTGGAATTGTGTGAAAAACATTTCCCGCACTCAAGACAGGAAAACGGCTTCTCCCCCGTGTGAGATCTCTGATGTGTGTTAAGTCTAGACTGCTGTGTAAAACATTTCCCGCACTCAAGACAGAAATACAGCTTCTCCCCCGTGTGAAATCTCTGATGTGATGTAAGACTGGAATTGTGTGAAAAGCATTTACCACACTCAGGACAGGAATACGGCTTCTCCCCTGTGTGAGATCTCTGATGTGAGTGAAGACTTGAACTGTGTAAAAAACATTTCCCGCACTCAGGACAGGAATGTGTTTTTTCTCCTGTGTGAGTTCTTTTATGCACATTAAGATCGTATTTAGAACGGTAACGTTGCCCGCACTCAGGGCACGGAAATCTCTTATGTGTTGGAAGGATGGCACCGTCCCTCACAGTCTGAGGTTCCTCAGGATAAGAGGAATACGATGGTCCGGCACCGTCCCTCACAGTCTGAGGTTCCTCAGGATAAGAGGAATACGATGGTCCATCTACACTGTGTGGTGCCGGATGGACATTTGAGGTAGTCGGGTTTTCTCCTGGACTATACTGTGTGATGTCCTCATCTTCTACTTTACAGTCTGGAGACAAAGTGAGACAATCCTCTGAGGTTTTCCTCATCTCCCGTCCATCTACTAAAATAGAAATACAAAGATTATTACTAGACATGAGCTGATTGGTTCCCCTAAACCAGGACTCCGCCCACATCAGGCAGCTTTGTCTCTGAGGATCTTACAATTCCCCCCTCAAGGTAACTAGTAAATGGGTCCTCTGATCTCCTACCAGTTAATTTCTTTATTCATGGACCTTAGTCAGAGAGTGAGGAAACAACGAGAACTGTCTTTTATAGGAGTGACAGTGATGAGGGGATTATAGGACGAGTGTTAGGAGTATGTAATGTACAACAAAGTGACCAGTCCTTCTCTGGACCAATCAGTGAGCAGTATGGGTGGAGGAATGTATTTAGTGTTAATGACCCACCTGTGCTGATCTCTGTAGGAGTGTCCTCCTCTATAAATGTCCCCGTTATTCCATCCTCCTCCATAGAGTGCTGATCACCCCTCACATTTGTCTCCTCTTCTTCTTCTGATTTAACCTCAAATTCTGTAAATTCTGTATTCTGTAAAATAAAAGTTTACATACAAAATCCACACATCTCCATGGGTCCATGTTCTAGATGCTCCATCCTACTAACCTTATAATGATGAGGGATGGTGTGATCTTCCTGTGTGGAATCCCGGGAATACAGAGGACGGGGACATCTCTCTGGTGGGTTCCCATTACTGGATCCATCTGTAGGAAACACACACACTGACTGAATACATTGTTTCTATGTGTTTATCAGATGATGGGGGATCTAGGTGGACCCTCCGTACTGCTCTCTCCTTTACAATAAAGTCTCCTCTTACCCGGTGATGTGAGGGGCGGCTGATTGTCCATCATGACGTCCTTGTAGAGATCCTTGTGTCCTTCTAAATACTCCCACTCCTCCATGGAGAAATAGACAGTGACATCCTGACACCTTATAGGAACCTGACACACACAATGATACAGTCACCATCCAGACACATCCCTTGTCTGTTACTGGATAATGTCCCAGAATTCCCAGAATCCTCCTCACCTCTCCTGTCAGCAGCTCCATCATCATCTTGGTGACTTCTAGAATCTTCTCCATGTTGTGTCTCTCAGGTTTTAGGGAGTCACATGGAGGCACTGTGATGGTCATATGATCACCTGACTTCACAAGAGGAAATCTCTGTATTGATGAACCAATAGGAATATCATGTTAGAATCCCAGAATCCTCCTCACCTCTCCGGTCAGGTCTGTGTTTTATTAATAGAGATAATAGTGATGTCATGTGACCTCCCAGAATCCTCCTCACCTCTCCGGTCAGGTCTATGTTTTATTATTAGAGATAAGAGTGATGTCATGTGACCTCCCAGAATCCTCCTCCCCTCTCCGGTCAGGTCTGTGTTTTATTAATAGAGATAAGAGTGATGTCATGTGACCTCCCAGAATCCTCCTCCCCTCTCCGGTCAGGTCTGTGTTTTATTAATAGAGATAAGAGTGATGTCATGTGACCTCCCAGAATCCTCCTCACCTCTCCGGTCAGCAGGTAGATGATCTCCAGGGTGACGTTTAGTATCTTCTCAGTCATGTGACTCCGGTCCTCCTCCATCCTCATTGGTGTCGTCATTTGATCTATACAGGTCTCCTTGTAGACGGATAACTTTGGGAAATGAGAGTAAGAATTATTTGGATGGTATTGGTCACTCAATAATAGGTTGTGGGGTTGGGGGTGTGGTGGGAATAGTAGGGTTGCTGTACATTGAAGAATTACTACCCCCATGGGAACACATTTCATTTGGACTGTTTAGGGCGGGGCTCGACAAATGTGCTTTGAATATAGGAGATAAAAATAGTAGAAGCCAGTTTTTTTGTAACTAACAAATCTTACGGGTGTTCCCAAAGGTGAATTTATTCTTTAACCCTTTCTCAGGCACAGCCATTTTTGCGTTTTTTTGTACACGTTTAAAAAAAAGTTAAGGCCTGAAGATTCCATAAATTCCCCCAAAATATGATATATTTTCTTAAAGCAGACACCCTAGAGATTAAAATAGTGGTTGCTCCAAACATTTATGTCACTGTCAGGGCTGGGCTGAGCCCTTTCTTCTCTGAGCTGGCTGTTCAGCTGTCGGCTAATTGCCAGCTCCCATCTCTCTCCACAGTTACTCAGCTGTTGATGATATCCTGCTCATCAGTCCTGCCTACTTAAGCCGTCCAGTCCAGAGGATCTCTGCCTTTGCCTTGGTCAACATAATAAGAGACTATCTCCTGTGTTCCTGTTTAAAGACTTTGCTTTGCTGACATCCCTTCTGGCTCCAGCTCCTGCTTGCTGTTCCACTACATTGATCCCTGACTTCTGGCTTGGCTGACTATCCGTTCCGGTTACTGAACTCTGGCTATGTTTTGACTACAGAAGGGGAAAGAGGATCACCGCTCCAAGTAGATCAAATGGAGATGAACCTCTCCTCAGAGTTAAGCAACAGGTGCTGGCAATGCATTTAGCAATTAGGATGAGGAAAGATTCTGGACAGCCGCACTCCGAAAGTTAGCATTTATTCATAAAAAAGGAATATCAAAAATACATGCCACAGCAGAACACAGGACAGAGGCTCTGACGCATTTCACACTATCAAACAGAACTTAATCATAGCTATGATTAGATCTATGATTAAGCATTGTTTGATAGTGTGAAACGCGTCAGCTCTTCTGTCCTGTGTTCTGCTGTGGCATGTATTTTTGATATTCCTTTTTTATGAATAAATGCTAATTTTCGGAGTGCGGCTGCCCAGAATCTTCTCTCATTCTATGTTTTCACTACGTTTGTTCTTTTTACTTTTATTATTAAACAAGTGTGATTTAACTGTACTTCTGTCTCGGTCTGATTTCATGGTTTCTGAGTGTCACACAATGTTACCGCAGGTAAGGAAACACAAAATTTGTGTAAAAAAAAACGCATTGAAAATAAATTTTAGGGGGTACAAAATCTCTATAAATTTCCCAATTTTTTGGTAAAATATAAAAGATGAGGTTGCACCGAGTAAATAGATACCAGACATGTCAAACCTTAAATTTTCGTGTGCCCGTGAAATGGCGAGAAACTTCAGTACCCGATATTTATTATATATATATTAATATCTGCTTTGAAAGCCCCCTATAGGTCATCAGTTTAGCGTTACGGAGGAGGTCTGTTGTATAGAATTATCGCTCTGATTCTGGAGTGTGTGGCGATATGTAACATGTAAAACGTTTTCAGGCGTAGGCACCCCGCTGCATGTTTACGTTTGTACGTGTGTATATGTGGCATGGGGGGCCTAATTTTTTTTGGGGGGGGGGGTGGATTTTATGCGCTTGGGTGCAACTTGAATTTTTTACAATTAAAATTACAATTACAATTAAAATAAAGATTTTTTTTACTTTTTTTCTCCACCACATACGGGACAAAAAGTCATGTCATGATTTGTTTAGTGATACATCTCTCCCAACTGTCCCGGATTTGGAGGGACTGTCCCGGATTTGGAGGGACTGTCCCGGATTTGCATCTGGTGGCAAGTGAGAATCCGCAACGTGTGGCAGGTGACGTGACCAGGGACAAGTACAGGGGGTTAGGAGGGCACAGTAAGGGGGTTAGGAGGGCACAGTACAGGGGGTTAGGTGGGCACAGTACAGGGGGTTAGGTGGGCACAGTACAGGGGGTTAGGAGGGCACAGTACAGGGGGTTAGGAGGGCACAGTACAGGGTGTAGGAGGGCACAGTACAGGGTGTTAGGAGGGCACAGTACAGGGTGTTAGGAGGGCACAGTAAGGGGGTTAGGAGGGCACAGTACAGGGAGTTAGGAGGGCACAGTACAGGGGGTTAGGAGGGCACAGTACAGGGGGTTAGGAGGGCACAGTACAGGGGGTTAGGAGGGCACAGTAAGGGAGTTAGGAGGGCACAGTACAGGGGGTTAGGAGGGCACAGTAAGGGGGTTAGGAGGGCACAGTACAGGGGGTTAGGAGGGCACAGTACAGGGGGTTAGGTGGGCACAGTACAGGGGGTTAGGAGGGCACAGTAAGGGGGTTAGGTGGGCACAGTAAGTGGGTTAGGGGTGCACAGTACAGGGGGTTAGGAGGGCACAGTACAGGAGGTTAGGAGTGCACAGTTCTGGGGGTTAGGAGGGCACATTTCAGGGGGTTAGGAGAGCACAGTAAACGGGGTTAGGAGGGCACAGTTCAGGGGGTTAGGAGGGCACAGTACAGGGGGTTAGGAGGGCACAGTACAGGGGGTTAGGAGGGCACAGTACAGGGGGTTAGGAAGGCACAGTAAGGGGGTTAGGAGGGCACAGTACAGGGTGTAGGAGGGCACAGTACAGAGTGTTAGGAGGGCACAGTAAGGGGGTTAGGAGGGCACAGTACAGGGAGTTAGGAGGGCACAGTACAGGGGGTTAGGAGGGCACAGTACAGAGTGTTAGGAGGGCACAGTAAGGGGGTTAGGAGGGCACAGTACAGGGAGTTAGGAGGGCACAGTACAGGGGGTTAGGAGGGCACAGTAAGGGGGTTAGGAGGTCACAGTACAGGGGGTTAGGTGGGCACAGTACAGGGGGTTAGGTGGGCACAGTACAGGGGGTTAGGAGGGCACAGTACAGGGGGTTAGGAGGGCACAGTACAGGGTGTAGGAGGGCACAGTACAGGGTGTTAGGAGGGCACAGTAAGGGGGTTAGGAGGGCACAGTACAGGGAGTTAGGAGGGCACAGTACAGGGGGTTAGGAGGGCACAGTACAGGGGGTTAGGAGGGCACAGTACAGGGGGTTAGGAGGGCACAGTACAGGGGGTTAGGAGGGCACAGTAAGGGAGTTAGGAGGGCACAGTACAGGGGGTTAGGAGGACACAGTAAGGGGGTTAGGAGGGCACAGTACAGGGGGTTAGGAGGGCACAGTACAGGGGGTTAGGTGGGCACAGTACAGGGGGTTAGGAGGGCACAGTAAGGGGGCTAGGTGGGCACAGTACAGGGGGTTAGGAGAACACAGTAAGGGGGTTAGGAGGGCACAGTAAGGGGGTTAGGAGGGCACAGTACAGGGGGTTAGGAGGGCACAGTACAGGGGGTTAGGTGGGCACAGTACAGGGGGTTAGGAGAACACAGTAAGGGGGTTAGGAGGGCACAGTAAGGGGGTTAGGAGGGCACAGTACAGGGGGTTAGGAGGGCACAGTACAGGAGGTTAGGAGTGCACAGTTCAGGGGGTTAGGAGGGCACATTTCAGGGGGTTAGGAGAGCACAGTAAACGGGGTTAGGAGGGCACAGTTCAGGGGGTTAGGAGGGCACAGTACATGGGGTTAGGAGGGCACAGTTCAGGGGGTTAGGAGGGCACAGTACAGGGGGTTAGGAAGGCACAGTAAGGGGGTTAGGAGGGCATAGTACAGGGGGTTAGGAGGGAACAGTAAAGGGGGTTAGGAGGGCCCAGTACAGGGGGTTAGGAGAGCCCAGTACAGGTTAGATGGGCCCAGTACAGGGGGTTAGGAGGGCCCAGTACAGGGGGTTAGGAGGGAACAGTACAGGGGGTTAGGAGGGAACAGTACAGGGGTGTAGGAGGGCACAGTAAGGGGGATAGGAGGGCACAGTAAGGGGGATAGGAGGGCACAGTAAGGGATGTAGGAGGGCACAGTAATGGGTGTAGGAGGGCACAGTGGCATCACTAGGGGGAGCGGGGGGTGAGGGCTGCACCCAGGTGATACCCGCCAAAGGGGTGACACCCAGCATTGTATTGAGAGAGGCGCCGCGGCTCTCTCTTCTTCCTCCTGCACACTCTGGTATCTCTACTGGCATCTGCCGTGTCTCCTTGGCTCCCTGAGATGTTCGGGGAGGGAGGAGGAGATAATATTGTGAGGCAGACAGCGCAGGAGAAGAGTCCCATTGCCCAGCGCCCACATGTCCTCCGGGAACCGCAATCGCCTATTATTGTGACAGGCAGACGGGGAGAGGTGCCGGCAGACGGGGAGAGATGCCGGGAGACGGGGAGAGGTGCCGGAAGACGGGGAGAGGTGCCGGAAGACGGGGAGAGGTGCCGGAAGACAGGGAGAGGTGCCGGCAGACGGGGAGAGGTGCCGGCAGACGGGGAGAGGTGCCGGAAGACAGGGAGAGGTGCCGGAAGACGGGGAGAGGTGCCGGAAGACGGGGAGAGGTGCTGGCTGTCTATCACAATTACACTCTTTAGAGCTGATGGAGCCTAGGCTCCTCCTCCACACTGACAGTATATCCACAACAGGAGGAGGAGCCTAGGAGGAAGGACATGTGTATGGACAGAACCACACTGATCTGAGGTCTGTGAAAATAGAAAGGGGAGATATACACGGGGGGGGTTACATTAGGAGGAATACACGGGGGGAGGGTTACATTAGGGGGGTTACACGGGGGGAGGGTTACATTAGGGAGAATACACGGGGGTTACATTAGGGGAATTACACAGGGGAAGGGGTTACATTAGGGGGAATACACTGGGGGAGGGTTACATTAGGGGGAATACACGGGTGAGGGTTACATTAGGGGGATTGCACAGGGGGATAGCTGTGCTGCTGCGCTAGCCTGCTCAGTGACCGGTGGGTTGGGGGGGGGGTGACACTAAATTTTACCGCACTGGGTGACACCAAACCTAGTGACGCCACCGGGAGGGCGCAGTAAGGAAGTTAGGAGGGCACAGTAAGAGCTGTAGAAGGGCACAGTAAGGGGGGTAGTAGGGCACAGTAAGAGCTGTAGAAGGGCACAGTACAGGGGGTTAGGAGGTCACAGTAAGGTGTGTAGGAGGGCACAGTACAGGGGGTTAGGAGGGCACAGTAAGGTGGGTAGGAGGGCACAGTAAGGTGGGTAGGAGGGCACAGTAAGGGGGTTGGGAGGGCACAGAAAGGTAGGTAGGAGGACACAGTAAGGGGTGTAGGAGGGCACAGTAAGGGGTGTAGTAGGGCACAGTAAGGGGGTGTAGAAGGGCACAGTACAGGGGGTTAGGAGAGCACAGTAAGGTGGGTGGGAGGGCACAGTAAGGGGTGTAGGAGGGCACAGTAAGGGGTGTAGGAGGGCGCAGTACAGGGGGTTAGGAGGTAACAATAAGGGGGTAGGAGGACACAATAAGGGGTGTAGGTGGGCACAGTAAGGTGGGTAGTAGGGCACAGTAAGGGGTGTAGGTGGGCACAGTAAGGGGGTTGGGAGGGCACAGTAAGGTGGGTAGGAGGGCACAGTAAGTGGTCACTGCTGGCAGAGCTCTGTCTCCCATCCCTGCATTGTACACATCCTGAACACAGGCAGAGCTCCCCACACAGCACACACTGGAGGTGAAATCCCATTCCCTGCACAGTGTATATCTAACTACTGGTTGCAGTTCTGACCTGTGACCTTCCATGGTGGGAACGGAGTTGCAGTAGCTATCTATACACTATGCACATGGTAGCTGTAAGGGAATAGGATGGGGAGGAGGATCTCTTAGTTCTGTGCTCAAGATGGGAGACTGCCGGCAAGCGTCAGGGGTGGTGGAGGGCTTGGAAGGGTGGAGCCCACCCCTCCCCCAATACCCCCCTAGATCGGGGCATGATCTGACCTCTGCTACTTGTGCTGGAGGAATGTCTACTGCTCCGATCCCCGCCGGCTCTCCTCTTCATGCCCTGTGATTGGAGCACTACAGATCCCGCTCACATAGGCAGTGCCCAGGTTGGCCCTGTGCATTAAGATGGCCCAGGACCAGAGGAGACAGCCGGCCACAGGGGAGGAGGAGGCGTTCCACTCCCAAGGTGACGTCACTTCCTGTATTGGAGCATTTTCACAAGTACCGATACTCTCAAACATGCCTAGTATCAGTCCCGATACCGGTATGTCCATTTGTTAGCTGTGTAGTCAGGATGTAGGCCATGTATGGTCAGAATGGTCATTGTCTTGTCTATTTATTGTCAGTGCTGTTTGTTTAGAACAGGGGTCTCAAACTGGCGGACCTCCAGCTGTTGTGAAACTATAAGTCCCATCATGCCTCAGGCTTTGCTTGTGGGAGTCATGCTTGTAACTGTCAGCCTTGCAATGCATCATGGGACTTGTAGTCTCGCAACAGCTGGAAGGCCGCCAGTTTGAGACCCCCTGGATTATAGGGAAAAAATTTGTAGAATTTATCTCCAAAATGAAGAGAATGTTCCGGCCCCATAAGTGGGGGAATGTTCTGCCCCTGAAGGGGTTAATCTAGGTTCCCACACTATATATGTGTGTATCATCATCTGCTGGAGATAAAAGACGTCACAGTGACTATGGAGGAAGAGGACGGACATGACGGGGGGGGGGTTACTGGGTATAAATAGAAAATAAGATCTTATTACCTCCTCTACTGCCACTTCCAGCAATGTCTCCTCTCTACTTCCTCCTGACTCACCTCTCACCCGGAACTTCCTGTGTGTGCCTGACATCACTTCCTGTCTCTATGGTAGAAGTGAGAAGATCACCACCTTGTGGAGCTCCACTCCCGGCAAGGACATAGTTGCCAACATTGTAAAAAAAATGTATAGGGACACTTTTTTGGCTGTAGGCGGAGTCTTATTATAATTAGGGGATGGGGCATACGTTTGTGGGTGTAACACAGCAAAAAAAGAAAAATGCGTCGCGCGCGATGGAGGGAGGGAGAGAGAAAGAAGGAGAAAGAAGGAAAGAAGGAGTGAAGCAGAGAGAAGAAATGAAAGAGGGATGGAGGGACAGCAGGCCCAAATCCTACACCACAATAGAAATGTGTATTCCAGAGTTTAACAAATCAGCAGATAACGGTACTCCAAACACCTGGTGTTAGCACTTCAATCATCCCGGCACCATGGTTGTTGTGGTGTCAGGATGATTAAAGCACATTATTACTATTATTACATTGTTATATAGAATGAAATCATTCAACTCACCATAATCCAGAATCAGTGGGACCCCTGAGCGCATCAGGTGCCCCCAGCAGAGTCTGTCCTTACATCAGGTGCCCCCAGCAGAGTCCATCCTTACATCAGGTGCCCCCAGCAGGGTCCGTCCTTACATCAGGTGCCCCCAGCAGAGTCCGTCCTTACATCAAGTGCCCCCAACAGAGTACGTCCTTACATCAGGTGCCCCCAAAAGCAGAGGCCCACCTTACAGATCTGTTTCCCTGGCAGCAGAGCCCCTCCTTACATCTGGTGTCCCCAGCAGCAGAGCCCTCCTTTACATCTGGTGTCCCCAGCAGTGAAGCCCCCCTTTACATCTGCTGTCCCCGACAGCAGAGCCATCCTTTAAATTTGGTGTCCCCAGCAGTGGAGCACTCCTTTACATCTGGTGTGCCCGGCAGCGGAGCCCTCCTTTACATCTGTGTCCCCAGCAACAGAGCCCTCCTTTACATCTGGTGTCTGCAGCAGCGGAGCCCTCCTTTACATCTGTGTCCCCAGCAGTGGAGCCCTCATTTACATCTGGTGTCCCCAGCAGTGGAGCCCTCTTTTACATCTGGTGTCCCCAGTACAGTACCTCTTACATCAGGTGTCCTCAGCAGATTGCCTCTTACATCAGGTGTCCCCAGCAGAGTGCTTCTTACATCAGGTGTCCCCAGCGGAGTGCCTCTTACATCAGGTGTCCCCAGCAGAGTGCCTGTTACATCAGGTGTCCCCAGCAGAGTGCCTCTTAAATCAGTGCCCCCAGCGGAGTGCCTCGTAAATCAGTGCCCCCAGCGGAGTATGGGCTGCAGACGGAGTGTTGGCTGCAGTCTAGCTACATCTCCTCTCGTTCCTTGGCTGGAGAATTGTGAAGAGAGAAGCCGATTCAATGGCTGCACGGATCAGCCCCTCCCCTCTCCATCCAACACGAGGAATGAGAGATGTAGCTGAACACAAGGGGAAAGCTCTCGCGGCGGTGCCGGCGGCCATTTTGTTGGAGCCAGGAGCCACAACTGCTGCAGAGCCAAACATTCCCGTTTTTCCATGGACAAAAAGCAAAATCCCGAATCGGGACAGCCTCCGATTGGGACGAGGGTCCCAAAATCGGGATTGTCCCGGGAAAATCGGGACTGTTGGCAACTATGCAAGGGACATATATGTAAATAAATTTATATGGACATTTTTAATTGAATTAATTTTTTTAATAGTGAGTTCTAACTACAAATTGCAATGGGCAGAATGGGTAACTGTATCTGTTATCCAGCCGTGGATGGTACTCACTGTATTATCTTTCAGGGAATGTTTAGAACTCAACAAATGTCACATTTGTCGCCTGACAGCCAGAATTCATTTCTTCACACATCATCTCTCTAATGTAGCATTTTAAAATAGTACTTTATATTGAGGTGCATTAGTGCACGTTTACTGCAGTATATAGAGGTGTGTTAGTGCACGTTTACTGCAGTATATTGAAGTGCGTTAGTGCACATTTACTACAGTATATTGAGGTGCATTAGTGCACGTTTACTGCAGTATATTGAGGTGCGTTGGTGCATGTTTACTGCAGTATATTGCGGTGCATTAGTGCACATTTACTGTAGCATATTTAGGTGCATTAGTGCACGTTTACTGCAGTATATTTTGGTGTGTTAGCGCACGTTTACTGCAGTATACTTTGGTGTGTTAGTGCACGTTTACTGCAGTATATTGAGGCGCATTGGTGCACGTTTACTGCAGTATATTGCGGTGCATTAGTGCATGTTTACTGCAGTATATTAAGGTGCATTAGTGCACGTTTACTGCAGTATATTGAGGTGCGTTAGTGCACGTTTACTGCAGTATATTGAAAGGCGTTAGTGCAGGTTTACTGCAGTACATTGAGGTGTGTTAGTGCACGTTTACTGCAGTATATTGAGGTGCATTTGTGCACGTTTACAGCAGTATATTATAGTGTATCAGTGGAGTGTGTCTGTGTACTCAAGTTAAAGTGCACCAAACACCACTTTCCATTGATTAAAGTGCATCCACGTACACATTTCTGCGTCTCTATCACATTTCAGTAATAAGCCCCCCTTATCATGTCTGGGAGGACAACAAGGAGAGGCAGACGTTCCCATGGCACCATGAGGGGGCAGCAGCGTAGTTATCCACGTGCAAAGCTTGTGGTCAGTCCTCAGGCAGGGCATCATTTCCTCTGTTTAGTGATGTTGCCTGTGCATTCCAGCCACACAATGCAGAGGAGGTGGTGGACTGGCTTACTAAACCATCCTCCATCACCTAAGCAGAGACTAGTGCGCAGTCCCCTGCAGCTGCCAGAGTGGCTTATTCTGCCTCCTTGTCCACAGCTATTCCTGCCATAGCGCCAATTTTTCCACACCTGTGACTTCTATCCAAAGTCTGCGAAGGACACCAGAATTTATACAAAAAATCTCTAATCTTGTTCCCAGTGCACTACATTGTGGCCTCATCATACAGACTGGCCCACCATGCTGTTGTTTACAAAATAAAATAACCTTGCAGGGAAAATCAATTTAAACGTCATTTTTTGGCCTTTATAAACCTAATTTTATAAACGTAATTTTTGCTGAAGCAGGTTCTATACATGCTACAGATGTGCTACTTTACAGGATGACTAAGGCGACTCCCCAGGAATTTTCAATTTTTCTGCTTTCACATTAACCATCAGTTTATTACCGCTCATTTAAAAATTACATTTTTTAAAAACTTTATTTCATGGAAACATGTCTCCCAGGGCAGTACCTGGACACCCATAACCATTGTATTCCCAATTACTTGAATGGGCACTTTCGATTTTTCCAGTTCAGGTCCCATAGACTTCAATGGGGTTCGTAATTCGGCTCTGAACTTTCTCGATGCTCGAGAACCAAACAGGGGTTAGTTCGGCCCATCTGTAATCACCAGGATGTACTGCACTGCTGGTTTTCACCTGCTGCTGTTTTGGTTCTTTGTTGGGATCCTTTCATCTTCCTAGTAGGTTACTGAACCGCTGCTCTCCACAGGTTCATATTCAGAATCACAGTGAGAACTCTGACAGTGAGAGCTTCTCCCAGCAATTCTCATCTGCCATGATCAGAATCTGAAGACCCCCCTCACTTCTGTACCTTTTTTCAGACATGGTGTTCATGTTTCCGCTGGCTCTGGTGACACTGTACTGGTGTGACGGTGATCAGGGACTGGCGTGTACTGGTTTGACACTGGTACAGATTTTACTGGCTGCACTGGTCACATGGTACTGGTGTGACGATGATCAGGTACTGGTATGTCAGTGACACTGGTACAGATAATGATGGGGCCCTGTACCCCGATCTGTGATTGGCGGTGTCCAAGAGACACAACGATCACAGGTCCCACCGCTACACACAACCGAGGGGTACAGTGGGAGGATGTACGGGTACGTTCTCCTAAATAAGACAAAGCTCCCGTCCAACTGTATATGTATAATGGCTGGGCGAGAGGTGGTTAAATAAACATCTTCTGACACTTAGGATCTATTCAGAAATAATTTGCACAGTAATTTGCCCGGGTAAAGTGCATGTACATTCCTTCTCTGGGTATAAGGGTAAAAAATGAATGTAATTTGATGATCTCAGTTATTTGTATGAAATCACATCTGATGGAGGAAACTAAGGGGTCTATTTTATAGAATATTAGTTGATGATTGTGATAAACATTTGTCCAGCCGTGAAAAATTCTGTCCATTTTATAATGAACACAGTGATTTCCTATGATCCTCAGCTCCATCTAGTGTTTATAATGCAGTATTTTTCCCTGAAATACCTTCATCAGTAAGGGTGAATGTGCATCATATTTCTTCAAGGAGTTTTAAAATACAGACCTGTAAGTGTTTGTGAAATCTTCCACCACAAAATGTACTCAGCCAATGAGAGGTAATGACTCCATTTTTATTTTTCTCCTGCTATCAATGGCCAACACGGTACAACACTTCATCCATGTCTTTGGTCATCTCTGATCTCCTTATCAACTGTTTCTTACATGATGAAGATCAGCCATGGAGTATATCTGAGGTGTATATCAGGGTGTGCTTCTTCCCCACATGTCCAGCAACATTCATATACAAGACATTTCCCGCACTCACTAATACACCTCGAGGGATGTGTGGGACTACTAATGTACAGGAAGACAGGACTTCAGTTAAGAACAATTCCCTCATTTAGGACAGGAAAGTGGCTTCTCCTCCATGTGAGATTTCTGATGTCTGTAAACAGAGGAATTCCATAGATTACACTTCTGCCAATCAGATGTGGAAAGTGGATCTACCTCCGTGTTGTGATCTCTGATGTTTGTTAAGACCGGACTTCAGTGAAAAACATTTCCCGCACTCAGGACAGGAATACGGCTTCTCCCCCGTGTGAGATCTCTGATGTTTGTAAAAGTAGGCTTTCTCTGAAAAACATTTCCCGCACACAGGGCAGGAATATGGCTTCTCCCCCGTGTGAGATCTCTGATGTGTGTTAAGACTAGACTTCTGTGAAAAACATTTCCCGCACCCAAGACAGGAATACGGCTTCTCCCCCGTGTGAGATCTCTGATGTTTGTAAAAATAGGCCTTCTCTGAAAAACATTTCCCGCACTCAAGACAGGAATACGGCTTCTCCCCCGTGTGAGATCTCTGATGTTTGCAAAAATAGGCCTTCTCTGAAAAACATTTCCCGCACTCAAGACAGGAATACGGCTTCAACCCTGTGTGAGATCTCTGAGGTTTGCTAAGGCTGGAATTGTGTGAAAAACATTTCCCGCACTCTGGACAGGAAAACGGCTTTTCACCCGTATGAGATCTCCGATGCGTGTGCAAACTGGACTTTTGTGAAAAATATTTCCCACACTCAGGACAGGAATGCATTTTTTCTCCTGTGTGAGATCCTTTATGGACATTAAGATCGTATTTAGAACGGTAACGCTTCCCGCACACAGGGCATTGAAATCTCTTATGTGTTGGAAGGACAGCACCATCCCGCACAGTCTGAGGTTCCTCAGGATAAGAGGAATACGATGGTCCGGCACCGTCCCGCACAGTCTGAGGTTCCTCAGGATAAGAGGAATAGGATGGTCCGGCACCGTCCCGCACAGTCTGAGGTTCCTCAGGATAAGAGGAATACGATGGTCCGGCACCGTCCCGCACAGTCTGAGGTTCCTCAGGATAAGAGGAATACGATGGTCCATCTACACTGTGTGGTGCCGGATGGACATTTGAGGTAGTCGGGTTTTCTCCTGGACTATACTGTGTGATGTCCTCATCTTCTACTTTACAGTCTGGAGACAAAGTGAGACAATCCTCTGAGGTTTTCCTCATCTCCCCTCCATCTACTAAAATAGAAATACAAAGATTATTACTAGACATGAGCTGATTGGTTCCCCTAAACCAGGACTCCGCCCACATCAGGCAGCTTTGTCTCTGAGGATCTTACAATTCCCCCCTCAAGGTAACTAGTAAATGGGTCCTCTGATCTCCTACCAGTTCATTTCTTTATTCATGGACCTTAGTCAGAGAGTGAGGAAACAACGAGAACTGTCTTTTAGAACATAGAGTATATAGTGCAGGGGTCAGGAGTATGTACCATACAATACACCGATCAGACATAAAATTATGACCACCCACCTAATATTGAGTAGGTCCCCCTTTTGCCAAGATACGAAACACATCCCCCAGGTGCCTAGGCCGAGCAACACCTATACCAAATATCAATATTTTACTGCCAGCACAGAGAAGGAAGATTATCCGAGAGAAATACAGGAATACAGGACGGGGAACACAGCTCAGGAAAGTGACCAGGGGATTACAGGCTGATATTACCCAGTCCCCGCCCTACTCTGGACCAATCAGTGAGCAGTATGGGTGGAGGAATTTATTTAGTGTTAATGACCCACCTGTGCTGATCTCTGTAGGAGTATCCTCCTCTATAAATGTCCCCGTTATTCCATCCTCCTCCATAGACTGCTGATCATCCCTCACATACCTCTCTTCTTCTTCTGATTTAACCTCAAATTCAATATCAATTGGATCTCCACTCTACATCAAGAGAATAAGAGAGAATATCATCTGTAAAATATAAGCTTTATTATTGTGACATCATATAAGAAATCCACACAGCGTCTCCATGTGTCTTTGCTGTAGATTTTCCATCCCACCAACCTTGTAACAGTGAGGGATGGTGTGATCTTCCTGTGTGGAATCCCGGGAATACAGAGGACGGGGACATCTCTCTGGTGGGTTTTTGTAGCTGGATGACTCCACCATGGTGTCCTGGTACAGATCTTTGTGAACTTCCTCTATCACCCCATCCTCATCATCCTCCTCTTTTATCTCTTCTTTAACCTCAACTTTAGAATCTCTCAGGTTTCCACTCTGAATATATAATAAAAATGACATCAATGGTAACAATGCTGATAATGTACAGATCCTAATGATACTATCAGTGATTGTTCCTCATCTACCTGATGATGGTGAGGGATGGTGTGACCTTCCTGTGTGGAATCCCGGGAATACAGAGGACGGGGACATCTCTCTGGTGGGTTCCCATTACTGGATCCATCTGTAGGAAACACACACACTGACTGAATACATTGTTTCTATGTATTTATCAGATGATGGGGGATCTAGGTGGAGCCTCCGTACTGCTCTCTCCTTTACAATAAAGTCTCCTCTTACCCGGTGATGTGAGGGGCGGCTGATTGTCCATCATGACGTCCTTGTAGAGATCCTTGTGTCCTTCTAAATACTCCCACTCCTCCATGGAGAAATAGACAGTGACATCCTGACACCTTATAGGAACCTGACACACACAATGATACAGTCACCATCCAGACACATCCCTTGTCTGTTACTGGATAATGTCCCAGAATTCCCAGAATCCTCCTCACCTCTTCTGTCAGCAGATGGACCATCATGGTGGTCAGTTCCAGGATCTTCTGCTCTTTGTTCCTCTCAGGTATGGGAGAAGGAGGGGGAGGCACCATGTTGGGGCTCTGGGTCCTGCTCCATCCTTCTAAGATTGGCTCCCCACTAGACTTCTTCACTACAACATAATCCTACAGATCAGGAGAAAGATAAACCGACATCAATCATCTGACATCATCTAAATGTCTACAATAAGAAAATGGTCTACTGACCAGTCTAGACAAGAGTGATGTCATGTGACCTCCCAGAATCCTCCTCACCTCTCCGGTCAGGTCTGTGTATTATTAATAGAGATAAGAGTGATGTCATGTGACCTCCCAGAATCCTCCTCACCTCTCCGGTCAGCAGGTAAATGATCTCCAGGGTGAGGTTTAGTATCTTCTCAGTCATGTGACTCCGGTCCTCCTCCATCCTCATTGGTGGCATCATTTGATCTATACAGGTCTCCTTGTAGACGGATAACTTTGGAAAGAAAAGAATTATTTGGATGTTATTGGTCACACAATAATAGGATGTGGGCGGGGAGGGGTAATAGGAGGGTTGCTGTACATCAGGGGTGTCCAAACTTTTTTCAAAGAGTGCCAGATTTGATGAAGTGAACATGCGTGAGGGACGACTATTTTGCCTGACATTCTTCGAACCAGTTAAAAATTAAATGCAAATTAACGAATATACTGCCCGACAAGAGTTCTCTTGCCTTTGTGGCTGTGTGTGGTGAAGAGTCTAAGGATGAGCTCGGGCATGTTATTTGGATATACCGTATTTATCGACGTATAACACGCTTTAAGAGGGAAGTTTCAGGAAAAAACTTAAATTTTAAATAAAGTACTGTGAAGCAAAAAAAAGGTCAGTGCCCATCAATGCAGCCTAATCAGTGCCTATGAATGCAGCCTCAACCATTGCCATGAATGCAGCTTCACCATTGCCATGAATGCAGCCTCACCACCATTGCCATGAAGGCAGCCTCCCCATTGCCATGAATGCAGCCTCACAAATGCCATCAGTGCAGATTGATCAATGCCCATCTGCAGCCCTTAGAGGACAGGGAGGGGGGACGAGACGAGCTCCGACAGATTACATACAGGAGAATCTCTTGTTTACATGGCGGACTCTTTAATACAAAGTCCCGCCTCCTATGATTGACAGAACAGTCGTCCAATGGCAGCCCAGGAGACGAGGCTTCCTATTACAGAGGCCGCCGAGTAAACAGGAGATTCTCCAGTATGTAATCTTGTCCTGTCCCCCCTCCCTGTCCCCTCTGGGGCAGCCAGAATCAAACGATCTGCGTATAACACGCACACCCGATTTTCACCCGATTTTTTCAGAGTGAAAAAGTGCGTGTTATACCCCGATAAATGCGGTATATATCTCAGCACTCGGGGAGCCACAAAAGATATATACCGTATTTATCGGCGTATAACATGCACTTTTTCACCCTGAAAATCGTGTGTGCGTGTTATACGCCGATCGTTCAATTCTTGCTGCCTCGGAGGGGACAGGGGGGGGGGCGGGACGAGTGCCGTCAGATTACATACAGGAGGATCTGAAAATCGGAGGAAAATCAGGTGAGCGTGTTATACGCCGATTCGTTGGGAGCCACAAAAGATATATATATATATATATATATATACCCTGTTTCCCCCGAAAATAAGACCTAGCGTGATTGTCGGTAATGGCTGCAATATAAGCCCTACCCCCCAAAATAAGCTCTACCCTGTTTCCCCGAAAATAAGCCCTACCCTGAAAATAAGACCTAGCGTGATTGTCAGTGATGGCTGCAATATAAACCCTACCCCCCAAATAAGCCCTACCCTGTTTCCCCGAAAATAAGCCCTACCCTGAAAACAAGACCTACAAGGACTTTAACTAGGGCTTATTTGGGGGGTAGGGCTTTTATTGCAGCCATCACTGACAATCACGCTAGGTCTTATTTTCGGGGAAACAGGGTATATATATATCTCCAAATTACTAGTGCGAAACAATGGCCGCAATTGGCCTGCGGGCCGGACTTTGGACATGCCTGCTGTACATTGAAGAACTACTACCCCCCATGGGAACACATTTCATTTGGATTGTTTAGGGCGGGGCTCGACAAACTTGCTTTGTATCTAGGAGCTAAAAATATTAGAAGCCAGTTTTTTTGCAACTAACAAATCTTACGGGCGGAACATGTTCCCGACGGTGAATTTATCCTTTAACCCTTTCTCAGGCAGAGCCGTTTTTGAGTTTTTTTTGCAAACATTTAAAAAAAATTATTTTAGGCCTGAAGATTCCAAAAATTCCCCCCAAAACAGGATATATTTTCTTGTGGTTGATAGGACAATTCAGCAGAGGGGGGCATGAAGGTGGAGGAGGAGGAGGGGGCGGAGCTGACAAATCCCGCATCATCACCAATTAGCTGTATGGAGACGTATCAACCCAACAAGCTGCAGCACCGAGCCCTGCCCTGCATCCTTCCGAGTTGCAAGCCGAGTTACCCAGTGGGCTGTGAATGAAATATATTGTGCCTGCCCATGCTTGCTGGACCACGCCTGGAATTTGCAGCTGACTGCCTTGCCCAACGATGCCACAACAGTGCCTTCCACGTGATGGTACAGAGCTGGAATGGCTTTACATGAAATAGCGACGGGGAACCTGCCAGAGTTGTAGAGCCAGCAGCGTTGACAAGCTTGCATTTAGACGCTGGGCATGTGGGTGGCGGTGACTGTATTTTGTTTTTTCACACTGCAGCAGATGGGGCAGAGAAATATGCCAGCTATAGTCTACAGCTGGTGGTGTGCTGCAAGGATCTGGGACACCCTGAGCTATACCATCATCCCTGTCAGAGGAGGCTGCTGGGAGGCCATGAGGTATAGCGGGGGGCAGACAAGTGAGTAAGGAGGAGGAACAGAATTGCTCCCCTTTTGTGTGGCTTTCAGGTGCTCTTGCCAACGGGCTGAGTGGTGGGAGGTTAAATGCCTTGTCAAGCATGTGGTACCCAAATGGCTGGTGTTTTTGCCACACGTGATGTGCTTGAGACAAAGTTTGCAAATTGCAACAGTGCGATCGGCTGCACTGTGCTAAGAAAGGCCCAGACAGCTGAGCTGTGGGAAGTGGGCCGGGAGATAACATAGGGTGGCTGCTCTCTACTCTTCCATGATGGCGGCCTCGTTGGGGTTGTGCCTCACCTTCATTTTCCTCCTCAGCGCTATCCGGCACCCAAGTCACGTCAGTGACCTCATCATCATCATCATCTCCTCCATCCTCATTACCACTGGAGACAACTTGGCAATACGCTGCGGCTGGGGGAACATGACTGCCAATTTGTGTACCAGTGTTCTCCCCTCTCTGTAGGCTCGTGTTTCTGCCTTCCTCAACCTCAGAACCAACATCTGAATCAAGTAATAGCTGGGCATTGTCAAGGAGCAAGTGGCTGACGCTGTGGTCAAATAACTCAGCTGACTCCTCCATGCCTGACGCTGGGGCTATGGAAGGAATAGATGTGGACAGGGAGGCAGGTTTAGCCACTCTGGCAGCTGCAATGGACTGTGCACCAGTCTCTGCTTGGGTGACGGAGGATGAGGATGGTTTAGTAAGCCAGTCCACCACCTCCTCTGCATGCTGTGGCTGGATAGCACGGGCAACATCACTAAACAGAGGAAATGATGCCCTGCCTGAGGACTGACCACCTCGTCCACCTTTGCCTGTGGACACCTACACTGCTGGCCCCCTCACAGTGTCATGGGAACGTCTGCCTCTCCTTGTTGACCTCCCAGACATGATGGGGGGGGGGGGTGCTTATTAACAAAATGTAACAAAGATGTGGAAATGTGTACGTGGATGCATTTTAATCAATGGAAAGCGGTGTTTGGTGCACTTTCACCGGGCATTTTCACCCCCTTCCTTCCCAGGCCAACTTTTAGTTTTCAGCGCTGTCGCACTTTAAACGACAATTGCGCGGTCGTGCGACGTTGTACCCAAACAAAATTGACGTCCTTTTTTCCCCACAAATAGATCTTTCTTTTGGTGGTATTTGATCGCCTCTGCGGTTTTTATTTTTTTTCGCTATAAACAAAAGAAGAGCGACAATTTTGAAAAAAACACAATACTTTTTGCTATAATAAATATCCCAATTTTTTTTTTAAAAAACACATTTTTTCCTCAGTTTCGGCCGATACGTATTCTTCTACATATTTTTGGTAAAAAAAAAAAATCGCAATAAGCGTTTATTGATTGGTTTGCGCAAAAGTTATAGCGTCTACAAAATACGGGATAGATTTATGGCATTTTTAAAAAAAAAAAATATTTGTTTATTTTTTTAGCGGCGATGGCGATTTTTTTTTCGTGACTGCGACATTATGGCGGACACATCGGACATTTTTGACACATTTTTGGGACCATTCACATTTATACAGCGATCAATGCTATAAAATTGCATTGATTACTGTGTAAATGTGACAGGCAGTGAAGGGGTTAACCACTAGGGGGCGGGGAGGGGTTAATATGTTTCCTAAGGGAATGATTCTAACTGTAGGGGGAGGGGACGCACAAGGGGAGGAGACCGATCAGTGTTCCGCTGTACTGGGAACACACGATCGGTCTCCTCTCAACTGACAGGACGTGGATCTCTGTGTTTACACACACAGAGATCCACGGTCCGGCCCGGTTAACGGGCAATCGCGGGTGCCCGGCGGACATCGCGGCCGCCGGGCACGCGCACCGGGTCCCGAGCAGCATGGCGCGCGCCGGGAATCCCAGGACGTCATATGACGTCCACTCAGGATGGGAGATCCCATCTGTGGACGTCATATGTCTATGGCTGGGTAGGGAAGTGGTTAACTTGAGTACTCACTACACAGACACTTTGTGAACATAAGTGGAATTTTAAACTAGAGTGGAGAGTTAATAACCAGGAGTTGAAAACAGGAGTTAAAGTGGAGTTCCACCCACTTTTACAACTCTTCAGCATCCCTCACTAAACTGTGCACTGTAAACAAATTGGATATATTTTTTTTTTTTCTCAGCACCTACTGTATATCTGCTGTATTCATTTTTCACTTCCTCCTCTATGGCCGCGGCCCATCGCATCATTTCCTGTTTGCAATGCCTTCTGGGAAGGGGCGGCAACTTCCTCTGAAACTGCCGTTGCTATGGAAACCTGACCTGAAACCTATTACACTGCCTGTGCTGCACCGAGCATGTGCGAGATCTGCAAGGATGAGATCCAGGAAGAAATACAGTCTGGCTTCAGATGCCCACACTTAAGATGGCCACGGCCTGCTGTAAGTTTATAAAATAACAAACTACTGCTATAAACTAACAAAACAGACCTTAGTTTACAGACTAACTTTATTAGAATACATTAAGCTTGTGTATTATAGGGGTATTTTTATTAAAAAAGTATAATTTCGGCCGGGACACCACTTTAAGACAGGACTCTTCTAACCTGTAAGTAACATCTTAAACTTCCTATAAGTATTTATATTGGAACTGGGAAATGAGTGCTAGCAGGGTTGAAGGTTTTGCTCAGTGCACAGTGTGCCACATATATGCAAAATTGGTGCAACCGCTGTGACAGATGTGAGCGGGTTGCCCTTCTGGAAGCTCGCATTAGAGATCTGGAGGAGCAAGTTGCAGCACTGGGCAGAAAGGACAACCTTGAAAGGGGTCCTCTGCTTGCTGAGCAGGTGCTCAGTAGGGTTGATGTGGAGGGTGGAGGGACAAGTCCTGATTATCAGGTAGGAAGATGGGTTAAAGTAGTTAGAGGGAGTGGAAGGGGCTCACAGAAAAGGAAGGCCAGTCCTGTGTTTGGGCATCAAAACAAATTTGCCAAGTTGGGTGAAGATGTGGAGGTGGAAAACACAGAGGTGGCAGCCCTAGATGTCACTGTTACCCCTAACAGCCGGGAGAGCAGCCCATCGTGCATCCTACCCGGGACCCTCTTGGCCTGTCAGATGCATCCATCCAGAGTTTTTGTGGATCCCAAGAGGAACTTGCTGACTTTTGGTCGGAGTTGCCGGCTAATCAGGATAATTGCCGGAACTCCGGCTGCAAGGCTCCAATCTCCGGCAGCCTGCTGACTGACAGGAGTGATGTCACACTCTGCAGTAAGAGAAGGGATTTGATTGGATAGCAGGAGGATGCTGCTGGTGGAGTAGAGAGCTGTGGGGGAGGGGTCTGTTTTCTTCCCTCCAATGGCAGCCCAGTGTGGGTAGGAGGACAGCAGGGGGAGGGGTTTGTTCTCTTGGCTGGCAAGTATACTGTAGTATCCAGGACATTGTACAGGGTGGTGTTGGGTTCCTGGGTCTCTGAATTCCAGCATCGGGCACTGCCAGACCCTGTGTCATGGGAAGCTATTGGAATGTCTCCCTGTAGGCAATGCACTGACCCCTGACCATTCGAGTGACCACCAAGGGGTGAAGGACTGCCCTTCTTCATTCGTATCTTGAAAATTTTTCATTTGACCAGTGAGATGGTGAGAAGGTGAAGGTCGCCTCCATTTCCTGGCAGGAGTTCTGTAAGGAGGTCTGAAAAGTAAGTGTAGGTTGGAGGACCATCATAGACCAAGAGCCCCATTCCCTACTTAGAGTCCCTCTGACCCTACAGCCTCATCTTCCTTCCCTATCAAGGGCCCAGAGCCATTAAACTCCACTACCCCCTCTGGAGCCCCAAAGTCCTCTAGCCTCAGTACCCCCTGAGATGTCCCTCAGCTCCTCTACTTCCCTCAGTAATTTCCTCCCCCTGACCCCAATGATGGAACACATTCTTCATGGAAGGCTGGGGAATGTTTTCTTCCTCCTGACCAGCAATGTAAGGGGCTCTATGCTCCATACTCCTGACCAGCAATGTAAGGGGCTCTATGCTCCATACTCCTGACCCCGGCACTCCATCATTGTGTTGGCTGCATAGTGTAATGATTTCCTATGGGCTGCCTGTGTAGTATAATATTTGCCCTTTGTAGGCCATGTATGGTCAGGATGGTCATTGTCTTGTCTATTTATTGTCAGTGCTGTTTGTTTAGAGGAACATATTACTAGAATTTATCTCCAAAATGAAGAGAATGTTCCGGCCCTGTAAGTGGGGAAATGTTCTGCCCCTGAAGGGGTTAATCTAGGTTTCCACACTATATATGTGTGTATCATCATCTGCTGGAGATAAAAGACGTCACAGTGACTATGGAGGAAGAGGACGGACATGACGGGGGGTTACTGGGTGTAAATAGAAAATAAGATCTTATTACCTCCTCTGCTGCCCCTTTCAACAATGTCTCCTCTCTACTTCCTCCTGACTCACCTCTCACCTGAAACTTCCTGTCTGTACCCGACATCACTTCCTGTCTTTACCTGACATAACTTCCTGTCTATACCTGACATCACTTCCTGTCTTCCATAGAGACTTTCTCGAGGGGATGGAACGTCCTGCAGAGTGGAGCTCCACATTTGACAGGAACCATGTGGCCTCCACTGCACCTTTTTTTTTGTTTTTTTTCCCCCCATCCCTCTCTATAGCCGTCTTTCTTGTTCTTTCTCTCTTTTTTTTTTTTGTTCCTCCCCCTCTTTTCCTCTCCCTTCCATGTATTCTCTATTTTTATGGCATAAACAAGACCAAGGATAAATCCAAGGAAAAAAACCAAGCTTAACTTACCGACCAGCCCACCAAATAACCTTTCTAATGGCCCCCGTAGACACGATCGGACTTTCCGCCAACAAAACCGTGGATTTTTGTTTGAAGGATGTTGGCTCAAACTTGTCTTGCATACACACAAATGTTGGCCAACAATTACGAACGCGGTGACGTACAAGACGTACGACTAGCCGAGAAAAAAAGGAAGCTCAAGAGCCAGTGCGGCTCCTTCTACTTGATTCCGAGCATGCGTGGACTTTTGTGCGACGGACTTGTGTACACACGATCGGAATTTCCCACAACAAAGTTTTGTTGGCGGAAAATTTGAGAACCCGCTAGCCAACATTTGCTGGCGGAAAGTCCGACAGCAAATGTTTGATGGAGCCTACACACGGTCGGACTTTCCGACAACAAGCTCCCTTCCAACATTTCCCGTCGGAAAATCCGACCGTGTGTACGTGGCATTACAGTATGTGTTAAAAGCAGGGGTTTAGTCTGCACACATTTGCAAATGCATGCGTAAGCCACAGAGCCTCGTCAAGGCACCCTGGTATCTGTGGTACCTAACACTAACTTATAAGTGTCCCCACAGTGGAGGCACATGGATTCTGATGGATAGGTGAGAGCAGGTGGCCTGAAGGGGGAGCCACCCCTTCTTAAAGGTACAGGGGCACACTGAACACCCAGCGTATAGCACAATGGCTGCAAAGGTCTCAGTGCGTTGCCTGACCATAAAACACGTCAGTGATACAAAAAAGACGCCACTTGACCCCATCTATAGCTGGCTATCAGTAAATAGTATTGGAAGGCTAACAACAGGTACAAACAAGGCCAAGGATAAATCCAAGGGAAAAACCAAGCTTAACCGCTTGCCAACCGGCTCACGCCGATATACGTCGGCAGAATTACACGTACAGGCAGATTAACGTACCTGTACATTGCCCTTTAAGAAGCGGTTTGCGGGCGTGCGCGACCTCCGTGAGCGTGATCGCGGGTCCCGCGGACCCGATGTCCGTGGGGATACCCGCGATCGTCTCACGGAGAGGTAGAACGGGGAAATGCTGATGTAAACAAGGCATTTCCCCGTTCTGCCTAGTGTCACTGATCACAGCTCCCTGTAATCAGGAGCGGTGATCAGTGACGTGTCACACACAGCCCCCTTCCCCCCACAGTTAGAATCACTCCCCAGGACACACTTAACCCCTTCACTGCCCCCTAGTGGTTAACCCCTTCACTGCCAGTCACATTTACACAGTAATCAATGCATTTTTAATCGCACTGATCGCTGTATAAATGTGAATGGTCCCAAAAGTGTCCGATCTGTCCGCCATAATGTCGCAGTCACGATAAAAATCGCTGACTAATAAAAAAAAAATTATTAATAAAAATGCCATAAATCTATCCCCTATTTTGTAGACGCTAAAACTTTTGTGCAAACCGATCAATAATCGCTTATTGCAATTTTTTTTAACCAAAAATATGTAGAATACGCAATCGGCCTAAACTGAGGGAAAAAATGTTTTTTTTTTTATATATATTTTTTGAGGATTTTTATTATAGCAAAAAGTAAAAAATAATGCGTTTTTTTTTTTCAAAATTGTCGCTATTTTTTTGTTTATAGCGCAAAAAATAAAAACTGCAGAGGTGATCAAATACCACCAAAAGAAAGCTCGATTTGTGGGAAAAAAAAGGATATCAGTTTTGTTTGGGAGTCGGGTCGCACGGCCGCGCGATTGTCAGTTAAAGTGACGCAGTGCCGTATCGCAAAAAGTGCTCTGGTCTTTGGGCAGCCAAATGGTCCGGGGTCTGAAGTGGTTAAGCTTGGTTTTTCCCTTGGATTTATCCTTGGTCTTGTTTGTACTTGTTATTAGCCTTCCAATGCTTCTTACTGCGATAGCCAGCTATAGATGGGAGCAAGTGGCGTCTTTTTTTGTATCATTCTCTATTTTAATTCCTTCTCTTACTCCTTGGTGGGGGGGTGGGGGGAATGGGATGAGTGGCAGTGCTAGCGGGAGTTGGGATGAGTGGCAGTGCTGGGGGGCGTTCTGATCAGCCAACTTAGGTTCTCTTGATCAGGGTCATCTGCTGATCTGAGAACTGTAGTGGGGACTTTTAAAGGCAACTATAATCACAGGTAATGTTACTCACTGTGTCTCCGACTCTGTGGTGTCTCGTAGCACTGACACCTATGCCGAAATCAGGAGATAGGGTCTCTTCCAGCCCCTCCCACTTCCCATTCCTCACCAGTCAGCTGACCTCTAGTCTCTGCCCCCCGCAGCCATGTCGTGAACTGAATGGGCGGCTGCAAAGATGCTGAGTGGGCGGCCGCGGGCTCCGGGGACACCCCTGCTGGGCGGCCGCAAAAAAGCAGGGAGAGCGGTGCGGGCTTCAGGATCCACCCAGGATTCGGTGACCCCTGGCAAATCATTATTCGACCCCCAGGTTGAGAACCACTGCTCTAAACAAACAGCACTCACAATAAATAGACAAGACAATGACCTTCCTGACCATATATGGCCTACAAAGGGCAATTATTACACTACACAGGCAGCCAATGGGCAATCATTACACTATGCAGCCAACACAATGATGGAGTGCCGGGGTCAGGAGTATGGAGCATAGAGCCCCTTACATTGCTGGTCAGGAGTATGGAGCATAGAGCCCCTTACATTGCTGGTCAGGAGTATAGAGCATAGAGCCCCTTACATTGCTGGTCAGGAGTATGGAGCATAGAGACCCTTACATTGCTGGTCAGGAGTATGGAGCATAGAGACCCTTACATTGCTGGTCAGGAGTATGGAGCATAGAGCCCCTCACATTGCTGGTCAGGAGTATGGAGCATAGAGCCCCTTACATTGCTGGTCAGGAGGAAGAAAACATTCCCCAGCCTGCCATGAAGAATATGTTCCATCATGGGTTCCTGGGGGAGGAAAATTCTGAGGGATAAAAGGGAGCTAAAGAACATCTCAGGGGGTACTGAGGCTAAAGGACTTTGGGGCCCCTGAGAGGGTAGTGGAGTTGAATGGCTCTGGGCCCTTGAGGGAAGAGGAGGCTGTAGGGTCAGGGGGGACTCTAAGTAGGGAATGGGGCTTTTGGTCTATGATGGTCCTCCAACCTACACTTACTTTTCAGACCTCCGAACAGAACTCCTGCCAGGAAATGGAGGCGACCTTCACCTTCTCACCATCTCACTGGTCAAATGAAAATTTTTCAAGATACCAAGTCAAATGAAGAAGGGCAGTCCATCACCCCTTGCTGGACACTCGGGTGATCTTAGGTCAGTGCTGTGCTTACAGGGTTCAGTCCAATACCTTCCCATGACACAGGGTCTGGCAGTGCCCGGTGCTGGAATTCAGAGCCCCAGGAACCCACCACCACCCTGTACAATGTCCTGGATACTACAGTATACTTGGCAACCAAGAGAACAAACCCCCCTCCCTGCTGTCCTCCTCCTACACACACTGGGCCGCCATTGGAGGGAAGAAAACAGACTCCTCCCCCACAGCTCTCTACTCCACCAGCAGCATCCTCATGTTATCCAGTCCAATCCCTTCTCTTAGTGCAGAGAGTGACATCACTCCTGTCAGTCAGCAGGCTGCTGGAGATTGGAGCTTTGCAGCCGGAGTTCTGGCAATTATCCTGATTAGCCGGCCAAAAATCAGCAAGTTCCTGTTAGGATGCACAAACACTCTGGATGGTTGCACGCTGTAAAATTTCAATTTGGAATTTTTGTGCATCCTAGTCTTCAGGTAACGAGCTGGACATTGCACCTACGGTTACAAGGATAGCATGAGAGACCATATAGCAGACCCACCTAGAGATGAGTCTATTTGTGTAGGAAGTTCCCCTTCCTGGACATCATGATGACCCTCCATTGACCTCACAGCACTGCCTCAGAGCAAACAAGTCACAGGAAGGATCGTATTTATCATTCCTTGTCTGCAAATCTAAAACCAATCAAATCCAGTTCAGAAACCAAACAAACCCAACAGAAAAAGCTAATTTGTCAAGCCCCGCCCTAAACAGTCCAAATAAAATATGTTCCCATGGGGGTAGTAGTTCTTCAATATACAGCAACCCTCCTATTACCCCCCCCCCCCCCCCCATCTTAATTTAGTGTGACCAATACCATCCAAATAATTCTTACTTTCATTTCCCAAAGTTATCCGTCTACAAGGAGACCTGTATAGATCAAATGATGGCACCAATGAGGATGAAGGAGGACCGGAGTCACATGACTGAGAAGATACTAAACCTCACCCTGGAGATCATCTACCTGCTGACCGGAGAGGTGAGGAGGATTCTGGGAGGTCACATGACATCACTCTTATCTCTATTAATAAAACACAGACCTGACCGGAGAGGTGAGGAGGATTCTGGGAGGTCACATGACATCACTCTTATCTCTATTAATAAAACACAGACCTGACCGGAGGGGTGAGGAGGATTCTGGGATTCTAACATGATATTCCTATTGGTTCCCCAATACAGAGATTTCCTCTTCTGTCTGGTAATCATATGACCATGACAGTGTCTCCATGTGACGCCCTAAATCCCGCGAGACACAACGGGCAGCAAATCCTGGAACTGACCACCATGATGCAGCTGCTGACAGGAGAGGTGAGGAGGATTCTGGGAATTCTGGGACATTATCCAGTAACAGACAAGGGATGTGTCTGGATGGTGACTGTATCATTGTGTGTGTCAGGTTCCTATAAGGTGTCAGGATGTCACTGTCTATTTCTCCATGGAGGAGTGGGAGTATTTAGAAGGACACAAGGATCTCTACAAGGACGTCATGATGGACAATCAGCCGCCCCTCACATCACCGGGTAAGAGGAGACTTTATTGTAAAGGAGAGAGCAGTACGGAGGCTCCACCTAGATCCCCCATCATCTGATAAACACATAGAAACAATGTATTCAGTCAGTGTGTGTGTTTCCTACAGATGGATCCAGTAATGGGAACCCACCAGAGAGATGTCCCCGTCCTCTGTATTCCCGGGATTCCACACAGGAAGGTCACACCATCCCCCACCATCATCAGGTAGATGAGGAACAATTATTGGTAGTTATGATTTATACACAATGTTTGTTACAATAAATGTTTCATCAAATATTCAGAATGGAAACGTTGGAGATAATATTGTTGTTAAAGAAAATTATAAAGAGGAGGATGAGGAGTATGGAGTGATGGAGGAGTTTTGCGGAAGGTCACAAGGATAAGAAGGAGCCACCTAATACCAGGAACCCACCAGAGAGATGTCCCCGTCCTCTGTATTCCACACAGGAAGATCACACCATACCTCACCATTACAAGGTTAGTAGGATGGAGCGTCTAGAACATGGACCCATGGAGATGTGTGGATTTTGTATGTAAACTTTTATTTTACAGAATACAGAATTTACAGAATTTGAGGTTAAAGCAGAAGAAGAAGAAGAGAGGTATGTGAGGGATGATCAGCAGTCTATGGAGGAGGATGGAATAACGGGGACATTTATAGAGGAGGACACTCCTACAGAGATCAGCACAGGTGGGTCATTAAAGAGGAGTTCCACCCAGGGGGGCCATTAAAAAAAAAAAAAAATTAAAAGTCAGCAGCTACAAATACTGCAGCTGCTGACTTTTAACTGGACACTTACCTGTCCCTGGGTCCAGCGATGCGGGGGATCGAAGCCCCGCTCGTCCCCCCCCCTCCGCTCGTCGGCGCCGGCATTTCAACTGTGGGCGCCGGGCTGTGGCTTCACAGCCTGGCACCCACTGCGCATGCGCGAGCGGCGCCGCGCGCCGTGATTGGCCGCTCAGTCACCTGGGACCTGTAATGGGTCCCAGATGATTGACAGGAGGGAGGGAGAAGAGCCGAGCCCTTCCTGTGCCAGGGGGAAGTGATGTCACCAGCCCAGGCAGAGGAAGGGGGCAGACTACGAGGGACCACCTAGCAACAGGCATTTAGAGGTGAGTAAAAAAAAAAAAATATCCAAATGTTTTTTTGGTTTTTTTTTTTTAGAATTTTTTAGATATGTTTGTTTTTTTGGGTGGAACCCCACTTTAATTGTAAATCAATTTCTCCACCCATACTGCTCACTGATTGGTCCAGAGTAGGGAGGGGACTGGGTGATATCAGCCTGTAATCCCCTGGTCAGTTTCCTGAGCTGTGTTCCCCGTCCTGTATTCCTGTATTTCTCTCGGATAATCTTCCTTCTGCTGGCAGTAAAATGTTGAATTTTGGCATAGGCATTGCTCAGCTTAGGCACCTGGGGGATGTGTTTTTGGATCTTGGCAAAAGGGGGACCTACTCAATATTAGGTGGATGGTCATGATTTTCTGGCCAATCTGTGTATTGTACGGTGCATACTCCTGACCCCTGCACTATATACTCTATGTTGTACATTACAAAGTCCTGACACTCGTCCTATAATCCCCTCATCACTGTCACTCCTCTAAAAGACAGTTCTCGTGGTTTCCTCACTCTCTGACTAAGGTCCATGAATAAAGAAATGAACTGGTAGGAGATCAGAGGACCCATTTACTAGTTACCTTGAGGGGGGAATTGTAAGATCCTCAGAGACAAAGCTGCCTGATGTGGGCGGAGTCCTGGTTTAGGGGAACCAATCTGCTCATGTCTAGTAATAATCTTTGTATTTCTATTTTAGTAGATGGACGGGAGATGAGGAAAACCTCAGAGGATTGTCTCACTTTGTCTCCAGACTGTAAAGTAGAAGATGAGGACATCACACAGTATAGTCCAGGAGAAAACCCGACTACCTCAAATGTCCATCCGGCACCACACAGTGTAGATGGACCATCGTATTCCTCTTATCCTGAGGAACCTCAGACTGTGCGGGACGGTGCCGGGCCATCGTATTCCTCTTATCCTGAGGAACCTCAGACTGTGAGGGACGGTGCCGGACCATCGTATTCCTCTTATCCTGAGGAACCTCAGACTGTGCGGGACGGTGCCGGACCATCGTATTCCTCTTATCCTGAGGAACCTCAGACTGTGAGGGACAGTGCCGGACCATCGTATTCCTCTTATCCCGAGAAACCTCAGACTGTGAGGGACGGTGCCGGACCATCGTATTCCTCTTATCCTGAGGAACCTCAGACTGTGCGGGACGGTGCCGGACAATCGTATTCCTCTTATCCTGAGGAACCTCAGACTGTGCGGGACGGTGCCGGACCATCGTATTTCTCTTATCCTGAGGAACCTCAGACTGTGAGGGACGGTGCCGGACCATCGTATTCCTCTTATCCTGAGGAACCTCAGACTGTGAGGGATGGTGCCGGACCATCATATTCCTCTTATCCTGAGGAACCTCAGACTGTGAGGGACGGTGCCGGACCATCGTATTCCTCTTATCCTGAGGAACCTCAGACTGTGCGGGACAGTGCCGGACCATCGTATTCCTCTTATCCTGAGGAACCTCAGACTGTGAGGGATGGTGACAGCCAAATTTGAAAGGAAATTCCAATACCGATCATTTAATAGTTACTATTAGTTAGTTATTCTTTCGAATTTTCAGATTTTCTTTCTTATTTTCGGCTTTTCGAATTGCGATCATAGCTGATGACCCGAAAAACAAAAAAACCCAAAAAAACGAAAACGAAGAAATCTTTCGGCAGAGCACAAGTCTACTATGTACAATACAGTGCAGAAGTTTTAGGCAGCTGAGAAAAAAAAATAATAATGTCGAGTACAAATGTTTTCAAATATATATATATTTTTACCGGTTTCTTTTTAGCAATTTTACACTTACAAAGTGAACGAAGAAAAGACAGATCTTCATCAAACGTTTACAACGCCTCGGGATTAATAAGAACAGCAATAAATTTGAAATGGGACACTAATAACACACGGCCTTTGACCTCAACAATATGTTTATGGGTTGAATTAGAACAAAATTTGATGTAAAATTCGAGTCGAATTTCAATGAAAATTTCAGAAATTTCGTTTCGTTAATTCGGAGAATTCGGTAAAATTTGTCTGTATTGTAAATCGGGGGGGATTTGGATATATCCGAATAACGAAAAATATTTATTCGGAACGAAACGGACCGCACATGTCTATTCTCAACCTCTTTATTATGCATCCTGTATGCATTAAAAAAAACGAATTATGCGAGCAGACCTACAGTGACTAGAAAAAGTATTCATACCCTTGACATTTCCCACATTTCATGTCATGTTACTACCAAAAAACGTAAATGTATTTTATTGGGATTTTATGTGATAGACCAACACAAAGTGGCACATAATTGTGAAGTGGAAGGAAAATGATACAAATAAATATGTGAAAAGTGTGGGGGGGGGGACATTTGTATTCAGCCCCCTTTACTCTGATACCCCTAACTACAATCTAGAGGAACCAATTGCCTTCAGAAGTCACCTAATTAGTAAATAGAGTCCACCTGTGTGTCATTTAATCTCAGTATAAACACAGCTGTTCTGTGAATCCCTCAGAGGTTTGTTAGAGAACCTTAGTGAACAAACAGCATCATGAAGGCCAAGGAATACACCAGACAGGTCAGGGATAAAGTTGTGGAGCAGTATAAAGCAGGGTTAGGTTATAAAAAAAATCTCCCAAGTTTTGAACATCTCACGGAGCTCTGTTCAATCCATCATCGGAAAATGGAAAGAGTATGGCACAACTGCAAACCTACCAAGACATGGCCGTCCACCTAAACTGACCGGCCGGGCAAGGAGAACATTCATCAGAGAAGAGCCAAGAGGCCCATGGTAACTCTGGAGGAGCTGCAGAGATCCACAGCTCAGGTGGGAGAATCTGTCCACAGGACAACTATTAGTCGTGTTCTCCACAAATCTGCCCTTTATGGAAGAGTGACAAGAAGAAAGACATTGGTGAAAGAAAGTCATAAGAAGTCCTGTCTGTAGTTTGTGAGAAGCCATGTGGAGGACACAGCAAACATGTGGAAGAAGGTGATCTGGTCACATGAGACCAAAATTCAACTTTATGGCCTAAAAGTAAAACGCTAAGTGTGGGGGAAAACTAACACTGCACATCACCCTGAACACACCATCCCCACCGTGAAACATGGTGGTGGCAGCATCATGTGGTGGGGATGCTTTTCTTCTTCTCCTCTCTAGATGTGCAAAGCTGGTAGAGACATCCCCAAAAAGACGTGCAGCTGTAATTGCAAAGAAAGGCATTTCTACAAAGTATTGACTCTGGGGGACGCCATACAAATGCCCCCCCAACACTTTTCACATATTTATTTGTATCGTTTATCATTTTCCTTCCACTTCACAATTATGAGCTACTTTGTGTTGGTCTATCACATAAAATCCCAATAAAATACATTTATGTTTTTGGTTGCAACATGAAAAACTGTGGAAAATTTCAAAGGGTATGAATACTTTTTCAAGGCACTGTATGTACCTTTTGAGAGTGCAACTATTCCATGCGCAGAAAAGCTGGCACTGAAAGAGCGCCGGCAAAAAAAAACGTTGACTACGGGCTAAAGTTGCACACTCAAAAATACTCCTGTCCCGACTCTTTCAGACCATCGCCATGCCTTCAATATCAATTGATGTTGGCCAACAGTTGTGGAGGTGCCCCGTCCTCCGGGATGAATCGGCTCTAGAGTGTTGGTGAAATAATTTTAGTAGTCCGAGATCCGCCTTTTATCTTAGACCATCGCCGTACCTTCACCCTTAAGGCGCGCATCAAGAGACGCATTAATACATCTACTTAACAATTACTATTTGCAAGTGTAATAAGCACTTTACTGTATACTCTATATACAAATCTATTCTTGGGAAGGGGTGGGAGGGAGGCTTCTGGGCTTCTAGATCCTGTTTACTTTAGACCTTGCCTAGGCCGGAAATTCTCCACGGCTCTGGATTTGCTGATGCTTCCGGCACCAGCACTGTGCATCTGAGGCAACCAACATGGACAATATGCACTTAACCACTTCCCCGCCTGGGGTCACCGTCATGTGACATCGGGGACTTGAAGAAGTGGAGATATCTGGGTGATGGGGGCAGCTGAAGGCATCATCTAGATACCCGTTTCCAGCAGGCGATTCCCTAGCCAGTAAAAATCGCGACTGTTATCACGACTGTTTTTGCAGGTGGCAGGATGGGAGGCCCCCCCCCCACCCCTTCAACCACCCTTTCGGTGCTTCTCTGGCCCCGCCCATGCGATCCGCAAACCAGAAAATGACCACCCCAGCGGTGGAAATTTAGCATAGAGCTGACTGAGGACCAGATGGTCCCTGATCATCTCTATGACCCTCAGAGGCCAAAAGCAACGGCATGACGTCACTTTCGGCGCCACCAAATGTAAACACTTTTTTTTTTGGCAAGCTTGAGATTGATTTATTGATTTTTTTTTATCTCAGGCTTTCCAGCATAGAGAAGAGATGTGGGGACTTTTAGTTCCCACATCTCTCCATAAAAAGAGGACCTGTCATGCCCTATTCCAATAACAAAGGATGTTTACATTCCTACTAAATAGGAATAAAAGGAAAGGAGAAAGAGAAGAAGGAGAAAGAGAAGAAGGAGAAAGAGAAGAAGGAGAAAGAGAAGAAGGAGAAAGAGAAGAAGGAGAAAGAGAAGAAGGAGAAAGAGAAGAAGGAGAAAGAGAAGAAGAAGGAGAAGAAGAAGGAGGAGAAGAAGGAGAAGAAGGAGAAGGAGAAGAAGGAGAAGAAGGAGAAGAAGGAGAAGGAGAAGAAGGAGAAAGAGAAGAAGGAGAAAGAGAAGAAGGAGAAAGAGAAGAAGGAGAAAGAGAAGAAGAAGGAGAAGAAGAAGGAGGAGAAGAAGGAGAAGAAGGAGAAGGAGAAGAAGGAGAAAGAGAAGAAGGAGAAAGAGAAGAAGGAGAAAGAGAAGAAGGAGAAGGAGAAAGAGAAGGAGAAGGAGAAGAAGGAGAAAGAGAAGAAGGAGAAAGAGAAGAAGGAGAAAGAGAAGAAGGAGAAAGAGAAGAAGGAGAAAGAGAAGAAGGAGAAAGAGAAGAAGGAGAAAGAGAAGGAGAAAGAGAAGAAGAAAGAGAAGAAGGAGGAGGAGGAGAAAGAAAAAAGAAGGAAGGAGGAAGAAGGAAGAAGAAAGAAGAAAGAAGAAGGAGAAAAGAAGGAGGAGAAGGAGAAGGAGAAGAAGGAAGAAGATCTCAGCTTCCCAGCAGTGGTTTTAATCTGCCGAGGCCAGATGTGACATCATCGTGCCCAGCCACAGAAGGTCATAGAGATGACCGGTTGGACCATAAAGTCCGTGGTATTCTCTATGGCCAATGGCCGCCGCTGGCCAATTTATTCTCCGGCTCGCTGATCGCGCAGGCGAGCCGGTAGAATCACTGGGAGGGCAGCAGGATTATTTTTACATGATGGGGAATCGCCAGCAGAAAGTAAAATATCTGAATGATGCCTGCAGCTCCACCCATCATCCAGATTTAACCACTTAAAGTCCAGAACGTCATATGACGTTCACCTAAGGAGAAGTGGTTCTACAAGCTCATAATCAGGATATTCTGCCCGGTAACTAAACAGGGAAGTAGCAGGCATATATGTAGAAAGGAGAAGTAGCAATGTCTGGTCTCAGACAAAATCGATCAGTCCTTACAATATTTATTATATGTAACCCTTGTGCTTCTCCTGCGTCTTGCAGATGTTTTCCAAAGTTAATACGTTGATGGTCTCCATCGCCGTCTTTTTATCCTCCAAGAACGTAGCATAAGTCTCCTCCTCCGGTAGAAGAATAGATTTAACCTGAAAAGAAAAAACACGTTTTAATAAATACGAACACCATAAAAGTACGAATGAAATTTGGTCAAGGTAATGAGAAATGACTTTTGAAGTCCAGTCCTCCATTTTTCATGGAAAAAAAATATTACTGATAATTAGACGTGTGGAGGGGCGTGCCGTCCGAGCCCGAAGATGGGCGCTTAGCCTGCGAGCTCCGCCACACAGCCGGGAGGAATCCACATCCATCGGCGCCTAGACGCGACTTAGAGATCGGCATCCACCTCAGCAGAGCCCAGATAATCATCAGGGGAAGCCGAGGAGAAAAAAGGAACCGCCGTAAGCTGCCGGGCTTCTTCTCACAGACAGAGCGTCCACAACAAAATGGCGGCAGGGCGGAACTGCGCGGCCGCAGCTGCAGTCTATTCCTCGGATTGCGTGAGGACTGGATCGGGGAACCCCCCACAGTGGATCCTCCTCAGCAGCCTCCACCCCCACAACCAGAAGCCCTGCCAAATCCAGGCAGAGCACGATGTACCCACAAGATGGCCCTCAGCACCAGGACATGGAGGTGAGTGGACACAGCTCCTCACAGAGGCCCAACACACCAGAAGCACCAGACCCTCATAGCTGGATTCCCTACCACAGGACAGCCAGTATCTGACACAGTGCTAAAAGAAATGCTGATGTCTCTTAGATCCTCACTACACAATGATATGCTTCACACTAAACAAACGCCAAGCAGAAGTCCACATACTGGGAGAGAGGGTGAATCAGGTAGAACATGCTATGGTGAGAACACAATGGAAATAAAAAGTTGTATAGGGCGCACAGGACTAGCGTAGTCCAAATAATGTCTCTATTAAGGGTCGGCAGTCCAAAATGAACGGGAGAAATGTTGGTTGAAAGGGATGAAAGGATGGTAATCTTCAGCAAAAGGGCTGCAACTTTAAAAGACTTGAAGCAGGGTCTAAAATGACATAAAAACAAACAAAGGCGCCTCTAAGTGCAGAAGATAAACAATTTTAATACCCCAACTGGGTTAAAAACACTTACAAAATAGGAGTGGTTAACAGGCACATCGTGGGTGAGGCTGCATTGGAAGGGGTCACGATCAGAGGAAGCCTTCAGGAGGATGGATGTAGTCACTGTCAGCAGCGGTGTAAAACACAGGGAACAGCTGTGAAGCCGGCGTTGTCAGCGTGTGAAGGCTGCGAACCCGGAAGTGATGTCATCCGCTGAGCGGCTCTGTGACCAGCCTTCTGTCTGCCCAGCAGAGAGCTCTTGGCTGTGATAGTCCTTAGTTATAGTTGAGGACTATCACAGCCAAGAGCTCTCTGCTGGGCAGACAGAAGGCTGGTCACAGAGCCGCTCAGCGGATGACATCACTTCCGGGTTCGCAGCCTTCACACGCTGACGACGCCGGCTTCACAGCTGTTCCCCGTGTTTTACACCGCTGCTGACAGTGACTACATCCATCCTCCTGAAGGCTTCCTCTGATCGTGACCCCTTCCAATGCAGCCTCACCCACGATGTGCCTGTTAACCACTCCTATTTTGTAAGTGTTTTTAACCCAGTTGGGGTATTAAAATTGTTTATCTTCTGCACTTAGAGGCGCCTTTGTTTGTTTTTATGGTGAGAACACACCAGCTCCTTCAATAAGATGGTGGATGCACAAGGTGCTCATAGTGATGAAATCTCCTGGATCAAAGAAAAAATAGCAGACCTCGAGGATAGATCCAGAAGGAATAACCTAAAAATAAGAGGCCTTCTGGAATCAGTACCTTCAACACAGCTCCCACAATATGCCCAAGATTTATTTTCCGCCATAACACCCGGAACGTCTGCATTAGAGCTCACGGTGGATAGAATACATGGAGCTCCAAAACCGTCCTTCCTAGCAGATGACATTCCCAGAGATGTATTGCTGAGAATGCACTTCTACTGGGCAAAAGAATGTATTCTAGAAGCTTTTCGCAAATCTGATCAACGCCCAGCCCATTACTCCTCCCTACAGCGGCTCCCTGACCTCTCCAGGCTTCAGGAACGTTTATGTTCCCAACAACCACCAACTTAGATTGATGGAAAAAAAAAAATGGAAGATACAACAAGGTTCCCTCATAATATGTGGGGACTTTAACCACTTCCGGACCGCCGCGCGCCGATGTACGTCCTGTACTTTGAGGACGGATATCGTTGTTATGGCTGCAGCTAGCTACCATAACCCCCGGTATCGCCGTGTTCAGGGGGCGGTCCGGTACAAGATAAAAGTGATAAAAGTTTTTTCAAAATTCTCTCATTTGTTTAGCAAAAAATAAATAACCCCCCCCCCCCCCCCCCCAAGTCTTGATTAAATACCACCAAAATAAATCTCTATTTGTGTGATAACAAAATGATAAAAATATCACATGTGTACAGTGTAGCACGACCGCGTAATTGTCATTCAAAGTGTGAGAGCGCTGAGAGCTGAGCATTGTCCTGGGCAGGAAGGGACTATGTATAACCGGTGGGCATGTGGTTAAATAAAAAAAAAGCAAACAATCAGAAGCAGGTGAAATCTGTATATAATAATCAATTTTTATATATACTACAGACAAATAATTTTACTGAAGCGGTGATAGAAAAAAAATAAAGAAAACTCACTGCCAAGTCAATAGGAACCTCCGAGGGGAACACGGCTTCTCTACCATACATGAGGAGGAACGGAGAACTTTTGGTGGTGGTGTGGACCTTCGATCGTAAAGAAAACAACATGGCCTCCAGGAACACATCCCAGTTATTTTCCTTTTCCTTCACCAATTTAGTTAGAGCTCTAGAATGAAAAAAAAATAAAAAATAAAGAGAAAAAGCTAGATAAAAAAAACAACACATATACGACACTCTGGGAAACAATGCAGGGCTTCTAGCTCTAACCACACACTATATTCCCAAAAGTATTGGGACGTCTGCCTTTACACGCACATATGAACTTTAATGGCATCCCAGTCTTAGTCCGTAGGGTTCAATATTGAGTTGGCTCCGCCCTTTGCAGCTATAACTGCTTCAACTCTTCTGGGAAGGCTGTCCACAAGGTTTAGGAGGGTGTCTATGGGAATGTTTGATCGTTCTTCCAGAAGAGCATTTGTGAGGTCAGGCACTGATGTTGGATGAGAAGGCCTGGCTCGCAGTCTCCACTCTAACTCACCCCAAAGGTGTTCTATCAGGTTGAGGTCAGGACTGTCAAGTTCCTCCACCCCAAACTCGCTCATCCATGTCTTTATGGACCTTGCTTTGTGCTCTGGTGGGCAGTCATGTTGGGACAGGAAGGGGCCGTCCCCAAACTGTTCCCACAAAGTTGGGAGTATGAAATTGTCCAAAATGTCTTGGTATTCTGATGCCTTAAGAGTTCCCTTCACTGGAACTAAGGGGGCCAAGCCCAACCCCTGAAAAACAACCCCCACACCATAATCCCCCCCTCCACCAAATGGTTTGGACCAGTGCACAAAGCAAGGTCCATAAAGACATGGAGGAGCGAGTTTGGGGTGGAGGAACTTGGCCGGCCTCAACCCAATAGAACACCTTTGGGATGAATTAGAGTGGAGACTGCGAGCCAGGCCTTCTCGTCCAACATCAGTGCCTGACCTCACAAATGCTTTTCTGAAAGAATGGTCAAACATTCCTATAGACACCCTCCTAAACCTTGTGGACGGCCTTCCCAGAAGAGTTGAAGCTGTTATAGCTGTAAAGGGCGGAGCCAAATCAATATTGAACCCTACAGACTAAGACTGGGGTGTCATTAAAGCTCATGTGCCTGTAAAGGCAGGCGTCCCAATACTTTTGGTAGCAGTGTATGAACATGTGGAATGCTGAAAGAACATTACATAAAGTGAAGCCTGAGGAGCAAAGTATGAATCTGAGCCTGAACAACGAGACCTCAACTTACCGCTTTATGTTATAAATATTCTTCTTATCCAGGCCGATGATGTGTGGATGATAGGCGGCGATCAAAGTCCTCTCCATCCCCAGAAGACCACACATCCGGTCGTTGAGCTTCAAAAAAAAAAATACAAAAATATTAAATAAAGCCGAGAGGAAGAAATGAAGTCCTTTTTTACAGCAATGTTCCTTAGAAGAGTTCACCTACTTCATTGACAAACTCCTCGCCCAGGTCGGAGAGAATTCTCTTGGGGCAGCCGTGTCTATAGATCATAGAACACATGTGTTGGGCCACCTCCGCGCTACATTTACTTTTTAGAGGAAAGGCCTCCACCCACTTGGAGAAGTAATCCGTGGCGGTCAGGATGTACTCGTACTCATTGGAGGTCCTCGGTAGAGGTCCCGTCAGATCGATCCCGATGATCTCCCACACAGCCGACACCTAATGTGACCAAACAAAATATTATTCATTATCGCTACTATACAGGATCTACATCCGGAAAGTACTCACAGCGCTTCACAGGCTCCTCCCATGTACACCACAGACCTGTGATACTGATGTACATGGGAGGAGCCTGTGATACTGATGTACATGGGAGGAGCCTGTGATACTGATGTACATGGGAGGAGCCTGTGATACTGATGTACATGGGAGGAGTCTGTGATACTGATGTACATGGGAGGAGCCTGTGATACTTATGTACATGGGAGGAGCCTGTGATACTTATGTACATGGGAGGAGCCTGTGATACTGATGTACATGGGAGGAGCCTGTGGGAGGAGCCTGTGATATTTATGTACATGGGAGGAGCCTGTGATACTTATGTACATGGGAGGAGCCTGTGATACTTGTGTAAATGGGAGGAGCCTGTGATATTTATGTACATGGGAGGAGCCTGTGATATTTATGTACATGGGAGGAGCCTGTGATACTTATGTACATGGGAGGAGCCTGTGATACTTATGTACATGGGAGGAGCCTGTGATACTTATGTACATGGGAGGAGCCTGTGATACTTATGTACATGGGAGGAGCCTGTGATACTTATGTACATGGGAGGAGCCTGTGATACTTATGTACATGGGAGGAGTCTGTGATACTTCTGTACATGGGAGGAGCCTGTGATACTGATGTACATGGGAGGAGCCTGTGGGAGGAGCCTGTGATATTTATGTACATGGGAGGAGCCTGTGATACTTATGTACATGGGAGGAGCCTGTGATATTTATGTACATGGGAGGAGCCTGTGATATTTATGTACATGGGAGGAGCCTGTGATACTTATGTACATGGGAGGAGCCTGTGATACTTATGTACATGGGAGGAGCCTGTGATACTTATGTACATGGGAGGAGCCTGTGATACTTATGTACATGGGAGGAGCCTGTGATACTTATGTACATGGGAGGAGCCTGTGATACTGATGTACATGGGAGGAGCCTGTGGGAGGAGCCTGTGATATTTATGTACATGGGAGGAGCCTGTGATACTTATGTACATGGGAGGAGCCTGTGATACTTGTGTAAATGGGAGGAGCCTGTGATATTTATGTACATGGGAGGAGCCTGTGATATTTATGTACATGGGAGGAGCCTGTGATACTTATGTACATGGGAGGAGCCTGTGATACTTATGTACATGGGAGGAGCCTGTGATACTTATGTACATGGGAGGAGCCTGTGATACTTATGTACATGGGAGGAGCCTGTGATACTTATGTACATGGGAGGAGCCTGTGATACTTATGTACATGGGAGGAGTCTGTGATACTTCTGTACATGGGAGGAGCCTGTGATACTTCTGTACATGGGAGGAGCCTGTGATACTTCTGTACATGGGAGGAGCCTGTGATATTTATGTACATGGGATTTTTTTTTCGTTTTTAATAAATTTGTAAAGAGTTTAAACAAACTTCTCTCTCGTTGTCATTATTGGGGATGTTTGTAGAATTTTGAGGAAAATAATGAATTTTATCCATTTTGGAATAAGGCTATAACATAACAAAATGTGGAAAAAGTGAAGTGCTGTGAATACTTTTTGGGTGCTCTGTATATAGTGCCAGCAGTTTACACATCGCTTTACAATATACAATAGGAGACAATACAATAAGATACAGGAGGGCCCTGCACAGAAGAGCTTACAATCTAATAGGGTGGGGCGGGTGGCACAAAAGGCTGTAGCTGTGGGGGATGGGCTGATGGAAGTGGTAGAAGATTAGTTGGAGGAGCGATCGGCTTCCCTAAAGAGATTTTCAGGGATCGTCTGAGGGCACCTAGAGTAGAAGATACCTGGACAGATTGAGGTAGAGAGTTTCAGAGGATGGGAGAGGCTCTGGAGAAATCCTGGAGATGAGCATGGGAGGAGGAGGAGATGAGGGAGCTTGAGAGCAGGAGGTGTTGGGAAGAGCGGAGAGGACAATTTGGGTAATATATTTGGAGACAAGATTGGTGATGGAGCTCGGGGCAGATTTGTGAATGGCTTTGTATGTGGAGGGATTGGTAGAGAGGGGTGGAGGACACTAAATGGAGGTCAGTGGAGGGATTGGTAGAGAGGGGTGGAGAACACTGAATGGAGGCCAGTGGAGGGATTGGTAGAGAGGGGTGGAGGACACTGAATAGAGCCCAGTGGAGAGATTGGTAGAGAGGGGTGGAGAACACTGAATGGAGGCCAGTGGAGGGATTGGTAGAGAGGGGTGGAGAACACTGAATGGAGACCAGTGGAGGGATTGGTAGAGAGGGGTAGAGGACACTGAATGGAGGCCAGTGGAGAGATTGGTAGAGAGGGGTGGAGAACACTGAATGGAGACCAGTGGAGGGATTGGTAGAGAGGGGTAGAGGACACTGAATGGAGGCCAGTGGAGAGATTGGTAGAGAGGGGTGGAGGACACTGAATGGAGACCAGTGGAGGGATTGGCAGAGAGGGGTGCAGAACACTGAATGGAGGTCAGTGGAGGGATTGGCAGAGAGGGGTGGAGGACACTGAATGGAGGCCAACGGAGGAAATTGGCAGAGAGCGGTGGAGGACACTGAATTGAAGCCACTGGAGGGATTGGCAGAGAGGGGTGGAGGACACTGAATGGAGACCAGTGGAGGGATTGGTAGAGAGGGGTGGAGGACACTGAATGGAGATCAGTGGAGGGATTGGCAGAGAGGGGTGGAGGACACTGAATGGAGACCAGTGGAGGGATTGGCAGAGAGGGGTGGAGGACACTGAATGGAGGCCAGTGGAGGAATTGGTGGAGAGGGGTGGAGGACACTGAATTGAAGCCAGTGGAGGGATTGGCAGAGAGGGGTGGAGGACACTGAATGGAGGCCAGTGGAGGAATTGGTGGAGAGGGGTGGAGGACACTGAATAGAGCCCAGTGGAGGGATTGGCGGAGAGGGGTGGAGGAGAATGAATGGAGACCAGTGTAGGGATTGGTGGAGAGGGGTGGAGGACACTGAATAGAGCCCAGTGGAGGGATTGGCAGAGAGGGGTGGAGGACACTGAATGGAGGCCAGTGGAGGGATTGGCAGAGAGGGGTGGAGGACACTGAATGGAGGCCAGTGGAGGGATTGGCAGAGAGGGGTGGAGGACACTGAATGGAGGCCAGTGGAGGGATTGGCGGAGAGGGGTGGAGGACACTGAATTGAAGCCAGTGGAGGGATTGGCAGAGAGGGGTGGAGGACACTGAATGGAGGCCAGTGGAGGGATTGGTGGAGAGGGGTGGAGGACACTGAATAGAGCCCAGTGCAGGGATTGGCAGAGAGGGGTGGAGGACACTGAATGGAGGCCAGTGGAGGGATTGGTAGAGAGGGGTGGAGGACACTGAATGGAGGCCAGTGGAGGGATTGGTGGAGAGGGGTGGAGGACACTGAATGGAGACCGGTGGAGGGATTGGTAGAGAGGGGTGGAGGACACTGAATGGAGGTCAGTGGAGGAATTGGTGGAGAGGGGTGGAGGACACTGAATAGAGGCCAGTGGAGGAATTGGTGGAGAGGGGTGGAGGACACTGAATAGAGGCCAGTGGAGGAATTGGTGGAGAGGGGTGGAGGACACTGAATTGAAGCCAGTGGAGGGATTGGCAGAGAGCGGTGGAGGACACTGAATGGAGGCCAGTGGAGGGATTGGTGGAGAGGGGTGGAGGACACTGAATAGAGCCCAGTGCAGGGATTGGCAGAGAGGGGTGGAGGACACTGAATGGAGGCCAGTGGAGGGATTGGTAGAGAGGGGTGGAGGACACTGAATGGAGGCCAGTGGAGGGATTGGTGGAGAGGGGTGGAGGACACTGAATAGAGCCCAGTGGAGGGATTGGCAGAGAGGGGTGGAGGACACTGAATGGAAGCCAGTTGAGGGATTGGTAGAGCGGGGAGGAGGACACTGAATGGAAGCCAGTGGAGGGATTGGCAGAGAGGGGTGGAGGACACTGAATGGAGGCCAGTGGAGGGATTGGTGGAGAGGGGTGGAGGACACTAAATAGAGCCCAGTGGAGGGATTGGCAGAGAGGGGTGGAGGACACTGAATGGAGGCCAGTGGAGGGATTGGTAGAGAGGGGTGGAGGACACTGAATAGAGCCCAGTGGAGGGATTGGCAGAGAGGGGTGGAGGACACTGAATGGAGGCCAGTGGAGGAATTGGTAGAGAGGGGTGGAGGACACTGAATGGAGACCAGTGGAGGAATTGGTAGAGAGGGGTGGAGGACACTGAATGGAGGCCAGTGGAGGGATTGGCAGAGAGGGGTGGAGGGCACTGAATGGAGGCCAGTGGAGGGATTGGCAGAGAGGGGTGGAGGGCACTGAATGGAGGCCAGTGGAGGGATTGGCAGAGAGGGGTGGAGGGCACTGAATGGAGGCCAGTGGAGGGATTGGTAGAAAGGGGTAGAGGACACTGAATGGAGGTCAGTGGAGGGATTGGTAGAAAGGGGTAGAGGACACTGAATGGAGGTCAGTGGAGGGATTGGTAGAAAGGGGTAGAGGACACTGAATGGAGACCAGTGTAGGGATTGGAGGAGAGGGGTGGAGGACACTGAATGGAAGCCAGTGGAGGGATTGGCAGAGAGGGGTGGAGGACACTGAATGGAGGCCAGTGGAGGAATTGGTGGAGAGGGGTGGAGGACACTGAATGGAGGCCAGTGGAGGGATTGGCGGAGAGGGGTGGAGGACACTAACTGGAGACCAGTGGAGGGATTGGCGGAGAGGGGTGGAGGACACTGAGCGGTTTGGTAAGGTAGATGAGTCTGGCAGCAGCTTTCATGATAGACTGAAGAGGGGAGGAGCCTATGGAGATGTAGACCTATCAGAAGGGAGTTCCACTAGGCGAGAGATAAGAAGGGGCGTATGATAATACACATTTTATAAAAGACGAATGGAATAATATCTGGTATTTAATGCTATAGAACCCATTTACCTGAACGGACTGCGATGTTTGGGAAGAATCCGGAAAAGGTTTTACAACCTTCTGGCATTTTTCACATTCGCGGACCTGTAAGAAATAAAGTTGTTAACGTCTCTCCAGCTTTAATAAATATTACAAAAAAACAAAGACAAAACAAAACGAATGAATGTGTACCCAATTGTCAATGTCGATGGTCATGCCACGCCAGTAGAATCTGGAGCTCATTGCCGACCGGGTTTTTACAATGCCCGTATGTCCTCCCATTGGAGAGGCATGAAATTCAGTAAATATCCTCTTTGCCTCTTCCTTTGATCGAATTACTCTTTTGGACCCGAAGAAGAGCTCTCCATCTGTAATGAAAGGGAACATTCAGGAGCTACATTCTGTTGTCACCAGATATAAACATATATTGCAACCATCTATGCTTGGATGGATGAGAACAAAGGTGTATGGGTTGACGTATTGCGCTCAGAGTGCTTCTTCAGGATCCACTTTACAGTGTTTATAACTCAAGCTATGATAAACAGCATCAGATGTTTTATACAAAAATATGCAGTAGGGCCAGTAACACGCTGATCAAAATCGATATATGTAAAAGGTCTAGGACACATGTGAAAGACAAGGCCCGTGGACCGAATCCGCCCCCCCCCCCCCCCCCCAGGTCTATTCATGTGGCCCTCTCACCTCTCCTGCAGCACCCCCCTCATCTTGTCTCAGCCGTGGAGAGGACGACAGGGGTAAGGGACTCCTGACTTCTGACGATGAAATGGGAATTTGACACCCCTGGTCTAGGATGTTTAAGAGCAAGAAGACAAAATCGCCACCATAGAAAGGACACTAGACATAAACATATATTGCAACCATCTATGCTTGGATGGATGAGAACAAGGTGTATGGATTGGCGCGTTGCGCCCAGAGTGCTTCTTCAGGATCTACCTTGCAGTGTTTATAACTCAAGCTATGATAAGCATAGCATTAGATGTATTATACAAAAATATCCCAAAAGCCAGTAACACGCTGATCAAAATCAAGAGTAAAGGTCTAGAACATGTGTGAAAGACCAGGCCTGTGGGCCGAATCCGGCCCCCCCAGGTCTATTCATGTGGCCCTCTCACCTCTCCTGCAGCACCCCCCCCCCCCTCATCTTGTCTCAACAGTAGAGAGGGCGACAGGGGTAAGGGACTCTTGACTTCTGATGGTGGAGGGCTCTTGAGATCTGATGTAAGAGGGGGCTTGGGTGCTCTGGACATCTAGTCTTTCAGATACAACCAGCCCTTTGAGGACAACCATAACGCTGATGTGGCCCACGATGAAATGAGAGTTTGACACCCCTGGTCTAGGATGTTTAAGAGCAAGAAGACAAAATCGCCACCACAGAAAGGACACTAGACATAAACATATATTGCAACCATCTATGCTTGGATGGATGAGAACAAGGTGTATGGATTGACGCATTGCACCCAGAGTGCTTCTTTAGGATCCACCTTGCAGTGTTTATAACTCAAGCTATGATAAACAAAGGCATCAGATGTAAAAACTTGCTGAAGGGCCAGTAACACGCTGATCAAAATCTATAGGTAAAAGGTCTAGGACACTAGACATAAACATATATTGCAACCATCTATGCTTGGATGGATGAAAACAAGGTGTATGGATTGACGCGTTGCGCCCAGAGTGCTTCTTTAGGATCCACCTTGCAGTGTTTATAACTCAAGCTATGATAAACATAGCATCAGATGAATTATACAAAAATATGCTGAAGGGTCGGTGCATTTATGTGATGACCTTTCTATGGTGGCGGTTTTGTCTTCTTGAACATCCTAGAATATACATATTGATTCAGATCAGCGTGTTACCGGTCCTTCAACATATTTTTTGTATTATACATCTCATGCTATGTTTATCATAGCTTGAGTTATAAACACTGCAAAGTAGATCCTGAAGAAGCACTCTGGGCGCAACGCGTCAATCCATACACCTTGTTCTCATCCATCCAAGCATAGATGGTCCTCAGTGGACCCCTGATTTCATGGGATTTTTCTCCAACCAATGTCTTCATTCTGATACTGCATTAATGTGATGACCTTTCTATGGTGGCGATTTTGTCTTCGTGAACATCCTAGAATATACATATTGACTTTGATCAGGGTGTTACGGACCCTTCAGCATATTTTTGTATAATATATGTGATGCTATGTTTATCATAGCTTGGCGTTATAAACACTGCAAGGTGTATCCTGAAGAAGCACTCTGGGCGCAACGCGTCAATCCATACAAGCATAGATGGTTGCAATATACGTTTATGTCTAGTGCTTATGTCTATGGATTCTATACTTGTTTTTTTTTTTAAATTTTGTATACATAAAATATTATGTAATTTTATATGTTGTGGTTAAACTGATTTATAATACCTGGGCACTTAAAAATACCCCTCTCCCATAATATCCTCGTTTTCGAATAGGCATGGGGAATACCCTTTCCCCCACACTGACTTTAGTTAGGGGGATTGTGCCGGAATTTTTCCAAAACAAGCTCCCCCACCCAATACTCACTTTGATTATTTTTCTGCTACTCACCCTTAACTGAATACTTGGAGGCGTGCTTCCTCAGGTGGAATTTTTGGGATTTATCATACATAGGTGGGCATTCTCCCGCAGAGATGAATTTGAAAATCTCATCATATTTAGCCTCCATTACCTATAAATGTAAAACACCATTGTTAGCTAAAATAGTCCATTTATTTGCGGCCGTCAGTAACCATAGGAAATTGTCACTGTGAAGGTACAAAAACGGGGCCATTAGGGCATACCCCCGGCCAACTGGGGCACACAGCCATGTGCATAACAGCGTACAACTCACCGGCATCTCAAAACTAAACATTTAACTAAAACTAAAAAACAAAGAACCACCACAAAATCGGTACCCAGGTTTCACATGGTAGGATGGTGGCAGGAGAGATCTTGCGGGACTACTTCTCCCTCTCTTCTGTCTGAGATGGACGTTACGAGAACAGTTGGGATTAAAGGTGATCATATGACCTCTGGACCAACACAACCACTCTGGGGCATGGACCTCAGCACTCAACAGGGCATTACTTTGACGTTATATACCGGGGGTATGGCGGCACCTAGCTGCCCAGTCACAGTCCAGACCTAAATCCAATTGAGAATCTGTGGTAAGACTTGAAAATTGATGTTCACGGACGCTCTCCATCCAATCTGACAGAGCTTGAGATATTTTATAAAGAAGAATGGGCAAAAATGTCCCCCTCTAGATGTGCAAAGCTGGTAGAGACATCCCCAAAAAGACTTGTAGAGAAAGGGGGTTCTACAAAGTATTGACTCCGGGGGGCGCCATACAAATGCCCCCCCCCCCCCCACACTTTTTTACATATTTGTATCATTTATCATTTTCCTTCCACTTCACAATTATGTGCCACTTTGTGTTGGTCTATCACATAAAATCCCAATAAAATACATTGACGTTTTTGGTTGTAACAAAATGTGGAAAATTTCAGGGGGTGTGAATACTTTTTCAAGCCTATGAAGGAATTATAATTTAGTAGGTCACGACTGAATTGTTCCGATAAATGCCCCACCGCGATAGAGGCTTTACTCACCGACGGGGAGTCGGTTAGACGGGACACCGCTTGGTTGGGTTTGGCCAGAATTGTCATGGAATTTGATGGAATTAGATGCAAAGCCTGTAAGAGAAGAACAGGAGGTTAAGACTGTGGACATGGACATGGACATAGACATGGGTTCTACTGACCACCGGGGAGTCTGGTAAAACCAGACACTGCTATTTTGTTAGGTATCTATTTACTCACCGTCGGGGAGTCGGTTAGACCGGACACCGCTTGTTCGGCTTTGGCCAGAATTGTGATGGAATTTGATGGAATTAGATGCAAAGCCTGTAAGAGAAGAACGGAAGGTTAAGACTGTGGACATGGACATGGACATAGACATGGGTTCTACTGACCACCGGGGAGTCTGGTAAAACCAGACACTGCTATTTTGTTAGGTATCTATTTACTCACCGTCGGGGAGTCGGTTAGACCGGACACCGCTTGTTCGGCTTTGGCCAGAATTGTGATGGAATTTGATGGAATTAGATGCAAAGCCTGTAAGAGAAGAACGGAAGGTTAAGACTGTGGACATGGACATGGACATGGACATAGACATGGGTTCTACTGACCACCGGGGAGTCTGGTAAAACCAGACACTGCTATTTTGTTAGGTATCTATTTACTCAGCTTAACATCAGCTTTCACGATATACCAAAATAAATAAATAAATAATGAAATTAAAAAAAAAAAATCAATAAAAAATGAAATAAAAATAAATTAAAAATTTTCTTGTAAAAAAAAAAAAATAAATTAAAAATAAGTAAATAAAAAATGAAATAAAAAAATAAAAAATAAGTAAATAAAAAATGAAAAAAAAAATGAAATAAAAAAAATAAATAAAAATAAATAAAAAATGAAATAAAAATACATTAAAAATAAATAAATAAAAAATGAAATTAATTTTTTTTTTTTAAAAATTAAAAAGAAAAAAAAAGAAAAAAAAAAAATCGGGCTAACTTTAGTCTTGTTTTTTTTTTTTTTTAATTAATAAAACAGTTTTTTTTATTATTTTTTTATTGCGTTTGAAAAATTGCTGCGCAAATACCATGCGACATAAAGAGTTGCAACAACCTCCATTTTTTTCCCCTGGGGTCTCTGCTATGTAATGTTTGGGAGTTCTGATTAATTTACTAGCAATGTAGGAGAGGAGTGCCAGAATAGGCCCGGTATGGAAGCTGTTAAAACTTTTATTTAGTTAGATAGATACATGAATAATAGGGCAATTCAATTAATATTTGTGGGTTAATAGCTGAAAAGAGGAGTATATATATGTACAGTAATCTTCTGAAATATCTAGTACAGTGGAACCTTGGATTACGAGCATAATCCATTCCAGGAAAGCACTCGTATATCAAAGCGAGTTTCCCCATAGAAGTCAATGGAAAACTAAGATAGTTCGTTCCACATTGACTTCTAATACATGCAATACCGCATGTGACCAGAGGTGGGGGGGCACCGGAGAGCCTCGGAAATACTCGGGGACAGCTCGGCTGAACTCGGAAAGGCTCGAAAACTCTCGGGAACTGAGTATTTCCGAGTGATCCCGAGTATTTGCGAATGGCTCCGAACGGCTCCGAGTTTCCCCACCGCCCCCCGCACCTCTGGCCAAATGCAGTACTGCACGCCCCATTAGCTTGAATTCTGCTTGTTTTGCAAAACAACACTCGCAAACTGAGTCAGAATTTTTTTTAAAAAGTTGCTCATCTTTCAAAACTCTCGTTAACTTCGTTACTCGTAAACCAAGGTTCCACTATACATTCTCATTCCCATCTATCTTTCCACCCGTAATTCCTCCTGCGCACCATCACCACCTCCAACCACAAGATCATCTTTTTTTCCTCACTTTCAGATCACATCTAAGATAGAAAAGATGAAGGGGGGTTTCTCTATGTCCCGTGTACCTCTAAACAAAAGGATCAGCATGAATACAAACAGCCCAGTCTTTTGAGGAGTCAAGCCGTGTTTCTGGAACACCAATCACATCTCCAACCAAACACAAGATCATCATTCTTCCTCACTTTCACATCACATCTAACATAGAGGAACCCCCCCTCCATCTTTTCTATATCCCGTGTTCCTCTAAACAAGAGGATTGACATGAATACAAACAGCGCAGTCTTGTGAGGAGTCAAGCAGTGTTTCTGGAACACCAACTCCATTCTCATTCCCATCTATCTTTCCACCCGTAATTCCTCCTCTGCACCATCACCACATCTCCAACCACAAGATCATGTTTTTTCATCACTTTCACATCACCTCTAACATAGAGGAACCCCCTCCATCTTGTCCCGTGTTCCTCTAAACAAGAGGGTCATCATAAATACAAACAGCCCAGTCTTGTGAGAAGTCAAGCCGTGTTTCTGGAACACCAAGCACATCTCCATCCACAAGATCATCATTCTTTAACAATAAAACCGGAGTCTCGGAAATACTCGGGGACAGCTCGGCTGAACTCGGAAACTCGGGAACGGAGTATTTCCGAGTAATTCTGAGTATTTCCGAACGGGTCCGAACCCTTCTGAGTGTCCCCGGCGCCCCCGCACCTCTGGTCAAATGCGGTACTGGACACCACATTAGCTTGAATCCTGCTCGTTTTGCCAGACAATACTCAAAAACCAAGTCAGAATTTACTTGTTAACCGCGTTACTCGTAAACCAGGGTTCCACTGTACAGTAAAACCTTGGATTGCGAGCATAATTTGTTTCCCGGAAACATGCTTGTAATCCAAAGCACTTGTATATCAAAGCAAAATTTCCCCATAATAAATAATGGAAACTCATATGATTCGTTCCACAACCATTTATTCAGAAGTCCTTCACTTTATAGTCCATATAAAAAGATTCTAGCAATGTGATCGGTTGTATAACCATAAAATGTCCATCCACAAATGGCGGCCTCCACAAGGGGATTAGAAGAAAAATCCAGCAGGAGCTACAGAGTATAGAAGAGAAGAGAGGCGCCCCTAAGGGTAGCAATATGTTTACATTTAATGAAGGTACAACATTTAGCAATTCACATGGTTGATTAAAAGAGGCACATTCAAGTATGTATCTGGAGTAAAGCTGTCCACATAGACCGTCCTCCGCACCGCCAGCTCCAGGAAGACTACCCTGCAGTAGAGCGATCTGAAAGCGAGGCTTAAACCACTCATGGAACGCAGCGTGGAAGGAACTACCTCAATGGCAGTGCGGAGGATGGTCTATGTGGACAGCTTTACCCCAGGTGCCTCCATACTTAGATGAGCCGCTTTTAATCATCAACCACGTGAGTTGCTAAATGTTGTACCTTCATTAAATGTAACCATATCGCTACACTTAGAGGCGCTCCTCTTCTCTTTTATACTCCAGTTGTGACATGATGCTACTGGTATATCAAGTCAAAATTAAAAAAAAATGTTGCTCGTCTTGCAAAATGCTCTCAAGCCAAGGAACACGCTCAAGCCAAGGAACTCCCTCGAGCCAAGGAACTCCCTCGAGCCAAGGAACTCCCTCGAGCCAAGGAACTCCCTCGAGCCAAGAAACTCCCTCGAGCCAAGAAACTCCCTCGAGCCAAGAAACTCCCTCGAGCCAAGAAACTCCCTCGAGCCAAGAAACTCCCTCGAGCCAAGAAACTCCCTCGAGCCAAGAAACTCCCTCGAGCCAAGAAACTCCCTCAAACCAAGGAACTCCCTCAAACCAAGGAACTCCCTCAAACCAAGGAACTCCCTCAAACCAAGGAACTCCCTCAAACCAAGGAACTCCCTCAAACCAAGGAACTCCCTCAAACCAAGGAACTCCCTCAAGCCAAGGAACTCCCTCAAGCCAAGGAACTCCCTCAAGCCAAGAAACTCCCTCAAGCCAAGAAACTCCCTGAAGCCAAGAAACTCCCTGAAGCCAAGAAACTCCCTGAAGCCAAGAAACTCCCTCAAACCAAGGAACTCCCTCAAACCAAGGAACTCCCTCAAACCAAGGAACTCCCTCAAACCAAGGAACTCCCTCAAACCAAGGAACTCCCTCAAACCAAGGAACTCCCTCAAGCCAAGGAACTCCCTCAAGCCAAGGAACTCCCTCAAGCCAAGGAACTCCCTCAAACCAAGGAACTCCCTCAAACCAAGGAACTCCCTCAAGCCAAGGAACTCCCTCAAACCAAGGAACTCCCTCAAACCAAGAAACTCCCTCAAGCCAAGAAACTCCCTCAAGCCAAGGAACTCCCTCAAACCAAGGAACTCCCTCAAACCAAGGAACTCCCTCAAGCCAAGAAACTCCCTCAAGCCAAGGAACTCCCTCAAACCAAGGAACTCCCTCAAACCAAGGAACTCCCTCAAACCAAGGAACTCCCTCAAGCCAAGAAACTCCCTCAAACCAAGGAACTCCCTCAAACCAAGAAACTCCCTCAAGCCAAGAAACTCCCTCAAGCCAATGAACTCCCTCAAGCCAATGAACTCCCTCAAACCAATGAACTCCCTCAAACCAAGGAACTCCCTCAAGCCAATGAACTCCCTCAAACCAATGAACTCCCTCAAACCAAGGAACTCCCTCAAACCAAGGAACTCCCTCAAGCCAAGAAACTCCCTCAAGCCAAGAAACTCCCTCAAACCAAGGAACTCCCTCAAACCAAGGAACTCCCTCAAACCAAGGAACTCCCTCAAGCCAAGAAACTCCCTCAAACCAAGGAACTCCCTCAAACCAAGAAACTGCCTCAAGCCAAGAAACTCCCTCAAGCCAATGAACTCCCTCAAGCCAATGAACTCCCTCAAGCCAATGAACTCCCTCAAGCCAAGGAACTCCCTCAAACCAAGGAATTCCCTCAAACCAAGGAACTCCCTCAAGCCAAGGAATTCCCTCAAACCAAGGAACTCCCTCAAACCAAGGAACTCCCTCAAACCAAGGAACTCCCTCAAACCAAGGAACTCCCTCAAACCAAGGAACTCCCTCAAACCAAGGAACTCCCTCAAACCAAGGAACTCCCTCAAACCAAGGAACTCCCTCAAACCAAGGAACTCCCTCAAACCAAGGAACTCCCTCAAACCAAGAAACTCCCTCAAACCAAGGAACTCCCTCAAACCAAGGAACTCCCTCAAACCAAGGAACTCCCTCAAGCCAAGAAACTCCCTCAAACCAAGGAACTCCCTCAAACCAAGAAACTGCCTCAAGCCAAGAAACTCCCTCAAGCCAATGAACTCCCTCAAGCCAATGAACTCCCTCAAGCCAATGAACTCCCTCAAGCCAAGGAACTCCCTCAAACCAAGGAATTCCCTCAAACCAAGGAACTCCCTCAAGCCAAGGAATTCCCTCAAACCAAGGAACTCCCTCAAACCAAGGAACTCCCTCAAACCAAGGAACTCCCTCAAACCAAGGAACTCCCTCAAACCAAGGAACTCCCTCAAACCAAGGAACTCCCTCAAACCAAGGAACTCCCTCAAACCAAGGAACTCCCTCAAACCAAGGAACTCCCTCAAACCAAGGAACTCCCTCAAACCAAGGTTTTACTGTATTTGTATGGAAACAGTTAATTTACATTAAAAAAAAAAAAAATCATTGTGAGAGATCATTGATAACAGAATTTGTCAAATGTCATAGTGAAATGTTTCAGTGTGATATTTATTTTTAAATGAAAAGATGCATATAAAAGTAAACAGCTATGACATGGAGAATATGCATCTTACATGATTATTGATCCTCTACTGCAGGGATATGCAATTAGTGGACCTCCAGCTGTTGCAGAACTACAAGTCCCATGAGGCATAGCAAGACTCTGACAGCCACACGCATGACACCCAGAGGCAGAGGCATGATGGGACTTGTAGTTTTGCACATCCCTGCTCTACTGTATGAAAAACAAGCTTAGTCACCCCGATATGCCAAGTGCTGCCTGTGATGCAGACATCATGAAACCCAGCAGCAGCAGCTTGGTGTATGTAGGATCTGAGCTCTGCATATGGGATCAGGAGAATTGGGGGACCTAGCCAGGGGGTCACATCTATGGGTTCTTCTCATAGGGGTGTGGAACCTAATCACTTTGTGCACCTTGCCGGTATCCCTCCTCTCCTGCCAGTTGCAGAGGATTTTTAGGATGGAGAACTGGGAATGGGCCAATAAAAAATGACCCTTTTTTTTTTTCTGAGTGAACACAGTGAGTGATCAGTACCAAGAATATCTAAGATTTGAATCCATACGTGGCCATTTATTACATAAGCATTGGGACTTGGCCTGCCTTTTGTGGACGAGAAGGCCTGGCTCGAAATCTCCACTCTAATCCATCCCAAAGGTGTTCTATGGGGTTGAGAGTCAGGACTCTGTGCAGGCCAATCAAGTTCCTCCACCCCAAACTCGCCCATCCATGTCTTTATGGACCTTGCTTTGTGCACTGGTGGGCAGTCATGTTGGAACCAGGAAGGGGCCGTCCCCAAACTGTTCCCACAAAGTTGGGAGGATGAAATTGTCCAAAATGTCTTGGTATTCTGACGCCTTAAGAGTTCCCTTCGCTGGAACTAGGGGGCCAAGTCCAACCTCTGAAAAACAACCCCCACACCATAATGCCCCCTTCCCCCCACACCATAATCCCCCCCTTCACTAGGAATGGGCTTGGGTGTGTTCAGGATCCCACATGCCCAATCCCGCCAGGAAGCCGACACTGAACACGGCTAATCACAAGAAGAGGACGGACATTACTGGGTGTAAATAGAAAATAAGATCTTATTACCTCCTCTGCTGCCATCTCCAGCTTTGTCTCCTCTCTACTTCCTCCGGACTCACCTCTCACCCGGAACTTCCTGTCTGTAGCTGACATCACTTCCTGTCTTCCATAGAGACTTCTTGTCTCTATGGTAGAAGTGAGATCACCACCTTGTGGAGATCAGAGGAACTGCAGCCCCCGAAAAACGTCTCGTAGCGTGAACACGGCCTTGTGCTGTGTGTGTATGTACTGTATATCCTTATAGATGGGGCCATCTCCACTCCCACCAAGGGGGACGTATATATAAATATATTTATAGGGACATTTTTAAATTGGCAAATTAGGTCAGTCGAGAGAAGCGACAAGGCCAAGGCAAAGTTTCAGGATCAGGAAACACAGGAGTGCAGACTGAAAGACCATTCAGCAATGATCCCCTGTGGAACTTGGGTTTAAGGACCCGGCCTTTTCTCAGTTAGACTTACCGGTAACTCTTTTTCTAGGAGTCCTCCAGGACAGCCTCTGAGACATAGGGCTCCCCCCTAGAGTTGCCACCTCATCCCTTTAAACCCGAACACATATGAATTACACAGGTTCTGAGGCTAATTAAATGCAGATAAGGCACCAAGCGAGTTTAATTACCACCTTAATCAGCCACAGAACCTGTGGAATTAATATGTGTTCGGGTTTAAAGGGATGAGGTGGCAACTCTACTCCCCCCTCCGGGACAGGAAACACGTATACCCAATTAATTTAAAAGGTGGTCCTCCAGGCCTCCCTCTTCAGTTTAACCAAGAACTACCGGAAGGCTCTGAAAGACAGAACACAACGTCAGTACATACCTCCAACACCAGTTAATAGAAAACACCGGGTGGGAAACCAGGCTGCCACAGGCATACCAATGTGGCAGATGTGACATATGTGCATTTGTCACCATCTCCCAAGTGGTGAACCTGCCTAATGGAAATACCCATACCATTAGACATCGTGTCACCTGTGCCACCGTAGGAGTCGTGTATTTGGCTCAATGCCAATGCGGCTCATACTACGTTGGCAAAACTAAGCGTCCATTCCAGATTCGCATTCGTGACCACATCAAACCGCTATACAAAAACATTACTACCACTGCCATCAATAGGCACATTGCTGCCCAGCACAATTTTGATCCCCATGTCATTTTGTTTTCCGCACTTGAACATGTTCCTTCACATGTCAGAGGCGGAAGCATAGACAATAAGTTACTACGCCTTGAAACAAAATGGATTCACATATTAAATGCTACTAATTTTCCAGGACTCAATGAACATATTAGTTTCAAACCCTTCCTTTAATACCTATACTCCTACGAGCCATACCCGTAACACATTATGTATCTCTCTCCTCTATGCCCACCCTTCAGTCAGCGTCGCTTGTAGTTTTCATTTGTCCTCTTCTCTCTACCTGTTCTTCTGTCCCCCAGTGTCCTGTACCCCCTTCCCTTTGCTCCCCTCTCTCTTTCTTTCGTTTTCTAGCTTTTCTCGCCTTTTATTCTTTTGCCATGGCTCCATTTGCGGTTTCTTTTACAGTTCTTTTATGGTATTTCATACCACCACGACCTTGTTATCTGCTACGAGTGTATTTCTCTTCATATTAACATTTTTCATTTGATTTTTGCATTTTTGTTTAATTCTCAATTTCTATTCGTATTCATAGATATGTAAAGTTTTTTGATATTGTATCAACACAATTCTTTGACCCACATGCTTTTTCGATGTAAGTCTATGTCATACTAGTATTGCCTTTATCTCATCATATACTTCTTTGTGCAACTAGGACCCCGCACTTTGTGGCTGGACATTGTGTGCTGACACACAGGTTCTTCCCGTTATCCCTATGGACCCTTGTGGACTGTCGGGCTAGTGGGGGCCTTGCTCCCCCACCCTGTGTCTCCGCCCACTTCAAATCATGCGCTTGTTGTGCCCCACCACCGGATCGCATCGGTTTTCTGGTCCCCCGGCACCTTAGGGGGTGGTCGTGGCGTTGGCTTCCCTCTCGGGAGGTGCACTGCCATCGCTGTTCGTGCCTGTACGGACGCCCAGGGCAGATCCCTGTCTGCCCTGGGCGTCCGCGTCGTACTCAGACTCTCTGGTCCCCCTGTCTCCATCGGCTGATGGGAGGTGGTGGCGACCCTGGTACCTCCCATTCCGTGGCGTCTCACCCTCCCATTCGCCATGTGGCCCGCCTGTTCTGAGCATGCGCACGCGGTGCATGATGGAACGTGTAGTTCCGTGGCACCGCTTTGTGCGCAGGCACGGATGCCCCTCATTTGCGTCCGCACACCTGATCATTACTTGATCAGGTGTGGGGGGTATATCAGTAACCGGCCAGTTCCTCAGCCCCTCTGTTGGACGAGGGACGTGCCTGTATATGCTCCACACACAGCAACAAGGTAATGTTCTTTCTTCAGGGCATTCAGCAATAATTCTTTTCCCCATTTTATTACTTAACGAGCCCCTAAACATCTCTTATAGGAGTCACTTTGGACTTATTATCCATTCTTTTGGTTATCCTCAACATCGATTTCCTTTAAGTCACACTGTCTGCTATATGGTTGATCAGGTAATATGCTCCCTGTCTCCTCAGCAGTCTTATTTTTCCTCAATAGAGCTTATGTTGTCCTAACTTTTCCCCTTACATCTATTCTCTTTAGGACTTATTGCAATTGCTGCCCTTCTCTTTAAAAAAACTTTACAAAAAATCTCCGAGCTAAGCATCTCATGCATGTGACTGCACTAATATGAGACTTCCATTTGGCAGTATATCCTATTAAGTAAGTACCTCCTCGATGAACTTTTCCTTGTTAAGTTTAGAATGATCACTAGTATTACCCTTAAAGTAATCCACTCTCCTACTCAGGCCCCTTTTCAATTGATTGCCGATCCCGTTGACTTCGTTGACTGCCTTGCTGTGTGCGTACATCCATCCACAGGCACTTTGTGCCCACTTCATTCTACTGTTTTTAAAGAAAAGTGTGAGTTTTATACCTTTCTAAGAGATACAGATACATTTATTTATATATTTTTACATATATATTTTTTTTGCTTTATGCAATTGATGCGTAACTGCATCATCTCCAGTCCCTCTTATGCAAAGTTTGACAATTACTTACATACTTTCAATACATTCTATTGCCAGGTCTACTGTATGCCCCCTGCAGGCACACTATACGGCGCGGCCTGCCTATTCCCCTGCGGCGACGCCTCCGTGCGCGCCCCCCCCCCCCCCCCCCCCCCCCTGGGTGCCGGCGTTTCAGGTACGTTTGCGCCACCGGAATCAGTGGGGCCACCTGGTTGCATGATTGTCCAGCCACAATATTAATCTTCTTGAGTGTATACTAAGTACTGCATTGATAAACAATTTTGCTCACATGATGTTTTCTATATCTCCATATACAGACCCTTTTTTATATATTCATTTTTTGAGCTCTTGTTCCCTGAAGAAGCCAATGTCTTGGCGAAACATGTAGGAAATCGAGCCCCCACTTCGACGGCCATCTCCATCTGGCCTATCTCATCATATTCTGGGTCACATACAGTATACATATATATTTTAAGTGTTAATTGATCTAAGTGTATTTTTCTACATATGTATTATTACTAATAAACTTTGTAATTTTTTGCCTTTTATATATCTTCTTTTTCGTCTTTTTCTTCTTTGTACCCCTTGACCTTAGCACCGCTATAATCCCCTGTCCATACACCCATTAGCTATTTGATCATTTTGGGGATGAGGTGCTGCATCCTACAGTACCATCTAGCCACCTCTACATTTTTTCAGGCTGTCCTGGAAGACTCCTAGAAAAAAAAAAGTTACCGGTAAGTCTAACTCTGATTTTCTCCTTTCGTCTTCCAGGACAGCCTCTGAGATGATAAGCAAGAAACTTACTTTGTCAGGGTGGGACCACTGCCTGGAGGACCTTTCATCCAAATGTCTGTTTTTTTATCAGACAATAAATCCAGACAGTAATGTCTAGAAAACGTAGAGTAGCTGGACCACGTTGCTGCCTTGCAGATGTCCACCGGAGAGGCACCATCCCTTTCTGCCCATGAAACTGAGACTGCCCTGGTGGAATGTGCCTTAACTAATGGTGCTTCCATCCCTTCTAACTCATAAGCTTTTATAATCGCCAGTCTAATCCATCTAGCAATGGAGGACTTAAACGCCTTATAGCCTTTGCGAGCCCCCCCAGCAAAATTAACAAAAAAGAGAATCTGACTTTCTGAAGCTTCTAGTGGCTTCCAGATAAAATAAAAGGCTTCTTTTAACATCTAATAAACTCAGAGATCCTTCCTCATCTGCCTCTGAGGTGGAAAAAAAAATGTCGGTAAGACAATGTCCTGCGTTCTATGAAACGTAGATACTACCTTAGGGAGGAAACTAGGGTCAGTCTTGAGTACGATCCTATCCTCCGAAATCAACAAAAATGGCTCCCGGATAGGGAGAGCCTGCAGATCACTCACCCTTCTGGCTGACGTGATAGATATAAAAAGAAAAAACAGTTTTAAGTACTACCCATTTCAGTGTTGATTCCTCCAGGGGTTCGAAGGGACTTCTGGTAAGGGTCCTGTGGACCAAGGATAGACCCCAGGTGGGCCAGGCCCTTACCCTCACTGGCCTGGATCTCGCGAGCCTTGAAAAAATTCTTAACGAATTGATTCTGCTGAAGTGAGGTCTGAAGGAAAACACCTAAGGAAGCGGCCTGAACCTTCAAAGTACTAATAGAAAGACCCAGTTCTACGCCTGCCTGAAGGAAATCCAGGACTGTCGGAATCCCAGGATGTTCCAGCCCCTGCTCCTGCAACCGGGAACTAAACCTTTTCCATACTTTGGCATAAATTGCCCTGGTTACCGGCTTACAGCACTCCAGAAGAGATTGAATCAGTCTTTTTGAAAATCCATGAGACATAGTTACATAGTTACATAGTAGGTGAGGTTGAAAAAAGACACAAGTCCATCAAGTCCAACCTATGTGTGTGATTATGTGTCAGTATTACATTGTATATCCCTGTATATTGCGGTCATTCAGGTGATTATCTAATAGTTTCTTGAAGCTATCAATGCTCCCCGCTGAGACCACCGCCTGTGGAAGGGAATTCCACATCCTTGCCGCTCTTACAGTAAAGAACCCTCTACGTAGTTTAAGGTTAAACCTCTTTTCCTCTAATTGCAATGAGTGGCCACGAGTCTTATTAAACTCTCTTCTGCAAAAAAGTTTTATCCCTATTGTGGGGTCACCAGTACAGTATTTGTAAATTGAAATCATATCCCCTCTCAAGCGTCTCTTCTCCAGAGAGAATAAGTTCAGAGCTCGCAACCTTTCCTCATAACTAAGATCCTCCAGACCCTTTATTAGCTTTGTTGCCCTTCTTTGTAGTCGCTCCATTTCCAGTACGTCCCTCCTGAGGACTGGTGCCCAGAACTGGACAGCATACTCCAGGTGCGGGCGGACCAGAGTCTTGTAGAGCGGGAGAATTATCGTTTTATCTCTGCAGTTGATCCCCCTTTTAATGCCAATATTCTGTTTGCTTTATTAGCAGCAGCTTGGCATTGCAGGCCATTGCTGAGCCTATCATCTACTAGGACCCCCAGGTCCTTTTCCATCCTAGATTCCCCCAGAGGTTCTCCCCCCAGTCTATAGATTGCATTCAGATTTTTGACACCCAAATGAGACCTCAACAGCTCTTCCTCAGGTACCAGGCTGTTAGTCTGAAGTTCTCTATTTGCGGGTGTAGAATAGGGCCATGAGAAATCAAGTCCTTCCTGACCAGAAGGGATAATGGGGGACGAATGACCAGTTTCTTCAGGTTGGCAAACCAAGGTCTCCTCGGCCAGAATGGCGCTACTAGGATGAGGTCCATCGATTCTGCCAAAAATTTTTGGAGAACAGCGGCTATCAACCTCACTGGAGGAAAGGCATAAGGAGCCTTTCCTCAAGGTTGATAAGGAGCTATCAACCTCACTGGAGGAGAGGCTGAACTGCCAAAGATTGGCAGAGGCGTCTATCCCCCTGGCCTGGTCCAGCGGATGGATGGAGAAGAATTGTGCCACCTTCTTGTTGCCTTACGAGGCAAAGAGGTCTACCTCCAGCCGTCCCCAGCAAAACACAATCTCCTCGGACACCTCCCTGTTGAGGGACCACTCATCCTGACTTATACGCTGACGGCTGAGAAAATCCACCAGCGAATTTTGAGAGCCTTTCAGATGAATGGCTGACAAAGAGGACAGGTTCACCTCGGTCCAACACAGAATCCTGTTTGCTATAGACCGCAGAGCGGGGCTCCTGGTCCCCCCCCCCCCCCCCCCCGCTTGTTCACATAAGCGACGGCTGCCGCATTGTCTGTCCGTGCCTGTAGGTGCTGTCCCCTATCTGGGACTGGTAAGCCTCTATAGCTCTCAGAATCTCAAGAAGCTCCCTCTGATTTGAGGATTGGCATGCTTTTCCTGGCGACCAGGGATAAGGTTCCCTCCAGGTGGGCACCCCAGCCCAACGCACTGGTGTCAGTCGTTACCACTATGGCTACAGGTCGGGTCCAGGACAGACCCTTGTCCAGATTGTGATGAGCCCGCCACCACCACAATGACCTCTTGACTCTGGATGATAGGGGCATAGCTTGATCTTCTTGCCATCCCAGTAACGCAGCGTGAGACTCTGCAGAGGGCGCTGATTAAATCTTGCCTGAGGTACCGCTGGGAAACAGGACATCATCAGACCCAGCACCCTCATGACCTGTCTGATCAGGGTTACCTGACTGGTTTGAAGCTGGGCTAATGCCTGATCCACTTTCTGGATCTTTTCTCTGGGGAGAAATACCTTCATCTCCACTGAAGAGATTTTGTACCCCAAATACAGGACCTCCTGTACCGGGGGCAGCTGGGACTTGTCCTGGTTGATTAACCACCCGAGAGAAAGAAGGAAACTCTGCGCCTCCTGCAAGTCTCTCTCTAGCTGTTGGGAAGAGTGGGCAATAAATAGGAGATCGTCCAGGTAGGGGATCACCGTAATAACCCTGACCCTTAACGGGGCTAGAGCCTCCGCCAGAACCTTCGTAAAGGATTCTCGGCGAAGAAGACAGTCCGAAAGGCAGCGCCCGGAACTGGAAGTGCAGAACCTCCGCGTTAACCCTGACTGCCAACCTGAGGAATTTTTGAAAGTCCTGATGTATCGGGATGTGCAAGTAAGCATCCCTGATATCTACTGTGGCCAAGTGGCAACCTGGAAACAGGAAATTGGTTATTGTAAAGATCGACTCCATCCTGAATCCTTTGTATCTCACAAACTTGTTCAGGGGTCGGAGATTCAGAATTACTCTGAACTTTCCTGATGGTTTCTTTACAACAAACACATGGGAATATACGCCCTGGCCACGCTCCCTCTGGGGCACCTGAATAAGGACTCTCTGATCCACTAGATCCCCCAATAGTAATCTCAGAGTTTTCGCTTTTTCTCGGTCTCTGGGTAACCTGAAAGTTTGAGGTGGGAACCGAATTGATTCCTATCTGTAACCGTTCTTTATGATGTCTGGTATGAACGGACTTGAGGTTGAAGTGGTCCATTGTGGGAGGAACTCCCCCAGTCTCCCTCCCACTGGGACGCAGGAGTCACTGGGGCTTTGAGGTGGCCTGAGGAGGATTAAATAGGATTCCTCTTCTTCCACGCTCCTTGTGGCCTGTCCAATGTTTCTTGGGGCGGCCATCCCTCTCTTGTTGGGCCTGCTGCCTGGGACCTCGAAAAAAAACGTTTACCCTCGATTTTCTTCTTCTTTTCAGAAATCCTGAGTGCGTTCCAGTGCCTCCTGGAGGCCGGGGCCCAAACAGGTGGTCACCTGAAAAAACTAACCCACAAAGTTTAAGCTTTGAGGCAGCATCACCCGACCATGCTTTTAGCCACACAGCCCTTCTAGCTGCATTTACTAGTGCGGCTGACCTAGCCGCCAACTTTACCGATTCCGCAGAGGCATCTGCCAAAAAAACCAACTGCCTTTAATAATCACGGAAACGACTTCAAAAGCTGTTGCCTGGAGGTGCCGGCCGAAATGTGGGACTGCAATTGCTTTAGCCAACATTCCAGATTTCTGGCCACACAAGTAGCTGCAAGGGCTGGTTTCAGTCCAATTGACGAGGCATCCCCTCTTTTGTCCATGGGATCTCTAAGAGACCCCAGGTCGTCAAAGGCCAAATCTGTCTTTTTAGAGACCTTGGCTAACGGTGCATCTAGTTTGGGAATTTTATTCCAGGGATGAGAAGCATCTGCTTCAAAAGGGAACCTCCGCTTGAGGCTGCCTGAAAAGAACGGCCTCTTTTTCCGGCTGCTCCCACTCCAGCAAAATCGACTCCTTCAGAGATTTATGCACGGGCATTACCCTGTTCTTATGCGCACTAGAACCCTGGTACATAAGGTCGTGCTTAGAGAGCTGGACCTTCTCCTCACGGATTTCCAAGGTGTCATAGATCGCCTTAAGAAGATCTCCCACATCGTCCAGAGATCATTTATATCTGGACCCCCTGGAGGAATCCTCCTCCCCCTCAGAGTCGGAGGCTGAACCTGCTTGAGAGGAGGCTAGTGACCTAGGTTCCCTATCCCCCCATTCCTCTTGACTAGGCTTGGATAGGGAAGGCATACTCACTCCCCTGGATAGAGAAGAAGATGCATCCGATCCATCATTCCCTTGAAGGACTGGAATGTGGATGCAACCTCGTCTTTAACAGATGTCAGGATTTTGCGACACGCCGCCACTGAATCATCCTTGACCAGACTGCTGACACACTCGGGGCAAAGTGGCTTTTCCCAATTGGCGCCCAACTTAGTCCCATATACGGCACATTTTTTCCTAGGCAGCTGCACCTGGGTCCTATCTTGTTTGACCTGAAACCAAAAAGACAAACAATCTCCCAATAGAATGCAGCCCTGACCCACACCACCACTGTGTTTAGGGTAAGTCTAGGAAGTGCCCAGCCCATCACCTGTGACTCCCCACCCAGGGAGGGCTTTTCAGGTCCAAAAGGACGCTGACCCCCCCCCCAGTGTAAGTCATGGTCTACCCTCACCACGCTTACCTGAGAGGTGCCGGAGCCGGCAGAACCGGAGTCCACCTGTACCCTCCATGGTGTTTGCTCAGTTTCTGAGCCTTTTCCACCACTCCGAACGCCTGTACACACACCGCTGTGCCCAAGAGAGTAGGGCTGGGGAAAAAATCGATTTAAATCTTGAATCGAGTTGAGAGGTCAATTCGATTCAAAATTTAAGCAAATCGATTTTTTTAGATTTTTTTTTTCCCACCGCGCCGGTCCTGAGGCGCTGCGGGCATGAGTTTTTACGCGAGGCCGCGGCTTCGGCCTAGTCCGCGGCTTCGTCCGGACGCCCCGGACTAGGCCGAAGCCGCGGCCTCGCCTAAAAACTCCTGCCTGCAGCTCCTCAGGACTGGCGCTGACACCGCGCCGGTCCTGAGGAGCTGCGGGCAGGAGCCTTTAGGTGAGGCCGCGGCTTCGGCCTAGTCCGCGAGGCCGGACGCTGCGGACTAGGCCGAAGCCGCGGCCTCGCGTAAAAACTCATGCCCGCAGCGCCTCAGGACCGGCGCGGCGTCCAAAAAATAAATAAACTCGATTCGAATCGTGGATCGAGTTTTTTTTAAGAAAATCAAAGATTTTTTTTTTTTAAAGAAAATCTCCCAGCCCTACAAGAGAGTGGAACCGTGTCTCGCGGCGCCCTCTGATGACGCGGTTCCACCAGAAGTACGCTCTCGTCACTTCCTCCTGCTGAAACGCAGAAGCTCCGCCCCCTCATGCCGCTCGCTGCACCTGGAAGAACCGGACATGATACCAGCTTAGTCGCCCGAGCGTCTCCCGCCCACCAGGTACCTAGCGGGGCATGGGCAGCGGGATCTGCAGCTACATCAGGGTCCTGCCCTCCCTGAGCAATGGCAGCCGTGGTTTAACAGCGACCCTGACAGGACAGAGGGGTGCTACAGGCAGAGGACAGTCCACGCCAGGGGCTCTCCCAGGACAGCCCTGAGATATGGAGCTCCCCTTAGGTTCCCAACGTGCTCCTTCCCGTCCGGCAGGAAACACAAAAACTGAAGAGGGAGGCCTGGGGGGACCACCTTTTAAACTAATTGGGTATACTTGTTTCCTGTCCCGGAGGGAGGAGCCCTATGTCTCAGAGGCTGTCCTGGAAGCCGAAAGGAGAAAACAGTATTTTTTGCTAGAAGATTACTTAGAACCCCCAAACACATACAATATATATATATATAACACCCTAGAGAATAAAATGGCGGTCGTTGCAATACTTTCTGTCACACCGTATTTGCGCAGCGGTCTTACAAGCGCACTTTTTTTGGAAAAAAATTCACTTTTTTGAATAAAAAAATAAGACAACAGTAAAGTTAGCCCAATTTTTTTATACTGTGAAAGATGATGTTACGCCAAGTAAATTGATACCCAATATGTCACGCTTCAAAATTGCGCCCGCTTGTGGAATGGCGTCAAACTTTTACCCTTAAAAATCTCCACAGTCGACGTTTAAAAAATTCTACAGGTTGCATGTTTTGAGTTACAGAGGAGGTCTAGGGCTAGAATTATTGCTCTCGCTCTACAGATCGCGGCGATACCTCACGTGTGTGGTTTGACCATCGTTTTCATATGCAGTCGCTACTCACGTATGCGTTCGCTTCTGCACGCGAGCTCGGCGGGACGGGGCGCTTTAAAAAAAAATGTTTTTCTTATTTATTTTATTTATTTTTTCACTGTTTTTTAAAAAAAAAAAATGGTGTTACTTTTATTCCTATTACAAGGAATGTAAACATCCCTTGTAATATAAAAAAGCATGGCAGGACCTCTTAAAGCGGTAGTAAACCCGGCCATAAAACGGCTGTGCCGGAAATGCAGCACTCCCATTGGTTGTGCTCTCAACCAAACTGTCAAACCATCCAATGGCCGGTGTCATAACTGATCACATGTGCAGCATAATGGCAGTTGTGGATTAAACAGAAGCAAAGATGGCAGCTTCCTTGGCTGAAAACAACAGGAGGGTTTACTTACACTTTAAATATGAGATCTGGGGGGTCAAAAAGTTCTCAGATCTCATATTTAGACTTAAATGCAAAAAAAAAAAAAAAAATTGTCATTTGAAAAAAATGACAACAAAAAAATATGTCTTTAAGACGTATGGGCGGAGCTGACATTATGACGTCGCTTCCGCCCTCCTATGGTATGGAGACGGGTAGGGGCCATCTTCCCCTCACTCGTCTCCATACCACGGGCATGACAGGTCTAGATCGCCTCCGCCGCTACCGACGGTTCCGGTAAGCGGGGGGAGGGCGCGGCACCTCTCCCGCCGCCGATAACGGTGATCTTGCAGCAAATCCGCCACAGAGACCACCATTATCGTAAACGCGACCGGCTCCTGAAAAGATGGATACCTCTGGTTGTGGCAGCAGCTGCTGCCGTTACCGAGACATCCACCTTCAAAGTGCCGACGTGTATGTACAGGAGCTGGTCGGTAAGTGGTTAAACCGCTTGACGACCGTATCACTTAGATATATACAGCAGCAAGGCGGCTCTACTGTGCCTGATCCCGCCAGGAAGCCGACACTGCCTACAGCTTATCACAGACAGTGGGACATTTCCCAGTCCGCAAGCTGCACAGATCAGGAAATGTCTCACTGCCTGAGATTAGCCGTGTGCAGTGTCAGTTTTCCTGGCATGATTGGGCATGTGGGATCCCGAACACGCCCCGAGCCCATCTCTACCCTCCGCCAAATGGATTTGCACCAGTGCACAAAGCAAGGTCCATAAAGACACGGATGGGCAAGTTTGGGGTGGAGGAACTTGACTGGCCTGCAACCCGCTAGAACACCTTTGGGATGGATTAGAGCGGAGACTGCGAGCCAGGCCTTCTTGTCCAACATCAGTATCTGACCTCACAAATGCCCTTCTGGAAGAATGATCAAACGTTCCCATAGACACCCTCCTAAACCTTGTGGACGGCCTTCCCAGAAGAGTTGAAGCCGTTATAGCTGCAAAGGGTCGGTCAACTCAATATTGAACCCTACGGACTAAGACTGGGATGCCATTAAAGTTCATGTGCGGGTAAAGGCAGGTGTCCCAATACTTTTGGGGTGTGTGTAATATACACACACAGTCACAGACCCAGCGTCCTCAACAGGATTATGTCCACCATATAAAGCTTCATTGCGCGGTACCAGCAGATCCGAGGTCCCTTGGATCACCCAGTCACTAGCCGTAACTCAGTGTAGGGCGAAAAATCAGACTGTTTATAGAAAAAAATGTACAGAGAGGCAACGCTCAGGGGACAATCCCCCTCCCTTTGTGTTCCGGGGCGGAGTAAACTTTCAGTAACAATAGACACACAGGTCGGGTGTATTCAAACTTCTCATCGGTAGACCTTTGAGAGGGGCTGCTGGAGAAACACCCCCCCTCCCCTCGCAGCTAATCCACATAGACAAACATCCCATAATAGGTTGCTCCTAAGGCAGACACAAACAATAGAACAATGGGATACAGGCACTTAAACACATAACAACCCCACCTCAAACTGTCTAGCAATGGTCTGTGAAATACTCCTACAAGATGTGAAATCCTCCATCTTCATACATTTCTTGAAGGATATTACTCGCAAACATTAATGTCCCAAGTGAAAAGAGCCCCCTCCTTCCTTCAACACAAACCACACCCACACAGAACCCAGGACAACAGTGTCAAAAGGAAATGCTGAGTCCGGTTTGGTTGTACGGTGAGTTGGGTTAAGCAAACCCAACTGGTGTTCTCGGTAAGGTTGCCACCTCATCCCTTTAAACCTGAACACATATGAATTACACGGGTTCTGTGGATGATTAAGGTGGTAATTAAACTCACTTGGTGCCTTATCTGCATTCAATTAGCCTAAAAACCTGTGAAATTCATGCGCTTGGGTTTAGGGATGAGGTGAGGACCCTAGTTCTCGGTTCCCCTGTTCCCCTAATAGACACTAAAGCCTCGTACACAGGATCCAATTGTTGGCAGGGGATTGTCTGTTGACAGACTGTTGTCCTTAAATCTGACCGTTAGTATGCTCCTTTTGACAATTGTTGTCCAACTTTCTGCCAACCAGTTTTGGATGACAGGCTAGTAAATTTTCGGCGGACAACGGTTTGACGTCAGATTTTCGTATGATCAGTACACAAATCCATCACACAAAAGTCGAAAAGTACGCATGCTCAGAATCGATGCTCACCGAACACGAAATTAGCAGAAGGGGCGGCGCTCAGGAGCTGAAATTCCTCGTAGTACGTTACTACGCTCGTGTTTGTGGCACGACAATTTCTGTACCGTTAGTATGCAAAGACAAGATCCTGGCACACAGCCCTTTTGACAAAAAAAATCAGACGCTCAGTTGCCCAACAATTGTACCGTGTGTACGAGGCTTTACACATAGGAGGGGCCAGGGGAGGTGGACCAGGAGCTTCCAGTGCTATCCAAGGTAAGCTGGGTTCCACAAGTCCCCCGTCCAAAGTGACTCCCGTCACACTAATTACATACTTACCAACTGTCCTGAATTTCCCGGGACAGTTCTGGGATTTAGACCCTTTTCCCGGTTTTTCGCGATTCCCGTGAAATGTCCCGGGAAATCCTAGTTTTCACGATTTTTCGCCGCCGCCGCTAGAGGTCCGCGGCCAGCGGAGACAATGTCTCCACTGGCCGCCATTTTCTTGAAGACTAGAACAAACAAGAGGCCGGGTGGCTGCCAATAGAAGTTGAGCTGCGGCACCGCCCACCTCCCGCCCTGCTGCCGGTCTGTCTTTGACCTGATTTGTATAGGGGCGGAAGATCGGCGGCACCGCCGCAGCTTAATTTCTATTAAGGCCGGCTCCGCCTATTTTGTTCCACTGACTCTGCCTGTTCGATCTGGTTTTCTGTAATGGCGGCAAAGAGAGTCTCCGCTGCTGGGGGATACCTGATGAGAGGGGGCTCTGACTGGGGGATACCTGATGAGAGGGGGGCTCCACTGGGGGATACCTGATGAGAGGGGGGCTCTACTGGGAGATACCTGATGAGAGTGGGGCTCCGCTGGGTTTGCCTGGTGTAAGGAGGCACTCCGCTGGGGACATCTGATGTAAGGGGGACTCCGCTGGGAATGTCTGATGTATGGAGGGACTCTGCTGGGAATGCCTGATGTATGGAGGGACTCTGCTGGGATTGCACTCGGGGCTTCCACTGATTCTACATTATGGGGAGTTTAACTATTTCATTTTATATTACAATGTAATAATAGAAATAACACGCTTCAATCATCCTGTCACCATAACAACACCAGGTGTTTGGAGTATCTTTATCTGCTGATTGTTAAACTTTATGGAATACACATATTTCTATTGTGGTGTAGGATCTGGGCCTGCTGTCCCTCCATCCCTCTTTCTTTCACTCTCTTTCTCCCCTTGTTTCTCCCCTCAGACTCTAACCACACCCCCTTTGAGTCAGGCCCCTTTAAACCACGCCCATTTTCCATTTCCCCCTCTATGTCAAACGAATGTCCTGCCCTCTAATTATAAGACTCCGCCCACAGGCCAAAAAGTGTCCCTATGAATTTTTTTACAATGTTGGCAACTATGTAATTATATATCTATATATATATAATAGTGTGACGGGAGTCACTTTGGGCGGGGGGCTTGTGGAACCATCCAACATACACACATACACATACAGATACACACACACACACACACAGATTATAGGTATTATTAGAAATAATAATAACAATAATAATAACGAGCTTCTTTTTTTTTTTTTGGCAGAATTGAAAGCGTTTTTGACCAAGCGTTTTTAATGCCCCTTCATCAGGGGCATTAGTCAGGAAGGGATCACACCAGAACGATCAAGTTCACTGCTGGACCAATGGCGGTACTTGCATCGTAAACATACACCACCTTACTAGAATCCACAATAGGGATAAGGCAGGGAAAAGGCAGCAGCCAAAAGGCACGCACAGAAAATGTTGCTCTTCAGGCTTGCTCATTTTCAATAAAAATGGATCTTCGTGTGCAATCCGGTATAGAGTAAGCCAAAGCGAATTCTTTCTGTGTGGATCCTCCGGCGTCAGATGTGTGCAGCCGCCATCCAATACAGTGTCAAGTTTGTTTGGGTACAACGTCGCACGATTTGTCAGTTAAATTGTCAGTTAAAAGCGACGCAGTGCAGAATCGCAAAAAAAGAAAAAAATTGACTGGTCAGGAAGGGGGGTAAATCTTTCCGGGGCTGAAGTGGTTAAACAAAATTTACCAAAAGCTCCGAATAACAAAAAGAAAATTTGTGTGAATTTCCTAAATTCGAATTTTACATCGAATTCCTGTCGAACTCTTAACTGTACACATATTGCTCAAATCAAAGACTGTGTGTGTTATTAGGGTACCCTTTGGAAATAATTGCTGTTTTTTTGTTAAGCTTAAAGGCGATTTAAAGGAGTCATTGTGATTATTTGATGAAGATTTTTCTTGTGTTTGTTCACTTTGTCGCATTCGAATCGAAATAAAAAAAATTTGGATTCGACCGATTCAAAATTGATCAGTTTGAACGTTTTGAATCGGAAAAAAAAAATCAGTAATTTCTAAGTAAAAAAGTAAAATTGAAAAAGACATAGAACTAATTCCGAATACGAATTGAATGAATAAACGGAATTTAACAAAACTAAATAACTAGAATAACTGATCTAAATGAAACAAAACTATTTTTTTTTTTATCATGCACATGTCTAGAAGTGACGTAATTGGAGATTTCGACGAGTTGGCCATTTCAACAGAACACCGGGGTTACCAAAACAATCTGGATAATTGGCACTATATATTTGTGTATCATTATCTGCTGGAGATAAAAGACGTCACAGACGGAACATGATGGGGCGGGGGTGGGGGGGTTACTGGGTGTAAATAGAAGATAAGATCTTATTACCTCCTCTGCTGCCACTTCCAGCGGCGTCTCCTCCGTTATACGTACCTCATGGAACTTCCTGTCTTTAGCTAACATCACTTCCTGTCTGTACCTGACATCACTTCCTGTCTGTACCTGACATCACTTCCTGTCTTCCATAGAGACTTCCTGTCTCTATGGTAGAAGTGAGAAGATCACCACCTTGTGGAGCTCAGAGGAACTGCAGCCCAGAGAAACATCTCGTAGTGTGAACACGTCCTTGTGCTGTGTGTGTATGTACTGTATATCCTTATAGATGGGGTCATCTCCACTCCCAGCAAGCAGGATGTATATGTAAATATATTTATGTGGACATTTTTAATTGGCAAAATTAGGTCAGGTGAGAGCAGGGACAGTAACAAGGGCAAGGCAAAGTTTCAGCATCAGGAAAAATAGACCTCTGCCGAGTTAGGCCCCCCATATCAAAAAATATAAAAAAAAATCTTATGCAGTTTGTTAGATCTTAGTTAGATCAACTGTTTGCGTTAGCGCTCACACAGAAGAATCAATATTAACAGTTATTTGCGGGGAGGGGGGGGGACCTACCCATCATCAGCCCCCCCTTATCAAAAAATTGACCAAACAGCTTTTTTGGAAGCTATTTGTTAGATCCGGTAAGATCAAATCGTTTTAACGTTAGATCTCACATAATCAGAGACTTAAGTGATTAATGAGGGAGGGCTGGCCAAAAATCATTCAAGCTAATAGATATTCGTTAGATCCGGTATGTTCAAGTGGTTTTAACGTTAGATCTCACATAATTTCAGAGATATTCCACATAACAATAGAGATATTAGGTGGTACATAAGGACGGGCTGCCCCAACCCCCCCCCCCCCCCCCACCTGCAATTTTCTGGCCAAAATTTATCTAGGCTAATAGATATTCGTTAGATCCGGTAAGATTAAGTGGTTTTAACGTTAGATCTCACATCATTTCAGAGATATTCCACTTAAAAAGATATTAGGTGGTGGTACATAAGGTTGAGATTAGATCTCACATAATTAGAGACTTAAGTGATTAATGAGGGGGGCTGGCCGAGGCCTACCAACGTGACTGAGCTTAGGTCATTTCTGGGATTTTGCTCTTATTACAGAAGATTTGTCAAGGGATTCGCTAAGACACTGACCCTGGTCTGTCAGGCCAGCTGGAGGGCCCAGAAAACCCTGAGAGTCCATTCAGGAACAATGTGAAGCCTAACAACTGCTCCAGTCCTGGTCTATGCAGATCCAACCAAGCCATACGAGCTACACTTTGGTGGCAGTCGAGATGGGTTAGGTGGGGTGCTATATCAAGAGCATGATGGTCAACTATGGCCTGTTGCCTACGTGAGTTGGAACTTGGTTCCCGCCAAGAACTACCCCATGCACAAACTTAAGTTCCTGGCCTTGAAGTGGGCGGTGGTGGATAAGCTGAGGGATTACCTGTATGGAGCGGAGTTTGTGATTAAGACCGACAACAATCCTCTCACCTACATCCTCACTACCACCAAGTTGGATGCCACGGGTCACAGATGGTTGGCTGCTCTGTCAGGGTTTATTTTCAGCCTGAAGTATTGACCGGGGTCGGGAAACAAGACTCAGATGCTTTGTCAAGAAGGCCCCATTGTTCCAGAGACCCTCCAGAAGAATAGGCCCAGCTGACACCTGAAGGGGTACGAGCCTTATGTCAAGGAGCAGAACATCAAGCTGGAGGAGGATCCAGGGCCGAAGACGTTGGAGTGTCAGCCGCTGGTGTCCCCAGATGTTATTGCAATGTCACCCAAGTCAGGGATGAAGGTCTGCCCAAGCTGTCAAAGAAAGACCTGCGGAGGGACCAGTTGGAGGACCCTCCCTGTAGCTTGGCAGTAAAGGCCTTGGAGAGCCAATTCCCTGACTTGCTCCTCACTGACTCCCCGAAGGAAACCCGTCTGCTGCACCGAGAGTTGGATCTGTTTCAGGTGCACCAAGGGTTGGTCTACTGAAGGGGCCTCTCTGACGATTCTGAAGAAAAATGGCAAGCTACACTTTGACGGCAGTCGAGATGGGTTAGGTGGGGTGCTATATCAAGAGCATGATGGTCAACTATGGCCTGTTGCCTACGTGAGTTGGAACTTGGTTCCCGCCAAGAACTACCCCATGCACAAACTTAAGTTCCTGGCCTTGAAGTGGGCGGTGGTGGGTAAGCTGAGGGATTACCTGTATGGAGCGGAGTTTGTGATTAAGACCGACAACAATCCTCTCACCTACATCCTCACTACCACCAAGTTGGATGCCACGGGTCACAGATGGTTGGCTGCTCTGTCAGGGTTTATTTTCAGCCTGAAGTATTGACCGGGGTCGAGAAACAAGACTCAGATGCTTTGTCAAGAAGGCCCCATTGTTCCAGAGACCCTCCAGAAGAATAGGCCCAGCTGACACCTGAAGGGGTACATGCCTTATGTCAAGGAGCAGAACATCAACTGGAGGAGGATCCAGGGCCGAAGACGTTGGAGTGTCAGCCGCTGGTGTCCCCAGATGTTATTGCAATGTCACCCAAGTCAGGGATGAAGGTCTGCCCAAGCTGTCAAAGAAAGACCTGCGGAGGGACCAGTTGGAGGACCCTCCCTGTAGCTTGGCATTAAAGGCCTTGGAGAGCCAATGCCCTGACTTGCTCCTCACTGGCTCCCCGAAGGAAACCCGTCTGCTGCACCGAGTGTTGGATCGGTTTCAGGTGTACCAAGGGTTGGTCTACTGAAGGGGCCCCTCTGACGATTCTGAAGAAAAATGGCAGCTATTCTTACTTGAAAAACATAGGGAGACAGTATTAAATTGCCCTACATGACAACCATGGCCACCTAGGGCCCAAGAGAACTTTTCACCTGGTGAGGGACCGGTTCTACTGGCCCTGCATGCGGGCTAAAGTTGAGGACTATTGCCACTCCTGCATCAGATTTATCCAAAGGAAGACTTTGTCTCACCAAGCTGCCCCAATGGGCCATCTTCAGAGTCAGGGACCCACGGGGCTGGTGTGCATTGGCATTCTGTGTTTGGAGCCTGACCTGAGCAGGCAGGAAAATATCCTGGTGGTGACTGACCATTTCACTCGGTATGCCCAGGCATTTTCCATGAGGGACCAACAAGCATCCACGGTGGCCAAGATCTTCGTGGAGAAATTCTTTGTGCACTATGGTCTGTCCCAACGCATCCACTCTGATCAAGGGAGAGATTTCAAGAGTAGTCTCATTAAGAGTCTTTTAGACCTATTGGACATCAGGAAGTCTAAAACCACCCAGTATCATCCTCAAGGAGATCCTCAACCAGAGAGATTCGACCGGACCCTCCTGGATATGCTCAGAACTCTAAATTCAGAATAAAAGCAGCACTGGAGCAAGCATATAGTGCCTATTGTGCATGCTTATAACAGCACCGCCAATGATGCCACAGGTTACTCTTCCTATAGTTTGATGTTTGGATGGTAGGCTCGGCTGCCAGTTGACTTGGCCCTCGGCACATCCCTCGACCATACCTCAGCAACTTCCCACAGTGGGTATGTGGATTGCGTGCAGAGACGTCTGAAGACCGCCTATGATAAGGCTCAAGCTGCCTCATATGCCCGAGGATAGAGACAGGTTGGCCTCTCCGCTAAAAGTCGCAGCCCAATATCATTTGCAAGCATCTGCCAGGACTCCCAGTATATCAAATCCGGCCAGAGGGAAGAACAGTCCCGCTGAAGACTTGGCATCGCAATCATCTGTTGCCTCTGTCAGAAGCAGTTCATGCCTCTCAAAGATCCCGGTCAGTGACTAGATCTCAGTCTGTACCCCTTGCTGAAGATGAAAACAGCAAGGATGAAGAGAAAGATTGTCTGTGGCCGTCTCAAAATGCCAGGGCCTGCCACCCCCCCCCCTTTACTTCTCCTCCCAAGGTAACTGAGGTGACTCTCAGGCCAGAGACTCCTGAGTTTGTACCTCAAAGTCCAGCTTTTGAAGAGTTGGAAGACCCTCAATCTTCCCTGCTGACAGCAGACTCCGAAGACTTTCCATCCTTCATTGAGGAGGAAGCTGAAGCTGATATGCAGGAAGAAGAAGAGACCAGTGTGCCTGTAACCCCAGAACCTAAAGAACAGCGAGAGCGAAGGGTTATTCACCCGCCCAAAAGACTAACAAACGATACTTTGGATGAAAGCTCTGAGGAGGTCGTTCTCATTGCAAAAGGGACTCTTGAAGCAACTGACCCTTCCACCGCAGGTTAGGTGATGGACAATCCCAACTCCCCCCGTGGCACATCTAGCTGGGCCATTCCAGGGAGGTTGCCTGTAGGCAGGACGAGAAAAATTGGGAAAAAAACTGCGCATCAAAAAGAATAATAACAATAATATGTGCTGCAAAGTCCTATATGTGACACAAACACACAAACGTAAATAGGAAAAATATTGACTCGCGCATCTAAACAAATTACAATATATGTGACTAAATATTTTAAAAACAAAAAGTGCAGGAAACCATATGTGCATACAGTAAACTCAAAATAGGTACGAGGTTTAAATGGTCCAACCTCCCCCTAAGCAAGTATGATAGACCATATAAATATGGAACATTGGTGCAGAAAGTTCCCTGGATTATCCCGTATCACCCTTGGCAGCTTTCTCGTTTTGGGGGGGTCCTATATCATTGGCCCTTTACGAACTGATAATACTTCGCTGAGAGATGAGCCTCCTTTCCTTGTGGATCCATCTATCTGCATTTAAGTTCTTGATGTCCTAGCACAGCTCCCACCTGATTCCTTGGCGGTTTGAACAGCAGGATTTCAAAGCCCATTTAGACCCTCTGTAACGGGGGGTCATGGGGTTCTGGTAAGCGGCCAGGCTCTTTATTCATGGTGGTGGACCCATATACCTAGGATTTCACAAATAATTGGATAAACTTTGGATTGTAACATCACCCTTTGGTGTTTATGTGTGTGGACTTTTATTATACTTCTTATTTTAATATATATTGCAGTTTTTTTCACGTTTACTTTCTGCACCAATGTTCCATATTTATATGGTCTATCATACTTGCTTAGGGGGAGGTTGGACCATTTAAACCTCGTACCTATTTTGAGTTTACTGTAGGCAGGACAACCTCCCCTCCTATGCTAATTGGTGGGATGTTCCTCTGCCAGGATTTTATGCAGATGTAAATTGTATGGTTTCCTGTGCAAATTAACCTGGTTTTTTTTCTGTGTGTATATCAAAAGCATGTAACGGGTCATAAACTCTTTACCTCCTTTGGCGGACCAAAGGTTCTTTGGTGGGGGGGGTGTGTAGCCCTCAGTCACCCCCCCATACCTCTTATGAGTATCCGTTTTTCAAACGATAGAATTTCTACCATACAGCAGCGGAATAGTCGTTACCCACAGTTTTCCAACTCATTGCACCGTCATCCCCACAATGGTGATAATAATAAAAAGGATGAACTCATCCGTGCTCTACACCAATTCTATAATAGGCCCCTTAATCCACAAACTCTGATTCCATCTACTTCCTCTGGCCCCAGTGTTTCAGTTGCTCCCATTGAGGTTTCAAACACGTCTAGTGTTTCTTCTCCCACTCCTAACTTAGTGAATTCATCTACCTTCACTAAACCAGAATCTTCCCAAACTAAGACATTACCTACCTCGAACAATCCAATCTCTTGTGGTCCCCCATCTGCACCCTCCTCTAGTACTACACCATCTTCCATTGCTCCTTTTTTAGTGCCCAGTCCTCCTCTTGCACAAACCTCCCGAAAAAGAAAGCTCACAGAAGAGGATGCAGAGGGGGACAAAAGAGAAAATCGGACAAACACGCTGAAATACCCCAAACTATAAAAATATTCAACTTATCTTCACATACGCTATCCCATGCAGATTTATCCCTCCTTGGCCGAGGACTCAATTTTGCACCAACTAATAAACCAAACCCTTTTGTTCTTTTTAAAGATTTAAATGCTTATGTACGTAATCTTACTCTGAAAAGGCATTTTCATATCCAATCTGAGAAATCAGCTAATACCCTATGTAACCCCGATTCCCAGATCAGTTCCACTATAGTACCACTTGAACTCAGCTCTGAACTTTCTTCAGATGCTGATAATTCTGACGTATTTGATAGTGATGACACATTGCTTCACATACTGACCCAGCATCTTGCAACATCCCCTCCAATTATTCATACCTCATTAAAACCTAAGTCAATATTTTTTCCTACACAATCTAAGGGCCCTTATATAGAAGCATTCTACAGAATTGTCTTCTCAGACTTAAAGAAACTGTGCGAATCCTCTTCGGCCTCCAAGTCCAACAACTTATCCCCCTCAGAAATTAAAGCACTTGATCAAATCATTCATAGAGAGGATTTGGTAATAAAATCTGCCGATAAGGGAGGAGGTATTGTACTACAGAATAAAGCAGATTATCTCAAGGAATCATACAGGTTACTTTCAGATAACAGGACATACGTCAAACTTCCTAAGGACCCTACTACCGAATATGCTATGGAAGCTGACCAACTGATTTCCACTGCCCTGCAAAAAGGTATTATCTCCAAAACCGAGAAGTCTTTTTTGCATAAGACTTTCCACCAGGTACCCTATTTTTACCACCTACCTAAGATTCACAAAAGCTTAGAGGATCCCCCAGGCAGACCTATCGTGGCAGCCATGGAGAGTGTCACCACGGGCTTCAGTTTATATATTGACCAATTTTTACAACCCATAGTTGCCCAGTTGCAATCATATATTCGGGATGGTACTCACCTTATGGAAATGTTGTCCCTATACAAGTGGGAGCCTACCTACATCTGGCTCTCACTGGACGTATGTTCACTGTATACCTCCATTCCACACGACTTCGGACTGATGGCACTGGAACATTTTCTATCCGCAGATCCCCTGATTAATATGCGCCAAGCAGAGTTTGTAGTGCAAGCAGCAAGGTTTTGCTTGACGCATAACTATTTTTCCTTTAATGGAGAGCACTACCAACAGATACAGGGTACAGCAATGGGGGCAAACTTTGCACCATCTTACGCTAACCTAGCGATGGGCTTATGGGAAAACAATTTCATTTATAAAAACAACCCCTTTGCGGCCAATATTATATTCTTCGGTAGATATATCGATGACCTAATTATCATCTGGGACGGGGATATTGACCTGATCAACTCCTTTGTCCAACATTGTAATAACAACCCTTATGGGTTGTCTTTTACGTCAGCTACTGACCCGGCTACCGTTGCTTTTCTTGACCTAGAATTAGGACATGATGGTTCCATCATTACTTCTAAAAATTATACTAAGCCTACAGCAGGTAATTCCTATTTACACTTTAACAGTTGTCATCTTCCCAAATGGGTCACAAATATTCCAAAAGGACAGTTCTGCCGGCTTCGGCAGAACTGCACTAAGGATTCAGATTATGTCGAACTAAGTGAAACCCTCAAGAGAAAGTTCTATGACAAAAAATATCCCGAACCCCTGGTGGAAGATGTCTTTAGTTATTACCTGCAAGGTAAACCATCAAAACCCAAAACTAATCCATCTACTTATGATGGGTCTAGCAAGTTTATAACCACCTTTCATAATAAATATAAAGGTATGGAGAAGATTCTGGAAAAACATTGGGGGATATTACACCAAGACCCCCATCTAAAAACATCACTCCCAACCCGTCCCAAGGTCATCTATCGCAGGGCTCCCAATCTTAAAAATAAGATTGCACCCAGCAAGTTTAAATCCATCCCAACAGTATCGTCTGTACCTACATTGATCCCCCTAGTAGGCATGTACCAGTGCCGTAAGGCCTTATGCAAAACCTGCAATTTTGTTCAGCATGGACAAAAATCCTTTACCACTAAAGGTAAGACCTTTGTGCTAAAGGAATTTTACAATTGTTCGTCCGATTTCGTCGTTTATGGCCTAAGGTGTCCGTGTGGCCTAATGTATGTAGGCCGGACAATTAGGGCCCTGAGACGAAGATTTGGGGAACATAGAAGGCTCATAGAAGGTGGAACAGATCCTCACAGTGTTCCAAGACATTTTTCCTTAGCCCACCAAGGTTCTACTGAGGGCCTGAAAGTGTGGGTCATTGAACAGATCCCGAGGTCTCTCCCAGCGGCTGAAAGATTCAAAAAGCTCTGTGCACGTGAGACTTTTTGGATCTATACCCTAGATGTACTCGCGCCGGGAGGAATTAATGAAAGCATTGAGATTGCAACTATTCTGTAAACACAATATATATACCTCAATATATTTATTTTATATCTGTTTACCATCAACAACCAAATGAGTGAGCTGTCTTAATGATAACCATACACTGACCTCAAAAGGTCAGATGGGTTCCTTGTTTTTGATTCCGTTTTTGTGTTTTGATTGTGTTTCTTCCTAAAATGAATTATATAGAACCCATGTACATTTCTATATACATGGGCTCTTTTTTAAAGGAATAGGCCCCTCTTCTTCCCTTAATGTCGTTATTGCTATGAGCGGCGCATGTATGGGGGCCACTCGGTAGTGGGTTCCTTATGCGTGCGCATGCACCTGACTAAATACATACCTGTGCGCATATATGCACATATGTGTATATGTATATAGATGTATTAATAATTTTAATTTTAATTTTAATTACTACAATAATGCTCAATATGTCATTTAAATTATCACACATATGTGATTTTGATTATAAATCCCAATTAATGACTAATCCCCAATTCTTTTTGGGTTAATCAGCAGTTTTTTATGACCTCGAGAAATTATTCACCCCCTCTTATATATATCATATATCATTTTCCCAAATTATTATTTCATGATATAATAATACTCTCATTCAATTTAATTTATCCTTATTAGCATTTATTATTATTATTATCATTTTTGATCGTGTGTTTCTCCTATAATTATTCCCAAAATTACTCTGACGTATCACGTCTATTTCCCTTCTGTTTTCGCCCTTCCTTCATTCTTATTTTTGTATTATTATTTTTTATTTATTTATTTATTTTTATATTTCTCATACTCATTTTTATTTCCATTTTTATTTTTAATTAAATTTATCCTTTCTTATATCTACCTTTATTTTATTTATACATATTTTCTTATATATACATGTGTATATATGCAATTATCGACATGCACCCTGTCATCTTTTGGACAAACCAGATATATGGCCATCATTCTCCGTCCTCTTCCCCCCCCCCCTGTGTTTTTGTCAATCCGCTCTTCCTTCCTCCCCTTCTCCTTCCAGTCCCCGCCCCCATTCTCTTCTTAAACCATTTCCTCGATCCATCTGTAGCTTTGATGAAGGAGCGCGGCTACCGTGACATCGTAGCCCGTACGCTCACGAAACGCGTCGCATTCCAGTGACGTCACAGCTCCGCGCCTGCCTTCCATCAGCATCTCAGGCCTCGCTTTGGAATTCCATCACCGCGGCCGGCTTCAGCTGTGTTCAAGCACAGCCGTACGCACAGCAGGACTCAGCGTTAGTTGTGATGGATCTGACGGACCCCTCTCTTCCTGGATTTTAACCACATTACATGCTTAATGTTATTCTACAAAATGTGAGTGTTTTGCACAGAGTTTTTTATTAAATCTGGTTTTAATACTGCACTTAGAGGCGCCTCCTCTCCTTGTGTTTTTTCTGCAGATTGTTGGGGCTTAGGTTCAGCTCTTCCAGGAAGGCAGCCATTTGTGTGGACTTTGAAAACTTTTTTGAACGTTTTATTGAGTCTTTTTTCCCACATAGACTTCTTATGGACTTTATTAGTCATTACCTCCTGCCATCTACATAATGGGTACATAGGAATGCCCAGCATTTTTGCGCCTTTACTTGCTTACAAGGGAGTGTGTAGCGGGGGCTGCTCTGCCACCCGTGGTCCCGCACCTCCCGCCAGCGACCGCCAGACTGAATAGACACTGACACAGGCACTGACTGAGGGAGAGCACGCCTGTCAGTCCCTGTGGGGGATTTCTCCCCCTCCCTCTCCTCTTCCTTGAGTGACGAGCGACGCTCATTCACAGGCATCAGCCCGCTCTGCTCTCTTCTCTGTGTCCCTATTGGCAGGGAGAGGGAGCCAATCAAGCAGCAGCAGAGGACCACAGGACTTGAAGTCTCATCACAAAACGGCCCCATTGATTTCTACAGGGGTGGGGAACAACCAAGCCCAGCCTACTTTGCAAGAAGGGGGACTAGCTAAATACTTAAGCTTCTTGGTCTGAGGAGTGATAACCAGGAGGCAGGGAGGTGAATGGAGGTGTGAGGAGAGATGGGTTGAGATGGGTCAACTCTATGATTTGGGTCTCCATGTGCCGTTCTTCTTCTGTACTATGAACAGAGGAGAATACATGTCCTGGCCTCACTCGTCATCCGGAACTGGAATAGCCACCCCTTGCTCCAACAAAGAGTTTACGTAGGCTATTAGGGTCTGACTTTTTTGTTCTGAGAGTGGAAGAGACGTAGGGACAAATCTGAGCTTGGGGGCACTGCTGAAGACCCAGGCATGGCCTAAGGAGACTGTTCTGACAGTCCAGAAGTCCCGGATTGAGGCTGCCCAGACATGCCGAAACTGGAGAAGGCGAGCCCCCACCTGGCATGCCTGAGCGGGTCCAATCTTAAAAGACTTTGTGGGTTCCCGGTTGCCGGTGGAACCCGCTTTAGCAGACTTCTTGAAAGAAGACTGCCTAGATTTCCAAGATCTTGCAAGTTCCCGGCCAACCTTGTAGCTGCGTGCCTCTCTGGCCTGTTCGGTATTTTGTTTCCTCTGGAAGGCCCAGCACTGGCTCTGTAAGCACCGATCCTGAGGGAGGAATCCCGACTTGCCACTTGGGGCCCGGGTTGTGGCGCTATCCAGTTTGTTGCCAAAGATGGAAGGGAATTCAGCACCAAACTTGCTTAGAAGCTGGGTCAGCCAGCCATGGCCGGAGCCATAGGGCACGCTTGGTGGTGACTGCCGACAGCATAACCCAAGCCACCAGGTGGATAACGTCAATGGAAGCCTCCCCCAGAAAGTGGGATGCCAGTCTGAGTTCCTGGATAGGCGAGCTCCTGGCCACATCACTGGAGATGCCTCTGAGAGTCTCGTCGACGTTATCCGTCCAGATTTCCATGGCTTTAGATATTGCGACTAAGGCCAGTGTCGGTTTTCAAGCCATGCCCACAATCAGGTAGATCCGTTTAAGATCGGAGTTGATCTGTCTCTCCAGGGGATCTTTGAAAGAGATTGTGTCTTCCAGAGGAAGGGTCACATATCCGACTAGCCTTATTAAGGCTGCTTCCACCGAGGGTGCCGACTCCAGGTGCTTGACTTCTTCCTCCTTGAAGGCATAAAGATTTAGTATTTTAGGAAGCATAGAGCTCTTTCTCTCCAAATTGCTCCACTCATCAGAGATGGCATTGGCTAGTTTGGTAAGAAAGGGGAAATTCTGACACTCCTTATTAAGTTGCTTAAAGAATTTCCTCTGTTTCGGAGGGGAAACCACTGGTTCTTCCCAATTCAGGGTTTCCCTCGTTGCTTTCACCAGGAAGGGAACAAAGGCATACTCTAAGCCCATCCCAGGGTCTTCTACATTCGTCTTGCTGTCTGAGGGGGCAGCAGATGGGTGGCTTGTCTGGGAAGATTCCCATATGACGTGGATTTGCCCCTCTCCCCTTGGTGAGCATAGTGGCTCTGGCAGGGGTTTGTGGGACTGACGGCTCTCCCTTTCCTCCAGGGATTCTCTCACAACCTGCTTAACAAGGGACTCCAGATGCTGGTCTGCACCTTCCCTCTCATCGACATCCTTAGTATAACAGAGATCACAGATAGACCTTCCAGCAGGGACCTGGGCCCTACACCCCCAGCAAGAATTCTCAGTCCCCCTGCTGGGGCGGGATGAGGGGGTTGAGCCAGATCTCTACTGTGGTGCCTCGAACTAGAGGGTGATCCACGGTGCCTGGACCTGGAGGAAGAGTGCCGGCGGTGCGATTTGGATGAACCGCTTCCTTTGCGGGAACTGCGCGGTGGATCAGACCTGGAAGGTGCCGCTGTACCCCTTCTTCCCTTCCTCCCTAGCAGGCAATGCCAGAGGGGAAAACCCACCAGTGTGTACCTGTTGTGAAAGGGCTGGCCACCAGGGGGCAGTGAGGCATCCATGATCCGGAGAGAAGCAGGAGACTGTAGGAAAAACAAAAAAGGGAGGGTTTGGGACTTTGTAGGAGGCATGGGTTGGTGCCTCCATCCTTATTTCAGGTACATATCAAGGGGAATTGGGACTGTATATGAAGCAGTTGGAATGCGGAGGTATAAATGAAGGAATTTTATTTGTAACATAGTAGAAAATTAATTTCATATATATACACAATTTTACTTGCACAAAATGTAAACATAAATAAAATTACATTATAAATGAACACATGTCATAATAAATACACAATAGTAATGTAGTTAATTATATAATACACAATGGCATAGCCTGCAGGTACCAGGCGGCTTGCCCGACAATGCATTCGTGATCGCATGATATGGAAAGGTAAAAACATGATAGATGAAATGTGACATCGGGTTTTGGCTTATAGCTCGACGCGTTTCGTGAATACTTTCACTCATCGGGAGCAGATACGATAAATGACCTATAGAAGATATAAGTATGGTAAACCAACTCTGTGTAGTGGAGGATAGGAATTAAATATTAATAACCATGAATGGTTAAACAAGCACACTTACCAAGGCAGCAGTGAGTACGGCATGTGGTGACCGGCATGAGGTACACAGGAGGCATGGACCTCGCCACGGGAGCTGAGGATGAACATAAGGTTGCAGGGTCAGATGGTATGGGAAATTGCATAGGTGCATAGAAGGTATCCGTGTGGCAAAGGAGGAGATGTGGCTCATCGGATGTGAATATCTGAGAACAAATATAGTGTTAATGTTAAAACAAAAATGATGTGAAAAATTATTAAAAATAAATATGAATGGGTGGTGTGTGAATGATGGGCACAGTGGTTCCATGGGGAGTCTTAATTAAGAGTGTATGGGATGGAATCAAGAGTTGGTTTACCATATTTATATCTTCTATAGGTAACTTACACTGATCCAAGTATAACCCACTTCTTTCTGGTGTACACATTACATTGTTGCAGCAACCAACCTTAGCACCTTCTCTCACAGTGTCTCCGGGTACTTTAAGTTGTACCTCTTTCCGAGTGATGGAGAGCATCTCTGCTAGTGCTGCGTCTATTCTGGGCCCTTCTTTCTCCTGAGGTTTAGCGGGTAAGACAGTATCCGCGCCCTCTACCGACTTCTGCTCAGCCGCACCTCGGACGACACCAGCAGAGATGTTTCTAGTCACTACACCAGCCGGAGAGACCTTTGATGTCTCCAACAATTCTCCTGAGCGCCTTCCATACCACTCAGTAACTAAAAAGTAAAATAATAAAGAGAAAATAGCTAATGTTGGATCTAGGTCAGGGCCAGAGTGGTTGGGTCTAAGGTCAGGGTCAGTATTTTTTTAAACAGGATTTAAATATTTTTTTTAATTAGTATCAGTGGCAGTTGGTACTAGAGGCAGATGGTATCAGCAGCAGTTGGTATTAGCGGCAGTTGGTATCAGCCGCCGTTGGTATCAGCGGCATTTGGTATCAGGGACAGTTGGTATCAGCGGCAGTTGGTATCAGCAGCAGTTGGTATCAGCAGCAGTTGGTATCAGCAGGAGTTGGTATCAGGGGCAGTTGGTATCAGGAGCAGTTGGTATCAGTAGCAGTTGCTATCAGGGGCAGTTGGTACTAGAGGCAGTTGGTATCAGCAGCAGTTGGCATTAGCGGCAGTTGGTATCAGCCGCAGTTGGTATCAGCGGCAGTTGGTATCAGCGGCATTTGGTATCAGGGACAGTTGGTATCAGCGGCAGTTGGTATCAGGGGCAGTTGGTATTAGCGGCAGTTGGTATCAGCAGGAGTTGGTATCAGGGGCAGTTGGTATCAGGAGCAGTTGGTATCAGCAGCAGTTGGTATCAGGGGCAGTTGGTATCAGGGGCAGTTGGTATCAGTGGCAGTTGGTATCAGGGGCAGTTGGTATCAGGGGCAGTTGGTATCAGCAGCAGTTGGTATCAGGGGCAGTTGGTATCAGGAGCAGTTGGTATCAGCAGCAGTTGGTATCAGGGGCAGTTGGTATCGGGGGGCAGTTGGTATCAGCGGCAGTTGGTATCAGCGGCAGTTGGTATCAGTGTGTTTTAGGCAGGATTATAAAAAAGCAAAAATGGTACTATTGTTTCTAGGCCGTACTACAGGTTCAAACAACAACTAAAATACACATATGTGGTATCGATGCGATCGTCGGGAGCAGGAGAATTTATTTTGGGTTGTTCTATAGTGGTAGGTTATAGTAGTAACAAGAAATATACAAATTTATTTTACTATTTTGGGCCAGTTTTCATTTGATAATAAAAAAATCAGTTGATATCCATTACCATTTACCACCAAAGTAAAGCCCAATTTGCGCTGAAAAAGAAGCCGCGGTATAATCCACCTGCATGTACAAAGTAGTTGTAACGACATGTACGATTTTACTAACACATGTCAAAGTTGCGAAATTGTGCTTAGGCATTAGGATTTGTTTAGGTGCACAGGGGTTACCTCAATAAAGAACGTCAATGGAGAAATAAAGAACAATACACACAATAAAAAAAAGTGTTTAATAATATAAAGCTGAAGGCGGACTTTGACCAATTTACAAATAATATCATCACATGTACAGTGAGGGGGAATAAGTATCTGCTCCCCTGCTGATTTTGTACATTTGCCCACTGACAAAGAAACGATCGGTCTATAATTTTATTGGTCGGTTTATTATAACAGTGAGAGGCAGAATAACAACAAAAATATCCAGAAAAAAATGCATTTCAAAAAAGTTATAAATTGATTTGCATTTTAATGAGTGAAATAAGTATTTGTTCCCTTCACATAACATGATTTAGTAGTTGGTGGAGAAACCCTTGTTGGCGATCACAGAGGTCAGACGTTTCTTGTAGTTGGCCACCAGGTTTGCACACATCTCAGGAGGCATTTTGTCCTCTTTGCAGATCCTCTCCTAGTCATTAAGGTTTTCGAGAATGACGTTTGGTAACTCGAACCTTCCACTCCCTCCACATATTTTCTATGGGATTAAAGTCTGGAGACTGGCTAGGCCACTCCAGGACCTTAATGTGCTTCTTCTTGAGCCACTCCTTTGTTGCCTTGGGTCATTGCCATGCTGGAAGACCCACCACCACCCATTTTCAATGCCCTGGCTGAGGAAAGGAGGTTCTCACCCAAGATTTGATGGTACATGTCCCCCCCCCCCCCGTCCACCGTCCCATTGATGTGGTGAAGTTGTCCTGTCCCCTAAGCAGAAAAACACCCCCAAAACATGTTTCCACCTCCATGTATGACGGTGGGGGATGGTGATCTTGGGGTCATAGGACCTCCATGTATGACGGTGGGGATGGTGTTCTTGGGGTCATAGGACCTCCATGTATGACTGCTGGGGATGGTGTTCTTGGGGTCATAGGACCTCCATGTATGACGGTGGGGGATGGTGTTCTTGGGGTCATAGGACCTCCATGTATGACGGTGGGGGATGGTGTTCTTGGGGTCATAGGACCTCCATGCATGATGGTGGGGATGGTGTTCTTGGGGTCATAGGACCTCCATGTATGACGGTGGGGGATGGTGTTCTTGGGGTCATAGGACCTCCATGCATGATGGTGGGGATGGTGTTCTTGGGGTCATAGGAACTCCATGTATGACTGTGGGGGATGGTGTTCTTGGGGTCATAGGACCTCCATGTATGACGGTGGGGGATGGTGTTCTTGGGGTCATAGGACCTCCATGCATGACGGTGGGGATGGTGTTCTTGGGGTCATAGGACCTCCATGCATGACAGTGGGGATGGTGTTCTTGGGGTCATAGGACCTCCATGTATGACGGTGGGGGATGGTGTTCTTGAGGTCATAGGACCTCCATGTATGAAGGTGGGGGATGGTGTTCTTGGGGTCATAGGACCTCCATGTATGAAGGTGGGGGATGGTGTTCTTGGGGTCATAGGACCTCCATGTATGACGGTGGGGGATGGTGTTCTTGGGGTCATAGGACCTCCATGTATGACGGTGGGGGATGGTGTTCTTGGGGTCATAGGACCTCCATGTATGACGGTGGGGTATGGTGTTCTTGGGGTCATAGGTCCTCCATGTATGACGGTGGAGGATGGTGTTCTTGGGGTCATAGGACCTCCATGCATGACGGTGGGGATGGTGTTCTTGGGGTCATAGGACCTCCATGTATGACGGTGGGGGATGGTGTTCTTGGGGTCATAGGACCTCCATGTATGAAGGTGGGGGATGGTGTTCTTGGGGTCATAGGACCTCCATGTATGACGGTGGGGGATGGTGTTCTTGGGGTCATAGGACCTCCATGTATGACGGTGGGGGATGGTGTTCTTGGGGTCATAGGTCCTCCATGTATGACGGTGGGGGATGGTGTTCTTGGGGTCATAGGACCTTCATGTATGACGGTGGGGGAGGGTGTTCTTGGGGTCATAGGACCTCCATGTATGACGGTGGGGGATGGTGTTCTTGGGGTCATAGGACCTCCATATATGACGGTGGTGGATGGTGTTCTTGGGGTCATAGGACCTTCATGTATGACGGTGGGGGATGGTGTTCTTGGGGTCATAGGACCTCCATGTATGACGGTGGTGGATGGTGTTCTTGGGGTCATAGGACCTCCATGTATGACAGTGGGGGATGGTGTTCTTGGGGTCATAGGACCTCCATGTATGACGGTGGGGGATGGTGTTCTTGGGGTCATAGGTCCTCCATGTATGACGGTGGGGGATGGTGTTCTTGGGGTCATAGGACCTCCATGCATGACGGTGGGGATGGTGTTCTTGGGGTCATAGGACCTCCATGTATGACGGTGGGGGATGGTGTTCTTGGGGTCATAGGACCTCCATGTATGAAGGTGGGGGATGGTGTTCTTGGGGTCATAGGACCTCCATGTATGACGGTGGGGGATGGTGTTCTTGGGGTCATAGGACCTCCATGCATGATGGTGGGGATGGTGTTCTTGGGGTCATAGGACCTCCATGTATGACGGTGGGGATGGTGTTCTTGGGGTCATAGGAACTCCATGTATGACTGTGGGGGATGGTGTTCTTGGGGTCATAGGACCTCCATGTATGACGGTGGGGGATGGTGTTCTTGGGGTCATAGGACCTCCATGCATGACGGTGGGGATGGTGTTCTTGGGGTCATAGGACCTCCATGCATGACAGTGGGGATGGTGTTCTTGGGGTCATAGGACCTCCATGTATGACGGTGGGGGATGGTGTTCTTGGGGTCATAGGACCTCCATGTATGACGGTGGGGGATGATGTTCTTGGGGTCATAGGACCTCCATGTATGACGGTGGGGGATGGTGTTCTTGGGGTCATAGGACCTTCATGTATGACGGTGGGGGATGGTGTTCTTGGGGTCATAGGACCTCCATGTATGACGGTGGTGGATGGTGTTCTTGGGGTCATAGGACCTCCATGTATGACGGTGGGGGATGGTGTTCTTGGGGTCATAGGACCTCCATGTATGACGGTGGTGGATGGTGTTCTTGGGGTCATAGGACCTCCATGTATGACGGTGGGGGATGGTGTTCTTGGGGTCATAGGACCTCCATGTATGACGGTGGGGGATGGTGTTCTTGGGGTCATAGGACCTCCATGTATGACGGTGGGGGATGGTGTTCTTGGGGTCATAGGACCTCCATGTATGACGGTGGGGGATGGTGTTCTTGGGGTCATAGGACCTTCATGTATGACGGTGGGGGATGGTGTTCTTGGGGTCATAGGACCTCCATGTATGACGGTGGTGGATGGTGTTCTTGGGGTCATAGGACCTCCATGTATGACGGTGGGGGATGGTGTTCTTGGGGTCATAGGACCTCCATGTATGACGGTGGGGGATGGTGTTCTTGGGGTCATAGGACCTCCATGTATGACGGTGGTGGATGGTGTTCTTGGGGTCATAGGACCTCCATGTAGGACGGTGGGGGATGGTGTTCTTGGGGTCATAGGACCTCCATGTATGACTGTGGGGGGATGGTGTTCTTGGGGTCATAGGACCTCCATGTATGACGGTGGGGGATGGTGTTCTTGGGGTCATAGGACCTCCATGTATGACTGTGGGGGGATGGTGTTCTTGGGGTCATAGGACCTCCATGTAGGACGGTGGGGGATGGTGTTCTTGGGGCCATAGGACCTCCATGTATGACGGTGGGGGATGGTGTTCTTGGGGTCATAGGACCTCCATGTATGACGGTGGGGGATGGTGTTCTTGGGGTCATAGGACCTCCATATATGACGGTGGTGGATGGTGTTCTTGGGGTCATAGGACCTCCATGTATGACGGTGGGGGATGGTGTTCTTGGGGTCATAGGACCTCCATATATGACGGTGGGGGATGGTGTTCTTGGGGTCATAGGACCTCCATGTAGGACGGTGGGGGATGGTGTTCTTGGGGTCATAGGTCCTCCATGTATGATGGTGGGGGATGGTGTTCTTGGGGTCATAGGACCTCCATGTATGACGGTGGGGGATGGTGTTCTTGGGGTCATAGGACCTCCATGTATGACGGTGGAGGGATGGTGTTCTTGGGGTCATAGGACCTCCATGTATGACGGTGGGGGGTGGGGTTCTTGGGGTCATAGGACCTCCATGTATGACGGTGGGGGATGGTGTTCTTGGGGTCATAGGACCTCCATGTATGACGGTGGGGGGTGGGGTTCTTGGGGTCATAGGACCTCCATGTATGACGGTGGGGGATGGGGTTCTTGGGGTCATAGGCAGCATTCCTCCTCCTCCTCCAAACACGATGAGTTGAGTTGATGCCAAAGATCTCGATTTTGGTCTCCTCTGATCACAACACTTTCCCCCAGTTCTCCTCGGAATCATTCGATGTTCATTAGTGATCTTCAGACGGACCTGTACATGTGATTTCCTGAGCAGGAGGACCTTGCGGGGGCTGCAGGATTTCAGTCGATCACGGTGTAGTGTGTTACCGATTGTCAGGGCCGATCCTAGGGTCACAGACGCCTGGGTGCAGAAATATTTCTGGCGCCCCCACGTGGGCGTGGTCATCTTACCGACTCCTCCCCTTTACAAATGTTACTATGGCAACGACTCAAACACAGAGATGCTCCCCTTAGTGCCGGTTCACACAGGGGCGACTTGTCAGGCGACCTAGTCGCCTGACAAGTCGCCTCCCGTTCTGTACAATGGAACCGTTCTATTAGGAGCGACGCAAGTCGCTCCGACTTAGAAAAAGGTTCCTGTACTTATTTTGGGGCGACTTGAGGCGACTTGCATAGACTTCTATACAGAAGTCGTTTTGCAAGTCGCCATGGATGTCGTGTGCAGGTCGCCTCGGTGAGGCGACCTGCAAGTCGTGCCGCCCCTGTGTGAACCGGGGCTAAGTCTTCATTACCCTAGGATCTTCCCATGATCTTTTAACAATAAAAAAAATACAGGAAGAGTGTACACTAATGAGACCTGGAGAGGAGTCTCTCTGATGCACACAGAGAGGGCTGTTTGTTAGAAAGAGCCCCCAGACATAATACAAGAGACGGTCAGAGACTGCAATCATAGTACAGGAGATGGTCAGAGACTGCAGACATGTTACAAGAGATGGTCAGAGACTGAGGACACGATACAGGAGATGATCAGAGACTGCAGACATGTTAAAAGAGATGGTCAGAGACTGCAGACATGGAACAGGAGATGGTCAGAGACTGCAGACATAATACAGGAGATGGTCAGAGAATGCAGACATACTACAGGAGATGGTCAGAGACTGGAGATATAATACAGGAGATGGTCAGAGACTGCAGACATACTACAGGAGACAGTCAGAGAATGCAGACATGATACAGGAGATGATCAGAGACTGCAGACATGATAAAAGAGCTGGTCAGAGACTGCAGACATAGTACAGGAGATGGTCAGAGACTGCAGTTCCTATGGACGTTAGTAGATAATGGCCGATCGGCCCTCTCACCTGACCCAGCGATATAGCAACAACGGTTCCTCTGATCAGGAGTCAGCTCACTCTGAATTGCCCGTGGCGAGTCCGCTGAGTAGCACCCAGATCTGTATTCCTGTAATGACTCCATTCCTTTCTCCGCCAGGGATGGCGCCAGGCTGTGTGGCTTTCCCTCTGGTGGCGCAGGGCAGCGGGGTTCTCTCTCTGATGGTGTTCCCTCAGCACTGTCCTCTCCCTCTGAAGTCCTGGGTGTACTTCCCTGAAAGCTTTCCCGGACTCCTGGCTCTCTCTCTCCCATTCAGCTGAGCATGCTGTGTGGGCTGCAGTTTCCGTGTTATAGTGGGGCTGCCAGTCCTCGGGACTACATGTCCCACAATCCTCCTCTTTGCTCCTTTTTTTTTTTCTTCCCTGGCCAATATGAAGGCGGGGGAAGAAACATAGTGCACCGCTCACTAGTACAGCAGCGTGCGCGCGAAGAGGAGAGGGGTGTCACCTGGTGCGGTAAAACATGGTATCACCCCCCTCCACCAACTATAGTCGCCCCTCAGTACAGATCCCCCTCCACTAAGTATAGACCCCCCTCCGTCAGTGCAGACCCCCCACTAAATATAAACCCCTCCCCCAGTATAGACCCCCCATCAGTATAGACCCCCCAGGACAAAACACCCCCCTCTATCAGTATAGACTCCCCTCAGGACAAACCAAACACCCCTCCATTAGTACAGACCCCCTCAGGACGACCACCCCCCTCCATTAGTGCAGACCCCCCTCAGGACAAACCACCCCCCTCCATTAGTACAAAACAACCCCCCCCCCTCCATTAGTACAGACCCCCCCGGACAAACCACCCCCCCCTCCATTAGTACAGACCCCCAGGACAAACCACCCCCTCCATTAGTACAGACCCCCTGGGACAAACCACCCCCCTCCATTAGTACAGACCCCCCTGGACAAACCACCCCCATCCATTAGTACAGACCCCCAGGAAAAACCACCCCCCTTCATTAGTACAGACCCCCCAGAACAAACCACCCCCCCTCCATTAGTACAGACCCCCCCGGACAAACCACCCCGCCTCCATTAGTACAGACCCCCAGGACAAACCACCCTCTCCATTAGTACAGACCCCCCCAAGACAAACCACCCCCCCTCCATTAGTATAGACCCCCCAGGACAACCCCCCTTCATTAGTATAGACCCCCCAGGACAACCCCCCTTCATTAGAATAGACCCCCCCCAAGACAAACCACCCCCCCTCCATTAGTACAGACCCCCAGGACAAACCACACCCTCCATTAGTACAGACCCCCGGGACAAACCACCCCCCTCCATTAGTATAGACCCCCCAGGACAACCCCCCTTCATTAGTATAGACCCCCCAAGACAAACCACCCCCCCTCCATTAGTATAGACCCCCCAGGACAACCCCCCTTCATTAGTATAGACCCCCCAGGACAACCCCCCCTTCATTAGAATAGACCCCCCCAAGACAAACCAGCCCCCCATCCATTAGTATAGACCCCCCAGGACAACCCCCCCTTCATTTTTTTTTTTTTACAAGAAAAACCCCCCCTTCATTAGTATAGACCCCCCCAGGACAACCCCCCCTTCATTAGAATAGACCCCCCAGGACAACCCCCCCTTCATTAGTATAGACCCCCCCAGGACAACCCCCCCTTCATTAGAATAGAACCCCCAGGACAAACCCCCCCTTCATTAGTATAGACCCCCCAGGACAACCCCCCCTTCATTAGTATATACCCCCCCAGGACAACCCCCCTTCATTAGTATATACCCCCCAGGACAACCCCCTCTTCATTAGTATAGACCCCCCCAGGACAACCCCCCCTTCATTAGAATAGACCCCCCCAGGACAACCCCCCCCTTCATTGGTATAGACCCCCCCAGGACAACCCCCCCTTCATTAGTATATACCCCCCCAGGACAACCCCCGCTTCATTAGTATATACCCCCCAGGACAAACCCCCCTCCATTAGTATAGACCGCTGACAAAGCAGCCTCCCCTCCATTGAGCTAATTAAAAAACACCCGGGCGGCGCGGCTGTCCTCCCCTCTCCAGCTGCCGCCCGGGTGGAGAACTGAGCGTGTCAGGCTTGGGCAGCAGGCGGGAGTTACACAGGAGGAGGAGAGGTGGAAAACGTCGGGAACGGACCGCCCCCCCCCCGTGACGTCACTGCGCGGCTGGTCTCTCTGCACACAGAGACACAGCCGCTACGATCTGTGGCTCGTTCCGCTCTCCTCCTCTGACAGGAGGAGGGAGGGGGGATGGCTGGGCTTAGGCAAGAGACACAGCGACGGCGGCGGCTGCGGTGACCGGCGGAAAGAGCCGCCGACATGGAGAAGAGGAGGAGGGAGGGGAGCACTCTGGCGCTTCAGCGCCCCCACCTCTGTGGCGCCCGGGTGCACTGCACCCGGTGCACCCCGGCCAGGACCGGCCCTGCCGATTGTTTTCTTGGTGACTATGGTCCCAGCTGAGATCATTGACAAGATTCTCCCGTGTAGTTCTGGGCTGATTCCTCACCGTTCTCATCATCATTGAACCTCCACGAGGTGAGATCTTCCATGGAGCCCCAGACCGAGGGAGATCGATCGTTATTTTGTGTTTCTTCCATTTGTGAATAATCGCACCAACTGTTGTCACCCTCTCACCAAGCTGCTTGGCGATGGTCTTGTAGCCCATTCCAGCCTTGTGTAGATCTACAATCTTCTCCCCGACATCCTTGGACAGATCTTTGGTGTTGGCCACGGTGGAGAGATTGGAATCTGATTGTTTGCTTCTGTGGACAGGTGTCTTCTATACAGGTGACAAGCTGAGATTAGGAGCACTCCCTATAAGAGAGAGAGAGAGAGAGAGAGAGAGTGCTCCTAATCTCAGCATGTTACCTGTATAGAAGAAATCTTGCTGATTGATCGGGGATCGAATACTTATTTCACTCATTAAAATTGCAAATCAATTGATAACTTTTTTGAAATGCGTTTTTCTGGATTTTTTGGTTGTTATGGCCATAGGGCTGTTTTGAGATTTCTAATGCAGAAAACATTTCCCGCACTCAGGAACACTAACATGACACGAGGGCTGTGTGAGATTTCCGATGCTTGGAAAGAGAGGACTTCTCTGCAAAACATTTCCCGCACTCGGAACAAGAATACGGCCTGTCCTCCGTGTGACACCTCCGATGTTTATTGAAACCTGATTTACGCGCAAAACTTTTCCCGCACTCGGGACAGGAATGCGGCAACTCCCCCGTGTGGCATATCCAATGTATAGAAAGATAGTACTTCTGTGAAAAACATTTCCCGCACTCAGGACAGGGATGCGGCTTCTCCGCCATGTGATTGGTCTGATGTTTAGCAAGGTCTGATTTGCGAGCAAAGCATTTCCCGCACTCAGGGCAGGAATGTGACTTCTCCCCCGTGTGGCATATTTGATGCACAGAAACATAGCACTTTTGTGAAAAACATTTCCCGCACTCGGGGCAGCTATACGGCTTTTCCCCCGTGTGACATATCTGATGTTTAGCGAGATCTGATTTACGTAGAAAACATTTCCCGCACTCAGGGCAGGAATACGGCTTTTCCCCCGTGTGATACCTCTGATGCGTGACAAGTTCTGATTTCCGAGAATAACATTTCCCGCACTCGGGGCAGGAGTATGGTTTCTCCCCCGTGTGGCATCTCTGGTGTACAGAAACGTAGGACTGTTGTGCGAAACATTTCCCGCACTCAGGACAGGAATATGGCTTCTCACCCGTGTGAGTCCTCAGATGTCTGACGAGCGTCGACCTAATTGCATAACACTTCCCGCACTCGGGGCAGGGGAATGGCTTTTCCTCCGTGTGAGTCCTCAGATGTCTGACAAGTTCCGATTTTAATGGGTAATATTGCCCGCACTCAGGACAGGAATATGGCATCTTGCCAGTGTGAATTATTTTATGTCTGATAAGTTGGCATTGCTGCAGAAAATGTTTCCCGCACTCTGGGCAGGAATACGGCTTCTCCCCCGTGTGCGATCTTAGATGTCTGACAAGTGCTGATTTCCGTGGATAACATTTCCCGCACTCGGGGCAGGAATACCGCTTCTCCTCCCTGTGAGATTTCTGGTGTTTATCTAAGTTTAGCTTTCTGATGAAACTCTTTCCGCACTCAAGGCAGGGAAACCCCTTATCTGTTGGAAGAACGGCACCGTCCCTCACAGTCTGAGGTTCCTCAGGATAAGAGGAATACGATGGTCCGGCACCGTCCCGCACAGTCTGAGGTTCCTCAGGATAAGAGGAATACGATGGTCCGGCACTGTCCCGCACAGTCTGGGGTTCCTCAGGATAAGAGGAATACGATGGTCCGGCACCTTCCCGCACAGTCTGGGGTTCCTCAGGATAAGAGAA